>JBAMJR010000065.1:1697500-2297500 GCA_038501785.1 Myoxocephalus aenaeus | reverse complement strand
TCGTTGACAGCCCTAATATAGACCCTGGAAGACCTCACTGCTTGAGGCATCTGAGCAGTGAATATCTGCTCTGTTTCCCACAGAGTCTCTTATTTTGGCGGTTTTAGCCAGGTTCAATTCCAGAGAGCAAGCCCTGACATAGACTGCAAAAGATAATCTCCTTCAACAAACATACATTGCAATTATCCCGAGTCATTAAACTGTAATGACTGGAGGTGTGAGCAAACTTCTTATGCAAACAGTTACAGTACCACCCAACCGAAAATACATAACGCTTGCACAAATGTACACCGTAGTTTAGGAGACAGAATCGTTCCTCACAGCAATTAGGGAGCGAGAGAGATGTGCATATGTAAAAGGGAGGTCTTGTGCTGGGAGAGGAAAGAAAAGAGGAAAAACGCTGAAGTCAGCAACAGCAATAAATCCTTGAATGCTGAGCAGTTTCTTCCAGTTCAGTCCTGGTCTGTGGACCTCATCTTTAACCCAGAGTCGGGGCTCTGTTTAGTAGCTTTAGCAGTGGGGAGGCGAGTTCAGTCCAGCGATCGTCCACCCCCCCCCCCCCTCCCCTCCCCGACGGTTCAGTTTGTCCAGGCGGTGCCTCAGAGTCAAGCTCAGCTGGCCTGTTAGAGGACACTTCCCAGCAGCACCACGGTCTGTTACCACAGCTTGACCTCCAACCAGCTACTCGCTTCCACAGTGGCGAGAGGAATCAATAGATCAAGCGGCATGAAATGGTGACGCAATTGAGATGAATGATCACTGGGCTAATTCTTATTCATCTCTTTATGGGGCAGTGATGAGTGAGAAGTTAAATGGATACTGAGGAGGAATGAGAGCACTGAGTGGAGTGAAATGGTGGACATGACATTTTGAATTTGCCTTAAACAAGGTGAGAGGATATACAAAGAATAAATCACCCAGAGAGCACATACCTCCACCAGGACTGCACAGTCCTTTGAATATGTTGTATTATTAATAGAAGATATGCAGAAGTATTGAGTATGGAGTTAACTGTAATCTTGATTGAGACACAGTACAAGAATGAATTGTGCTAAAGTAAAAAAAAACAAAAAAAACTTAAGACTATTGACCTTTATTCAGTTTACATCAAATAGGTCTACAAATACTTGCAATATTAAAGGTAAGAGGTAAGGCTTATCAAAAATGTCATTAAAATGTGTCAAGATGTATTGAAATTTGTGTGAGTAGTGAAAAAAGACGCAGAGTTTGCAGCGCTGTGAAGCGTTACTTAGCAGAGGGCTTTTAGCTAAATGCTAATATCACCATGTCTATGTGTTTAAAGTAATCCTCTAGCAGCTATACGATGTAAAGTGTCCACCCTCTATGTTTACTGTGTTAGTATGCTAATTATTTTTGACATTTTGATCACAATGGCCAAACATTTGATAAATTCACACTAAATAACCATAAATCAAAACAGATGATTGCGACTGAAAGTAGAACCTCGCTTGTGGAGATAAATACAAGCATGCACCAAGAAACACATGTACTGTACAGCTTAAACAAAACAATGTGTGGGCAAACAGAATATTCATCCTAAAGAGGAGAGCACACGCCTTGTTTCACTTACCGTCTCGTTGCCAAACAAGATGTCGACGTAAGGCATGACCTTCATCAAGGGCTCTTTGAAGAACTGGCTGATGAAAGGTGCCGAGAGGTTCATGCAGAATATTTTGTTGTTATCTGAAGCGTGCTTTGCCACCTTCATGATGGACTCCGGGGACACGGTGAGGAAAAAGCCCTGAAAACAAGAAGAATGTTTACTTGCAGCAGTTTGACTGACCTCAACTGGCTCATGTGTAAGGTGCCACTGTGCATACTTTATGTACATAGGTGTACTGTACATATTGTACATATGTGTACAGTACATAATGCATTACTTATGTATTGCATTATGTATTGAGAAAACACAACATGAGCAAGAATGGACCAAAAGCACCTATGGGCTGAAACACTTTAAACTGCTAATTTGTGGGTTTGAATCCTGACACAGCTTGGTATTATTGAACACAGGAGCCAAAAGAAGAAGAAGACAAAAACGGCGGTAGTGCTCAAACATTTATCTGAATGGTTTCTTAGAGGGTACATAGAGCAACAAAGAAAAGGAAAAAGTGCAGGAAAAAATCCATCCAGGACAAAGCCTGTGGCTGGGCTCCAAGGCTCATACTGGAGGAAGCAACATGCACGTATCCGATGATAGGGGCGAACAAAAGTCTCGTCTGGACTCTCCTTACTTGGAAACAAGAGAGGCAGGTCCACTCATTGTGTGAATGAATACAAATCAGGTAAGAAAACACCTTTGTGTTTCAGGTGGAAACCTGAAGCGAGACTCTCCTGCAAGCCACACAAAAACACTCCTCCTTTGATACTGATCTTCTTAACCTTGTTTTTCAGCAACAAGCTGCTCTGTACAACCGCTGTGTCACAATAGGGGCAGAGAGGAGAGGAAAGTTTCAGCACAGCGATACATTTAATCTGTCTGAAAAGCTTCCTTTGAGGGCCACAGTGCAATTCTCATTAAAGCACGGTGACATTTTCAGCAACGGAGGAGCGACCTCCATGAAAAAGGAAAGGGTATAATACCGATGAATAGAGGGCGACTGTGTAGTCAATCAAAAGTACAAGGCATTACAATACCGCCGTGCTAAGCAGGTGAATTCTTTATTGCACATTCATGATGTCATTCACTCTCCGCGAAGATACTCTTGTGCCATGTCCTGTGTTTTTTCTTTTCTTTAGAAGTGTCTTTACCTTAAGACCAGGTCAGCGTGTGGTTGCTGTGTCATGGTACCATCTGTTGAAGACTAAAAAAGGTGTTTTCAATGGATCAGGGAGCACAAAAGGAACTCACTCTGGGCTAATGGCCCATCACTGACCCTGACATTTTTCTTTTGTGCCGTGCCAACGTGTGTCAAAGGAAGGGGAGATGTTTTCTGACACAAATGATTTTTTTTTTTGGTAGTTGAAAATAAACTGTCATGGTTACCGTAATGTTAACGCTGATCAAAGGCCAGCGGCTCGATCAAATATCCTGAGGGGTGGTGAACTTTAAAAGCCATGCCACAGCTTCTCTAATCACACACTGGCTCTGTGTAATTTACTTCTAGCCTCACTACCACTGCCAGTGCCATCAAATTAAATAGCTCACAGCTCAGAACGGTAATACATAAACTGATTACTGAACAAATTATATCCATGTAATTCAAAAAATATATATTCTCCAACACTGCATTCTTATTTGAGCACTCTAGTCCATTTTAATGTGATGCAATGCATTTAGAGTGGGAATGTTTTTTTTTAATGCTAAAATAAACACCATTACATTACACACTAATCTTTAAAATTCCACATCAGTTCATATCTCAGGAAGTTGTTTAGCCAATTGGATCTTTGCACATATCATCTTATGATCAGTCTAGTCAGACAATGACAGCACAGACAGCAGTCTCACCCATTACATATATAATAATAATAATAATAATAACATGCTTGAAATGGTGCAGTTTTCCCCTCCGGCTTTATGTAATATTTACATAAAGTGTGTTAATCTATGATGTAAGGCCCTCCTCTGATACAAAACACTGTGGGACACCCTAACAAGTAACCCACAAATGAATATTCATTACAAAATTGCTAGCAACAATGTCAAACATCTAATTAATAACTCAAACAATCTGAAGTCTATATCAATCACTATACACATGTATATGTAGCTTCACAAGCGCTGTCAACTATCAGTTTTGATGCACAAACATTTAAAATCCATCTACATATAAAAAGCTTTTTGTGAATGTCTGCTTTAGAATTTAAAGTAATGCTGCAGGAATCCTGTTCATAAAAATCATATAGGCCATTTTTTTTTCCACCAGGCTCCAAATGTTAAGACTCCAGTGGCTTGTGGGAGAAAAGAAAAAAAGCCTCAGTCTGAGCCATGTGAAATTCCAGTTCCCATCAGTAGTCTCTGCCGACTACGAAACAGGAGAACTTAAGTCTTTAGTACTGCGGTGCAGATCATGTATCAAGAACGCAGTCTCCAGTTCCCCAGGTGTCAGAGAGCCCTGTGAAGTGGGGTGACGATCACATTTCCAGGTCAAGATGATCAAAGCACTGGGTACACTTCGTACAATTTCCACCCTGACAAAACATTCAATACAGCATTCAGAAATGCATTTTCCTGGCAGACAATAATGCGGAGCGATGTTTTGGCGATGTCAAGTGGTAATTTGAGGGAAGAGTTGGAAAGGCAGGGCATCCATTTTCAATGTTTACCCTAAAAAAAGGAATGACTTCCACTTTACTCACACAAAAAACTGTCTAAATGCTGCTCTGAGATGAAATTAGAGGTAAACTAACCATAGAGGTCCTAACTACACGGCAGCAGCACGCTATCACACTTTCCCCTTCATTCTATCAGTGTTTTCCCCGGGGCTGCTCACATCTGAAAAGCTGGGTGTGATGGATGGCACGGTGTCACCGGGCTTAAAATAAAAGTGGACATCTGAAGGTTAAAAATGATCTATTTTGGGAAGGGCATTTTCATTTGCACCAGCAGCAGAGGTGGTCACGGAAAAGGAAAGGCTTTTATTTTTTCTTCTCAGGTCTATTTTAATTCTGTGGGGCTAAGAGGGGTGTTCAGAGTACTGTGTCATGAAGGTTTTGTTTGACACTTCCTATTACTCAGGAATGATGGAAGGAATTTAAACAATCACCACAAATCACACACAATCACACACAATTTCGATCAAATCCTCAGATCTTGAGAAAGTTTATTGAAACAACCAGAAATCACAAGTTCCTCAGAGAGGGTTTTACAATCTTCAGACACTCTATCATTAATTTTGCTAAATTCGAAATTCAGAGCATTAATATAGCAGAAAACAACTATTTGCAATGTTAAGATATAGAGTAGTCGTGGCTACCTGACGAGAGAATTCAGCATGTTGAACTGTGGCGGAGAATGATTGTCCAAAACAATTAATCGGTCGACCTTTACGAACAGCTGGTATAGGGAGTTTTTCTTCTTCTTCTAACGCAGGCGCACAACACACCTGCTTGTTGGCCATTGGCTGTACTACGTGGTGTGTTCAGGGGGAACTTTTTGGCCGAGACACAAGGTGACGCAACAGTTGGCCTCCGAATCCCTATTGAGCACATTTAATTAAAGCTGCTGTTATCAATATGTTTTTATTATAATGGGTGAAGTCAGTATCTATAATGTCAAAGGGACCACTTGTGGTGATGAACCCACTTAGATGTATCACTCGACTGTTCAGTACCGCTCAGCTCTATGTAGCTTTTTTAGCATCTTTCATCTCATTGTTTTGGGGCCAAAACTTTATTGTTTTGGTTCAGTCTCTCATCAGAGTTATTTCCAGATGGAGGAGGCAGCTGTTTTCAGTAAACTCTGATAATCCCACTATACACTACCTGCTCAGCACCAAATGGCAGACAGACAGAGTTGGTGACTAGCTGGTGGGGAAAAAAGGGAGCATTTAGCAACTAAAGAGCCAGATATTTCCCTCAGGACTTGATTAATATTTGAGGAGACCAAACCAAAACTAAAAAGAAATGTGAGTTTTCTACCATGGAGCTCACACTGTCACTAACGACACTCACTGCATGAAGAGCATTTCCTTTATGAAAGAAGAAAAAAAAGCAATTTCGAGAAAGAGAAGCAGACAGAACGATCTACAATATGTGTTTGAAGGATATGTCCAAGATGTCAGACTGATTCAGCATTGAAAAAGAGGCCAGAAAGATAAAGATGCAAATTAAAGCCTACAGATCACAGTGAAGAAGTGAACCACCACATCACCTGGCAAGCGAGACGGAAGAAAAATTAAGGAACCACGCTGTTCCTCTAAAGCCGGCTCGGTCTTTAGTCACTGTTACAATCATTAAAAAGTAAGAGCAGCATGTGTCCACATTCAGTAGCTAGTGCAGCATAGAAGTGCTAATACTAGTTGATAATGTGCTAATGTGCGATGCTAATGTTAGCTCAACAGGTTTTTATGTGGAAACACATCGTCTTAGAAATGCATATCTCCTTCCGAACCTCTCTCTGTGGAACAAGTATCACTATTAACATTTATTGAAATTCCTCTAAACCAACCTGAAAAAGGACAAACATCTGAAATGATTGCATTAGAGTTTATCGAGAAGAGCCGGATAGTTGTTGAACTCTGTATGGAGCTGGCCGATATCTCGCTATGATTCGCCAGTCTGCGTTCGAGGGGCGGGACTTAGCAAAGGGTCAACTCAGGTAGGAGAAAGCTTCTATAAAACAAACACTTCTATCTGTCTTGGGAAGAGCAACAGAAGTGGGATCCCTCTTCTAGGATGGACAAGGCATGAAGTAGATGGTGCTTGTAAAAAAAAAAAAAAAAAGTAACAAAGTGGAGAAAAGGAAATGCAGGCGCTTGTTCTCGTGATACATTCCTTGTTGTCAGGAAAGCCCTGAGAGCTAACCGGCAGTGTTTCAAAGCTTATGCTATCCCTGTCATTACCATAGACAGCCCCCCATCATGCTCTCTAGTGCACAGGGTTCATTACACAGAATTAGATGTCACACAGATCAGAGCGCACATGAGGCCACACACTGCTCTCCTCCTCAGTTATCTCTGTAAAGCACCATTGCGAGGTGGATCGATAGCTGAGGTTTGGAGCTTCATTAGCTCAGTATGACTCCATCTCCATCAAGACACCTCTGGCACGCTACGCCAGTGTTGCAAGATATATTTTACTCCCCGATCCTGAAGGTCCCGCTGTTTTACACACACAAACACACACGGACAAACAAGACCTTCACACATGATGGGGGGGGGGGGGAATCTGTGTCAGTCGCTGGCTCGATAAACAGGAGAAAGAAAGAGGCCAAACAAACAGAGGTAAGCGATAAATCGTGTCACAAAGTGCCTTGAGTGGAGGGAAAGAAATTACAAGGATGAAAAGAGCTCATTTAAAGGTTTTCACTCAGGATAAAAAGCCACTGAGATTTTTTCCAATGCTAATGATGTTTTGTTTGCATTGAAAAGACCAGTTGGCCTCGTTTAGAAACAAGTTCAATTAAAGCAACAGAGAAGATAAATGTGCAACAACGTTGCAACATGATTCAGCATCCCCTGCACTTTTAGGATGTTTGATCTGACTGCAAGGCAATTCAACCGCACTGATAGCATCTGCCTCGTCTTCTTCTCTCTTCCATTAAGAATCATGTTCTGGAGAAGCTTATCAGACATCTAGGAATTCATCCACTTCTTGTGAGGGAGCTGGAGGGAGGCCAACTGTACTGGAAGGGAGGGCCGGGCTTTTAAAGGCCGCTTGGAGATGAGGAAAAGGGGCTATCATGTCAGACAGGATCTCTAGGGCAACATAAATGTGCCACAAATGCTGGATTTAACAACTGGGCAGAGGCATCACTTACTAACTGCTGCAGTATTTATTCCTAAAACATTTTCTCTGGTTTAAATATTACCGGATTTTCAAGCTAGTGGACATTCCCCCCTCCCGATGTCGGGAAAGTCTCTCGTGGTGTACGTGAAATATAGAGATGCAGCTAAAAGGGTTGTGGCGATAACCAAACATACCTGGCCAAGGTCGACTTAATGAGCGTGGATAAAACAAGACATTAGAGCCGACCACAAAGCACTTGAGGGAGCGTGTGTCACACTACTAGCCTTGAATTTGTACAACCATCAGTGACTGTAATTACATTAACCTCAGACGCCTCCACTCTGTAAACCAATGGAGGAAACTACTTGAATGGAAAAAAAAGTATAAAAAAAAAGGGTTTTCACCCCAACTTGAGGATAAGGTTTTGTTGGCATCACAACATTGGATGAATTGGTTTGATTTGAGTGGTATCTCACTAGAAGTAATTTGAGATCAGCTCCGGGGTCTTTTCAAATGGCTGCCTTTTGCTCTCCTGTTAAGCTCTACAGTTTCAAAAAAATGTGTTGGCCGGGGGAAGAGGCCAGCCTGAGCGGGAGAGCGGGATGCCAAGGAATGTACTTAAGATCTAAAACAGACAAGATTTAAAGCCAAGAGCATTTAAATGCCAATACTAATCCAAAAAATAATTCACCGCATAGTACAAACCGATTCTCCCTTACAGATACCATATGTTACCTCAGTGAGGAGATGAAAGGACAAAAACGATGCCAGAAGAGATGCTTTCTTCTCCTAAAATGGTGTTATCTTGGTAATGAAAAAGAAAACCATGCATCTCTCTATAGTCTACTCGCTTTCTGGTTCCTACTGTTGTTCTTGCCTCCATCATTGGGAGATTAGCCAAGAACAAACTATTTGGTTGCAGGGAGTTAAAATTTGCTAATGCACACACACTCTCAAGTGTCCTTGTCTGCCACACTGCACTTAATTAGCATTTTAGTGCGAGGCAGTTCTCTCTCCTTCAGTACCTCTGAAGGGAAACATCACTCCGACTCACACAGAACACATACTCACATACACTTACGGAGTCAAGTTGAGCTCCTGTAGTTTCTTACACATTTAGAGAACAGGATGGGGAATGGAAAGGGGAGTCTGTGGGGGTCGATGGAAAAACGGGATAAAAGTCTGCAATGTGAAAACAGATGTCGGGCTTCAGAGTTGTCTCTTCTGAACTGGCTTGAAAGGACGTATTAATATATGGGTCAGATGTATAAAGCAGAGGTTCAGTGTTGGAGTGTCGACACTGCAGAGGGGTTTCCAGTTTCAGGGACTCGGAGGTTGTGCGCACACAGAAACCAAATCTCTGCAGACATTCCTGTTGCTGGGAAGTGAACATTTCCAAATGTGCCACTATGTGGATGTAAATTAATTAGTCCACTTAACTTGAACACTGAAATGAGGAACCGAGGAGACAATCTTTCACTGTTCACAGTCGCGCCGCTGAAAGCTAGCGCACCAGGTTGGAAAATTGCAGGTAATTGCTGAAGCCATTGAATCCAGTTTGGTTTTGGTTGAAAGACTAAAATAACAAAGCTCTGATTGCTGAAAAGACAAGGGCAGGGAGCTTGGAGGCCCTGTTGCTAAGAGTTAATTTGATACATATTTCTCCCCCTTTTTGCCGTCTCTTGCCAGTACCTCAGACATTTCAGTCTGAGGTACTGGCAAGAGACGGCAAAAAAAAAAAAAAAAAAGGGTAAAAAAAGAGTGAGAGGGAGGGTGAGACCCCCGCTCTCCCTGCAAATACTATCCATCTGCCATATTACATTTAACCAGCATGAGAAGCTAAGGGAGCGCCCTTGCACAATATTGTGTGAAGGCTGTCAAACTCAATGCAGGAGCTCGGTGCCCACTGCTCAGAGCCGAGGACACGGGGCCGCTTAAATTCAGTCTAATAATAACTACTGACTGTGTGCGCTCAGCACCAACAAACCATGAGAACACGTGGCAGGAGAGGAACTTTTAATTATTTATGCCAGATTTTAAAAAAAAGAAAAAAGAAAAAACACTTAATTGAAATTGTAATATGACGGCCCCTGGGAGAGTACACCAACGGATGAACAGATTTTTGCAGAATGGCCAGATCAGGATTCAAAATGAGTGGAGAGCAATAAAAAAGTTGCAGCAGGGGGAGATCAATGTTTCACTTCTCACTAGAGACCAACGCCGTTCTGAGTCGACACTGATATGTGGCCATGCCAACATACTGGTTAACTGGTTTTAACAGTGAAGCTGAGCGAAGAAAAAAAAGAAGAAAAAAAGACGGTGCCACATGGAGAAGAAAAACATGCCATGCGGAGAAGCTGAAAACAGTGAATTTATTCAATTTTAACTTGACAAATGACTTGAAAATGATTGATTTTCTGTCAACTGCATTACTTGTTTTAGAGTGAAAGTCAATTAACATACTTTCCCTTTAACTTCGTACCTGCTAAAAAAAAAAGCTGAATTCACACAGAGCTCACAGTGAGGTTTGACTGTCTTCGGTCTACAGTGACACAACATGGTGCTGATGGTCTTTCCAAAGCATTAAAATCAAGCTCAGAGAAATCAATTGCCAGGAGGCAAGAAGTGTGAACTTACATACCCTAAGCCCAATTTCCTTGAAAGTGGAGGTCCTAAATCAAATCGAGCCCGGCCAATGCACCGTGGAATTATGCAAAAAACGACAGCTATATAAAATGACAACTGGTTAGAAATACCGCCACGGCGAGGAAACTTAAGAGCTTGTTTATTCACACCACATGTTTTTATCTTCCCGGTGCTGTGCGGGTGCTACAAGTCAGCTCTGATTGACTTTGTTTTCATTCTGGCCACGAGGGAGAAATTTTGAGTGCACAGAGATGATGTAAACATGCAAAGAGGGAGAGCAGAAACAGTGCACTCAACAGAAAGTTTCCTCGTCTCTTCGATGCATGAATTTGTTCTGTAAAGACTCTCTTGTTGCGGTGGTATCTGGCCATTGTCGACAGAAGGGGTCCGTTTCTGATAAAACTTGAAATTGCCTTGAGAATTCGCTGCTGAGTGAAGAGTACTTCCCTACCTGTGCACAGCTAATCACAGCTGATGGAAATACCTCAGCGGGACTTCAAAATCATAGTGATCAAAAGAAGAGGAAAAAAAACAGGCAAGACTTGAAGACAGAGAAAGAGCTTTCAACTTTTTAAAGTGAATGCATGATAATACCATTAAAAGTTGGCCACCGTTCCTGTGCTCAAGTTCTGATGGTGAGTTATTGTGAAAGTTATTGCTCAGACATTTTCCTCCCTGAAAGCACGCGTAGCATTAGTGTACTGAGAGCTTCTCCCACTTGAGAATAGCATCTCAGGCTGAGATAAATAATCACAGCCAGAAAATAGGAGTCTTTCTTAAGTATCAAACAAAACACCAAAAATCATGAATTCAGAAGCTGCTGGTAGGCGTCGGGTTGTCTGCCAAAAGCACAAGTAACAGGGTGAAGCAATGTGTTGCATGGTAAATTAAAATTGTTCCGAGGCATTAGCATGCAGCTTGCCTTTGATAATTCTGCAAGACTTATCAGCCATAACGGTTACCATTTCGTCTTTGTTGGGAAAAATGACGAATATACATCTCTTGTTTTATGAAAATGTGTTTCCTTATATGCAGTCTTGTGTTACTTTTGGCCTAATCTAGTACACGGTACAGTAGATACTAACCCAAATTACGACCAACTACAAAGTTTGACTCAGAAAGTTTGACTCAGCTGCAATACATTATGTTTCTCTGGTTAGAATCAGTGACAATTGACGACTTGAAACCAATTGACCAAATAATAATAATAGATCTAGATTTTTTGATTACATATTTTTGTTTGCATCTTTTTTGATTTGACCAGATCCGTTGTTTTTTTTGTCAGGTACACTCATTACTCATAACTTTTTGGTTTGTTTTCTGTTGGAACGAGGAGAGATGAGCAGCGTAGAGTCAATGCACATTTCCGTCTGTTTCCATTGCAACCTGTCGTATTTCATTTTTATGGGTAATCTGATTTTTCCACCTCAGCAAAACTTTCTTGCAATATGTTAACTTTGATGTTTTCAATTTATCTGCGTTTCAATTAAGTGCTTAATGTACAAATAGAAAATGCTCATAAAAACAGGCGGATGAAAACATGTTCCTCGTTCACTCATTTACTATTCTCTGCATATTTAAAACACTTACTACTTTATAGTGGGCAATAAAATAGGATTTCAGACACTTGCACCATTCCTAAGTGTAGTACTACATTATAGTAATTTACAAATGGCAAAGAATTGCCTGTTGTAAATTTGAGTGTTTAGGCCTCGATAAACAGCATTCATTTCACTCATCAATGAAATAAGAGAAAAGGTAAACATAGTACTCGAGGGAGAAAATAGTCTTATTTAAAAATTAACAATAAAGAGCACTAACCCTTTGTGTATCAAAGGTAACTTAAACATCCATCAGACTTTTTCCCTAATGAAAAAACACCCAAATCAATATCGAATTCAACAATATGCCAGCCATAAACCGAGAGCTTAAATTGAACATAACTGTATTTGTGATCACAATATTACCAATATAGCAACATGTGCTCCTCTCTGCGTGGAATATGAGCCTCTTTAGCCGAGGCCACAGAGACGACCAGTCACTCTGCCGCCTGATTTATTATGACGAGAGCCTCTCAGACCAACAGGAGAGTCATCCTCAGCTTCTACAGCCACATCCATTTTTCTAAAACGTTTAAGTGCTTGAGATTTCTAAGTGGGGCAGCCAAAATGAAAAACACTGAATGTGGAGTGCTACATAGGAAATGTGTGAGTTATCCCTAAATAATACACCCTACTAATAGTACAGCGCAATAAGTGCCAGGGATCGGTGACTGGAGAATTCACCTCTTCAAAGACAAAGACACATTAACAAAAATTTGGGAATCCAACACGTCAGTCTGGTTGAAGAGTCTCCATCAGTTAATAAACACCCACACTCCTTAGAGCTTAGCTGCTACATGAAAAATTACCACTTAAGGGAAAAATAAACTTATAAAGCTGGTCTGTGGAGCAGGAGGTGGAAGGTTGCCTTCTAATTGCTGGAGGGGAGAGAAACCATGTTAGAGTAAACAAAGTCTGATCGATGGTGGGTATTATATCAGAAAGAGCCTTTGGCCTTTGGCCAAGACGAGCAAACACACTGGTCTCTGTCTCTGCCACAGATGGAAAAATAAATAAATAGCCAAGGCAAAAAAGCTGGTGAGTTAAAAGCATTATATTTCACAGAGGGGGGAGCAGATAGAGCATAGTACAATGCCAGATATGACATGTAGCCAACTATATCACGTCTTGGCCGTTTGTATCAGCCAGAAATGCCAGTAGATAAGAGGGCAGTGTTGTGAGTTTGATGGAAGGCTGTTCCGGCTGGGGGCTTAGCTTTAGGTCAGGCTACACTCCCACGGCGCCGTGGTGCTGTGTGTGAAACCCCTCCATCACCACACGCACAAGTTCAACGCGCTGTTAGCTGGTCACGGCCGGGAAGAAATGTATTCTGTGTACTCCCCGGGTTCAATGTGGCAATTGCAATTCACATAAGCCACTTAAGGAAATCTGCAGAGGGAGAGAAAAAGGTATAAAACTGAGAGGGGCTTACAAGTTATTGGAGCCCTTTAAACACAGAGGCTCCTCATCAGGCAGGGGTTTCCTTTTTTTCCCCATGTCTTGTAAATGAGTTCACTCCATTGCCTTTAAAACCCTTGTAAAGGTATTACATCTGAAAATAACATAATTCATTACGTCTGTCAGAAACATGTTTAACTGGAAGATGTAATACGAGCAAAAGTGCTTTGGTCTCGGTTGCAAGGATTTACAGAAAAAGAAGCAAGTAGGTATGTACTAAGTGTAAGCCATTCTGTCTGGGATATCATTCAGCACAAAAGGAATACTAATGACTTTTGAATCCATTTACTTCAATTTGTGATTTATATTAATGGCCCATGTATTGCTTTCTCCCCATCCAACAGGGCTGTGTTCTGCTAAATTTCACCATAATATTCATGTCGATAAGCAGGTGACGACTTGGAGAAAGGACTGATTATATTTGCTAATCCCCAAAAGAAATTAGGCGAGATTGATGAAAGCGTGCATATACTCCACACAAAGCCTTGGGAGTCTCTTAAAGCTGTTACCATGGTGGTATCCCATTAGAATAACAAACATTTCCCCTGGATGTTTAACATCGCTTCCCAGTGAGCACAGCCCTCCCTAAACCTCCCCTCTCTCCCTCTCTCTCTCCCTCTCTCAAGCACCTGCCTTCACATTTTCCACTTCTTGAATTCCACCAGCCGCTTGGAAAACAGAAAAAAAAAGGAAGGGTGAAATATGAAATGTAGTTACGAGAAAACTTGAGTGCCAAAAAAAGGACTTTTCTTCAAACCCGTAATAACTTTCCATGGGAATAGGGAGAAACTTAAAAAGAATAACACTTCCCCTTGATTTTCTACTCCTACCACTTTTTTAAGCAGGCAGTGAATTTCCTGGAGTGATAAGGGCTTAGCCAATGTAATCCTCAGAGGACCCTTCTCTGGCATGCCAGGAATCAAGAAACCTTTCCCTCTCGAAAAAAGAAAAAAAGAAAAGTAGAAACAGAGAGAGAGAGGGAGGCAACAGTAGGTTTGGGAACAAGGAGGAGAGGCAACCAGCATGCCATCTCCCACACATGCTGGCAAATTCAAATTAGCATGTGTAGAGAGAGCAGCCGGACTCGCCTCAGCTGGAGATCAACAGAGGAATATTGATATGACAATGCAAAGGGCTTCCCTGACTCAGACAGCAGGGGCCACCGAGGAGGCTCTAATTGGCCTCACGCAAGGAGGGGGCGGGAGGGCACCCATAAATGTTTCACACAGATTGATTCATTATCAGTTTGCTCGACAGGCTGGGTGGGCCTCGTAAAAGTGTACCATCTTGAACCGGTGGCATGTAAGTCACTGTCACCGCGGCAGGACAGAATATATCATCCCGACCTTTCACTTCAGATATTGAAATGAGAGCCGGTAACATGACTTGCCACGCTGCAGGACTACTACTCTTGCATTTCAAAACGCAGGAGTAGAAGGATAGCGCAACGATAGGTGACAGAGCAAAGGAAAACATCAATAATGTACGAATGTCTGTTCTGTCAGGATATGCCAAGCTATGATGTGCTGTCTTTTTTTTGTATTACACCAGATGTCAGAGCTGGCTGGCAAGTTTGAGGTATAAACATACTCTTGATTAAGGAGTGACTGCACGTTCAAAATGAAAAGTGTTCTGTCTGCATCGCCGTGTAAAATAGATCTAAAAGAAGTGTGACTAATAAATCTATTTACTGACTCTAGTAACTTCTGGTTTACATTAGCGGCCAATTAATGGCTTCTGTATCATTATAAGAGCTTACACTTACTATCTACTGTAACAGTTTGCTACAAGAGAAGTCATAAATCTTTACAGCCAAACTCTCCTCCGTCTCCTAATGTGGTTAACTGACGTTTTTTGCTCTGTGATAAATGTGCACAAATGATTCAATAGACCACAAAAACTAATCTGTCCGTTAAAAAGGAACTGCAGGCTTCACAGACACGCAGAGCTGCTGAAGATCACTGGCAGCCATTTAAGAGCCGTGAGAAAGGCAGTTGAGCATCTTAGCTTCTCGCTGGGTGGTTGGTTACATGTGGTTGACACATTTGCATCTTCAAAGATGCACACAGACAAACTCAATATGTGTGAGAATGTCTGGGCGGCATGTGGAAAACCCCAGTCCTTCCTCTGAAGAGGTTTCCTCCCCCTCCCAAAGACTATACCACGTTTTGAGGTCCTTTATCTGTCGAGCAGTTGCTTCAACAGCGAGTTGTAAACAAGCCGCTTGGACTGGATGCACAGAAAGCAGTTGCTGTATACCGTGCGGCGACGTCGTCTATGCACCAAACCGGAAAAAAGGCGCCGCAGGAAACTATAAATCAGGAGCCATTACACAGCAACAACTATGACACGAACAGTGCTGCGCATTATTTGAGCTCCAAGACTCATTCACTCAGTGTCTCTTCCAATGAGCATGAACAATGCAAGCAGAGTGCGCATTGTGCTGCAGAGCAGGAGACTGTTCCTCTGAATTGGGGGTAAATTACAAAAGAGGCCTGTGCAAATTAGACGTGATGGCTTCATAATACGTCTGAAGTGTCAGATTCTCCAGAAACCTATCCCCGGGCTACACTCTCGGATCGACGCTTTGAACTTCCAATTATCCCTGCCAAACCGCTGCAATCACAGCGCTGTAAAACAATCATCCTGGCATTACGAAACGCACAAGATCAATGTTGACTCAGTCGTTGGCAACGGCAGGGTTACCAACTTTAAAATGCTTTCAGAGCATGCACATAATCCATATCTGCGAGGAACACAGATATCCGATTTGGCATTAAACATAACAAGTGTGTCAGTCTTTTTTTTCCCCTTTTGAATGAGGTCCTGGAAGAAGATTAATATCCCTGAAGTGTTTGTAGTGGGTTTTAATCCTGAGAGACCATTTGATACAGAAGGAGGAAAACAGCTGTATTTCAAGAGGAACCATCCAGAACTGTGATCCTCCTGATATTCATTTGGTGAGGAAATATATTCAAGTGCTATCACAGTTCCATAAGATTACAGCACATAGAGGAGTCATAAACTGAAACACAAATCCCACACAGGATCTGGCAGGATGTGTGCAACTGCTGAGCAATTTCATATTACAATATGACCTCTTACTCACGCACCAATTTGCTCGGAATAAAATAAATTACCTTTGCAATTTGGGACACCTCCAAAAAAGTGCAACTGGGTGCCGCTGGTCGATAACACTTTGAGCGATTGCGAGCTGCGCAGACTAAAAGACGGTGAAACCCAGGCGGGATGACCGGGTCACACACTTCACTTGAACCAGAAAAAAAGTGACCACAACGGTTAAATAGGGTGAGACTCTGCGAATAGAAATGGAGCACGAGAGCGAAGCAGGAAGAAAGAAAAAAAAAAACGCTTCCTGTAAACACTAGCAAAGAATTATTTACTGACAGGGCTAAACATTAAAGCGTCTTCTCGTCCTTAATTAAGTCTTGTTTATATTGTCCAACAACGGGTGAGTAATACGCATAGAACGTCTAGTTGAGACGCATCAACATTGTCTCCTCAACTGCGCCTGCTACATAATTAATACACACACCGACATGACATGGATATGATATGACAAGGGTATCAGAGGCGAAGAGTTAGAAAAAGAGAGCGAATGCATTTTTCATGAACTGCAGAGCTCCCCAGCCAAAGTTCTAGACATGATGTTTCAGTTTGAGAGACGAAAAGGGGCCACGGAGGGCAAGAGAGGCGAGTATGTGGCAGTATGAAAACAAACACGGGGAATCCAACGCAAGTGCATTCAAACTGATATAATCCACATCGCTAATCACGCAGCCAGAGGTTGACTTTGATCAGCTTTGTGTCTCCCTCTAGGCTATCTGTTCAGGGGTGCTGTTAAAAATGAAATAAAAAAAAAAAAACTGGAAATGTGATACAGCATCCTCTCTCTACATCCACTGATGTCTCAACATCTGATGGGCTGTAGCGTCACTGCAGCTGCTGCTACTTCATAAAAGTGAAGGCTGGATTTCTTTAAGGGTAGAGTTTTCCATTTCTCTCACCATTTCTACTCAGATTGGTGAAGCTATAAATAGTCTCGGGGAGAAAAAAAACAACAACCAGATAGGTGTAGAGAAGAATTCATTTTGCAGTGTATTTGGACTGGGCTGCTCTGCCACTGGGAGAGGGGCCTTACAGGGGCCATTCCTCCTCATTCAGAGCCATTACCACCCTACTGTCACTGCCAGTCTGTCCCCTCACCCATCACAGAGCCCAGAGCAGCCCCACAGCCCGTCTCAAACCTCCCAACTAAATCACATTCCATGCACAAACGGCCGGGGCCGTGCAGGATCTACTGTATCTAATCTAATCTGTCCATCTCCTGTGTCCCCACACATGCACGTCAACACACACCATGCCGGTCTCTGGGAAAGGCAGGCCAACAGCTCAGCACCTCAATCATGTGCATTTCCGCCGTGTGCGGTGAAACAAGAGTCGGTAATGCAAATCAGAAATCAGGATTTGCCTCCATAATTGGGGCTTTATCAGCTCATTAAGAAACAGGGAGGCATCGCTGAAATGAGCATGCAATATTCCTATTAAAACTGCTCAAAGAGAGAGCACTTAGAACGTATCAACTCAAGTCCTTGGGAGAGAGAGGGAAGCAGCTGTGATTGATAAGGTTACTATATTGTCAGCTAAAGAAAAACACCTAGGGGAAGCGACAATTTAGCAGAAAGAACAGAGTGAATGTTCTCAGGCGGCCCTGATGGCCACTTGTCTGCCCCTCAGTGTTATAACGCCAGATACAAAATGGCACATCTTATTAAAAATTTGACAGATTTATTATTACGGTTGTTTAACCTCTTTATAATCAAATCATGTTAGGGGTTCAAGGAGACTCTCTCCCACTGAATTACAATCGTTTGAGCTTGATTTAAATTCTCACTGTGACGGGACCTGGTCACTCCAGGCAGTAAAGTGTACGCGGTATAAAGAAAAATAATATGAATCAGGCTACTTTTTGCACTTTAAGTCCTGTAAAATTAAAATAAAAACACAATAAAAATCAGCGTTTAACATCTATTATATTGTGTCAGTGTAATTATAGGGCACACAGTTGGTATTCCACCTTCCTCCGGTCCACTTAAATAGTCCAGCCTTTGTGGTACAAACTGTACTATACCACTCATAGATCTGACTGGCAGGGTACAAATTTACTACTATTAAAGTGAGTGGGCAAAGCCACATTAACCCTATAGTCTGTGCGTGATTGACAGACAGGGTGACACGCTGGCATATTGTGTTTCATGTCGAGTAATTGCTGCAGCTCAAAGTGCTCAGAGGTGAGATTGGAGCATACAATATGACGATGAACGAAGCATGTCATTGGGCCTACAGGGAGAGGACTGTCATTAGCCTCAGGACGTTGATGATTGAGTAACACTTTCTTACTGCTGCAGAGGAAAAACAACCGGACGACTTTAGCAAAATCAATACAGTTTGAGCCGTCGGAATGCAAATAGCGACTATTCTGGCTGCATGACACGGGATGATGCACCATTACTTATTCCGGCTCCATTGAATGTCATCATTAGCCTTTACAGTGTCAAATCCGCTCAATAAAGGGCATTATTTCCAAAAGGATAAGCGCTGCATTAATCCTTTTATGCTGCTTTCAGCAGGATAGAGTCTCCCATAGCTAATATTAATGTGCTGGGTGTCAAGAGTGAGATGCCTAATCCTGATAACTCAGGATGTACACTCAACTTTGCAGATGGCTATCTGCCCTGGACTAGCACTCCTAATAGGCGCAGGAACAGGATGTGCTTTTAAAGCTGCACTTCCCGATCGTCGTCTTCAAAGAAAAACGATAATTTTCAACGGGGCTTTCTGAACCAGGAAGATAAGCCAGAGAACGGGGGAGGACAAAATAAAAATGATGCTCGCCTCAGAGAGGAAAAATAGCTTCCTGATATAGTCCTAGCTCCCTCTTTAAAGCTGACACCTAGAACATACAGTTTATCAATTATACATGAAGCCAGAATCCATCTTCTGTTGGCAGCTTGTTTGGATCCGGCCCGAGCCCTCTCAGTGGTGAAATGTGTCTGGGAGCCCCCATCCCTCCTGTCGCCTTTTTTTCCACTCGCAGCCTGTCCTTAAATCAATCCCTTTTTAGGCCCGAATTTATTTTTCCTGTAACAAATCTGTCTTGGCAAATGATGTCACATAAGCGGGGAGAATGACAGCCTGATGTCTATGCGGGGAACATCAACCTTGCTCCAGCAGCCTCCTCCCAAGGTGAGTAATCATGCTGAGGAGCGGTGCAGTGTGTGGATGCCAGCCAGAGTCCAAACAAACCCGGAGTCTGTTGCTCAAGATAAACAAACCAATTAGGGGAAAGGCATGTTATTCCTCAGTTGGTGGGATATTTGCTAGATGGAAAATAATCAATGCATTCTTATTTCCACGGGGTGAAGTCGGTAAATCCTGAGCAGAATAAAATCTAGGCGGAGAGAGAGAGTAAAATTATTCATTAGAAAAAATAAATAATGGGACTAAACTAGCTACTAGTCATGTAATTAATCCATGCAGGCTCAGTGGAGAGAGGAGAGCACAGAGGGGAAGATTCATCATAGCTTTTCGCCCCTCGCTCCCAGGGATACATGCCCTTCTTGTGTGGATGAGTCAGCTTACATCTTCTGACAATTGTGAGCCAAGGGCTTTGTCAAAAGGAACCACAGTTATTGTTTTGATTGGTTCCCCCTTGTTATGTTGCGAGCACAAAATACTTTCAAATGTGATTGCGCCACAGCATCTGAAAATAAGGCACGCACATAAAGAACATCAAAAAGGGAGATGTCTGCTTTTTATTTACCCGAGGACAATCATTTGGCACTTTGGCGCTCTCCCTGGCCTCTCCTCTGCCCTGGAACAAGCAAGCCTATCAGTTATTGCAGGGAGCGGCCAGCTGAAGCATTAGACGACTGGGCTCACGGTACATGACATTCAAGCTGGCCAATGAGGACGGACATGCTAATCAAAGTAGCTCTGGCCTCTCCATCACAGTGCGACTGGAGGACTTTGCCCTGTCTGTCGGTGTGGATGTGCAGCTGCTCTGGCTGCACATCCACACTATGCCCCCACAGGGACTGGGCACCAGGCTAACCACTGGCACGAGAGTTTAGATGCCGGGGGGAAATATTTTAGAAAGAAAAAAAATGGCGGAGGCCAACAACGCCACACATGAAAAATAAATCACAGCCAGCTTGTTAGCATGGGGAGGAGTAGCGGGAAAGAGGAAGAGAGAGAGCGACAGACAGAGGAAGGGGAGATGAGAAAGAGAACTGGGTTAAGAGATTTAATGTGCTGCTGAAAATCTGACACTTGCCAGAGGTCCAAATGTTCCACCAGAGCAACGGCAGCCCTGCCGGCTAAGTCTCTATAAAGCCGCCAAAGCTGCTTACAATATACACTTGAGAAACAATAGATAAGGTCAGAGTAGTAGCCTGTGTCTGACTGGACATACATGGTGAATGTTTTTCACCATGTATGAAAAATAAACACTTCCCCACCACTGCATGTGCTAACCCCGGACATGCTTACTGAAACACATGCAGTTTGATGCTGGAGGGGAAGCATTTGTCAAGCAAGTATTCCTGGCACATTTCCTGGAAACAGCCTTTTGGTGCTTTTCTATTTTTGTTTTAATAATCGTAAACTAAATATATCTTTTGACTGTTGGTCGGACACACACGAGTATTGTGATCCCCGTGGGCTCTGGGAAGTAATGATGGGCATGTTTATTCCTGGACCCAACTATTAATATCAAAAATGATAATTAGTTGCAGCGTTTGTTTATTGATACATTTTAGATTAATATGTCAAAAGCCTCTCTAAAGTTATAATCATTTACATGTTGGTTAAAACATGTGTTTTGAGATCGATCCCACTGTCACATCTGTTCATTGAATACGAAACTGTGGCCAAGAGATGGTTAGCGTAGCTTAGCATAATGGCTGGGACCAGTAGGAAACAACTAGCCTTCCCATGTCAGGAGGAAAAATAAATCTGCCTCCCAGCACGTCGAAAGCCCCCTAATTAACACATAATATGTTGTTTGTTTAATTCATATGAATTCAAAGTGCTAAAACAACAAGTTGCGGTTGTACGGGGGGCTTTTTCTTGTGGGAGTGCGCAGTGACTTCTTGGGACTCTTTCTCATCATTGTGCGGTTGCCAGGCAACCAGCAGAGACTCAAAGAAGTTACTGCTCCAAGCCCCCCAAAAAATGGTCCCGCATATAACACCACAACTTGTCGTTTTTACACTTTGGTCTACATTTAAACTTGTGCATCAGTATTCGTAAAATGGCTCATTAATAGTATGACAATTGAGATGTGATAAAAAGAATATCTTGAGCATTACAACGTCGATGAATGATTTATCAAATTACGAAACATTATATTATCCTCAGAAGTCATTCGTCTTGGGGAGAAAGAGAAATCATTTACTGGCAGCTGACAATGGATCAAGGCCAAACAAAAGCAGAGGGAAGCTATGCACCGGCTTATTGCAGACGTGAACAAATTACAGCGACATGAAAGGAGAACAAAATGAAACAATTCTCAAAAAAACTGTGTCCAGCATCTGCTGCACAGAGATGCACATCTGCGGTGATTCTTCTTTGTAGACCGCTTTCGGGAAACCGTCAAGTTGACCCGAGTGCTGCAGATTTGGGTTTGTGGCGGAGGAGAAAATTCCGGAAATATTTATTCAGTCGAGGCTTTATGCTCCTGCGTGACAATATAACAGCGTCTGACACTTAACTCTCCTCACTATCTTTGCCCAGGAGACACACTATCCTAAAGCGTTTCATCATGTGAATCTTAATCAGATACTTAGCCAGTAGAGCAGGTTTTCTCTCTCCCTGGTGAGAGTATCAACACATGGCCATCAGGCACAATTCACGGCCACAAAGTGGCTATTTATTTTCTGCTCAGCATTACTTGACAAATAATTACTCAGTCTATTCAATTAAGCCATGGAACTCGCACAAATGGTTACAACATCCAAATATGGGACTGAAATAGTATTCTACATTTCACAACTTGGGTCTCATGAATAAAACGGCGCGCAAACACACACACACACACACTCTGAGTGCTTTGATGCAGAGGGAGTAAAGGGACAAGGTGAGGGAAAGTAGAAATATCATTATGTCTGAACTATTTCATCCCTTTTACAGCAAGGCAGAGGAAAACAGACTTGCTGCCTGTGGAGCAGATGCACACAGTAATCCGGGGTGAAAGGACATGGTGTTTTCCCTGCTGAAGAAGAAAAACTGTTTTTACAAGGTAACGTAGGTGTACAAGGAGAGAGTCGCTGCATGCTGGTAGAGTAATGTGGACTAAAGCCTGGAAGCGTGCCAGAGTCCAAAAAATAGTCCTCCCCCCCCACCCCCAAGAGGCAATAACTCAAGATACAGTAGCTTTTCTTTCCTGTTGTTGTTCAAATTAGGATGCTAGAAATAAAGACTCCCAAAAATAAAACCAGCACAGCCCTGCCAAAGTATTTCCTCACACATTTCTAATATATGAATAAATACACAAAAAGTACATGCCATTCAGTGTGATGAGAACATCTCCATAGTAACCAAATCAGATTAACCCTGACATCCGTTCACCACAACCATTTATTTGTATTGTAGTTAAATAAATAAATGGAACAATCAACATTGGGTATTCATATTCTATGCTACTTAATACTACTCCACTGCATTTCTAAAGGAAATATTGTGTGTTTTCCACCGCTCTATTTATCTAACCTCTAATTCTTATTTTGTGGAATTTACATGAAGCATATATTTGATAAAAGTACCAACAGTTGTAAATGTAGTTAAACACAGTACGAGTATGATTTTCCTATCATACAGAAATGATCTGTCTCAATCATCACTCATGACCCACTATAGTTGTGAGGCGGGGTCTGTATCTGCTGATTCTGATCTGATCTTCATATATTACTGAGAAGTTTCTGGACGTCATCCTGAAAAATAAGTGGCAATCAGGTCCGAGATCGTAAGCACGCATCCAAAAGGACCAACATCTAGTCTTGTGTTTACAAACTTCAACAAACAAATCCTTCTCATTCTGCCTTGAAACAAAAATCATTAGTAATAAGTATCTAGTAATACAATAACTTTATAATAATAATAATGACAATCTGCATAACAAGTACTTTTGCATTTGATCCGTAAACTTAAAGAATTTCCTAATTCACTTCTCACTACATAATGAACACTAAATAGTTTACTTTAATATATCAAGGGTTAGAGGACTTATGTCTCAACAGGATTTGGAGAAACTTGTCCATGCATTTATCTTCAGTAGACTTGACTACTGTAACGGTGTGTTCACAGGCCTCTGTAAAAAGTCAATCAGAAAGCTGCAGCTGATTCAGAACGCTGCAGCTCGAGTCCTCACTAAGACCAGGAAAGTGGATCACATCACACCAGTTCTGAGGTCTATGCACTGGCTTCCTGTCAAACAAAGAATTGACTTTAAAATCCTGCTGCTGGTTTATAAAGCACTGAATGGTTTAGGGCCTAAGTATGTTTGTGATCTGCTGCTACCTTATGAACCATCCCGGCCCCTCAGGTCGTCTGGGACGGGTCTACTTTCTGTTCCAAGAGTCAGAACTAAACATGGAGAAGCAGCGTTCAGCTTTTCTGCTCCACATATCTGGAACAAGGTCCCTGAAAGCTGCAGGTCTGCTGAGACCCTCAGCTCCTTTAAATCCAGATTGAAGACTTTTCTGTTTGCTGTTGCCTTTAATTGATCCAGATTCAATTGCTGCATCTCACTACTGCATTTTATTTCTTAAACTGCACTGCAACTTTTATTAATTTTTTTATTTAGCTTTTTGACTGTTTTAATGTTTTCTTAACTGTTTTAAATCCTGTTTTCTCTGCATTATGTTTTGATGCTCTTAATGGTTTTATGTGAAGCACTTTGAATCGTCTTGTTGTTGAAATGTGCTATACAAATAAACTTGCCTTGCCTTGCCTTTAAAGTGTGAAATACAGTGTTGAGTCATACAACTTTTAATTTGAATCAATATAATTTGATGCATTACATACATTTTACATTCAGAATTCAGACACTAATAAAAGGCAGACAATACATTGTTAAATTTGTAGTAAATAAAAAGGGATCGCAAAACAGCACAGGATTGTCTCTGTTTTCTATGAACACATAAACATATGAAAATGAATAGATAGTGTCCTTAAGTAAACAGTTATTTCAGGACTTTTACTTCCGATGGAGAATGTGCAGTGTTGCTACTTTTAATGAAGCAAAACATCTGAACCCCCCGTGTTGACATGAAGAAGTAAATCAGAAGAAGGGATAATTGTAAACAACCTAAATAAATCCCACAGACGAGTGAAAGCCACAGGATGTCTCCACAGCCAGCATCATTTGGCCTCTCCACCCTAATTTACCATGCTCCGCCCACTCAGGCCTGCGGGGCTGAGGAGCTGGCTGATCCTCCAGCAGGGCTGGGCCAGCCCATGCGTCCCACTGGCACGGGACGCCCCGCCAGGAGCCAATCACCAAGCCCGCACTCCTGACAGCTCATTACCACTCAATTAGGCAGGTGCACCTCCACGCACAGCCTTCTGACAAATACAGCCCTCCCAGATGCATGTTTAACATTCGAGAGAATTATATAGTGACAGCAAACACTAAACGCCTCATCCTTATCACTTGATTGCCTCGAGATTTAAATCCTATAATTGGCCCAGGCCAGCGGGAGAAGAAGAAGAAGAAAAAAAAGAAGAAAAAAAAAAGCCAATAAATATGATGCAGTCGGCTTGTAATTGAACAATTATGAATTCATATTCATAAGATGCTAGCTGGCAATTACAAATACCATTTGATTAGACACAATTTGAAATGACATTGTTCCATGCTAAAGACACTGTGGTGTCAGCCTAATAAAGAGAATACGCATCATAGCAGTTGCTCGCCCACCAACATGACCTCCAGAGATGGGAGACATGCTGACACAGTGGCTTGGCCGGTGACGGACGGGACTTGGCACCCATCGCTCTTTGTCCCCTAAACCCACTGCTCACACTCGCTCGCACAGAAAAATAACACCACCAAGGGTTGACTTTCAAATTCAGACACCAGTGGGCACAGATTGTTCACATAACAAAACACAAGCAAGGCGGGAAAAAAAAGTTGATCCCTTGAGAACAGATTCTAATCAAGATGAAATGATTTACAAATCTATTTAATAAGGCTTGCCAGAAGTCAAACTTGGCATGTAAATGCGGTGGGGATTAAATTTCATCGGCAACCAAGACTGTAACTGATCGCCTGCAGACAAAGGGGGAGCCTGCCAGTTTTTTTCTCCCCCTTCCACTTCTCTACCCTCCCTCTTTCTCTCCACTGCCTGCATTTTGCCTCGTGATCCCTCCCTGGCTATGTGGAAGGACAGGGGCAGTGCAGAGTGGTGCAGTACAGAGTGGAGAGGAAAGGGAGAAAAGACAGAAAAGGAGGGAGGAGGGAGACGGAGGAAGGGAGGAATATTGGAGATAAAGAGCAGTGGTGAGGAGGGAGAAGGGGGACAGAGTAGTATAGAAAAAAGGATAGAGGAAGTGAGTGAAAAGAAGCCCAAGGTCAGCGTGAGGACAGCTTGGTCCTCTGAGTTGGACAGAGACGTAGCCGCAGTCACCTCTGTGCTAATCAGCCCTCCGGCTGCTGATGAGATGTCAGTTAGTTGTGTGTTTGGAAAAACCTCTCCCTTTGCTTTTTTGGCCGAAAATTGCTGGGGCTGTTGGGGCGGAGTAACAATGTGTGTGTGTGTGTGTGTGTGTGTGTGTGTGTGTGTGTGTGTGTGTGTGCGTGCGTGTGTGTGCGTGTGTGTGTGTGTGTGTGTCACTCTGGAGTGTAAGCAGGCTGACGTGCTGCTTGTGGTGCCAGTATTGCGCTTTTTTTCTGCTTTTGCCCTCCCCTTCGCCTCTTTTTCTTGCATATTATGCTACGGTGACTGAAGCTGAACTCAGCTTTCCCCTGCAGTGAGGGCAATAATACAACTGCCAATTAATGCTATATGCAGTGTGCCAGTGTTAACAGTGTGGGGCATTCACTCTAAGTTGCTGTGCAGTTTAAAAAATTTAAAAAAAGGTGGGTTAGCTGTTTTCCTTGGGCGTGGCTAACCTCTTGCAGGCTAACGGGGACAGCGCCGTTAGCTCAGGGCGTAAACGAAAAGCGTGCACAGCTGTGATCAGGTTTGTGACCTAACAGCACTGCAGCTTGTGTCTCATTGGGTGAGTTGTGTGTATCAAGCCAGTTGGCAGAGGCGAGTGTCTCCTCCGTCTATCCTTGGGTTATTTCTGACCATCTGTGCCTAGTCATTAACAGGCCTTTTCACAGTCAATTGTCTTGTCTGTCTCCCCTCTTCTTCATTTATTTTACTTGCTCCATGCATGACTATGAGGTGGGACCAAGTGCTTCTTTTTTTTCTCCCCCCTGAACGTAAATGGCATAAGTTAGGAGAGGCCATTTTATTAGCTGGGGCTTAGGAGAGCCGTGGCGCCATAGGTTAATTCAAAGTGGCATCATGGAGGATGCATCAAGCAGTGGAGATCAAATTACAGGGCAAAGCGCTCAGCAGTAAGAAAAACAAGCCAGTGGTATGCTGCAGAATGTGTGCGTGCATGCTGTGTGTGTTTAGCAGCAAGTGTATGTGTGTCTGAGGGAGAAAGAGAGGGGGGGGGGGGAGGCAAAGGAGACAGCAAAAAGGAGAGGAGGAGGAGGGGGGTGTCCATAGAGGGCCAAGGGGGATGGGGATGGAAGGAAAGAGGGAGTGAAGGGAAGGAGAGGGAGAGTGGGGGAGAGGCTAACTGGGCCAGCACGCACACATCACCCCCACCAATTAGAGTCACTCATCTCCCCTTCACACAATACATCAACCTCCATTTCTGATGTTCACAATCGTCGGGGAAAGAAATAACTGTAAACATCACTGCAGCAGCGATGGCATTCAAGAAAAAAAAGAGGAAAAAAAGAGAGATATCCTCAGCCTGAAATGCGTTTAGCCATTCCTTCTCCCCCCTCACGCCTTTGTTATTGGTCTTTGTGCAATGATTTGCCTAAGGACCCAGATTTCCTAGCAACAGCCTGCCACCAAACATTTGGCAGGAGTTCAACATTCTCTCTCTTTGTGAGAAATGGCAGTGCTGCCTCCCTGCTCTGCGTCTGCCACCAGCCCTGCTGCTGCTGCTGCCACCGCTGCTGCTGGATGAGCCAGACTGGCTGCAAGAGCCCTCTAATAATTCTGTTTTCTTCCAATCACACCACATAGAAGCAGGCACCTTGAGCGCCTCTGCCAGGAATCATCAATCACCTCTTTAACACACATGCTCCAACAAACACGGATGCACGTGCAAGCAAAATAACATGCTAACGTACACACATGCGCGCTACTCGGTAATTACATTTATTTACAGATTAGAGTTTACAAGACCGCTTATACCGCCCAGCAGTCGTTTAATGAAAATCAACAAAGCACATTAATACACAGCAGAGGTTGGTACAGTGAGAGAGAGAGAGAGAGAGAGAGGGAGAGAGAGAATGTACAATCTGGCTGTAAATTGGGTAAATACATCTGAGTGCTCTCGACAAGGTTAATGGAGAGAGGAGGCCTTAGTGAACACCGGTCTAGACACGCCACACTGTATTAAGTGGGAATAGCTGTGGCAGTGTATCTGGCTAAGTACTTTAGGAGTGCGAATGGGACCCTAATAAAGCGAATGATCCCCCTGTTTTGACAAAGAGGCCCGGGAGGGACGCTGAAACGACGTTTGAGATTCCAAGCACTGACAAACACCCATTTGTGGCCCTTCTATCCCCTCTCAAATCCCACGGAAGCTTTTCCCTGCGCGCAAGACTGTCGGATGTGGGCAAAACCCAACTGCCAATTTGCAGAGGATGTGCCGTGTTTGCTAATGCGAAGCAGAGGCAAAAAATGAGACCACACAAACTCTGGAGGATGGACTGACTGATCTGCTTTCTGGCACAAACACTGAAGTATTTTTTTAGAGGGTGGGGGTGGTTGTTTCTGCGACTGGGCGGCTAATTATGAAACCTCCATCATTATTGGACTCCAGTACACTCATGTTTAGAGGGCTTGTGGGCAACAGGGGGACCATTGTGAATTTCACAATGATATATTATGACAAGGGGTATGTTGATGGCTGTAATGCTGATTTATGCCGATAATGAACTGCTTAAAGACGTGGAATGCAGCGCAATTTCAGGGCTATCATCTTGACTGGAGATCAGAGAGAATGTTGATCTGCCAGAATTAAATGTAATCCCAAACAGTGAAACGTGAGCATGGGAGGCCATCCTACCCCAGTAGCTGTAAGTGAAGACATTACCTCAGTGGTGCAGCTTGAGTGTGTGTGAATGTCTAAGGGCACATCTGTCCTCCTCAATCTGTGTGTGTGTGTGTGTGTGTGTGTGTGTGTGTGTGTGTGTGTGTGTGTGTGTGTGTGTGTGTGTTTTGTCTGTAGGGGGAAGATTGTGTAGGGGGGCGTAAAGCCGAATGAACTCGAATAATCAATTTTCACACTTTCACAGCACCTGTTGGCTTGTCTTCACGTAAAAAGAAATGAATGAATGCATTACATGTAGAACAATTTCACAGTGTGCTGCAGCTTCGTGCACAAAGACGAGGGGAAAATGGGAGAATATTGTTTCAATAGGTAACATAGCTCATTTCACTCGACAAAGGATGAATGGATATACTGACAATGCAGAAGGCGCGCTGAGGCATTTCCTGAATAAAGCCTCTTAACATTTTGTCCTCCTCTGGCAATAGAGTTGGGGAACAGTTATTTTGAATGTAGAGGATCTCACTTACCGCAATATAATAAACCTTGGCTTTCTTCACCAGCTCCCAGTTGCTGTCCAAGTCCAGGTGTTTTTCCTTTTTGTAGCAGTTTGCCGCTGCCAGGTTAGCAACAAGGGACCTGCCGAGACAGACCCCATAAATCTTCCACCTCGCTTATCATCCATCTTAATTTTGTCTCAAAAACATCCCTAAAAACAGTCTGGCCCCGGACTTTCCTTTGTTCTTTCACAATATAAAAGGATGATAATGTTTTCTTAGAATGTCTGAAACAAATTGAAATAAAGGCATTTGGATCTCTTTCCTCCATTTTACAGATTCAAATAACAAGAGGGATTTTCAAGGCAAACAAAATGAGCCACAAATTATTCATATTATCAAATCACAGAGAAAAGTGGTCCACTGTTAGCAAAGGTGAGAAACAACAGAATGCATTACTAAATGAACACTTGAGTCGAGTAGTAAGTGGTGGGAGTTGGAAGTGAGGCAGGTGGCATTATCTTAACATAGCTCATTAGTCAGTCCTCGTGTGCCGTCGCTTTATGAGCGGCCATCAAAATGAGTGCAACCATCATCGCTACTTAGTGAGAAACTGTTAGCCGGTCACATGACAGGTGGGCGCTGCTACACTAAGAGCTTCGTTCTCACAGGGCGAGAAAAAGCTGCTCGCGGTGGGTAGCATCAAAGAAATGAGTACCAGTGTGCCGAGTTGACCAGAGCGCGATGAAGACGGTGACTATATGACAGCAGGATTAGGACTGCACTTGATCCGAGCTGCAGTAATGGACTCAAAGGTTAGAACAAGCATGACAGATGAAATAGGTGTCATTATGAAGGAAGTCCAACAGACATGAGCAAAGCACAGCGCTGTCAAAGAACTAGCTAGATCTAATGATA
The DNA here is from genome assembly GCA_038501785.1 of Myoxocephalus aenaeus. NCBI lineage: Eukaryota > Metazoa > Chordata > Actinopteri > Perciformes > Cottidae > Myoxocephalus > Myoxocephalus aenaeus. The sequence continues at coordinate 2,267,592 of JBAMJR010000065.1, read as the reverse complement.
CTATATCTTCAAAAGGTAAAACTGAAACACTACAATAAGGTACATTGATACAAAACACATGATCAGTCCCTCTAGGAATTTGCAATTTTGCTGATTCTGCAAGATCTTTTATTCCAGAAAACTGGTTAAACTGGAAGAATGTTTGCCAACTTTACCAATTACCAGTTTTCTAGATAAACATAATGCAATTCAGAACCAATTTTAAAAGTCAAATTGAAATTAAAATCAAGCATCAATCTCTATATTGAGACTTCATTGTAACTATGATTTTCTCCTTGAAAATATCATTCAAACTACCAAAACCAAACTATTTATAATGTTTCACATACAACTAACCACTTGATTTGATATTGTAGGAAGCACTAAGGTCACCTTACAGACTCAAGTGAGGGTAAAACAAGAATATACATCTTGCATAACAAAATGCACGTGTTAGCGACAACTTTAATTCTAACAGGAATTTATTACTCATTGAGGATATCTGCAAATAGTTAGAAAAATCTAAAATGTTAAAATATTTAAAATATTAGCACAAAATAATATTAGCACAAAATAAGCATAAAATTGTATGATTGCAAAATCATAAGATAAGTCATTTTGCGCAGCACAAAAAACTCAGAGATCCTGGAGGGACTGACTCATTGAACCTTTGATTAGAAATGTAAGAACTGAATAAACCAAACGCCTCAAGTGTAATTAATCATAGATAAATGGACCATTTCCCAGATCTGAACTCATATTGTCAGACGGAGGTAGATTTCTTTTCTTTGAAGACTTGCACTAATCAAAGCGTGGGGGCTGTGACATACTGGTTCCCAATCCTTCAAAGCCATCAACCTTTCAATCTGGCCCTGCCAGAGACCTTTCCTCTGGCCTCTTGAGCTGTCTGTTAAACACCTGTAAGAAATATTACAGAGCCCGTCTCCCTGAGCACGGCACCTGACCTTTTCAGGTGTCAGAGCCACATCAAACAAGCCCACTAAGACCATTCAGAACGGCCGGCTCCCGGGGCGGTCGAGGTCCAGCCGCTGACTGACTGACAACTCCAGTAGCAGCGGATGAAGGGCTGCAGAGGAGGGGAGTGTTTGGAGAAGTAGGTTATTGATCCACACCTGGTCTATCATGAACTGGAGCCCTCACTGTTAGTGATATTTGTGTGCGTGTGTGCGCAGGGTTTGACCTCTGCTGTCTCAGACGTGCCGATGATGATGCTGCTAGCGCGAGAGTCACCAGAGATGCTAATGCTCCTTTTACAGCCGAGAAGGCTGACAGGTGAGAGCGGGGATAGCCCAGCCATCTCTAACACATTGCTACTGTCAGCCTATAGATGGATGACAACCCACTGGGGCGGCAGAGACTGAGTGGGGGCCTGGAAAAACACACTCAAGCTGTTCTTTTCCCTTTTGATGTGAGGAGCTGAGCTATGATTCTCTGTTATGACTTCCAGCCCCGAGGAGTGAACTGCCTGCCTGAGGATGTAAAAATGAAGCAGAATGGCTATTTCAAATCTGGCCGAGAGGATCATTTCTTGGTCAGAGGTGACTGAAAGGTGGCTAACCTATTGTCCCCGGTGATACAGGCTGCACAGGTACCGGTCGGCTCCTCGGTTTGTTCATAGTAATGTGCGTCCACGTGGGCTTCCGCAGCTTTCTTCTTCAGTATCTCCCCGAACTGGTCAGAACCGATGCACCCGAAGAAAGTAGCCACCTTTTGGGGCTTCTGGATCATCCACTACGGAAAGAGAAAATATAAACAGCAGTTACAGTGAGCTCAGTTTACAAAATATAAGTCTGTTTGAAGGGTCAAGTTCAGCTAAGGCAGATGGCATACAAACTGTAGCTTCACAGCAAACATACTGCTTGTGATATATGAGGGCTGCGAGCTGTCGTAAACAACCCGAGACCAATTCCACTCCACATAGAAGCACTATTCTCATCCAAGCACTCCCTCTTCCATGTGTGCTAAAAACAGTCTCATCTCCGTATTTACACAAACCCCATAATTCAAGATTCCATCCTACTTATGCAAACACAGACTGTGTGTGTGTGTGTGAGAGTGTGTGTACCTGCTACCACAGGACACTTCCTGAACCGCTCGTCTGCCATTTTTTGGTCTCGACAGTCCTGATGTACTCAGTGACATTTACCTGATGAGAGGAGGAGGGAGGGGTGGTGCTGCTCAAATTCTACAGCGCTCAGGTTTAACCTCCAAAGATTTATTGACGTACAGTACGTGCTGCTGTTTGCTCATTTTATTGCAGCCTCCTGTTTTGTTGCTGACGGGGGCCCCTTGTGAATGAGATGTTGCTGCTTTTGGGGATGACCTGTATATGTGTGAAATTAATCATTTCACACGACCAAATAGCATCTCAGTGGGAGAAAAAAAAAATGCATTTTCATCACCTATCCAGAGATGCTCTCTCCTGTTATTTTGCGCACCCCCCCCCCCCCCCCCCCCCCCCCCCCCCCCGGTCTCTAACTAGTTGGATGGAGATAATAATCATAAAATAGAGAAGAAGAAAAAATTACTTTCAGCAAGGTTCAGGTGTATTTTCAAACAAAGCTGACCATATGGCTTTTACCTGGGAACTAAATCAGGCTGCACTCTCCAAAACTCCCCATCTTCATATTGCTTGTTTCGCAAAAGTATTCAATTTGAGTGATATCAAACACATAAGACCGGTATTTAGTTTACCAGTAGCTGCAATCAGCAAAAGTTTGATATTTTTCCAAGACACATGGCAAACTATAGACTGAATATAAGAAGTGGACGTAGTCCTTGTTATGTCACCCATTGGTTCGTAAACTGACGTTACGAAGCCTTGAGTTCGTTGATTTTGCCGTCGCCATCTTGGATTATCTTGACTTTTTTCTACACGGTTCTAGTAGCGGCCGCCCAGCGACCCATGAAACACAGTAAGCCCGCCCTAAAGCATACTCTGCTTTATGGTCTAATGACTCTATATATGGGACCATCATTTACTAAATGAACATCATGCTGTATTGAAGAAGACTTGGAACGAGCGATTGAGACCATAAACTCGTGTTTACAATGTTTACTGAGGTAATAAATCAAGTGGGAAGTAGGGTCATTTTCTCATAGACTTCCAGACAATCTGACTTATTATTTGCAACCGGAGGAGTCGCCCCCTGCTGGCCAGTAGAGAGAATGCCATATTAGCTTCACTCGGAGGTTGCCGCTTCAAATGATGATAAAAAAAAATCGGCGATTGATTTTCTGTGTACTTATCTTATCAGCACTACTGTCAACAAAATGAAAAGTAATAATGCCACATATGAATGCTGAATTTTGGCCCATGAGTCTAGACTCAGTCATCCAGCCACCACGTCCTTCCTCCCCACCTGGCTGAAATACACAAACAAGCAAACACGCACGCACAAATCCACAGCAAAAGCACACAGAAGCAAGCTCTTCTTCCCTAACCTCTTGCTGCAGGCACCTCACACTTATCAAGGTCACTGGCTCGGGTACACGTCAAGTCCTATCTGATTTTCTCTTCGCAGTGATGAGCTCCGAATCCAAGGTTAGGAGCTGCGGGCTGTAAATAATGACAGCGCGGCCCCTCCATTTGCAAGCCTCTCAGGTGGGAACATAGAGGGCCACTCAGGGGCCCCCGTCCCTCTGATGACAGCATGGTGAATCACAATGGAACGATCGACCTCGCAACCATAGCCCCCCCCCCTTCCTCCTCCTCCACCTCCATCTGAACTCTCCTACCTCCTCTCCCTCTCTCTCTCCCTGACCGTCGGCTGTACTCTCACTGCCAGCTCAGCTTGTCATTTTACAGGGTCATTAACAGACACACATACACACTAACATGTGCATGAGTACACAGTGCACCCACGCAGGGAAAAGGATGACACACACACACATATACACACACACACACACACACACACACACACACACACACACACACACACACACACACACACACACACACACTCACATACAGAGAAATCCTCTTTTAGTGCCACAGCATCTAAACTCCCTCCCTTCCTAAAAAACACCCCTGCTTTTGCCAGAAGCTGCTCTCCTACTCCAATAAACACAAAGCAGCAATAGATAAGAAGAAAATGTCTTCATTATGAGCACGTAAAAAAATGTATCTCGCAGGGTTTTTTTTTCCCCTCTTCTGCGGTGCACAGGAGCGGGGAGTTATATCAATTCATTTCCATCCCTGGAACCCTGCAGACAATCCCTCTCCATTCCCAGATTACGTGAGATAATACCTCCATTATGACAAAAGCGCTCTTCGCGGGGTCGCCGAGAGGTCAACCAACCCTGCGCTGGGTATTCATGCTTAGTCACATCCCAATTATACCGCAGTGGCAGAGGCAGAAATTGGCAAATGTACATCAAGGCGCTTCATTACTGAGGGCCGCTCCAGTGAAATTAAGCAGCAGATGAGACAGAGTGAGATTTGCCCCCAGGCGGCATGTGTGTGAGAAGAGAGGGAGAGAGAGAGAGAGAGAGAGAGAAAGAGAGAGAGAGAGAGAGAGAGAGAGAGGATGGGAAGTGAAAGGGAAGCTGAAGTAACAGATTTTTTTTCTGAAGGTGCTGGGAGTTTGTATCTTGCACAGCAGCTCATGTATATTTACTTAACTAGGGAGAACTGTGGTCCCCAAAGATTAATAAGTTCCCATGATACACCACAGCGACATATCTCTAGGTGTGTTTAGACACGAAAGGGAAACCTAATACAAACAAGCGAGAAAAATATCCCTGAAAAGCAAGGGGGTAAGACGCTGCAAAGGCGTACCCGCTACAGGCGAAGTGATAAGTATACATTATGTTAAGTGGAGAATAAGTCTGGTGTCTCTTTCGGTTTGGCTTCCATTTACCCAAATAATCTCACCCTCCCACCCATGCAACCACCCGTCCGCCCAACACTCACCCTGGGGCCCCCAGATAGCTATTAATTATGACATCTCATGGTTGCAAGGAGCCCCACTTGGGGAGTTGACCCAGGCCTGCTCCTCAACATCCAGCAGCTGCCACTCTTCACTACGGAGGCAGACGCTTCGCGTGGCAGCTTCCAGGAGGGCAATTACACAGCCCAGATGAGATGAGGCGGCTGAATGTTTGGGACTTGAGCGCTCAGACCGCCATTAGCACTATAAGCTATTACATTCCCTCCTCTTCTTTTTTTTTTGTGTGTGCTCCCCTGCCTTCTTCCGTCTCCCCGTTCACTTGCTGCTGTATATTGATGAAGTGGTAATGGGACCTCTAGTTAGATATTCCTCCTGTAAAAACATTGTCTTGTTTCTAGTCTCCCCCAGGGGTCAATGTATTCTCCCGGAGTTGCAGGGAATCATTTCTGCTCTATTAATGATGCAATTCCAATGCAATTCAGATCTACTGAAGGCGCTTTGCACAGTGGGCTTTTGCGGAGAGTTGATAGATGACACTGTGTGTTATCCTGCAGTTCCACAACAAAGTGGCGCCTTCTGCACATCACCAGGAAGCTGGTTGGCTATCACTCCACTTTCCACCCTCTCGCACTCAGCTCATTTCTTCCTTAAAACAAGGACAGAGGCGAAGTCTCCGTTCTCCGAAAATTCACCAGTGGGGGTCCTCTTGCGAGGAACATGTCCGTGCCTAATGATGGTCACATTAATTATAGGCTTATCAACCCAGCAAAAATTCAATAGGGCTATTTATAGAGGCCTAAAATCAGCTGAGGGCGAGGGTGGCCTGTACCAGCCTCCTCTTGTCTTTTAGAGCCAGAGGTGGAGGCTGAAATCCGTGTTACTTTTTACTGTGCAGTTAAAACAACTAGCAAACATCTGTCCATCAGGACCTGTCATAGCGAGCGCTTTCATATGAAGCATGGCGGAGCGGAGGGCCCTCACTACGAGCGCTGACATTGATGAGGTCTGGCAGCTTCCATTAAATCACTCTTTCCTGTAAAGTGCAGGGCATCCAAGCAACCGTCCGAGGATTTTTCACTCAATCAGGTAACACACAAGCCCCCCCCCCCCCCCTTCCACTCCCCACAATACTCCCTGTCCTCTCAGGGGCTGGAGCCTTCTGGTCAATAACTCCAATCAGTTCAATTTCATGCACAGTTAGCCATGTTGGGGTGCTAGGGCACTGCTCGCGTCAGGGTTGCATATGTTGTTGTCGCTGTTGTTGTTTTTCTTTAATTTTTTTTTCTTCCCTGGGAGGGTTGATAAGTGGGATGGGGACTGTTTAAGAGTGGAGACTAGCCAGGGCTAGCATGCTTGTTTTAACCCTCCCTCACCACAGTGGGCTCCCTGCCAAGCCATTAAAAGTCTCTGTGCTCTGCTTCAGTGACACAGCTAAAAGAATAGAGAGCAGGCGAGAAGGAGAGCTGTAAATGATCAACACGATAATGAGCTGATTATCAGTCAAAGGCATGGATAAGCTCTCTCTCCAGTAATTTCCTTTCAGATCAGTCAACCACATTCTCCTCTCTGCAATCAACACTCAAAGGGGAGGCAGGAGGCATAGCATGTAGCCCGATGGGAATCCGGCCCAATATCAGCTTCAGAATATCCAGATCTTCGTCGTCTTCTGATCAGTGCCTGGCTCGTCCCTCGCTGACACACCAGCATGGTGGGGAGGCTTGTGTATCACTACTCAAGTCTCCTTTTTGTCAGGGTTGTTTCACAGCTTTGGGCTCTGGCTGCCGTACAATATCAAGATGACTGATGCTCTAATAATGTTCAAATGTACAGTGTCTCATTTCCTATTGTTTTGGCTCCACTTCAGCATAAGATTTAAAATGTAACAGGGGTTGAAGCGCTGATTCTCAGCTTTAAAGTTCCCAATAGAAATGGGGACTTTTGGAAAACATTTTCTTCCTAGAAATCAGTCTAATGCTAATGAAGAACTTGTGTTGCACTAGTAGTTGACTAAAAGTCAAAAGTCAAAGTCAAAGTCAGTTTTATTTGTCACTTCTTCCATATTGTGCAAACATACAGAGGACCTGAAATTATGTTTCTCTACTGTCTGAAAAAAAAGTGAATAGTGCAACATTTAAAAAAGTAAAAAATAGACAACATATAAACATATAAACAACATCTAAACTAGACAACATATAACATATCTAGTTTAGATGTTGTTTATATGTTTATATGTTATATGTTGTCTATTTTTTACTTATAGAATCAGACTGATCTTGACATCCCATTGGTTTACACTGGTTTACACTGTGATCCTTCACTGAGCTATCCCACCACATTAAATCATATCAAGGAAGTAATGAAACAATTTTACGGAACCTTTAAAAAGGCGTTTCATTTACATTCATACCGAGTGAACAATAGGGATTTGTGTCAGTGCAACCAGATGAAGATGGGGATACATTTCCTCATTAGTTAGTTATTTTTGCATGAAAATTGTGTGCAAATGCAAATCAATTTGGGTTTCTATCAACTACTGTTATGCAAATAGACCACAACAAGATTACATAATTAATCAAGGAGCAGCAACTTTGATAATGGCTTTTCATTGCTGATTTCCACTTAAGATGGCATTTGTATTATGCATGTGATCCATGTATAGTGTGTCACATTTTTAATCAGCCACTGGGGATAAAGAGGGGAGGCGACGTGTGACGTGTAAGGTTCACAGCACCTCGTGGAGGCCTGTACTGTAAGAGGAAGTGACAAGGAGATGCCTGTGGTTTGTCTACAATAGAAGAAGCAGAAGCAGCCACCACATCATTGTGAAATTAAAGCATTTTATTCCTTTATTAGATACTTGACAGCAGTAGAGAAAGATGGGAAATGTCTCCAAACAGACACACACTGGGGACGTTGTGTTCATGGTCAGTGCCTTACATCTCTTGACCATCCCTCAAAAAAATAAAAAATATCTTTAAAAACTTGGGTTACGTGACTTTCTATCCTCAATTTGAAAATGTGCGCATACAATAAAAGGTATAAAGTACAGAGCCAACACAGTAGAAAATTACAGTGTACAGTATTATCCATGTTCATAACCCAGCAAATACAACTGAGAGGATGCTACAGGTGAGGAGGAAACAAACTGTCTGACCAGACTAGACACTGGTACACTGCCCCTGGGGAGCGGCATTAGACAGCGCAAAACACCCAAACAAAACAGCTTGCATGTCCGCATACATGTGTGCCTCAGACGGGGAGGTGACAGCTCCCAGGAACATCCCCCGATGATAAGCATCAAACCCGATGACGCGCCGACACACTCCATAGGTTCTGATGTTAAACACGACAAGAATGTCCCCGGCAGTATCTGTGCACCCTCTTCAGAGAGCTATCAAAGGGCAAGTTCAATGAGCACACAAAATAAACCACACCCACACACACACACACACACACACACACACACACACAAACACACACACACCTCACTGCAGCATCTTTCACACTGTATAGGAATCAGGGATGTGTCGCCGTCCCCAGGCAGCAAGTTTATCTAAAAAGGAAACACCTGATTTTTTTTTTTCCTTTCCTTTTTGGCTTCTTTTCATTCCCTACCTCCCTTGTTAAACACACAACCTTGATTTTGTTTCTGTTTGCCCCGGAGGGGTGAATTATTTACAGGATAAACAAGTTGATGTTGTTTCAGTCAGTCGGAGCCAAACTCCCCTATCGCAGCAGCAAAGAGGCAGAAGGGTTTACCTGGCAGGCATCAGGGGCTGAGCTCGGCTCCAGAAGCCGGGGAGCAGCTTCACAATGGCAGGTTGTACAGTGATACCTTTGTGAGGGGGGGGGATATGCCTCCACACCAGATTCATGGTCTGGGAGTCCCAGACTGCCTGGTCGCCCTATTTATCTGAGACAATGGCGTCTATAAAAGCACATGAGCTCTTCTGCTGAGGGTGTGCATGGAGTGAGGATGGAGGGGGGTGTTATTAAGTGACCATAAAGTGGGGTATGCGTTTGCGGGGGTTGTTGCCATACAAGGTTCAGGCGGAGAGATGATGAGGGACCTTTGCAGCTAGAGCCTATAATCCTGTCTGCGGTCCATGGGCTCCAGCTGGTAGGAGTGCAGCTGCGCTCGGCCCCTGCACAGGTGAATCCGTTCTGCCCCCCCCCCCCTCCGACAACTCCCCTGTATGCAGTGTGGCGGCTTTGCACGGTGCTTTGATCTCGCGGAGGTGGCAGTGGCAGTGCCCTCTCTCCCCCCCCCCCCACCCCTTCTCGGATACGGTGACAGTGCGAGTGATCCGTGTTACCGAGAAGAGATTTTTATTTTTTAACATACGGCAAATGACAGCCCCGGTTGAGGGCTTAGCACCGGTCAAGCCCGGCTAAATTCGATGTGGCAGTGCGGAAAATTCACTTCAAAACATTAGCGGCTGGGAGGAAGTGCGCTCTAATGAGTGTTATGGGTGCATTTTGTGACATTGATTTACCATCAGCTAAATGAATGAAAAATTCAACAAAACACATCCATCCCAGACAGTATAAATCCTAATCTCCCCGTATATCCATTGTCGGATCAATGACACACTTATGTGTTCAGCAGTCATTTGGACATATAGAAAGTAGGTCCCTGAACATAAGCAGCTAAAAACACGACTGCCAGAAATTCTGTTAATGGTGATCGTGTTGCATTATTTCAGCGTAAGGCTGTGCGGTATACCAGTTCAAACCGTATACCGGTTTCAGATTTCCATACGGTATGAATTTTTCATATACCGTCATACCGGTGCTTACACGTAACAACTGTTGTTGCTCTGCGCCGGTCAACTAGACAGCGGTGCCGTCAGCGATCAGCGCATATCCGCAACAACCGCAGGCAGCAACATCATTTTATTTTTTACAGCTTAATACTGGGAGCGCAGTGGAGCTAGTTATCTGTCAGGGTAACTTGCTTCAGTCATGGTTCAAAATTACACGGCAGAATTGCATGCTGGGAAGGCCAGTTGCAGCGAGTTGGGCGGTGAACAGCTGTTTGTGTGGCATGTCTTCCGGTCTGTCTCTTCCTGTTTTTTTGCGCGCAAACTCTACCCAGCATGCAATTTGGCGCTGTAACTTTATAACAAGTGTGAACCATGACTGAAGCAAGTTACCCTGACAGCTAACTAGCTCCACTGCGCTCACAGTATTAAACTGTAAAAAATAAAATGATGCTGCCTGCTGTTGTTGCGGCTATGGACGGCTCGATGACAGCACCGCTGTCTAGTTGACCGGTGCTGTTAATGGAATCAATGTATATACCGTGAAACCGGCAGAATCTTACAAAATACCGTGATATTTCAGCGTAGATGCTCGTGCTCTCAAAGAAAGCAGGCGAGCAACAGCATGCACTTCACATCCATCAGAAACAAGCAGACAAAACAGCTGAGCTCCCACTTTGACCTCTGACCCCATCCGCATTTGCCGCAAACTGATTCACTTTTAAACACACTGGTTTACTTTGACAGGGACACAATGGGAGGATATGATTCGGCCCTTGGCGCAGATCGAAAAAACAACATTCCTGATGTCTTTATGCACTGTATCAAGAACCACTTATCATATTACACATGCCTTTGTGTCCTTTTCTGCAGGCAAAGAGGTTTCTCTTCATGTTACCAGCTGGAAATATCAGTGATGAGCTTCTCCGCTTACTAAGCTCGCTGGTGTAAAGGCAGTTTGTGTGCAGATTCTGTGGCCGGCTGACTGCACAGGTAAGCAGAAAATGGCTCTGAGCCCCGGCCTGACCTTGAGAAGGATGCCATTCAATCAGGGAGCTTGCCGCAGTAAAGGCCCTATCATTGCACTAATAGACTGAATCTTCCTCACTGCCCAGATCATGGACAATGCATGGATGGCTTCCTCTTGCTTGGCAAGTTAAAGGGGCAATTTATTCGATGAATTAAACAGAGAAAATAAGCCATGATGAAAGAAACACTGCTGCTGGGCGGGTAAAGATTGAACTTGTGTAACAGTCTGCACACCTAATTTAATTTTCAGTTTATAGACATAACAGAATTGGGTGACGGCAATTGACAAAACAGTTCAACTGCAAGACTGAACAGACTGTGCTCGTGTTCTTATTGCCAAGAACGAACATCAGAGGTGGAGCGAGTGTGCAGCGCGCTCCTTATCTACACCCATCACCCAGCTGGAAGCAGACAGAGTCAACGTAATAAGGAGGAGATTTAAGAACAGTTGCCCGCTTTGAACTCTGAGGTTTTGCCATCAAATTCCACCTTATCAACTGGCAGCTTGAACAAGTTGTGTTCTTTTTCAGACGGCTTACAGACGGAGAGAAGGGGGGGGGGGGGGACAAGCTGGAACCGTCATAACGACTGGCTGCTGCAGTGCATCGTGACAAACAACGGCGGAAAACTTGGGATTTATTGCTCTGATAACCTTCCAGATTCCTTCGGCTGGTGCTGTATGCCAGACAACTCTGACAGAGTTATGCATCATTAATCCCCATGAACACTGCCAGTGATAAATAATGCCCGGCGTCCCTATGAAAAACAAGGCAGTTATTACAAAACCATAAAGAATGGTATTTGTATCATCACTTCAAGCAGATAATAATAATGCGAAGATACAATGTTTCAAGGATTCAAAAGCACACTCATGGTGACAGTGAGCTGTATATTTCTGCTCTCCGCCATACGAGCTGCTGGAAAAAGAACTTGCAGTAAATAACAGCACTTGAGCGGCGTAAATCAAAGATCTTTATATCAGTGCCGTACTGCTTGCAATGCTGAGCAGACACTTAAGCTATCAAATAGCATTTAGTACATATTAAACCAAGAAAAATAATGACTTGGCTCCATCTTTGCAATCACGACGAGAGTAGAAGCGAAAAGGTAATCAGTCACACAACAAAAATGAAGTGCGTCTAGCGACCTGTTGCTTGACGTTTTCCACAAAGAGCAGCTTATTTCACTCATTTGATAATTTCTCAAGGCTCAGACTTGAAACCAGTCCAATAACCATAGTAATACTATATCCCTTACAGGTGTAAATTATTGGTGGTTAAGCAGTGCAAAGAGAAACTATAAGGAACTCTGTTTGATAGGGAGATGTTTCCAGCACCAGATGCTGTGGGGCCCCCTCTTGTGAGAAGCCAGGCGAAGATCACTTACTTTCCTATTGAGAGTTGGAACATAAATTCAAACCCTGCTATAAATCAAATATAAACTTTCAGCTCGCCTCGCTTTCTTTAGAACGGCTGCAATAACAATGTCATTCGACTCTGCCTGGTTGCCATTAATGCTCTGGATTCCTACCATGCTAATGATTTGGTCCTGTATCCTGTGCGTTTTACAAACCCTGCTGAAAAAGAAGGGAAATATTACTGACCTATTTAACGCTTTGCAGGTTAAGAGAAGAAAATAAGGTCTGTGGCAGATGCTCTTTACATTTCCAAACTCTCTCAAAATGGATTCTCCTTGCCAGATATAACACCCTGCGTGCCAATGATGTTAATATACCGAAACTCTGCGGCTGCAACTTTCACATTTCTAGACACAAACGTCGCTGAGCCAGAAAAGAGGACAATGCACTCCAGTTAAATCTAACTTGAGTGAAAATGATTTCTATTTAGATATTGTTCTGTGTGCCAACAAGCTTCTTTCTCTGCCAAAAAGAAACTTGATCTCATTCATTCTATTCTCTCCTTGAAATCACAGTCTCATAATAATCTTTAAAAACTGATTGTGGGCCAACACTGATTCACCTAACTCCCATCCCACACTGAATATTTACTGGAATGGCCAAATATCACCGTCTGAGCAATCTTAATAACCCAAATATATACAGTCTAGTATCTGAATCCAATTCATACTGTATATTTTTTTAACTTTTCGCACAGTGTAAACAGACTTCCAGTGAAACCATAACCCCAAAGTGGAGCCGATTCTGGCTACAGAGGCTGTTAGAGGGAGCCATTCTGGGTGAAGCACACTTTACTTTTTAAGCAAAAAGAAAACCAATTGCATTGCAGCACCTGCACCCTTCTGCCTTGTTGGCTTTGGCGAAGCCGATTCAATGAGTTTTCAGCCAACACTACAAGGCTGCATGCCTGTAAGAATCTGCACCCACAGAAGGCTTTTAGAGAAGAAGGTCACCGCTACAATAACACAGCACAGAGTATCCGCTCAGAGCCAGGGGGAAGTGCTGTGTCTCTCTCACACCCTTGAAATGAAAACCAATGAGTGCAGAAGGATACCAAGTTCAATAAACTTAACTTCACTTTATAACCTCTGCAGGAAAATGACATAAGCAGGAGGCTAACAATCTGTGCTTGTTCTTATGGTATTATACACTTGAATATAAACCAACTGTGTGGATAAGAAAATCTCCATCATTGCAACATCAATTATGTCTCAAGACTGAGGAGGGTTGGGGCTTCCAATCCAAATATCATGAGTATAGTGTGAATATAATAATGGCATAAGCTAACGCCAGACATGCTAGCCTCTTCCAGGGGAAATGTATCGTCACACAGCTGCCTTTGAAGAGCAAGAAAACTGATTTAAAAGGAGAGAAGTTGACCTGATGTTTAATGTTTAGTAACCCCAAAAAATAGCGCTGCAATTTTAACTCAATCCAATACAACAATACAAAATACAACAAAAACAGTCAGATGTTACATTTTGCTTTCGTTCAACTTGCAATCATCTCTGTTTTTGTGGCAGAAAGTGTTTTTGTATTACTCTGTGAGATAGCAAGATATCTCAAAATCTGGTTTCCAGATCTCAATTACATTTTGTGAAAAGTTGGGCGGTGAGCCATGGGAACAAGTGAGCAGTGTTTGGTGCATATCCAGGAACATATTAATGGACTTCTTAAAGGATAAGGATGATGTTATTCTAAGTTTTTTGCGTGATCAAAAATTAATTGAAAAGAACAAAACCAACAATGCGTTAGTCCATCTTCCGAGCCGAGCCCACTGGATCCTAAGAAAAACTTAAATCCTAAAGAATGTATTAAAACAAATGATATAGTTTAATTTTTTTGTCCCCCATTTCCTTTTTTAGTACAAGTAGTACGTTTAGCAAAAAGGAGTATTTGTTGGGGACTATTTTCTGCAGCGAATGTATTCATTCGGTGCTTTGTGAGTATTTACTACTGGTGGGATTGACTCAAAATGGACTACAGTACATCATTGTTGCTCGTTAATGGGTTTTTGGACTACAATGGAGGCACATACCAGACTTTGGATACACAGACAATACTAATTAGTAATTGTTGGTGTTGATCTTTTCATGGGATTTGTGGACAATAAGAAAAATATAGAGCATCGCCAGATTTACCGTTTAATAATTCATGACAGAACTTTGTGGCTATTTTCTCATAATCTATATTGATGCTGATTCAGATGCAGATAAAACTTAAATTTCCACATGTATAATTCACAATATCATCAATCAGACAAAAAAATGTTAATTCAACTTTATGGTGTAGTTTGTGCTGTTGTATTGGACTATATTTAAGCTTCATTTAATAATATGCTGTGCCAACGACAAGTTCACGAAGCACTTTTGCATCTCGTAACACATTGTACAGGGGCTTTTATTTTTCTCATCTGCCAGTGTAAAGTCATTGTATATATGAGTGTGCATGCAAGGAGAAGATTTCTTGCTATAATTGTTAATGATGGGAAAGCCCCAACAGGCTTCTTTAAAAGGTTGTCAGAGAAATCGCTAACAGCTGCCAGCCACAGGAATTCAGAAATGCCAAACCAGCACTTTGTGATTGGCATAAGGAAGTTACACCCACTTTGTAATAATACGTTTCTCTTTGGTGAGTTGCCAGATGGGTTTCTGCCAATGTAGACATGACAGACTGATCAGATCCTTCTGTACAAAAACATGGAGGCCAAGAAAGACCATAGTTATTTGTCTGTGGTGAGGGTTGGGTTGCTGTAAAGCTCATAAATACAAATGAGATGTAACTTATATAACACATCTGATCATGGTGACTGCACTCAAAAAGTTAATTTGATGAATAAGCCTTAATCATAGCTCTCTGCCATTAGATTTTCCACACACTTCCATACCTAGTAGTCCTTTTGACGAGGTAATAATGGCTGTACAAAGTCATGGAACAAATGTATAGTGTTCATTATTAATGGCGGTAATTGTATATAATTTAAAATGGCTAATTCATGATTTTGATACAGTAAGCAGTGAGGTGCTGAGCTGCTGTATCGATGGGGACTGTGGTAGTTTGAAAAAGCTAAGTCAAGCAGCGAAAACCTCTCGGAAGAAAGGAGCTCAACGGACTGACTGTAGTCGTACATCTTCCTCCACTCCACCACACCTGTTCAGGTCCGGCTATAATAACCTGCTGTCTGCTCTGCAGGTGTACTCGTGGTATTTACTCCAGACCCATTTACCACAAATACATGCGACTGTATGTCATGCTCCTCCGGCAGCCCGGTTTCTTCGTCTGTCTGCTCACAGTCTATCCACTCCCCTCCCAGTTGATGATACATTTGCTTTCCATAAATCAATTTTTGAAACTCAGCAATTACCCAACACCACAGGGAGTCGAAGGAGATCTATAAGTCAGAGGTCCTGAAGATGCTCAATAGTCAGTCCTGTCACTTCCTGTCCGCCTGCTTCAAAACACAGTGATGGACCTCAGTGGTAAAGATAACACAGGTCAATAAAAACCAGCTGACTAGACACAAGAGAAAAAGAGGAGCAAGCAGGGAAAAAAGAAAAAGAAATGGAAGAAAAACTATACAGCTGCATCGTCGTTAGACTCAATGTTCTAATGTATGCACATATGCAATATATTCATTATTATATGCATATTCTATATATTATTCTATATAAAAAGGATCTAATGTGTATTTTTGTGAGATTATAATAGCACATTCCACATTAAAGTCCTACAAGAGACTAGTAAGAATAAAACCATCATACTATTGAATTCCTTAAACTCTGTTTGGAAACATGCAAATGATTTCATACTACATACTAATATGACACAGAGTACAATATGCAATTTTTACATTGTCTGCTGTTGGAACTGTTAGTATATTAGGACATCAATGTACTTGTTTGTTTTCCTACCAAGAGGAAACAATGTGAGACTTGAACCAGCAGGCATTTATCAAACTAAAACTTTGGAGTACCACTGCCAATTAAACTTTTTTAATTTAATTCAATGCTTGTTTTTGTTGTCTGAGATGTTCCTGTAGCTGCTGTACCACCATCTGGAATTCGATTAATTTTTTTTCCAGCCGCAAAAAGCTCTTCCTCTGCGCATTGATTCATAAGACAATCATGTCTGTGAGCAACACACTCAAGAATCAAGCACATGTTTCACCACTATACGTTTCAAAGCCTGCTTTGGAATGGAGATACAGAGTCCCTGTGTTGTTGGTTGCAGAGAGAGGTCATAGATTACATAATGCCCCTTTAATAACTTCTTGATGCAGGAACAGGGTTCATACACATTTTGACCAATGGATTTCCATGACTTTTCCATGACTTTACACCAAATTTCCATGACCAAACATTTTGTGAAATCTCGGTGTATACATGAATAAGTGAGAAAATGTAGCATTTAAACTAACAATGAGAATGAGAGCGTATGCCTGCTTATATTTTGAGCGTCTTTCTTTTAAGCATGTTAATTATTTCAGCGTAAATGAACGTCATGAACATATGAATATAACACATTTCCATGACTTTTCCAAAACTTTGGGGATTTAATTTTTTTCAAGGATTTTTCCAGGCCTGGAAATAACCATTTTAAAATTCCATGACTTTTCCAGGTTTTCCATGACCGTACGAACCCTGCAGGAAGTAATGCTTCCAAAGACCGGTAGTATGCACAGCTGCATTGCCTGAAAGAGCCTCGAGACAAAAACTGATGTGTGATATTCTACTAGTCCCACTGCTACTTTAACAGCAGCTAACAGAGATTTAATTTCTTTACATGTTTACCTTGGTTTCATCCCTCCCTACCCCTCCCCTAACGCCTCCCTTCTCCCTTCCTTCCCAGGAGACAAAGCAGGCAGACAGCTCTAATAAACAGCGGCGTGAAGCCTTGCAGTGATGGCGTATGCAGAGGCAACCGATGTGATCAATTATCTAGTGGCCGATTCTCTTTAATTAGAGGGTTTAAGTGTTGCGTTAGCCTGGGTGGGGAGCTGAGAAGCAGCATGTAAACCAACCTCATTACACTGCAGTGATTCACCTCCCAGGAGCTGTGATCCACGCAGTGTTTACACCATACATTTGTTTCTGTGGTAACATATCGAGTGGAGGAATGGCTTGGTGACAGACCCAGTTTTTTTTTTTTTTTTTTTCTCCTCTCCTCTCTCTCTTTTCTTTCTTTCACTCTCCCTCCCACTCACTGCTGAAGAGGCTGTCACACTGGTTTTCCTTTTGTTGTGGAGAGTCTGGAGAGGTAGCACAATGTGTCCTAGTTAAAGCAGTGCCCCATCTGCCCGGCATAATTAGACAATTATGCTGGAAGGATCCGTCATTAATTCCTTTGTGGTTGCCAATTTCGCACCACAAAGAGGTCTCAGGTTTAGTTTTCCCTCGCAGATCTCTGCTCATTTACCCTGGCCCCCCCGTTATCGTCCTTGACTATTGATACTGTGGCAACTTGGGGCAGGAAAATATTCTCCTGCCAATATTGACTGGTTTGTACAGTTGTAGTGAAAAGGCCGAGGGGAATATTGGCTGCCGTCTCGTGCTGAATGAAAACAAGCAGCTAGGAAACCTCACTGTGAAAACATAGGCAGACACACAATAAACAATCGCAGTTAATGTATCGAGGTTAGGCACACTGATGAAATATGCATTATGTGGAATTATCCAAATGTTGCATTGTGGGGTGTATAGATTCATCTACGCTGCTTCACATACATTTTTAAATACCAGTTTGACCTACTAAAACACCAGCAATTAAAATGTAATGAATTCATATATTCATATCGGCGCGATAAAATACAAAATAAACAAAAACACACGTATACACCACTTATAAGAAATGTTGATCTGTTTTGTGAGGTCACACTTCTCCAATGAAAAGTGCCAATGTCATGTAATATCATCAGTAATACTCATGTATGATTGGTCGACAGGTGCCTAAACCGTATCAAGACAACTTAAACAGTTTTCAATTCATTATAATATAAAACCAACAACAACTCCTTGCAAAAGCTCGGTATCTTTACCTGATAAACAACTGAAATGTTAGCACTAGCAGGTTAGCATGCATCGTACAGGATAATATATGCTAAAGTTAAGGCTAGTTAAGATGGTAACATTAGCATTTTAACATTTCGCTAAATTCAAACCGTTACCTAAAAGATTAATTTATTATCTATTAACAGCCAAGATCAAAACAGGTATGATTCATGAAAAAAGGTATTCAGAGATCAGAGGTGCATCCCAAATCACATACTACTTGCTCCCACAGTTACTTTCTGCCTTTTCATTTGAGTGTCCTAAAGTATCAAACTTGGAGCGGTATGTTCTGTAGTGGCCTCAAATGGAATGAAATGAAATGTTTACACTATTTTCAACAGAAAATCCCACCATTAAACAGAGAGCTATGCTGGATGTATTGTGACACAGCACCTGTCAGTGATATACCATATTTACTGCTCACAATAAGAGCAGAGTGTGTTTTATTCTGTAAAGAGCCGCACATGAGTGAAGGAGGGAGTGATTTTAGACACAGCACAAGACATCACTTCAACCCTGTATTCGACCAACCAGCCCTTACTCCTAATTGTACGGGTCTGGCAGACTGAAGTTACACCTCAGCGTTCTGTCTGTCGTCACGGAGCAGCCTGCCGCTTGTGAAAGCAGGATTTGTAAAGGCCCCGTCGAAACATACGAGTCGTCACATTAACTGTTTAACGGTTACACTGAGAAACTCAGCTTGACTGAGAAGACATGTGGGAAGATATCTTACAATGTAACTCAAATCTGATTAGAGCGGTGATCTAATCAGCCACGAATTCATCTGTGAAGACACGCAGGCAAGAGAAAATCACCGCGGAGAATTCTGTATAATTATCAAAAATCTCACAGCGGTACATTAAAAAATTCTAATTACGACATATTATCTTAATTGCAAAGGAGATGCAAATCAAAACAAGGTTAACGCTGCTCCCTTAACACGCAGGAGAACATGTGGTGGGAACCTCTTCAATATTCACTGAATCAGCTTGACTTGTTCGACATGAGAGGCTGTCATTTTGTAATGCTTCCCCCTCTTAGGGGCGATAATCCTAGCTGAGAGCACAAGCAGCAGAGGCGCAGTTGTGCAACAATGAGACGGAACAAACATCTAATTGCTGTGCAGTCATTTCCTTTTATTGTATCAAACAAAGCTGGTGACAGCTCGTCGCAAGTCAACTTGTGTTGCTGTCCAAAGACAAAAAAACATGTTCCTCCAAAAATGCAAATGATTCAGGAAGTGCCTGGTCTTAAAGCTTAGTGACAATGCACTTTTTTTGGATGATCTAAAAACCCAAACATGGGCTTGTAATCCCTCAACTGGCCTGAACACGTAACACATCACAATAACTGTCCATGGTTCTCTCTTGGCCAGAAATGCTGATTAAGATGCATCCATGTCTAATGTGCAACAAATACAGCGACACAAAAGTTCCCAAGAAACTGCAACTCCCATGGTACACAACAAATTGCTTGCCATAAATTGTGTCTGACAGGTACACACTGTAACTCTGCAGACATAAGACAGCCGGATGACAGCAGGCACAAGGGGTAATGGTGAAAGGAGAAGAATGTGCCATTGAACATGGATTTATGAGCGGGTCCAGACCCAGGTGATCCATCAGTGGAGACGCATAGCATCAAACGTGTCCATGTTTCGGACACATTTAAATGAGGCGGTTTCAAAGGGTGCCAATAGCAAAGAAGAAGAAAAAAGAAAAACATGTGGGACGTGTGGGGAAACCGGCAATTTGCTGCTTTTTAAGCGGAGGAGAAGTCTGCTGCCACACAGTCTCCGGCTGCCACCCACAAAGACGATGTTCAATCCGGTTTAGTCTCTTAATTGGAGTAGTTATGCTTTGATAGAGAGCTCCCATTATTCCGGAGGTTCTCGCAGTAGGCTAATGACAGTATGTGGCAGCTTTAAACTAACTACAGCCGTTTTTGAAACATCAGATTCCTGACAGAAAATAATAAACTAGTGGTGCCCTATGTTTTCGTTAAAAGATATTAGAGTTTCTCTACCAATTGGCTTTGGTATGGTGGTTACCCACATACTGTAAATTGAGTTTCTCTTTCTCACTTTCACCCACAAACACACACATATGGTCCAAACACTCTCGCAGACACACATCCCTTGCTGGACAGAAATAAATGGAGACCCCAGGAGTTCCCTTTGGCCCTGGCCCTTGCAGTCCATAACGGAGCCGACAGCTCCGATCGCTCCTGAGAAAGCAAAAGCTGCTCAGGGATCGCTTTACAATTCTCAGGGGCTCGAATAACCTGATCTTGAACTGATCCCGTGCACTGATCCTTTGGTATTGGGTTAGGAACGTGTGAAGGGGCCTGTTGAATGAGCTCGCTGGATATCAACATCCTCGCTCCGTGTTGCTCCAGTCCGGCAGATTGTTTGACTTGATTAGTCTCTGCCCGAGTGTTAGACTACCCAACGCCAAGCCCTCCAGACACCGGTATCAATGTGTCAGAGGGAAAAGTGCTCTCCCAAGTCTCAAGGTGGAGACCATTACCCTGAGTGAAAGCACTGTAAGTTAATAGGATTTGCTCCCGATCAAGAGACTGAGCTATTTCCTGAGGCTGTTACAGGCCGAAGCACAAAAATAAATGTTCCTTTATTCAAAAACTATTAAGCGCCCACACCCCCCCACCGTCCCAAAAACTCGCCACCACCAACCACTCTGACCCCACCTATTTCTCCTTGTTGGAATATCTGTTTTTACTGCAGGAGGTTGTGCTCTCACTCTCCTGTTCTCTTGTTTTTTTTTCCTACTCCCGAGCAGCCAGTAAAACTAAAAGGTTGGCACTTTTTGTCTAAAGGAGCCATTTGTTCAGGTGAAAATGAAACTTGCATGGTAAGCAGAGCCGGGCCTGCGGTTGGACAGGGGCAGAGGGGATTCTAGATTAATCATATGGACTATACACCATGAGGATATTCATTGAGGAGTAATTGCCAAGGGGCTTTATGTAATGTATTCTCCCCATGAGGTAAAACCGTGTAGCAGTGAGAAAGGATAATAGAGTAAGAGGATCATATAAAATGTTTGCTGCTCCAACCTTTAACTTGGAGCTTAACCCCGACCTCGGATAGTAATTACAGAGTTAATTGCCTCCTGATCTGAGGAGGAAGCTCCATCCAGCTCCACTGCAGATGTCAATTGGGCTTAAGAGCCTCTTTCCGAGGTGCAACAGATCACGGATTGTCTTGTGTAATTTAAAGAAGGGACAATTAGCAGTTTAGGGCCAAGTTAAAGTTGTAGGTGTTAAAGTTGAAAGCAGCTGGAGTTGGACAGTAATTTAGTGTCATCATTCATGGAACTAATGATGTACATTATATCGTCCATTAATATGCTTATCATTTTCAAATCCTCACATTTAAGAAGCTGGAGGTGGTGACTGACATTTTTGTTTACATTACATTCCTTGAATTTTTCGTTGACTCAGCTATGATTCCACAATTTCGTATGTGTGATTTTGCAATATTGCGATATGCCGCATGTCAATATTAGAACATGTCTGAAAGTTAACTATAAACTGGAGCCTTATTTCAACGCTAACATTTATCTACTTTCAGTGAGAACGTATTGATAGATGCAATAAGCATACAGTGTTATTATTTCATTTTACACAGTGCTGTAATACAGAACATTAATTGTAACAAAGTTTTTTATTACACGTGACGAGACAGCAGTGGAACACAACTTTATGTTGCGTTAAAGATTGATTTGACTTATATAGTGTGATACAGATTTAGATATACTATTATTAATATTGTGAAATTGATTTCATAACCATGTCGCTCAGCGCTGATTCCCACCAGCCCTCATAGTAACCAGTCTTACTTTAGTGTGCATGACAACACACAGCTCAACTCAAGATAGAAAATAAAGCCCATTAGACTATATAATAAGCCTATCTGGGTGAAAAAAAAGCAGACAGGTTTCTTCCGGATTTGTTTAAAACCGTAAGGGAGAATAGAACATTTCACCACAGATCTGAGCACAGCTCACTCAGGAAACCTGAATGTCTTCAGTGAGTCAAATAGTTAAGTTGAGCCGGTGCTGCCATAAACCCGGTGGGAGAGCTTGGAATAATCTAGGCGATGTTAATGATGCAATTTATATGTGAGGGGACCGGTGTTTGGCAGGCTCTTTCCGTCTGAGCGGGCTGCACAACCCAGCGAGCTCCCAGCACCCCCTGCTAGATGGAGGGGGTGGAGTAGGAGGAGGATGTCAGAGCCCATGTGAAAAGAGGGAGCGAGCGAAGCACTGATAAGAGCCATTACTATTAGTGTCTGTCTGTCACCTGCTGTGCGTCATCCAGCCTTCTCTCTCTCCACATGCGCCCCCATCCCCGTCGATCCATCCCCATCCGTTTTCCTGAGGCACATCACTTCAAATTTGCACTCACCTACACATTTTCCATCCTGCCGCAGATACACTCCGTCGGCTTGAACGCGGAGCCGAGCTACACTCTGAAAAACTACTGTGAAGCTTTGTTTCAAAACACTTGTGAATTAGTGAAGGTGCAAGCAGCTGCCAGCATTTATTCGATAAACAAAACAGCCAGAGATGAATAACTGGATTGGCACAAGGGGATGCAATATTCTAGACATACCGTTTCTCAGTTTTTCCAAGCAAACACAAAGCCTAATTTGGTATTTCATTTATTACTTGGCACAATACTACAGCTCCTTAAACTTATGAACTCGGGAGAAATGAACAGTAATTGCAGGCTGTTCTTTATTTTCTTAAGACCTTTTTAACCAAAATATTTAAAGCTGTTTTTCTCAGTTGCTATGCGACACTTCAACCGCAAGAGTGGGAGCGCGCTGAGAATGTGCCAAATAAATGCTCCTGCCACAGACATTCTGCGGGGAAATGTGAACGAGGGGCACCCGTTCGATAATTGTATGAAAATGTCGAAGAGTTGTGTAAAATGCCCAATCATCCTTTCATTCATCAGTTACTTGACCTGTGTCAATAGATGATTCCAACCGATAGTTTTGTTTAATTAACCATTGTTTGCAGTCTGAAAGGCTCCCATTCCACGGCCGTGACTTGTATTCATCGCTTGTGCACGCGCCTGCTTTTAAGTGCAGAATGCAGCGACGTGGCAGGCAAACTGAGCGTCCTGTACAAAATATCATTCGCTAATTTGACATGAGAATGCTGCCAGATATGTAGACCACTGTCTGTTTAACAAGTCCTTTTAGATTTCACTCAGAGCTCGCCTCGAGCCCGGGCAACTGTATGACAGCCAAGCAAAAAAAAAAGCAGGCAAGCCAATGGTGCTGCCTTTCTTCCTGAGCCTGGAACCAAGGACTTAAAGCAAGGACACGTTACGCAAGATATCACATTGAATTCTGCCGCCAGCCTCTGAGGCCAGATGATACACATTGAGTGAGTCTGTCTCTCGAGCCCTCAATGTTAATCAACACGCTTTCCAATGCATACTTATGAGTTACAATCTACTCCCCACGTCTTCCCTTTGGCAGCTTAAATTAAGTCGCAAATTTGACGGCAAATTAAATTCAACGGGGACGGCGGTCACCTATGCGGCAATCTGTGCCATTTCTCACCGGGGCGACGCGGTTCTTCGTGCATCCGAGAGGAAAAATGTAAATCAAACAAATTATTTTTGTGCGAAAGTTAAATTCGAGGAAACTGAAGAAAGAGGGCGCTACGCGGCGGGGGCCATCAGCTGTTAACAAATCCCTCTGATGACAAGGCCCTTGCATAATCGCCCAGTCAACCTTTATCTCCGTGATCACAGAGCTTGAGATTTAATGCATGCTGGTATTAGCTTTGACATACAGTCACAATACAGTTGAGGTGGGAGGAACACATGCTCAGACAGTGTGTGCACGTACATGTGTGTGTAGCGGGGAGGTGGATGTGCAACCAACAGAGATCTCCCCACTTCATCATTGAGTAAATGGCACCACAGACGTGAGCTGCGACTTCACAGCTGCCTCATGGCGGGTGACATTGAAGCCCACGCATGAACACATCGCTCATCAAAGCGAATGAGGCGTTCTTTGCTTCCGCTGCTCGTGCCGAGGAAAAACAATGGCAGCCCCCCTCAAGTGCACACTTGCACACCTGGAATGTCTAGAATGAGCGGAGATGGGAATGGGGGGGGGGGGAATCCATTTGGTTTCCTGCATCTCTCAGGAGAAACTCAACAGACTGTAACCTTCCACTGCTTGGTAATGGGAAGGAAACTGCAAGACCCCGGCGCCATAAAACGTCTCAGAGCGGGTGCTAACAGTGGTTCAGCAATTAACCTGTCTTAAAACAAACAAGAGGCTTTTTCTTTAACAACGGGCACATACTTGAGAGGGTTGATTTCTACAGCGTGAAACTCAAAGGCCCACCAGGGTTCAGGTTTTAATCGGTCATTAGTGTGCTCATTTCAGCACAGCTGCACCGAGATCTGTGAACTGCAAGTTCACTCAATGTGATCAAAACCCCCCAAAAAACAAAGAGCCAAAGCTCTTATCCCAGAAGCTAAATGGCCCACCATTGAACGTCTCCCTCAAAAGCCCTCAAAAGTCTCTTCACGGACAAAGAATATTTCTCCTAAAACCAATCATGAAGCGTGAGAAGAATGAGAGTAAAAACAGAGAGAAACAGTCAAATTGTGAATGCCCTCTTTTAGCGTATAAGCACATCCTCCTGCAAGTTCAGTCACATAGTTTGAAC
Organism: Myoxocephalus aenaeus; assembly: GCA_038501785.1. Classification (NCBI taxonomy): domain Eukaryota; kingdom Metazoa; phylum Chordata; class Actinopteri; order Perciformes; family Cottidae; genus Myoxocephalus; species Myoxocephalus aenaeus. The sequence continues at coordinate 2,242,719 of JBAMJR010000065.1, read as the reverse complement.
ACAAAAGCTCCACTCTTTCTACTTAACTGTCCTCTTTTCTCTAAGTGGAACCAGACGTAGGCATTTCTTCATTTAGCCCATTCAAATGGAGGCAAGTTGCTCCAGTTCTTTATTTATTTAACAAAACGAGCTTTAAAAGCCAAACATTAGGTCATGGAATATTTCCACCCCGAGAAATAAGTCAATTAGACATCAAACCCAGTTTAAGTATTCCCCTACAAAATATGAGCTGCTGAGGAACTTTTTTTCAAGTAGTGCTGTGGGATTGTTCTGTTTTTTAAATACAACTTTCAACAGTGTGGTGCACATGCGTTTCCAATTAAGCGCTCAGAGCCAACATGCAGGCCTGGGCCCCATTCACCCCTTCAACGATTGACCAAGTCGGAGGAAATGTTAAACAGGCATCAGAACCAAAACAGAAAAACGGCAGATTTCTCAAAAGCCTATTACTTTCTAAACAATAATTAAGACATCACAGTGAATTGATGATATGAACCGCAAACAAAGCACACAATCTAAATAAAGGAAGGGGGAACATACTTAATCATAACTTTTTGTGACGCGTTCACAGCTTGGGCACTTAGACATAGCAATTTGTCCCTTTGGTGAATAGGTACAAAGCCTGCTTACAGTGCAAAGTAATAAAATATGTCAATGCAGTTGATTTGTGAGGACCATAATGAGAATGCACGGTTTACACGAGGCACTCAGAGTAGGATCTACTTGCCTGGCAGCAGCAATAACTCCCTATGAGCCTGTCTCTGCTCAGACTTCACTCTCTTGGCCCTAAGGAGCTGTTGGAGGACTTTGATGTTCTGTCTAAATGAATCGACTGTGCTTCTCGATACGGCCCTCCAGTCAAATGACTCGCCCCACCGATTCTGTCACCTGTGATAAACACCACGCGTGCTCGGCGGTACCAAATTCTGGATTGCATAATCAGAAATGCCACAATTTGTTTTGCCCTCCAACTTTGTAAATGACTGAAAGAAAATATATATATGATTGTTGTTTTCCGCCATGCCCTATCTGAGGAGACGCCCTTTGATGTGTGAGGCTGTATGTGAGCAAGCAACGCTGGGCTGGTTTTTGTTACCTTACAGCCCTGCAACATCCAGTAGGTGAGCCTTTATGTTGGATGTCCCTTCAGGGCATGATGTTTGTTAGAGCCTGGGCAAGGGCAACAACCTCCAACCCGCTTCCATCACTGCTTTTTTCCCCCCTCCTTCTTAAGAATCAGAGCCAGACAGCTCTGCATGCAAGCCTGCAACTTCCCTGACTTGATCCAGACTAAATCGAATGCTTATTTGGGAGCACTGGTGCACAGATAGGCATGTACAAATTGTGTCGATACGTCTACCTTGGGACTTCTTGTTTGTCCCGATGTGCGCTATGAATATGGATAAGTAGTGACAGGGGCCATAATGCATGAAAATGGAAAGAAAAGTAATGTCTCAGTGCTAAAGATAGCGCGGAGTGCAACCAATCGACGACAAGCAAACACTGCAACGGATGATTTCGATCAAAGAGCGGGGCAGAGACGGTGGTTAAAGGGAAACAATACTTATCCGTCTAAGCTTCAGCTTGGTCAATTCTCATTTGACTAAATCCAATTACCATCGATTCTGCATCTTCTTAAAGCCGAGGTTTAGGTTTTCCTTGATAGTGCAGAAATCTTAGCTCGATGAAGCGGCAGTATTTAACCTATTACAGCCTCCGATGAAGTGGTTGGGTTTCGGAGGAAAGTACGGGTTCTACTAGCAAAGGCATTGATCCTCCCACACCCTGGGTTTTCCCAGCGTGTGCAGCGGTTCCTGTGTAAAGCCTCTGAACACTTCTCTCTCTCTCCTCCAGCAGCGGTGGTGCTCCTGAGCAAACCTGCCCTGGATCGAGCATCTCATTTAGTCGCTGGGGCCCTTTGATGTGGATTCAGTGCTGCAGTGCATATCATTCGTGTTTGAAGGTTCAGCTTCCACAATACAGTGCGGTTTGAAGTTTCACATATTGCAAGTGCTACAATGTGATAATCTGGGAGCCGGTTATGCATTATACATTTTTCATAAAAGAACACCATCACCTGAAAGTGGAATGTGGAAAAGTCAGCGCTTCAAGGTATATATTGACAGAAACTGTTTCTGAGACTTCTGGGTGTGGGACGAAAACACTCTTGTTATCATGAGCAGTTCAGAATCAGCTCTATATCTTCTCTCTGAAGGGGGTAAATATCCAAATAAACAGAGCAGAATAAAATTTGACTGGGGTCTGCCATGCCATTATGAGACCAATTTAGTCGACTGAACCCTTCTCGCGGGGCACAGAGGCCATGACGGCTCTTTCTCCAGCAAGAGCCTACAATAAAAATCTCCTTCTCCATCTGATTTCTCAAAGGGGTTGCTACGCACCTTGGGGCACTTCCTTCAGTGTCTTCTTAAATACAACGTGAAAAATGTCTTATTAACTAAGGCAGACCAAACTAAATCTACGGCTTTAGCAAGTGTAATGACAAGAAACAAAGAAATAATCTGTGTTGAACATTTTTGCAATTGCAATTCTTAAAGTTGGAAGTAGGGTAAGCCCACCAGTTGTGTTTTTTGTTTTTAAACTGCAACTAGCACACAAGATAAAAAAAAATTGGGGGTAAAAAAATCGAATTGGCAATCAATGTCAGTGAGTGACGGAGGTTTATGTATAGGATTCTGTTCACGATAATTAAAGAGTTTTTTTTTTAAAGGATGCTTACTGCCAGAGGGCCTGCCTGCTTTCTTTTCCCTCTCTCTGTATCCATCTTGTGTGAAATACACACAAACACATGTGTACAACTACGAACTCTACACACTGCACTGACAAGTACAAACAAAAAGCCCACACACAAGAAAGAGACGGCGCTTTCACGAGCATCAGCCTCTCAATTAGCTTCTGCACTCATTTCTCCTTGGAAGAGAATTGTTTTTCAGCTGGGTGCTTTTTTCTTTGTTTATTGTAAGCAGACCAAAGCCTTATCAGCAGCCAATCACTGCATGTCAAATTCACAGACTTACTGCAGTCACTTGAAAAGAAAAAAGAAAGAAAAAAAGGATTCAGTGAATAATCTTCTCAGGTTCAGATTGCCATTTTTGATTTAGACTATCACCATTTTTTTTTTTTTTTAGATGCTCAAATCTGTCAAACAGCCAGGGAGATGATGAGCATTCGTTTGATATAATTCCTTGTGACATGTTAATTGCATCTACTTGTAATTTTCTCTAATTGATGTTTGATATGTCTCAGGAAATTAGGCCAACTAGATAAGACTGCAATTATTATGAATCCTCCTCGCCCTTTCTCTTTCCGCAGCAGGTCTGATGAATTCACTACACCTAAAACTGTAATGTGTCAACACGCTGTGCAGCGATGCTCGGTATTCCCAGGACGACGAACCCGCGGTTGTGAGCATATCAGCGAGCATTCAAAACATATTCAGGCACACTGCAGAGGCAGACTAACCTGAGCAATTTTGACAGAGTTCTGGGTCGAACCGCCGGCATGGTATTCAACTTTGTTCCTCTTGACAATTTCGTCAAACCTGAAAGCAATAAGTACAAGACTTGTTACCAAAAACAACATTCACCACAAAATGAATAATACCAGACCTGATAAAGGCTTAGTGTAAACACCCGAAATAACCAGCTGCAACATTGGCAGCCGACCATTACAACATGTGTAGGAGTGAGGAGGAATTGCATTTCATAAGAACCACAAATTAGTCGATACAAAATCCATTATGAGAGGTTACACAGGTACAGTTGAGGAGCAGCTGTGATTATAGATAATTAAATCTAGTACAGACATTTGTGGTCTCCAGAGAATGGATCCTAATGACTTTGAGGATCCACATTTTTATCACCATCAACATGTCAGATATTCCACTCGTTCACAACAGGATACAAAAACCTTCCAGTCCATGGTCCATTTCAAACAGTTATACATGTCGTAGGCAACTATTTCCACTGCTATCTGTCCGTTTTGTACGGGAGCCAGTGGAGACAAGTCAGGAAAGGGTGATCCAGTCTGTTCAAGCTCGTTTTCCAGTGTTATGACTTAAGAAAAGGTGAAAGAAGAAAAGATGTGTGTTGTTGTAATACTCACTCTGACCACAGGGGGCGGAAGTGCACCACATTCTAAATAAGACTTGCATTCTAAACACAAGATACATATATTATGTGTTAGCAAGTTATTTAAATTAAATCTCACCTGAAACAAAATATGAATGCTTTTAGTCCTTTTTTAGTAACATTTAGAATATTGGGGAATTGGTGCACTTCAGCCTCTTGTGGCCGAAATGAGTATAACAACATGTTAAATTGTTTATTAATTGTTTTGCTCTAACAATCTAAATAATGTATCCATTACTTTTAGGTAACTATTTCATACCATTTATACATTACCTTCAGCTGACTATTTTAAACACATACCCATTAGTTTTAGCCCACTATTAACCATTTAGGAATTATTTTTAGTAACCTATTTAGACCTCTCTGCTTCTCACACTCAAGATCAAGTGTTACAGCTCACCATAATGTATTTATTATTTGTTTAATTTGTTGAGCTCTTTTTGTCATTCAACTTTTTGCCATTTAACTGTGACATTCCAGGTGCACGCTGGTAATTAAAATAACAAAACAAAATTTGTGAAATGGGATTGAAAAGAGGCAGTTAGGGTTTAAATGCCAACTTGATCAAAGTAACAGAGAAACATTGTCTATACACAGTTGTAGTTAGCCAAAAAGTATTAACGCAAGATGAGCAGTGAAAGTTATTTTCTGAAGGAAATCAAACCGCTTCCTCAAAGGGACGCATGAATTAAAAAGAAACTATTCATCTTTCACTGTTCATCTTTCCAGATATGCAGCCCTTTTGTATTTCATAGCTGGTGTTTCAGCAGCAATTACAGTTTCATTGTGTGCAAAAAATCTCATAGCCGGATAACTTGTTTAGAGACCACATCTGATTAAATGTTTGATGTATGAACCATACAGTAGAGTTTAGAGATGAGTGTAACAGACTAAACACAATGAGTCAAGAAAACAGACATGACTTTGGGGAATGGGGAGTAAACAATTGCTGAGTTTTCAAACATAAACCACAAGAACTCTCTTGGGTCTCCAGTGAAATACTGAAGGCAGTTCTATCATTTCTGTATTTTCCCATCATACTTCCATTTCAAACATCAATAGCTTCAATGCTTATGCGTAACGTGATGCAAAGCTGGGCTACGCGGCGAGATAGTCTTTATCTGGGGAGCTGAGAATATGAATAATGTGTCTTCTCGACATTGTTCACACAAACAGCCTCCCGGGGGACTGGCTATATAAACGTGTCCACCCTGCTCAGGAAATTGACCTCACTGCAGTTAAGATGATGTGCCACATAAGGTGGTCTCTCAACTGTCAAGTGTAAGTGTATTTATCAGGGGAAACTATCCAATGACATAGTAAATAGTTCACGCTGCACCACACCGTTGCCGTTGGTGTTATGTGTGATTCCACCTAAAAATGAACTCCGTAAAAGTGTTGTTTTTTTTTGCAAAAATGCTTACAGAGTGCGGATTCATTCCCTGTTTAAGACTAAAACAAGTCAACTTCTGGGGAGCAAAGTTGAATCTTGAAGTTGAACCTGGAAATACGTTATGTGCATTGTATGTCGTCACTGCAGACAAGAGTAATATGTATGCAAAGTGCATCATGGCTTACCAACATATGTCAGCCAGAGGTGTTCAATACTCCAGCACAACCTGGTTTAACAAGGCATGGCCGAAATTTGAGCGAGTGTGAAAGTAACCTTTACTGCTTCAAAGAAAGTCTGCATATCATGTCTCAAGGCAAGGGGGTCTACCCAGGGCAGAATGTTCCTAATAAAAGGAGAAAAAAAACTTTCCATGCAAGTGGAAAATATGCTAACCGGGAAAAAAAAAAAATCCTTCCTGAGACACCTGTTATGACTCCTTGACAAAGGAAGAATTTGAGCACTGTGGGTGTTTATAACACGAAGGCAGCCGAGGGACTCCAGAACTCATTTCAAATAGACACACGGCTTCTGAGGATTTCAGCTTCTTTTCCTTTTTTTCCCTTCCTAGAAGTATTTGCTCCACCTTTCAGCGCAGACAGCATGGGGCCCTGCTCTTGGACGCCTCGAAAATCCCATCCGAAAAGGAGCAGCTGCCTCGAGACCTTTACACCCTCAAACATCATGTGATCCCATAGTAGTGACACCGTAAACGGCCCCTTTGGCCATTTAGGAAGAGAAAATCCCTTTCCATCTACTGCAGTCTGAGCTCACTCCGTGATGGGAGGGAGCGGAGGGAAATAAATTGTTTTGAACAAAATGTCCTCAGCCGGTAACCTCTGCTTTTAAAAGCTGCTGGTGTTGTTCAATGGTAGAACAATTCCAACTATGCCTTGCATTCCACCAATGTACGGACAGTCTTATATAACACATGCTTGACAAGAAGAGGCTGCCCCTGACGCTCTGATTAAATACCGTACTTAACGAAAGGCACTGTAGTATTTTTCAATTTTCATACCTTTAAATTTGAGACTAATAGAAGCACTTATTTATTCATCTTCAATCAAATTAGGGAAATTAGGCTACTGAATGCAATGTTTGTATTCAGAGGATATTAGAGTCCTCCTCGAATACTAATACCTCTACTTCTCCCCGGCTTAACACATTCAAATTGTTGGGGCAGATCACACAAGTCAGGAGAGTCGTGATGTTTACATTCCTGGGCACGGAGCCCCCGCCGACGTTCCCCATCAAGGGAAATATGAGAGCTTCCACTATGAGTGTTCTCTGCCCCGAGTGACTCATGAGTTCCTCTCTCACCTCCCCAAAAAAACGATTATTTACATGAGGCAATAATTCAAGATCTTCTCCTCTAAGGCCCTCCGTGGAGGGCAAGGCGAGCCCATTTACCCAATCCCTCTTCATTCGCCTTTTGATGTTAGCCTATCTCGATAAGACCGGATGAGTGCCCTAAAATCCCCGTCGAGTGATTTCACAGGAAGAACAAGTCTGTTAATCAATGGCTAGATTGGATCTAGATCCTCGGGAGTGGTCTGCCTGAAAGTCCTCCCGAGTGTTTGAGTGCACACCAGGGTAATTCATCGCTAATGATCACCGCGGCACCCACTCTCCTGCGTTCGTCCTTATTTAATTGCCTCGTTCACGTTTTTAAACAGCTTACAAATCACATGGACAGGCAGGGAAACATGATCAAACAGCCCCTACCACTAATCAGGGGAGGGCAAGGGAAGAAGTGAGAGGACTGGGGCTTCTTTGCGGCTCTCCTTTGGGGATTAGGAAGGAGGAGGGTTGTACAGGAACAGTAAATTGTCTCTGCTTCAGCCGTAGCAGCCAGGTACATTCAAACAGGCAGACCCATCTTTCTCTCTCTCTCTCTGACAGAAGCAGAGAGGGGGCCGTACAGCTAAAAGGCTTTGGTAATCCCAATTTCAACACAGGCATCTGGAGTGGAGACAGGTTCCACCATTGATTAGATTCCCCAATCAGCGTGTGCATCCTACACCAGCCTTCCTTGGTAGTCTGGAGGCAGTACAAGGCCCGATGCACAGTAATTGTTTCCATAGGTCAGGCGGAGGAAAAACAGCTCGGGGACGTGATGAAAGGGAGATGGAAAGGGTGAGGAATATTGTTGTTTTCCTCCCCAATTAAATTGTTTGTCAAACCCTTCACAAAGGGTTACTCAGTTTATCTGTTTAAAATCAATACGCTCGTCTCAGTGTGAACGCTTGTCCCGACACAAGACAGCCCCATTAATTATTCTGTTCCGCGCGCTATCGCCGGGCTGCTCAAGGTTGAGCCTTATCTTTTCTTATTTCAAATCAATAATTACCTTCTACCTTGCTCGCAACTCCCCCTCAGAAATGGATGTGCTTTTCACTCAACGCCAGAGAGTCTGTGTCTCTCTCTCGCTCTCTCTGTGTAGCAACTGGTGAAGAACGCAGAATGAATAGGACATTCTTATCAGTGGAACATTAGGGCAGGATGGTAATAGATGGCGAAGAATGAGACGCATAAAAGTACCGAACATGAATGAGTCATGATTCAGACAAGTGAGCGAGGCCTTGTTCCCGTCCTCTGACATCTTCTAATACAGTAAGGGATGAATGTTGATTTACACAAAAGCATAATGATATCGCCATCCTTCAGGTGTCTCAGCCGCGATGAGCCGCTTTGCATTATAGACTGGATGCACGATTAATGACTGCACAATTACATGGTCATAATGAGTGAGTAATTGCATTAGAATGCAGAAACAACAAATGTACATCCCTTTAATAATCAGCCGATCCTGCCGCAGCACGGCAGCCCATTTGTTGGCATTAGCTGAAGACTGCTGTTTGTACTTAATTAGGCTGCACTCAAGGATTAGGCGCGGGGGCAAAAACTGGTCATGGCGGATGAGTTCATATTATTTCCTCTTAAAATGTCACAGGTTTTTTTGGCTTGGCGCTGCAGAGGGTGGCGTTGTTTGTCACACAGTACTGTGTGGATGTGGGAGAGGGAGTGTGAGTGTGTGTGAGAGGACATGAAAGAGAGAGAGAGAGAGAGAGAGAGAGAGAGAGAGAGAGAGAGAGAGAGAGAGAGAGGGACACATTGGGGGGAGAGAGTGGGAAGACGGAGCGTGTAAGCAAAGATGGGGCTTCTGGTGTTCTCTTGAGGATTGAGATTTGAAGCCGAAGCACAAAGCCGTTGAGACACTCCCCTTATCTAGGAGGTTGATACCAGGATCTGGGTGATTCAGAGCACTCCGTGTGAATAATTCCACCAACACCCCCTACTGTGGGGACCATATGGCCCAGTGTGAACTTTAAACACACGGGGAGTGTTGTTGTTCACCAGTCAGGCCTCCCATCTCTACCCCCGCACGGGCTAGGTGTAGAGAAATGATCCGCTCAGATAGTACACTAACTAGCCTACATGTGTTCGGGCTGCTGCCATCATTGGCTTTTCCTGTGTGGCTGCTGGGGATCAAAGATGACTAAAAATAGCCCTGAGCATGCTTTTCTGAACTGAACATGCAGTACGTACTGGCTGTCACGCCCACATTTTAATTATAAAACGCTCTTTAAAAAAAAGGGGGAGTTGGAGGGAGAAGAGGGGAGGAGGGGGGGGCAACATGCACAGAGATGTGCATTATGTTTGCTACACTCCCTTTGACTTGTGATCTTTCCTTCTGGCACCACCTGCTGGCAGTCACCTACAACAAGAGGCAGGCATTTGCAGCTCCAGCGAGGAAGAGTCTTAATTATGATTGCATCAGCCATCTCTCATGATGCAGCATGAACGCTTTAAACGCGGAGAGCTATCCTATCCCCCCCTGCCTCGCAGGGTGGTGACCTATTTCATCATAACGCAACGGCGGAACAAGAAATGGGGGGCTTCTTCTCGTGTTGATTATTTGTGAAGTTTCCTTGTTTCATAATTCAAAAAAGGTCGAGATCCACATTTCTCACAGTCGAGTACAGCTCTGGTGAGCATGTCAGATTTATGCAAGCGCCCCCAAATCGGCGGATTCATGCATATCAATAAAACATCAAGAGCAGCGCAGTCAGCGGCTGAACATGTATCTGATGTCTCAATTACCAGTTGAGTGCCATTAATCTCTGCTCACTCTCTTTGGCTCAGAGGTCGGCTGATGGATGCAGGCCCGCGACCTTTGCCCTCAGCGGCAGGGGGCGCCGGATGTTGTGACCCCCCAGCGGGCCGGCGGAGGTGAGTTTAAGTACTGTAGTACAGCACTCAGCCTCAGCAACAGACAAGGGAGCTGGGAAGTAAAGGGGCGGGGATGGGGGGGGGGGGGTTGTAATGTGTCTACACACTCAGTCAAGCATGAGTGCATCCAGTGAAGTGGCACCATGGCAGGCACATGCAGCTTCTGCACGCATGCTTGCATGTGAGCACACACAACCACACACACACACACACACACACACACACACACACACACACACACAAGGAGCAGTGTTTCTCCTCCTGACACACCAGAATAGCTCCGCCGGGGGTTCACAGCTCGCTTCGTTATATATATAGTAAAAAGAAAAAAAACAGAGGTAGAGTCAAGTGTGTTTACAGAGCAGAATCTATCACACACACTCACTCACACACACACACCCAGGCGTGTTTAGCATGTACTCAGTGAGAGAGGCCTTTGTTGTTTTCCTCCCAGTAAGCAGATTGAGCTGCATGGCAGCAGCAGGGGTGTTTAAGATGTACACAGACAGCAGGGTGTGTGAGTGGAGAGGCACCTTCACTGATCTCCTGTGTCGTGTGATGATGTGTATGTGATGTGTGTCTCAATCCAGCGCTGATCCCCCTGAGTCAGCCCTGTCAGTGATATGAGTCTCTCTCTCTCCCTCTCTCTCTCTCTCTCTCTCTCTCTCTCTCTCTCTCTCTCTCTCCCTCTCTCCCTCTCCCTCTCCCTCTCCCTCTCTCTCTCCCTCTCTCTCTCCCTCTCTCTCCCTCTCTCTCCCTCTCTCTCCCTCCATCCATCCGGAATGCTAATAACAGCCAGCCACTAACACTGCACCCCTGAATTATTCATTCAGCAGAGGGTCACACGGCATAATGAGGAGTTTACTCTCATTCTGGATGCGATTGTGACGCTGCTAATCTGCATTTAGCACAGAGAAAGAGAGAAAAGGAGGGAGACGGGGAGGGTGTGGAGAGAAAGCAGGAGGAGGAGGGAGGATGAGCACTGATGAACTTAATTGCTGTGAGCAAACAACCTCTGAAAAGAGTCACGCCAGCATCCAGAGATGAGAAAGTAAACAATTAATTATCATCGGACAGAGGGTGTCATAAAACAAATGTTGGAACGTGACTAATATCCAGGAGCCGGATGATTTTTTTTTTCCTTCCCATTTCAGAGGTGACAATACACTCACTGTAACAATGACTCACTCATTTGACACACTAATAATCATTAGCTCTAATATGATATGGTTAACAAGTCCAAGAGGGTTTGTGTGATATATTATGCAATGCTGCGTGTCCTTAACAACCTTTAATGCCCAGTTATCCTAAAATAAAAGATCCATTTGCTCATACTCTAATTGTATGCAGAAAGAGGCATGTTTTCATTATGTTGACATGTTTCCTACAGAGACTCCTTGGGGTACAAACAGCAGGCTACTGTTGCCCCCTGCTGGACATAAAGGGATGTTAGAATACATTATCAACCGACTGCCAACAGCATCAATATTTTCAAGGCCTACAATCAAAGACAAAAACAGAATGAACTTGAAGAGACAACACTAGTGAACAACATAACTTTACTGTGACTATACCGTGTTGTTACTTGTCTGATTATCTGACATAACGATTATAAATATCCCACATCTTTACAAGTTCTAAACTTTAAACATACACCCTCCTTTTGCAGATATCAAACTTACATTTTAGACCACGGGATGGCAGCAGTGACTAAAAAAAGTGAGCAAGCCCCACAGGATTACATCTGACAATAGGCATTTCCCACAGCAGACATGTTTGACTTGTTTGCCACCAGGACCATGGAACCAGCTCACCTGAAAGGAATGCAGTCGGTTTTAATGTTATCAATTACACCTTGCCTATCTAGGCAGACAAACACATGTTGGTTTCCTCTCATACCCCAAAATCAAAACACCCGAGGAATCCTCTACAGCCTCTACTGAAAACAACCCTTTCAACTGCAGCTCAAAGAACCGTGGAAGTATAATCAAAAAAGAAATAAACAGTACAGTACAAGATCCGTGCATGTACTGCAACCCAACCACCAAACGGTAAACAATGTGTAAAATACAAGTATTGAGAAGCAGCAGCCGCCTCCTTTGGAGCGATGAGATCGTTGGTATGCGATTCTGTCAGTGCTCGAGATTGGACTGCATGAGTTATGAATTTACTTTAGTTGTACGTTAGTATTTCTTTCTTTTCATTTGTGCCTTTAATAAACAGAAGAATGTATAGATACAGACAGGAAACATGGGGAGGGGGGGGGGGGAGAGAGAGAGAGATGAAATACAACACACATCACGGCCGGAAACAAACCACTGCGGTTTTAAGCATCGAAACATCCTAACCACTAGGTAACCAAAGAAGTTAGTGGTTTCAGCAGAGCAGATAGTCTTTTTATTAAAGCTGCAACTGTTTATTTTCATTAACAATTTACTGTATGTCTTGATTATTTCTTCAATTACTCGATTAATAATACCATGGGGACGTCATTAGGATATTTTCTCTTTTCCAGCCAACAGTCACGAATCTAAAGATAATAAATGTAAAATGATGGAAAGCGGATTCTTATTTGAGAAGCTGTGACCAGCACATTTGGGGCATTTTTGCTGGATAAATGACAAGAAAATGTGTTCAAGTAACTTTCTGTTGGTCAACTAATTAATACTGCTAAGCATTTTGAATTAAAATTGGAATTCAACTGTAACTTGTAAACCATTATGAGAAATGAAAAGGCATCAAAAGTCACAGTTGAGGGTTATTCAGGGGAAGGAAAAAAACACTAAGTCCCCAGCCAGTACTAACAGGGATGTTGATGGTTTCTACAGCAGGCAATTTCTCAGCCACAACAGGATTATATGGGCTCTGCTGTGACTAGATAATTGAATTCAGGCATGGCCACAGTGCACTGCATCCAATGATCTCTCTCCCACCAGGGTGATGGGGAGAAAAAATGAATTGCGTTACACTCTGTAGATTCAGAAGCACAACAATAGTGTTAGTCGACAAGACTTGTAAGTCTATTGTGGCCTTTTAAGTAATGATGTTATTTGTCAAAACAATGCAGTGAAGTTCTTCCTCTTCCACGGACCAATGACCCTGTGAATGACCTCTAGGTAGTAGCAACCCAGCATCCTCAATAGGAATACTATGGCTCATATCACAGCATCTGGATTTTTCATAACCTGTACAGCTATAAAATAATTAATAATGTGATAATGTGTACATTTAGATTCACGGAAATGGGGGCGAGGGTACTGGTGTGTGTAGTATTGGAGGGGACATGCATTGAAATGCATTGTACTAGGAATAAACCATCAAAGCCGCATGTTAATCCTGCCCTGACCTTGTGCAGAATGCGGAGGGAACGGTGTCTGTGGGGCTAAAGATAACACCGCTGCCTTTGTGCCGGAGGAGAACAACACTGCTGATGATGCTGCTTTATGCTGCTGCTGCCCAAGGTCACATGTGTCCTTTTGTCACGTAACAAGACCTGACAAGGTAGCCTAATGTAAGGCACAGACGATCTGATGTACCGATCCGTCTTTTTATATTTATTGTTTGTGCATTACTCAGGTCCTTTATGATTTTACAATTGTGATTTGCTTTGAATTTACACACGAGACAGTAAAACAGATGCTTCTCAGGTATGAAATTGGCGAACTTGCATTCTGCTAGAATTAGACGTCATCAAACTAGAAAGAGAGCACACACTTTTGCCAGGGCTGCATAAATAATCCTCTAGATTTGCCATTTCAACAACAGAGAATGTTTACAGCTGTTTAATTTACATCTGGATCCAGATATGCATCAAAGTACAAGCAGCGACATATAACCGTGGAACAACATGATTTTTTGTCTTCTTTCGAGTACTACATTAGTAGTTATAGCATTAGTACTGCATTGAAACAACTTTGTAAAATTCTGCTACTAACACAAAGAAACACATCCTCTTTGGCAGCCATGAAAGCCAAGGCTTTCATATTTCATGTTCTCAACATGTGAATTTGACAGCTTTAAGCCATTTTATTTTAAAATCAAGAATGTGTATTGTTTATAAATCTCAAATGAGTGGTCCTGGTAGTAGAAGTGTCCTGACGAAGATGTTATGTCAAGCTACAGTTTGACTGGAGCAAAAATAGCAGCACATACAAAAAAACTCGTCACCTGTGATGAACCAACCAGGAGAGATATCCCTTTAATCCCCAGACCGGCGCTGTGAATTTGGGGTTTATAAAGAGAAAGAACAGCACTTGTCCCTGCGGACTCTTTACTACTGCAGAGGTGCCCTTGAGCAAAGTACCAAAGTGCTCGAGTGGAGCTCCTCTGCGTCCAGCCGATAAGAGTTGGTTCCAACAGATAAGACTGTGGCCGTACTGAACCGCTTGGAGGTGTGAATTACACGCCATGTTTGGTAAACTCCATCATGAGCAAAATGAACAAGAGAAGCTCTGGAATCCGTGAATCCACGCGTCACAAATAAAATTCATGAATTACTGAGGCCACGACTTACAACTCTGTAAAAACAACATGTTGCATGTTTAGGGACACGCAACCACGTTTGAGTAAGGATATAATATTACTGTTGCATCCGCTTGCAACGTGAAGGAGGGAGCGGTCTGGAGGAGGAGCTTGTGTGCATGCTCAGCAAAACCCTGCTCGGATTAAATAATAATTCATTGGAAAGCAGTTAAACATGCAGTACAAATATCTATGTATATCTACTACTTAAGTAGTAAATTCAGAGGTATCTTGGTATAGTTGGCTCAAACTCAGTATGGGAAACATGTGTGTGTGTGTCAAGTTACGAGGCTCCAAGTTACAGAGGGTTGATTTATAACTTCGCTATTTTGAGCACAGCTCAGTGATCAGTGATCCCTTATTTGGTTCCATGTCATTTTGAACACTTTGTGTTACGCTACTGAAACATGTGGTGTCCCAGTGAAGCTTTGACTCACAAGGCCTTGTGTTTGTCTTCAGCGAGGATCTGGTCATTAAGCTTCAGCCCGAACCTTTAGGATAGATTACGAAAGAAAAATATGTAGACGTCAGTGTGCTTTGGTCAGATGCTGCACAGAAATATGAAGATGTCAGTGGAAAAACAAACAGCTGTTTAGACTTACTTGTCAAGGAAATCTTTGTCCACAACAGCTGAAATGTCAAGCAGGGGATTTCCCATCCCAAAGAGTGTGTTTTCACTGTGGGGGGACAAAAACGTATTGTATTATGCAGACTCCCACTCGCCAGCTCTGCACGAACAGAGTACACAAACAATCTGTTGGAAAGCAGAAAATCATCTGTTTCTGATTTGTTGAAGTCACTGAAACTTTAATGAGGGGTGGACCTGTGTTTCACTGATGGATCTGTTACCTGACGTTCTCTCTACTGTCAACATGTGGAGAAAATAAAGATACAAATACATGTACAACTGCAAACTAATGAGCTTGTAATAGACAAATGAGATCCCTCCTCAACTTGTCCTGGGAAATGTAAAACTGAAAATGATCTAGTTTCTTTTTTCCCCCATCCAGATGGAGATTAGTCAAATGAAAAGAAGGCACTTCAGCAAAATGAAAAGATCAAAGTAAAGAAGTATCTCTGATGTTTCAATGTTCTCATGTACAGACACGTGGAGCATGGCCCATTCATTCATAATGCATGCTTAGACTATGTCATTTTTTTAAATATTTAGCATTTTCCCTCCATGACCCTTTCATCCAGAATTTTTCAGCAATGAGAAATCACAGTGGTCTAAGTCTAGAGAGTTGTCAAACCAGGTTACCCAACTTTCACAAAACACAAGACAAAAACGTATTGAATCTCCAGTTAAGATCACATGAAGAAATAATTGTTCTCTTGTGCAGCATTTTGGCTTTTATGTGATCTGCTCCAGAGAAGCTCCAGACTCACTGAAGCCATCTCAACTTAACACATCAGCATAAAAGGTCTGACAGACAGTGTTTTCAACCAACCCATTGAACGACTGGCAGTGCTGTGAGCACATGCAAAAAAAAGGCAATCATTAAAGGGAAGTTGTTCGCTGTGGACACACAGGAGGATGTTGTCATTTGGATCTTACCTTGAAGTTGGCATTATGTCAGAAAACTCAGCAGCCAAACCTGATGATTGAATGGTCAACAGATTCCTCTTCTCTGTCAGAGCAATGTGCTTTTTGACTACAGGAACTGCAGCTGCACTTAGATCAACAGTGACTGGCTGGTGGAGGACCTGGGCGGGCCTTAGTACCTTCGAGGCATACGATTGGCTAAATATGTTCCAATTATTGTAAAGCATTCTATGCTGCGTTTGCTGTCAGTGGGAAAGAAGCTGGACCCTGTTGCAAACACCAGCGATTAAATAATAAAGAAAAGAAAAGAAAAGACGACATTTAAAAAAAGAACTAATTTGTAATTTTTTAAACCATGCTCAATGTGTTTATTCATATATAATTACATAACTGTTTGAGTTACATATAGAAAATAGAGTTTTAAAGCTGTATACTAACATTATATAATCCAGCTTGTAATAGCAGCAGAACACATGAGTAATTTTTATTTAGTTTCTGTTCTATATCTCCCACAAACTCCCACATACTGTCTAACAGTGCCAGACCGCCTGGCAGCAAAACATCACAAATAGTATAGTTTGAACTGTCTCATGAAATAGATGTGTGCAGTGTTCTTCTGCTATTCTGTATTTAAAAGGTGTATTAAATTAAATCTAAAAGAGAATAATAACAATTTATAATCCTTTGGCTATGTGTTTTTTTTTTTTTGGTGGGGTGGCACTTTTGTTAACAGTTGGAAGATGGGTTATGGATTAAATTAATATCTTATCTCTGCATTTATGTTAGCCTTGGAGTGATTTTATTGATGATTATTAAAGTATTTAGTGCTTTAATGGTAGTGTGATATCAGCTGGTCACCTGCATTTTTGCTATCGTAACATCAAGGACTACAATGTAATATAATACTAATATAAAGTGGTATTGGGCTACATTGTGCCATCCTCCATTTGTGTTGTTGTGCGGGACTAAATGTCCTTCCTCTCATGATGTCAACTTAACTTAGGAAAATAAGCAGATGACGTTACAATTTTTTGCTTAATATTACTAAAAGTGAAAATGTTAAAAACAAGCACATGGATCTTGGCTGATATATTCCATGTTTATATTCCATGTGCCCTAAAAACAGAGTTTGAATTCTCGTTGTTTGTTGCACTAAATGGCCTTTCCCCAGCTTACATTACGAACTCCTTTGCCCAAACCAGTCAGAAACCTGAGATGCTCTTGCAGTGCAGGGTGCAGGACTAGCGCTATGCCGACTTGAATTACTCAGCAAGTACCCAAAAACGAGGCAAATGATAGAGTCGTATGCAAATATGCCTCTATCACATGTTTATCAGAAAAAAAGCAGAGGTGTTACTAATCACATTAACTATGGCTCTGTCCTATTCAAGTGTCCCAGTCAGCTGTGACAGTGAGCCAGCATGCACAACACCAGGACCTGGAAACTGAGAAGGAACATGAAATTCAGCCATCGATAATCTTGGGATTTTCACAGATCCTCTTGTGACATGTTAAAATGTCATCCATGAAAAAGGCCACTGACCTTTCGCCTCTTGAATTTCCAAAGCAGTAAGTTGATTGTGGTCCCTCTGTTAGGAGCCTAAACATGTGGATTGTATTTATTTTGTTCTTATCCTCTCCGTTTGTATTAGTAGTAGAATCAGTGGCAGCTAACTGTGTTTAAAGTGCAATACAAATATAGTTGAGTGCATTACATTTGCCACGTTTCACTTCAAGTGAACGCTGCACCATTGACTTAATAATATTGTGCACCATCGCAATAAGACAGACAAGACAAGTTAACTGCCTGCCAACACAGTAAATGTTATGATCATATAATACACACAAAACTAAAGACATATTGAAACGCTGGGCAAATATATCAGCCAAGATCCAGGATATACTTTGCAATTGGTTACGTCATTGTTGTTATACGTTTGGTATATTGTATGAATTGAACCGCGTTACTCTTAGTTCAATTTTTTAATATGACATTTGAAAGTCCTTACACTTTTTTAAAAGTGCACCCCAACTGACAGCATCACTTTTAAAAGGATAAGTACATGTCGGATAAAGCAACAGCTCCCCGTCTCGTCTTCCCATCTCATCAATAAGCCCACCCTGTCCCGCTAGCTACGGTTAGCATCGTCACGGCCACCGAACGTTCGCCGTGTACCGTCGAACGCTAACGAATGTCTCACTCGAACGCCCGAGTTGATGGAACGTTCTAAATTAGGCTCTAACTGCTCAGCGCCTCGTCACCTCCTGCTGACAGTTTACCGCAACACCACGGGGACGTCGGCGCTCATTTAACAGCTAGCAACGGCGGGCTAACTACGCGGAGCATCTCGTCCACCCTCGTCGAAACAGCGCGGACACCGCCGGCTCGTTACCTTAACGCCGTGTTCCTCCCCGTCGACATGTTTGTGTCTTCGTCCGAATGTGTTCTTTAATCAGCAAAGGCTGTGTTTGAGGCAGCGGAGCCCGGGAAGCCACTGCTCACTGGCGGGGAAAGAGTCGAGCGGGCACACGGGCTGCAGCCTCCTTTCACCCGCTGGAGATGATGATGAGAGAAGAAATTAGATCAACAGCATGCGAATGCGACCTGGAGAGAAAATTAGTTATTTTTTTCAGGCGAAAGACCCGTATTGGTTTGCTGTGCATTTGAAATAAGAGAGAGTGCTTTCGCTTTTGCTTTCACCTGGTTCACCGAAATTAAGTTCAACTTCACAGTCTGCGCATTGGTATAATTTAGTGTGGTGGGTTCAAGATACTGTATATTTCTACAGTACTTTACAGCATTCATTGGATATTGTTGCGTTAAAGCACCATTTAAACGAGAGATTGGTATCCTAAAATATATTAGTGGAGTTCAAATACACACCTCTGCGGTTATTCACAAACGGACCCCAGACCCTCAAGGTCTCACAGTGGTCTCATTGCTTGCCGACTGATTAGAGTCATTTCATCGATTTCAAATTAGTTTTATAATAAGCACCACTGAAGCGCATCATAATCTCAATCCTTCTGGTTACAGGGGTTGCATTTATTTGCAATAGTTAAGATCAGAGAAATTCCTTGGTTCCCAGATGAATTACGTTATCCCAGCCCAGGACTTTGGTTGCATTGACATCCCCCTCTCTCCCCATGTGTCTAAAGCTATCCTGATAATGTCAAATATGCAAGAAAATGCAAGAATAAATTCATTCATTGTCTTTTTTTTAAAGAAGATTTTGGCATGTTTCTATTCCCACTCACATTAAAAGTGGCCCTCGACATGTACACAATTACTAACCCACAGGAACAAGATTATAAAAAATAATAATAGGACAATCAAGTTATAAAAAAAAGATAATAGGACAATCAAGTTATAAAAAAAGATAATAGGACAATCAAGTTATAAAAAAAAAGATAATAGGACAATCAAGTTATAAAAAAAAAAGCTTCAACTTCCTTACAATAAAGGCACTGGTAAGCATAATACAGAAGAATACATAAATTATAGAACAAACGCAGCTCAAAGTGCTATAAAATGCTTTATTACAAAATTGTGAACAACGCCTCAGCAAAATATTGTTTAGGCCCATTTAAACCCAACCAAGTTGCATAATTTTGATATCATTTTTTAAAACAAACTTGCACGGGTTTGCATAGAACATAATTTGACCAAGTAAAAGTCACGAAGCGGGTGTAACTATAGAAGGATCATGTACACGTGTTTTGAAGAAATCAACACATCATACCTTGTATAAATGATACAAAACATCTGTAAATGATAACTTATCAATTGCAAATAAAGTTTATTTTGCAAGGCACATCAGTTGGTATTAGATACTTATTAAAGACACATACGCACCAACAGTCTTCAGACATTTTAAAATATCTACTACAGGTGCCACAGATAAGTGGCCAGTTGTGTTTAGTGTGTTTAGACAAATGTGAAGATTGCACCAGCAGCAGATGACATTGTGCTTCATATCCAAACTCTTGTCATTCCCTTGGCTACCTATGAGAAGTGTGCAATTCATATATCACAAACAAATGATTGTGTACAACAAGACAACATGAGACGTAAAACTGTGTGGAGTGTTGAGAAGAAAAGAAAACAGCAGACAAGACAAGCCTCTCTATAGAGAAGCCTAAGCTGTGTTAGCTTAAGTTTGGGCTTGTGGAATTGAAGCAATTATTGTGGCTTTTTGGCCTCAAACTGTAGCACAAGCCTGTTTCTTACATATAATCTTGATGAAACATTGAACCTATCCAGAAAGAGTTGAATGAGTCAATTTTTAATCTTTTGCTGCTGTTGGCAGTTAAAGTTAAGTTATTCTTTTGAGTAACAAAATATGTATTGATGACCAAAGAAAGACAACTACACTTTCAAAGATTATTTATGACAGAATGTCTTTGGCAGAACTTTTAAGAAAATAAAGAATGCTACAATTGCATTACAATATGTAAAATAATTAACAGTGTTTCGCTTTCACTTGTGATCATACAGAATAGTGTAAACATGGCATAATACCACTGAATATATTTTGCGTTTGCTAAGCGTCGGCCTATACTGCAACAACTCCTCAAGTTCATGTACTTATCCTAGCAAAGATTAATGCAAGATCATGATGATACAATTATCAGTACAAAGATATAAAAATGTCTCTGGAGAAAATCTAGATATTTAAATTTGACTTAAGGTTTGTGTCTAGAAGAGGCCAAAAAATAAATAAAAAATGGCAATACATGTAGTCCAACCTCTAATCAAAACATACAGTATATATGTTCCTGCGATTTGTCAAAATAAGCTTTAAAACAATATTTTTTTTTTTTTTACACACTTTAGGAACAAAAAAAGACATCCCCAGTAAGAATCTAACCCATAACTCAGTCCCAATGTTTACATTATACCAGAACAGCAACTGTTACAGACAGCATATGGGACTAATAGAGAAGGTTCACCCATATTAGTGTGACGGGCACTGATATCATAGCTCTGATAAAGTATCTATCTGTCCATTCAATGTCCTCCTGGACAGCTGGAGGGAACCAGCATCAAGCACAGGAACAGTGGTCCTTCTCTTACTGGTACCAGGGGGTCTTTCTGATCCAGTGCAGGGTGAAACCAGCATCTGTACGGATCTTAATGGAAGCTGCCTCAGCCTCCCTGACTGTCTCCTTCACAGACTGCATCAGGTTTTGAGCATTGTGGACCAACATCTCGGTAGCCTGCCGAAGAAGAAATTAAGACACATTGATAAGGGGGCTGAAATAATCTGTTTTCAAAACTATGTTAGTCTTGTGATCAGACACACTCTTAATAAAACCTCCGCTCACCTGCTCTGACTCCTCTTCACTGATGTTGGTACGACCCAACATGGTGGCCTTGACTGTGGACAGGATTTTGAGCTGAGTGCTGATGGTAGGAATGCGCTCGCACACCTGAAACGAGGTCAGAAAGTCAGACGAGGCCAAACAAAACAAAGAAAGCACAGTCCGCCACAGTGAAATTCCACTGCTCAACCCTCCGATGAAGACGACAGAACTGACCTGGAGCAGGTTGGTCCGGATACGCTTGTCAGTGCACTGCTTGGCCACCTCCTTGGCCAGCCGTGTGACTTCATCAGAAGCCTTTGCGATGTCCTTGGCGCATTGGATGAGGGCGCGCTTGTTTCCGCCGCCGGCTCCACGCACCAGACGAGACATCTCAGCCATAAGCAAGGCCATTCGTTTGGCTGCACCAATGATGTCATTTCCCTGTGAGGTACGACAGGAACATAATCAATCTGAAAGTAAAGGATTCCAACGTAAAAGTCCATTAATCCATTTCCAGTGTTCACTTACTTTACTGGACCATTTGCGGGCTTCATCGTGGAGCTGCCTGGCAGCTACCATCATGGGCTCGTTAACCATATCGCCCGTTTGCTCTGGGAACTCCTCATCTTTCTCCTCTGGGGGCGGAGGCCTGGGGGGAGGAACCTCACCCTCAGGAAGAGGAGGTTTGGGTGGTGCTGCCTCATCGTTAAGCTACAATGACAAGTTAAAAGTAATTAGTTTTATTTTTCTTAAATAAACCAAATCAGCTTCAGATGGTTTGCCAAATTAAACGTTGTGCTTATCTGAGGAATTACATTAAGCTGCTCTAGTTCAGGAGGAGGTGGTGGGAAGTCTGGCTCCTGGGGCTGGAATGCCTCCCTGACCTTTGCCACGGCACCAAGAATCGTATAGCCCGAGTCCAGAAAGCCTTTCTGAAGACCTGGCAAACGCAAAACATACATGTTAAGCGCTAATCAGAAGGTCCCACATGCACATAATACATCATCCTAAAACCAATAATCAACATCAACTTACTTGGATCATGGATATTTCCAGCCACCGCTTTAGCATCCATCACCATAGGAGAAATTGTCTGGCTCAGTTGATCAGACGCAGCCTTCACCAACTCTCTGAATTTAGGATCCTCAGAGTTCTCCACCTCTCGCTTCGCCACCAGGAGGATACGGTTGGCTCTGCGGGCGATGCTGGTGGCGCCGGCGACCAGCATCTGAGGCTGGTGGTTGGCCATGGCCAATCGGCACTTTTCCAGGTCCTTCTTGATGGCGTCTTCTGAGGCATCCAGCAAGGATTTGGTATCGATGGCCTCGTCCACCATACCTGAACAGCCATAACATGTTAATATAGGGACTTGCACAGTGAGGTACGACATAGGTACCACCTGCAATCAGGGAATTTACAGCATCTTTTAGGCACATCACCTGTCATTTTCTCCACATTGTCAATCCACTGATTCTTCATGGTTTCAAAATGTTCATATGCAGCTTGGTTGCCGGGGTTTCTCAGCAGAATACGAGCAGCAGATACCACCTACAAAATATTACGAGCCATTAATTGTCAGTCCAATGACAACTGCTAAAGACTTGGCTCGCGAAGCGAGAAACACTTATGCTTTGTAACTCGTGATGGAGAGTGGTGGGCAGACAAACGGAAACGCATACAAACACTAAACGGTTACATACTTGTGGTGTTAAGTCTCTTGTTGACTTGACAGCAGCCTGGATTCCCTCCACCGTGCTTTTGTTGGCAGTACCGACAGCAGCAGCCTTCTCTGCTGTGGTGCCAAGTTTATTGGCGTGGTTCTGAAAGTTGGCAGCCCTTTCGTCGAAGACCTACACATGATCAAATAAAACAATTATACAAAAGGGTTGTTGGAAATAATACAACACCATGCCAATACATATAACACCACTGCAGGAGGCTCATTACAATGAGATCATAGTGAGGAACAGAGTGACTGTACTGCTGACCTCATCTCTGTTGGGGGAGTCCAGGGGGGCGGTGGCAGCCACTGCCAGTAACTTGATGGGGGTGGTGGTGTCACTGAAGATGTCTGACACCTCCTGAGTCATCGCCTCTTGCATCTTCCCTTTTAGATCCTGGGAGGAGGACAAACAGACGTTACAACCGCACTCACAGTGGCTTGCTGAGATGACAGAAATACATGTGTTACGAATCAAAACATATCCAGATAAATAGCTGCTCTGGTAGATACAAAAAAACTTTGTAATGAGCTTCAATACCCTCTGACGTAAGTGAGAGTGAAATGTATACTTTCAGTAAGAATATTATACTTTATGTTTAATCTAATGTCTGCTGTTGTTACCTATTGCAGATTTAGAGATTACATTCAGTTCAACATAAACTTAAAATATAGCCTCTAAAAAAGCAACCATGGAAAACTTGGCATTATTTTAAGAGTTTTAGAGATGTTTCTCAATCTGGCTTGTAATGTTTCAACTCATCTAAAAGAAAGAAAACCGCAAAATTGTAGATCAGAGGTTTACTTTATTTCTTAAATTATTACTAGTACTGTGCTTTTACTTTTGACGCAGGACTTTTTGTGGAGTATTTTCCCATTAGGGTCTGCTACTTGTACTTTCTTCCACCACTAGTAACCAGCAGAGGGAGTTGTTTCTCTGTCTCTGTGTATGAATCCTATCCATCACAGTAAAGCTACAGGTCTGAAAGAGAATGACTGTTGAGTGAGAGCCGTCTTACTTTCAAAGCCTCCTGGAGCTGCTGAGCAACAGCTCGTGCCTGAGGGGAGTCTCCTTCACCGCGGGCAGCCAGGTCAGCTAGCTGGGCCATGAGCTGGTCCACATGCTCACACTTACCCAGCAGCTCCTGCCTGTACGGCCCTGGCAGAGCGTTGGCCAGCCTGCGGCCCTCGGCCACCAGCCCACGGATGGCTGCCTGGCCTAAAACACACAGACAGACATATTAACATAGAAATAAAAAAATTAAAAAAATCTGGGTACCGCAACACGAGCAAACTTGTGTACTTATGTGACAAATAAAAAATGGCCATCACATTCCCACGGTGTCAAAAAGCTTGTTTTGTGCACCCAATAGCCCCAAACCAACACCCAAAGATATTCAATTTATAATGACATGAAAGAGAAAAGAGTCAAATCTTCACATTTAATAAGCCTGACATTTTTTTATTGATAAATTACAAATGAAAAGACCAAAATTGTAAAATATGTTGAACTTGGCCACTTCCTGCTAGCTGCCCATTGAATGCTGGGTAGTTTTGGTATTTTACTGCTTGTATCAATACTAGAGCAAAAAGAAGGCCATGGCCGCTTCTGTATTACTTAATGTGGCTCAATTGATGTAGGGTTGCCTCCATCATAATGTGCAAACTAATCAATGTTAAAGCAGCCAACCTACAGCTTCGTTTGAAACATATAAGACAATGTTCAGGTTCAATAATAAGTAACGACAATGTTGTATTGTGGAATGTTGACTACAGTAGAGAGTGACATGTACAAGTGTCTGGTCTGCTCTTTAACCACAGAAGCAGTGGAAGGAATGCGAGCGAAAGATAGAGAGATGAGGAAGTTGGCGAGGATAGGAGCCAGACTCACCCACACCGCTGTCATCCATGGTGGGATTTTCGATCCAGCGGTGCGCTTGCTCAATCTTTCCTTCCAAGTGAACAGCTGCCTTTGCAGGCCTGCTGTTGGCAACAGCTTTGTTGGTCTTGGACTGCAGGTTCTGCAGAGATGTCGCAATCTGTTTAGCCAAAGCTCTGGCTTCCGGAGTGTCACCTTTACCCCTATAAGGATAATAACAGCAAAAATGTCTTAGGTGATGCTTTATCATATATATATGGCTAAAATGAGGCCTGCAAATGGTTACAGCAACAGTTAGAAAGCAAATATGTATCAATCAGTTTGACAAAGAGTGCTTTTAGTCTGCTATTTTAGTCCAAATCATCAGTAGGAGTAGATCAGCTTAATATGCAGTTCAATTTGTGCTTTTTATAATTCCTGTTGCAAAACTAAAACTCATATCCCAGTCCACTTCTAAAAGTGGAATGAGCACACTTACTGTCACACTGTAGTAAGCCCAAGGTGATAAATGTTACAGAACACTGAATTCTCAATGGTCCTGCATATGTAAAAAAACAACACTAATACTTCTAAATACTTTAATTAAAGCACCTGAACCACTGGAATAAAGTGCAAAAGCACAACGGTGGAGTGGGCAATACAGTTTAAGATCAGACTCTAAAAAACAAACCCAGTATAACATGATGCATATTTCCAGCAGTCAGGAACTTACTGTCTTCTGAGATCAGACAGTTTGGCAGTCATGGCAGCGATCTCTCCAATAGAGCGCAAGATGTCATCCCTTTCTTTCGGGTCCTCACACATGTCGGCAATCCTTTTGGCCTCAGTAAGCAGGGCCCTGATGTTCTCTTCTCCCTCTGGCCCGCTGTTAGGGTCCGCCAGCCAATTCTGCAGGGGCAGGAGACACCATCAAAGACATCCATTTGGAGGTTTGAATCCATGTTTTGTAAGGCAAACAGGGTTAATGACTCACCTGTGCAGCGTCGATCCTTTTGGCAATAGCCTGCTTGGAGTTAGTCATGGCCTCCAGCTTGCGAGCAGCATTTCCCACCTTGCCAGTTAGCACGTCAAGCCCCTGGGAAACCTGCTGTGCCTTCTGCATGGCGGCCGGGGATGCCCCATGACCTCTGTGGCGGACAAAGAAAACACATGGATACCATGAACTGCAGCACTGCTACGCCTTTAAAGCCCACACATGCACACATTTGTTTATTCAAAAGCTTTATGGCCCTCTTTAAGAATTGTATTTCCTAACGTAATGCCTCTATTACCAGACAAGGCTCAAAGGCACTTCTCAGTTTTCAGTGGGGTAACTCAGACAGGGGTTAAGTAGATTATGGATTAATACCAGACATCTGGTTTTAATCAAGCGTGACTCAGAGTCCCTGGTGACAATCGGATTTCATATCAGAAGGAGATCACTTCCACTCTTACACACTATAATCCCCTCTCAAATGCTTACTGCCTTACACTCTCCACCCTTTAAGGGTGGAAAATGAAACTACTGAGTAAAAGGAGCATTTATCAATAAAAATAGCCAATGAAAATGTGATATCGGAATCATACGATAACAGGACATGAGGGAGAATGAAAGAGACCGCATGAAATATGAGGGAAAATATCTTGCCATAGTTGTGACACAGACACTCAAAAGCAATGTATTGTATGGTGTATATAGTGTACCTGGCCCTGATCTCAGACACCTGGTCAGTCATCTGGCCCAGGGTCTTGGCTGTGCCCAGGATATCTCTGCGCTCCTTCCCAGCACACAGTTCACCAACTTTCCCGGCTTCATCAAGGATCTGGCGGATGGCATGCTCGCCTGCATCCCCTAGAAGCACAACACAAAGCGAGACACGTCAATAACGTCACTAGATACAACTAGATTAGCAGCCTTAGCACATCATTAGTGGCAGAATTAATTGTTTAAGGAATAGGGCACGGATGTTTGCTACCTGGTTGAGCGTTTGGATCCCTCAGCCAGTTCTTAGCCTGGGCCATCTTTGAGTCGATAAGCCCCAAAGCCCTCTTCATGGCCTCTGTGTCCTTTGGGTTTGAAACACAGAATACATTAATATCTTAAAATGGGGAATCAACGCAACCAAAGAAAACCCCCCCAAAAAGGAGTTGATCAATGCCCTTAGTCATTCCATGTATGCACGTTCTCTGTATAAATCATGAGTTGATTAGACACTGGAATCTAATTTTAATTCCCAGTCAATGTTCCTATAAATAGTATATGCTGTGTGAATGAGGTTAACATGTGTTGTAATATTATTAGTATTAGAAATACGGTCATGGCTCATTGAAACTGAGCTTGTTCATTCACAGTTACATGATGGTAAAAAAAAAAAAAAAAGTCCAGGCTATCTTCATCGTTTTGATCAAACCTGACTGTTTAGTGAACCCAGTAAAAGAAACACACAGCAAAGTCCATATGCAGCATCGCTAACATCTGTCAGGCACAACCACGTCGCACATGCCGTTTCCATATTTCCTTCACATAGTCAATGCAATGAGCGTGTCATGTTATAAAAAAGCCAAACGACTTTGCATTGCATCTCAATCAGAGTGGATGGAAATAAAACAATCTGTCCAACAGCGGCTGACTCGACAATGAGTCCACTCATTGTCGAAGTCTGCAAAACAAACGGGAGTCCCGTAAGACATGGAGCAGCGGATGAATGAGTGAGCTTTTGTTTTCATGGTACAATAGAAATTCAGAAAACACACATAACTATCCTTCATAGTGCAGCGTGGATCTTCAAAGAGTTCCGCAAGAATTTCGTAGCAAATAAAGCAGATAAAGAACAAACCTCTGACGCTTGTTTTAAAGATGTTTAAAGAAAAACAATAAGCATGTTTGTTTGAATAACTGGAAGTGTGGAGTAACGCAGCAGAACAAGGGATGGGGAAAAAAAATAAAGGTGTGAAACGGTATCACCAGAGCTGCGGGGGTGTATTAGTTTACTGTGCAAACTTGTGCAGCTGCTCTTTTGTGTGTAACCACATGTGTATGCGAGTGATCAAGTAAAGTGAGAGACAGATAGATTTCGGACCTTTGCGCTCCGAAATGCAAACACACATTCATTACAGCCAATAATCAAAACAGATAATGGTATTAGGCTACTTAAAACATACTTAACGTGTGGTTCATTGCATTAGTAATCCTGATTATGTAAAGTGATGGTGTTCATGAAAATATGATTTGTGAGCAAAAAAGGCCACATCTCTCGGATTAAAAACAAATCCATATCAGTTGGTCTGTGTGCTCTCCTCCTAAGGCTGTTAAACGCAAGTACGGATCAGGAAAATGCTGAGAGAATTCTCATTAATGACACCCAAATCAATACAGCATGAGTAAGGTCAATCGATAGACGGGTTGAGGACATGCATATAGTGAGGTTTAATTGACATAGGAGGAGGACACGTAGATGTTGACACAATGGCATGTCATGAAGCAAAACAAATCCAAAAAAAGAGGGGGAGGAAAATATTGCAAAGATTAACATTTCAGCTATTCAACCTGCTGAAAAACTAAAATCCCATTAGCAGTCCAATGAATTCAAACTGCTAATTTACTCAATATGTAATCAACAGTTTAACTTCACTGCTGATGAGCACACAATGGCACCACAAAGCACAAGACAGCACACACATCTGTCAGACATGCTGCTGCACAACCAAGGGGCGAGAGGGAAGGCTTACCTTCTACAGGGGGTGAAGGGAGAAAGAAACGGTAAAAAGAAAGGAAGAACGACATAAATACACATGTTGAACTGGACATACCAACTAAGAGCAACCCAAAAAAGTGTCAACAAAAGAAAAAGGTGGCACAGTAAAGTAAAGAGCCATTTCAGAGAGTGTTGGGACACGAAAGAAGCAGAACGTGCAGAGCAGAAAAACATGAAAGAGCCATAAAGATTAACCAGCTACATGGAGACACAGAGAAAGTTAAAGCATTGCTACTTTAATTACTAACTGTACATACGTTTAAAATATAGCAAGAGCATTTTTCATAACTGTCAACCCTAAAATAAGGTCATCCCGATGAAACAAAGTGCAAGCCTTGTTAAAAAATAATAATAGAGCATCACTTCATATTCCCTCCAGTCGGAAGCCTCGTGCCAAAGGCATTCTGGGAGTGTGTGAGAGTGGGAAGCAGACTAAATTAATTTCTTGCTCATACAAACACTGCCTCCAGTTGGGATCCATAAAGAATGCACAAAAACAAAGTTAAACACTCTGAGCAGCTCAAAGGGCAAAGCAGTCTCTTGCTCCTCGCATGTATTCATACCAAGTGTGCGCATGTGACTTTGATGGCCACAGACAAACAAAAGGTAAAAGCTTGCAAGTTATTTTGCGTACCTTGTTGGCCCAGGCATCCTCGTCCCAGGACGTGAGTTGCAGCACTCTGATGATCTCGTTTATCTCGCCGCTCATCTTCTCAAAAGTGAAGTTACGGTTCTTCAAGGCCTCCTCCACACCCTGGCTCCCGGATGTCTTGGTTGTCACAAAGATTTTGATACCTGAAATATAAAAACACCAACTCACAATAAACAAGACAATAGTTCAACAGAAAAAAAAAACCTGCACTAGAATTCATTGTGCGGGCCAGTGTATTTGCTTTATTTAAAACAAGCAATGTGTAGGAATTCCCTCTTCATGGAGGTAATGTGTGAATACCTGAGATGAGGATGGGCAGCAGCTCTTTGACTGTGTTCATGGAGTTGACCAACATCACGCGGTGCTCCTGATGAGTCAGCTCCTGCTGTCGCTCATCTATCATCTTTGCCATCTTTGTCATGCCTGAACACAGGGAACAAACCAGAGGTGGAAAGGAACTAAGTACATTTACTCAAGCAGCATACAAAAAAGGTAATATTTTTACATTCAAAGCTTCTATTGAGGTAGTCGAATGAAACATCTGACAGCAGGGGTTACTTCTTCATTTTCAGATTATACATTTAGCTTGAGAAAATATCAAGATCAAGTCTTTTTATCAGTTGTAATAGAATATTTGCAATGAAGTATTACTGCTTTCACTTTAATAGAGAATCTGGGTTCTACTTCCACCACAGATGAATGCTAAAAAAGCAAAAACTAAACGTTAACTCCAGCAAATACACACTCAGAGATCTTGCTGTCTTGTTTGACAGATTCAGAGATACTGTCAAGTCAAGACTTCAGCAGAGTAATCTTGCCTCTACAGTATCAGCAGACTGACCTGGTCCCAGGTTCTTTGTGTACGTGATCAAGTCCTCCATAGACTCCACCACCTCTGCCACTGTCAGGTACTCCAGGATGCCTTTGCACACACGGATTATTTTGCGGACCTACAATAATGACAAGAGAAGACAAAAACAAAGTTGCATTCCCAAATAAAAGTGATTATGCAAAAACAGCCCACCCCTCTCTCGTCCCATTCACTTTAATTACACTATGATAATGCTGCCGACTGACATTCCAGCCTCTTTGTCCTGCTTCACTCCAGCTCTATGTGGACTGCTGGAGTCACCACTCCACTATACAGAGCCATCCCTGAGCTGCATTGGAAAACACGATGGCACTGCTGACTGATGACTCCTGCTGAGTCCTGCTGACTGCTGCAGACAGCGCTGGGATGCCTGATGACTGCTCACGGACAGCTGACACGCAACTTTTTTTATTTTACTCTCCATCCATGAGAGGATAAGAGGGATGGGCCCGTTAGATGATACTCCTGCATCAAGATTTAGGAAGTGTGCAAGTAATATAGAGTTCCACAGACTTGTGCGGAATATTTATCTACCCCTCTGTCTTCTTAATAAGCAGCACCCAAGGGGTATGCAGGAATGGATACTGTACTTATACCAGAAGAATCCGTAACAGCAGGCCTCTGCCATGCTCAAGTGTCCATGAAAGAGACACTAAAGGCCTTTCAGCTCAGCTTCTGCTCAATGAAAATCAATGGGACAGCTTTTAACACAGTTGCAAGCTATATTTGCTATCTACTGTCCATTTCTCAACTTAATTTGCCAGATATACAGTGTCTTCTACAGCCTGATCAAAACTGGTCAGATATACGATATAAATGGAGCAAGATATTATATATAAAAAAACGACTTTATTGTCAAAGAAAGATGAGCAGCAATCTTCACTTGAATTTAATGTAAACAATACACGTGTAACTGAATTTGTGTAAAAGTTGAAATTAAGTTCAGAAATACATATGCATGCCGTGTAAAAACATATTTTACTGATGCAATTTAGTGCATTGCAACCTCTTTTTGCGTGGCTGGGTTTTACGTTTTACTGTAGCAGACTTGTTTAGCACATATTTGGCTTCCACGGAGGTGTAGCTGACTTCCATGCAGGAGTTGTAATTCGTGGCGTGATATTTTTGTATCTAGCTGTGCTGTTGTTATCAGTTTCTCAAACCTTGCTTCCTGGTTCCTGTTTATAACCAGCCAAACTAAGCACAGAATAAATGATGTCATACTGAGGCAAGTCAAAGCACATGTCATTTTGCACCAATGCCTTACGAAAGCAATGGGAGAATTCCAGAGGATAAGAGAAATCAATTCCTCCAGCTTCAGATGTCTCAATGAACCATAATTAAATTCACATACGTTTCTGAAGCTGCTAAAGCACAATCACATCCTACAAAATGTAGGAAATCACTAAATGGATGAGGTGTGGTGGAATACACTTCACCGCTAAAACAGATGTCATCCAGCAGTGTCACCTAATAGATATTTATTTCCTTTCACAAAAACTGCATTCTGACCTCCTTGTTCAGCAAACAGATTTATTCTGGTTAACAGATTTGTTAAATACAATTAAGAACGAATTAATAAATGAATACCTCAGCTTCGTCAAAGGTCAGGAGCAGGTCAGAGGTCCCAGAGAGGATCCCCCGAGAGCCATCAATGAGGTAATCCCGAGCAGGAACAGAGTATGGATCAGCTTTCAGCATGGAGGCAGCTTGCACCAGTTTCGTGCACGCATTCTCCACTCTGTGGAAAGCATAAGACGCTAGATTTGAATACCTGCTTAAAAAAAAAGAAATGCTCAAAGTCATGCTGATGATACGAAGCCCTTCAGAAGCCAGATGGACTTCACGCATTGAAACAGCAAATTGCCTTCAGCAAAAACAGATGGAAGCTTTGGGATACAGCTAGCCATAACATACACCAACTGCTATCCAAGCAGGATTTAGTTTAATTTCTTCTTCTTATATGCCTTACATGATCAAATACTAATGTGAGAGGTGTTGGAGTCTAACTTACAGATGAAATACTGTTTTACGGGGGTTCAATTGGAAATTAGGGACGGGGTAGTAGTCCTTTGTACTCTTTCTACATGCATCTAATTGATTTTTTTTTTTAAATTAGGGAAGCAAATTATTTTTAACCTGATTAGATTTGACTGTAACTGATACAAAAATATATTTCTGCTCAAAAAAGGTTGTTATGAACTGAAACATCTGTGTTGTTGTAGTGTTACTGCTCTGACAGATTGTAAGAAATAGCCTCGTGAATTGAGCTTGAAGATTCATTCTTGAACTTGGAAATAGTAGTTTTCAGCTGGATGCTCCGTAAGAAATCTACTGAGTCCCTAAGTGAATGGAGAGGACTATTCACTTTTCAGGGACTTCTTGAGTGAGTGGGTTATGGGAAGCAAGTTGTGGACCGGTTAAAGCACGGCTTTAAATGCTTTAACAGTTGAGGGACTAAGGATAGAGAGTGTCATATGTTGTGCAGATTGTAAGACCCTTTGATGCATATGTGTGATTGATCGTTTTGGGCTATAAAAACATAACTGACTTAAATTTGACTTCTGCAGCATGAGTATGCATATCCTGTGACAGAAAGGTTAAGCTTGTTCTCACAGGATGTGATTTGGACCCCAGGAGGCGGAGCTCTAGCTGGCCTTGGCCCAATTTAACCCCCGTTTCCACAAAAATGGAAATGATTGATTGTTGCCTCCTGGGTGCGATGCACTCAGTGAACTCCAGAGCAGAAAAAAACTGCAGGCTTAGCCGTTTTGATTCAGCGTCATACATGCTCACTTCATTGTATCATAACAGCCATATTGCACATAGAAACAGGCAACAAGCCAAGGACCGATGCATGTTGTAGTTTACACAATGTACTGCTCTTTCTCTCGACACTCATACCAACAGGCCAAATTTTGCCGAGGTAACAAGAGATCATTTTTTTCTATTTTCCACATTTTTAGGCGTTTAGAGGGGCCAAACAAGAGGAGCTCAATTTCCATTATTCTGCAAGTAGCAAGTCTCCTGCAGGATAACGGCCAAATAATGTATGTGCATGACATCTAGGCTGATGCGTGTGTGTGTGTTTTTGTTTGTCTTTGCAGGGCCAGCCAAC
The DNA here is from genome assembly GCA_038501785.1 of Myoxocephalus aenaeus. NCBI lineage: Eukaryota > Metazoa > Chordata > Actinopteri > Perciformes > Cottidae > Myoxocephalus > Myoxocephalus aenaeus. Next base: position 2,209,597 of record JBAMJR010000065.1, on the reverse strand, counting down.
AGTGTCCTTCAGCGTGCACTAGCAAGATACAGCCATGCATTACCCGGACCCCGGCAAACGCTATATTTAGGGAAGGAGATGCATTCTGGCACATGTGCTGATGGATGACGACAGGGTGACGATCTGACTTTGAGGCGCCAAATGTGTTGAGCCAGACGACCTGCGCCTGCCAATGCATTTCATCTCTGACCTTCGGGGGCTCCCAGGTCCTGGCACTCCCTGCCTCGACTGTAGTCTCGTGTAAGAATCGATGAAAGACTTTGATACGGACAGAGCACAAATTAATGATTTTGCTGATGTACATCTACTCTTGTTCTACCTCAATATGTAAATGTTTTTGTGTGCGTTCCATGTTTGAACGTAACCAAAAGCAGCAGCAGCCTGTGGCTCGTATTTATGAGGGCATGTATGAGTTTGCGGCCCTTCTCCTTTAGGGTAAAGGAACTCCTCCCTAGGCAGAAAAGTATTTCTGTTACACCAGGGCACAATTCTGAAGCACTTAACATGCCGTGTCTGACCTTTGCTTGGACAAACCAGCCATTACTGCAACAGATAAAGAGAGAAAGAGAGCCTAGTGGGTTCCACATACTGTAGGGAGACAACTATCTAAATACATTTTGGTAGTTGCTGTATGAAATGGAGGTCTGCAAAGAAATCCTTGTGTGCTTACTTGATAAAAGCTGGTGCCATGTCCCTTTTCATGATCTGGTCCTCTGTGGTTTGTACGGTGTCTTTCCCCACCTGGAGAACACAGTTTCTTGGTGAGTGAAAAAAATCAAACTAGGATTTAATGGAACAAGGCATTTTAAGGAAATAAAGCAGTAATGCACAATCCATAAGACACACAACAGACATTTTCAAACTAAGACATGAGATGACATTATCCACAAAATGTAATTGTTGAGCCAATATTTCTTCATTTGAAAGCTTAAGATAATGACACTGAACCCCCAGTTGCTTCATGGGCGCTTTTCAGCAGCCCACTGCTCCTAAATTACTATGGATGGGGTAAATGCAGAGACCACATTTCATGTATGTAGCAGGTGCTCAATTTGAGTTATCCAGTAAGTCTCAAACTGACTTTACCCACTTGGAATTCGCTCTTTTTATTTAATCTTCGTCAGGGTCACAGGGGCCAGAGTACGTCCCAGCATGCACTGGAAAAGGTCAAACGCATCCTGTGCAGGTCATTGGTCCAGTACAATATCAAAACAGATGCTGTACAGAGTCGAGGGAGAGGAGAAAGCTGTTCGACAGGTTCACCCTGGTGAACATGGTGAGCAGATGAAGCCCAGTCTTAGACTCAAACTCTTAGTTGTGTAGCATCAGCACTTAAAACTGCCACCATACAGCATCCTCGTCACTGTAATGGTTTTAGATAAATACATGATTAGTCTTGGTATAAATTTGCCTTTTTCGTTTTTATTTGACTGCAAGACAATGTGATCACATGCTGCATAGTGTGGCTCAGTGTGAAACCAAGACATGCCTTGTTCAGTTGACTGCACTAATATTATACTATATATTATCAAGCAGACTGAGAATGATTTATTTAAGTCAGGCTTTTCATAGTGTCTAACAGGCATTTGTTGTCAAATGGTATTTCATGGTCTGCTTTTTGGTTAGCTGGTCATTGTCAGATATTCAACAGTGTACCAACCGCTCTACATTAATGCACAGGGTTAAACTGATGTAATTATAGAAACAGCACTAATCCTCCACATGTGCTCTTGTGTCAATCATGGGCGAATAGCACAGTCTCATTTTTTTCCTTGGGGAAAGTGGTCATGGTATAAGAGTGATAATGCATTCTGTGGATAGGAACACATAGGTGAACGTCTTTGGCCCCCATCTCATCGATTATTTTCTCATATCGAGTCCATTCTCAGGAATCATGACTACAGTGACAATTATGATAAGGACGCTGCAAACTACTAGGTTATAGCCAAACCCAAAGTGTTTACAAGAGATAGCATAATACAAGTAATGCTTTAACTTCTCACTTTGTTTTTATTGGTAGGACGCTATATGCTGTCCTTTGAAACTGGAAAAGTCGCCACCCCAGGCTCAGCCCTGACGACTACTCCATTAGTCATAAGGATCAACATGGATCAACTCCAGCAGTAAGTTACAGAGTTGAAACAGTTGCTCTCGCTCAGTTGCACAAAATGCTTAGATCTGCTCCCAAGCTTTTATACAACTTGGTTGCACATTTTATACATCATATGCATGAGTTACCACAAATCTCTTCTTTTTTTTTCAGAATGATGTCCTGTTACTCGTCCAGCGAGGCAGCTGCTGGGGGGACGCCAGGCCTGAGCACAGTTATAATGTGTAAAGCAGCTGAACGTCGCCTCTCCCTCAAATGCCAAAATGACTCACCTCCCCCATCATGACCTCAGCTCTGTAGGGAGACACAACGCACCCACGTCGAGCTGCCATGGATGAGCGATAACACGCGTTCATGCCAGAGCACGGATCACACTGACTCGGTTAACTGAGCTGCATCCCTGCCCAATGGGGAGATGTTAAATAATAATAATAAAAATGTAACGTTTAACATATTTATTATGACATATATAAACCACATTAGTGATTACATTCCCGTCACACACATAATTTAGCAATATATAACATTTCCAACACATTTTCCCTCTGCTGAACTATGCTGACAAAACAAGCATTTTATCTGGGCTCTGGGAATCGTTAATGGCACCGTTTTGGCCTGATATATTTCATAGACTCAATAATTCATTGATTATTCAAAAAAGGCCTTCTGGAAATGATTAAAAAGTTAGATATGGTCTTGGTGCTTTGTAGAGCCAATCCCCGTACCCGGCAGTAGCAGAGTCATTCCAGATGGTTGACATGGAGGCTGTAATGGAGCAACATCTCTTCACTCTCTTTTCACCGGACCAGAGGGACGCCGAGTAACTCAGGGGTTATAAACTAGGGCCAAAGGTTGTGGCAAACTAAAACTGGAGCTTAAAAATGAGCTGTCCATATCAGAGCAAAGCGACAGCATACATATGACACCTGACATTCCACCAATGAGTCGCTCTGAACAAAAGCCAACCACAACAACCACCAAAGCTGTTCTGTCCCGTTCAACTAAAGGGCAGCAGGGCGACAGACCGGGAATATAGGGCACTGACAGAGTAGTTCACATGAGTGATGGGGGGAGAAAATACCACAAAGATCTTTCATCCTTGCTTAACACTAGAGAACACAGTAATCTCCTTGAAGAAAGTAAAACCGCTCTCCTGCCTTGTGACTTCAAATATACAAGCCAACAGTGTTGTCAGTGCTTCTAAGCAATTTGCTTGTTTCATTTTGAACTGCAAAACCCCTGTGCTTTGTGGTAACACTTAAAATATCTTTTGTCTGTCTTTGGGGAGCTGTTTGTAGGCAGTATCTTGGTGCATATTTTCTTAAAGACAGCAAAGTAAATCCCACCTCATTTCATGTAAAGCTTCATCATATTTTGCAATAAAAATTATAGCATTCTGACCTTGCGGGACACTTTTTCCAAGGTACTGAAAAACTTGTTTGATAAATAATGAGTAATCTCACAACAAAAACAGATGAGATCAAGTCAAGTTTAGACATGACCTAAACTGAACACAAGAGAGAAGACAGACTACACAGGCCAACAATGTGGAGGCCAAGTGCACACATTTAACGAGTGCTGAGTCACATTCTCCCTGCAGCGTCATGAGCGTTAAGGTCTTGGTACTGTATGCAACAGGTCATCGGCGTCTTCCTTTTTCTCGTCCCCACGCAGCCTCTTCCTTCTGAAGTAAAAAATAAATAAAAAACAGTCTGCAGCCAAACGGCGATCCAAACTATTCGCTGCCAAAATAGAACTGTGATCCGGGTTTATAACCGTTGTTGTCGAGCAGTTCATGTTGCCTGGCCTAATTCACTATTTTTGGACCACGTTCTTATGACCTGACCAAGCTTGACATTACTGACGCTTTACTCTACACATGTTAGGTGGTGAAAAGGTCCATCTCTAGATCGCAGAGGTCTTTGTTTGATAATTGATAGTGAGGACAGGAAACACGGGGGAGAGAGGAAGAGATGACGTGAGGACGTCCAGTTTACAACTCATTCTTAATCACAGCCCAGACTCGCGCGCCAAACCACAACACAAATGTCCTGTTGCTTAAATAGATTCCATCAACCACTTTAAGGAAGGGCAGTTGTTTACTTCCACCTCCTTTTATACCGTTTCACTGATTCAGTATCATCTTCTTTCAAGCTGTCACATACCACGCTACTGGCTGACAGTCTCGTTTACCATTTGTGTCTGGAGAGGAAACACTGACACTCCTTTTACCATCCGAGAGCGCTTCATGGAAATCCCGTGTTGTGAAGGAGCTTGATAAAGTGGCTGCTCCTTCAGAACAGACTCAGCTTTGTTGACAGCAGCCCATCGCTCTGCTGGGAGAAGAAAGGCCACTCGGAAAGCCTCAAGGCTGCCAAGACACTGCCTGCCTTTCACATGCTGGGTAGTTTCAGCACAATGCTGTGTTAGTCATGGTGACCACAAAGATCTATGGTGGCAGAATTCTGTTAAGCATGGTCCCCGCTGCCCTTAGCAATGCCCTACAAATAAACTGGATGCTATTCTGCACAGGGGTTTAGTTCCTCAGAGTGCAACTCTGATTCCCACTCAAAGTGACTTTGTACTGCAATCTGATGAGACATGCTCACGCAAATTGATGGCGCAGCACTCCATTAGCTACGCTTGATCAATAGTCTCAGAGCCAGCAAGTGCTGCGTTCTGCAATATCAGATAACTTTGAGCAACAGTGACTCGGAGGGGCAGCAAAAGAGGTCACACTGAAGGTCAGGGTCTTTCTCATGCATCTGTCATGGGGTGTCCAACATGGTTTATTCATTTGGTTGAGGAAGTAGCTACACATGGGGTGTCCAAGGCGATGAAAGCCACAAATCAAATGGCCTGCTTGGCTGTGGCCATGCAGCTAGAGAGAGAGAGAGAATATATCACAACTATCCATCTCATGTTACAGGAGCTTAGCAGCTCGTACAGTGTTACTAGGGAGGGGCACTCATCTGTGTGAATCCTTCTCTTAAAAGAAGAGCGAGTCAATACAAGTCAGAGATAAACTGCCATTTTTCAACGGGACCAGGGTTGCTAAAAGAACAGATATAACAAAATATTATTTTCATTGCAGGGGAAACGTTACATCCTGGCATCCAATCGGGTGATTCGATGGACCCCAAACTTATTCGTCGTCTTTGAGTGGATCTAAATCTTTAAGTGCATTGTGGAACCACCAGGTCGAAATATCTAGAACATCCTTCAAACATGTGACAAAACTGAATGGCTTGATCTATGGGGAAGGTTCATAGCCCACATGCATTTGTTTTATCATTGTGTGCATGACTTTTTAACCTCATATAAATACTGCACGTTATCTGCACTCTCAAAAACCGCAAGACGCAGGTGCATGGTTTGGAAGTCAGGTCAAGCTTTGGATAAAGGCTTGCCGAAGGTTTGCCGGCAAGATGATTTGCTTTCATAATAATTCAATTAGAACTAAGGACGTCATTGGAATCCTTCTAACTTGATATTTTGGAAAAAGTGACCGCCCTACGGCATAGCATCTTTTGTCATGGTCTGTAGTCATAAACATCTGATTGCAGAGGGAAGAGGGATTTCCCTTCACCGAGTCACACTCCTGTTCCTGAGTGGTGCCGACAGTCTTCCTGACTTGGCTTCCAGCATTTCCTCATCAATTCATCACTCCTCCGTGTTCTTCCATCCTGACAATTTTTCATTTGCCAGATGCAAAACTACAGGTGCAGCGTGATTCCATTACACAACAATGCATTTTGGTGAAGGCTAGATTATCTCTCGTCAGTGCGGTCCATTACAACGCAACCGTTACAGACTCTGTCATCTTTGTGTCGTTGCCAAGATGACGGAATCAACTGGTGAGCAGCAATGATTTCCCTTGACAAATTGCAGGAAGCTGGAGCCAGGTAATAGCAAATGTTTTCTTTTGAAAGCCTTTGAGCTCTTTAGTTAATGAACACATTTGTTTCCCATCTGTAAAGGATTAAAGAAGAGGTGATTGAAATTACTGTTCAAGGCCTCATCAAATACTGATCTAACCATAGTGAAGTATTTAAAAACCTTTTCAGGTTGTTTATGCTATAATCCTCGAAAGGTTTTAAGAAGTAAAGGATTCCAAATGTGTTGCTCACATTTTCTGCACGAGTGAATGAGTTAAATATTACAGGTGAGCCCAACTTCCAGTTTTTGTGTTTCTTTGGCATTGTTGCATAAAGCACCATGGTATTTTGTAACCTCAGCCACATTGCAGAAGATGGGTTTTTTTCAACCAAAAATCAACTACACAGCCACTAAGTGATCTGCACATGGGAGCATCTATACAAGTCTCTAGTGTGAAAACAGGAAGACCAACACTCACTACTTTATCCGTTCCAGGACTCTACATCACCGGCACTCCTTTCTTTATCCGACCCACGTCTATAAAAAGGAGCTATAAATATAATGAAGTACACCAGGGCTGAAGTAAAAGACGACCTGTATAGTCACCTCAAAAGAAAGACTGCATGCTGAGACAGAGATGTATGTTGTTCTTCCACTTACCCCAGTAGGAGAACAGAATCACTTAGTATACATTTGCATGTTCCCAGGAATATATCATTCAACATAATTCTACTGACAATGTTTTTGAGTAGGTAGATCTTTTTGACTTGGTCATTTTAAAAGTAGCTCGCGAGCCAAAAAAGTGTGGGCACCCCTGTTTTAGACGTAATGGTTTCATTATGGCAACACTTTTTAGCACCACATCTTGAACTTGAAACTTAAACCTCATGATGATGAATGATTAGCCACCAGAGCTGAATGAAACTACACAGCAAACACTGGATTTCTTTCTTTAAATGCAGCTCAGCAGGTTGAGCGCATCTACCAAGTTAGATATTTCTCCCGTTTCATTATTGCACATGGCATTTTTTATTTTTTTGCAATAACCACAAGGCGTGTCTATTGCACAAGCATTGGACACATTGTCTTTCGCAGTACTCTAAACACGTCCACAAGTTAATTCACTAGACTAAAGACATTTACCAACGTCAAGCTGCATTGTGGGTCAAACACAGATATCACAGACAAAGATGAAGTGGACATGAAGAGTCATGTGAACACAGGTTTTTCCTCAGGGGAGGCTTTTTAATTGATAATCCTATTTGATATTTCATCAAAATTGTTCATTCAAAGAGATCAGCTCAACCCCCTTCTGAGTTGGGATGCATTCCTGATTGCTGGGAATTCTTCACATTCCTCACATTCATCTTTAATTGAGGTCTGGCTCATTGTCTGAATAGATGCTGAGCACCAGTGAAGGGTCTCAGTTAGACCGGACATATTTGACTCCCAATGGTTTGTGGTCATTCTACAATTGAAATACTTGGTCCGTTTACGAGGGCTGAACTTTTATCTCCATGCATCTGGAATAACAAGATTGGGCCCTTACAATTTAATAATTTAAAAGTCTACACATTTGTCGCAGTGAGTGCACCAGATCTCCTCAGACAAGCATTCAAGAGCATTCGAAAAGCTCATCTTCTTTTTCTTTGTCCAGCAATAGAAAGTAACTTGACACAACCATTAGAACATGTGATTTGAACGGTAGCGTCATTTGTAACCCAATTTCGATCATATTTCAGGTCATCCAAAATCTACTTTAACTGTGTTTAAGATTCCGGGTCAAAAGATTTTTAACAGAATCCATGAGTGAAGAATTTTGTGTAACATGTGGTTTTCTGGACACCAACAATGAGGTAGGCTTTTTGTTTTTTGCACAGCCCCGCCCTGAGATACTTTGAAGGAATATAATTAGACAGCCCCATCCCTTTCCCTTCCAAGGATCCTTTCTGAGTGAATCAAGATTATGAAAACTAAAAAAACGTGTGTTGGCAAAATGGCAACACAGAGACAGAGAAAAAGTTAAGAAAAAAATGCTTCTTGCTTCCTGAGAGTACTAAATTGTCATCAGCTACAAAGAAGATAATAGCCACACAGTGCGCTTTGCAATGTATGACTCACAGGACTGGTGGGAATGAAACCAAGAGAAATTACAACGGATCCGTAACGTCAAATATATCATAACACTGTCCATGTTGTAGTGTTGCTACAGCAACTGGAAATAATTACAGGCCTTTCCATTCATTTATGCCACTTTTGGAAACATCTGATCACAATTCAGACTGTCCACAACGCCTGGATCATTTCACCCCCAAGCGAGTTGAGGTTGCTCAGGACTTTTTCATGTGTCAGGAAATGCAAACGAGCACTGAGTGAATTCATCTTATCTACAATATAATGTTTCTATATTTAAAGCAACATAAAAAATGGAATTTGTCGACCCTGTAACTCAGGGCAGATGAAGTTTTAAAACAAACTGACTGACTCCCATCTCTGAAGTTGTATCATCTTCTAATGTACTAGCTAACATTTGCCTATTCATACATTTACCAGACACCAAGCAACATTAGCATTTATTTTGAGTCACGAGTCCACCGGATGAATGAAAGTTCAATATTCACTCCCCTTTTCGTTCCTTTTCTGTGGCTCTTTAGCGGTTAGATCTTGTGCCTTCTTTCCCGAGTAGTTTTCTGGTACTGGGTCGATAGCACAAACCAAATATCAGAGCTTCTTTTGCTGTAAAACAATAAACAGCTGCCTGCTGTTGTTGGAAATTGTATTAATTTTGAGTAAAGGTAAAACAGAAGAGTTGGCAGTTAATTCTGTGTGGGTTCATCTTTGCAAGCAATACATTTGTCAATAGTTGTATTATTATGATACTTTTGTTTGAAACATTGCATGTTTTACATTGTTAATGTTAAGCACTAATGTAAAGTTTTGATTATGTTTTCAACTATGTTTTACTGAGCTCATTTTAAATTTGCAAGCCCATTATACAAAAAAAAGGGGGTTGTAAAATTTTCCTAATTATTAAGCAGCGATTATTATTAATATTTTGAAGGACAGACTATTACATTCATCATGAAAGACACTTTAACAAATATGTTACATTTTACATGCAGATCTCTTTACTATTAGTAGTTGCATCGATTACAAAACAACAAATAGGATTGGTTTTGAATTATTACCATCAGTTCAACTCAAAGGTTCTATGTGCAAACAAAATAGTTTATGACAGTATTTATGAACTATTATCCATGGTATTAATGAAATATGATTTGGTAGAGAGGCTTCTGACATCATATGATGTCAAACATAAACATTATGCCCCTCAGAGGAATGAGGTATTGTGGGTGTAAACATATAAATAATGCACACAAAGGGGCACAGACCTATAATTTGAGAGTGGGTATAGAGGAATAGCAAAAGTACAGAATGAAGTCATCTAGCTTGAAGTAGTTATGGATCATAAAACCTTCTAAACAAACTGCAGGTTAATAGTAGGCAATCCCTCTACAGAGAATTCCTTTGCTGACAGGAAATGCCAGAGCAATTGTCCAAATTTATCACCCAACAACTGCAGGGCTGACAGAGAGAACACACAGGAACCACGTCTGCCTTAATCTAGCCTCTGTCCCTTATTTTCTGTACAAGCCACCATATCTGACAGCCCCAATATTTCCCTGCTTCCCTTCTAAGAAACCTTTCATGTCGTGGTTCGTGTTTCAGGCTAGGAATTTGAGGAAACAATATTGCCATTTCCTTATTTGTAGCCGTTTTGGTTACAATGTGGCTCTAAATAACACCGCTGTGGTTCGGTCATCCTTGGTTCTAAATATAATTAAAACCACAGCTACATCTGGCCAAGGGGTGCACGTAATTGAATGTTTTTTTCAAAGGCAGTCTGGAAATGCATAACTATTAGCTCCAAAGGCATTTTAATTAAATATAATGGGCACAAACTAGATATGATATTTGTATTACTTGTATGTACTTGTGCTTTAAGAGTGAATCCAAAGTATAAGTAGTATTTCTATACCAAGGATGTTATATGTTTTGTTCAGTTTGTTAGTTGCCAGGTTCAAGTTAGTTGTTTTAGGCCATGGGTCACAAAATAAGTGATCATTTGATGTTCTTTTTTAAGCATACTCTGTGTTGGACTATTGTGTAGTCTGATTATTTGATGGTAGAGAGTCAACTATGGAAAAGAGAAAATATTATGACTGTTGAGGATTTCTGTCTTTACAGCAGACCTTCAGTTTTCACTTCTGTCTGAAAATCACCCCAATCAACATTTGTACGACCTGTCTAAATATTATGGTCAGGTCACACAATCCGATGGGTTACATAATGCAGCATAACTCTGGATCCACCTGCAAAATAACAATTTTGACACATACTTGTGCAGCCTTGGGGAGGCTTGATAGTGCTATATATTTCTACCTTGTCACATAAGCAGAGCATTTACCGCTGACAAGATATTTATGACATGCATCCACGATCAATCTCTCCAATTTCTCAAACTGTCCCATGCAGCAGCAAAAGATTACATCTATATAGATCTGTTTGGAAGTTTTGGTTGCAAATAATATGCAATTAACACCTACTAAGTGGTTTAGTGAACTAAGGTTCCTGAACTTAATACTTTTGTATTTGAGGTTACTTATTCACAGACATATTTAATGATAAACCAGCGCAGCTGTTGGTTCAAAATGAATTGCATTGGATGTAAATGAAGCCCCTGCAGCCTGCTCCAGTACCTGCCTGGTGGCTCTCACAAGCAGCAGCAGTGCCTACGTCAGGACATGGCAGTCAGCTACAGAGGAGGCAGGGCATATTTTCAAGGGGAAAAGGGCGTCACTGCCCTTTGCCCCGAGTCAAACTACTTCAAGAAACTTTCAACTCATGCCTACATTTTGTTCTGCCATCATACGGCAGATAGTTACATTCATACACCGGCGAGTGACATTAATTCGAGGGAGGACGGCTTGGGACAAAGAGCGACAGGTAGCCGAGTTGAGGCAGACGTTACCAGATACTATTTGACAAAAGGGGGGGTAGAAAGTTACTCACACGAACAAGGTTGCTAACAGCCGCCTGCACGGCAGCCACCGGGGCCGTGAGATCTGGAATGGCTTTCCCGTCAACTTCACCTTCTTCGTGCATGATCACCAGATGGGATATCTGTTGAGCCACTGGCTCCAGGATGCTTTCTATCGTCTTCGTGTGAAAGACCGGCATGGTGACAACTTTTTATCACTATCTAAGAGAAAATTAAGTTACTCTCCTACCACCTGCGGCAGTTTCTCCCCAAAAAATCCCACTACAAAAGTCCAAATAGTCCCGATGGTTGTTTTCTTTCTCGGGGCAGTTTCACCCTGCGGTATGAAAGACTACAACTACTCCCGAGCAACCGTCAACGTGAAAAAAACTCCCAGCCGGAGAGTGAGCGCGAGCAACCTAAACGTCAGCCGGGAGCGTTCTGCCTTCTGACCAATCAGCGAGCGAGAAGGCAACTTCCTTCACGTATGATTGGTCGATCGCGGTGTCGCTCTGCATTGGGCACCTCCCACTTCCACACGGGCGAGTTTGCTAGAGATCCGAGGTGCTCCCTAAATTACGTAATAGATTCTCATGCCCTAAAAAGGGAAATATGTGTCTACTGTTTGTGAGGAGTAGATTCCAGCCGCTGTAAATTTACTCGCCAGACAAGCTCTGCCTTTGGCACTTCCAGCACGGCCATTGGAGCTGTCTGATAAGACATAGGATTGCTGACCTCACGGAAAACAACCAGGAAAGGATATTCCCATTAAACTTCGAACTAAAGCATACTAAATATATCCATAAAAGAGGATAATGGAATGTTTATTCAGAGCTGTTTTTTATTATCCCAGGATAATCTGTTACCGTCCATGAGAGGTTGTATCTCAATTAGGATCCAATGGATTTAAACTAAATGAAGAGGAAGCTTTAGTGAGTCATCACAGCTCTATGGTTGCCCAGTGGTATCATTTCACTAATTGCAATGTTGCAAAAATAAAAGACTGAATTCCTTTACCACTTATTAAAGATGACATTAACCACACACAACACTTTGCAAACTCAGGACACAGCTTCATCAAGAGTGGTCAATTGTTTTTTAATGCCTTCCCCGTCCCAACCTCACACCCTAAAATAACAATAATCCAGGATTGAAAACCAACTGCCAAGTAAACCGGCTAAGGAATTCCCACAGAATCCCAAGAGGGACTGCAAGGCAGCGGCCCATTGCCTAAAAAGGAAGAGTCCAAACAGAAAGAATCAAGGAAGTTACTCTGTTTGAACTCTTGTGTAAACATACAAGAGGCTGAAATGCTTTCCTTTTATATAAGGGGTTGTTATACAAAATGTCAATGAAACATAATCACATTAAAGCGATCAGGATTTCTACACTATCTTGTATGAAGTTTGCTTCAATCTCCAATAGAGACACCTACATTTAATTAACGAAGTATGTATACTAAATTTAAGGCAAAACTAAACTACAAAATACAATTTCTCCCTTGTTAAAGAAAAATTAACCAACAGACACTAGTTCACACTGCATCTCCCAAAAGACACACTATCCAGCAGAGTCCATCCTGAATTTAGACATCAAAGATGGCCTGTTGTTCCTCAGCTCTCCGCTTACTGACAAGGCCGTCCCGTGTGTGCATGTTGGAATGTGAGCCAGGCTACTCAAGATGGGTGGTCTGCACCTTCTCCTACTGTAGTCCAGATGAAATAGTTTTCTGCTGCTGCATGGCGGTGCGGTAATGTCCTGACATAGCATTGCAAACGGTGTGAACTCCACTCAACACAATGAATCTTGAATATATCGTGCACAAAACTTGTTTCTTGGATGCTTGATCACAACCAAAAAAGTTGGAACTGTTACCTAGTGTAACAATGTGTTGTGACAGAATTCACCACGTTTTAAATAAAGTTCTTCATCTGCCAAGTTGTTAACTTCTGGCTGCTGGTCTTCTTTTTTTAATAACTACAAGAGTGAGCAGCGAGCGCCATCCTCTGGATGAAAGAAGTAAATGCAGTCAGTGAAATGAGAAACAGAACATTTGAAACCACACAAGTTACTTTTAAGAATATGGCCCGCTCATTCATTCAATTTTGGCTATGACCGATTCCATTTCCGAATCAGCACACGTTCACAGAGGGCACAAATTGCGGTTACACGGATTTCTCTGACTTTCTTTTATGTTCAAAAGAGTTGCACTTCTAGCCAAACTTCAATCAGTGATGTCACAGCAGGTGTATTTCCCTTGAGAGTGAATAGAGGACACCTGAAGGGACGTCACTGATTGGGGCTGCAGCCAAAATGAGATCACAGCAAAATATCCATCCCAAGAGATGTGCAGTTTTATTTTATGGTAACATATGAGAGGACTGAATGATGTCGACTACACCTTGAATAAGGAAGGTAGCACTGTACTAGCACTCTAGTAGCACTTTGATGTCTCTTATTGATAGCACTTTTGTAATTTTCTGTAATTTTTGTAATTTTACTCTATTGAAGAAACTGTACTTTAGTGATTATTGATTATTGATTATTGATTCTTGTTGTTCTGAGTTTGTACTCATGATTGAATGCACTATTGTAAGTCGCTTTGGATAAAAGCGTCAGCTAAATGACATGTAATGTAATGTAATGTAATGTGGCTAAACAATTAAATAATCCCTATTTAAAAATATATAAATATTAGCGTTTCTTAGATACTGAGGTTAGGTTCTGGAAGGTTACATTATGTGCATAGACTGCAACAGTGAATGTTGCCGATACAAGACTTTAAGGTACTAGTAAAAAAATAAAAATAAATTGTTGGCCTTCTATGGTGACATGATGAGTTGTGCTTCACTCATTTCCACTCCACAAGTTTTTATTAAAAGAATAAAAAAAGAAATACCTGTCATTACTTTGCCCTTCAATCAATTCAACAGAACTGCAATAACTTTAGGGATCCCTGGCACAATCTGTTTTATTTATCCAATACTTCATGACTGTGTCTTCCAGTAAAAGCCTCAAAGGCCAAATGTAAAATGTCTTGAACCTTTATTGAAAGTGTGTTCAGCAGATAGTGAGGTCAGGAGATGGAGAGCAAAGAAAGGAATGCTTTGTGGAGATAAAATATTTAGTAAAATGTTAAAATGCCACATGAGGGCACTACAGTATGCAAATAGAGTACAGCTTTGTGAAGAACTTTTCAGAGAAGGTTGACATATCGTATTTACTTTTTCACAATTTTGTTAAACTAACAAGTCTTTAAAGTATATGAGTGTGTATCTTACCAATCTTTTTACTTCATGTTTGGTTCTATGAGTTGATGGGGGGGGCTCGGCAGGTGCCTGTCCTGGTGTGGTTACTCCGGCATCACGTCTATATTTTTGTTTGTTGTGGTGTTTTTGCAAGCTAAAAGATTTAAGAAGATAAAAGACCTTTTCCGTCTTACTGGCTTTGTGATCTCTCTGATTTAGTTGAAACTGTCATCCGCTACAGAGAGTCAGCAAGAAAGCGCTGCTCGAGGTGTCTGACTCAGTATCATTGTCAGGTTCTGTGACAACAGCAGCATCATATATGTGGAGGACTATACTTTCTGCTTATACTACTCTCATGAAAATCTAATATTACTGATTCCAACATTTTCAGTCATACCGGTATACGTGTGGTTCGTTTTGTGGTTACATCAACTGGAGGTTAATTATACTCTGAGAGAGATTGTATAAGTTTACTGTGTGTGGTTGACAGACGAACATTTCTTAAAAAACAAGCTAAAGCAAGCCTTTAAGAAAACAAATGTTAAAATCCAAGATGCTTTTTCTCTTTACTTCCAAATTGTATTAAATGGAAAAACTAAATATCTTGGGCATCCTTTAATACCATTGAAAAAAAGTATTTAGATATTCAGTATCTGTGAGAATGTGGGATCTTGAAGAGAATTTAAATAAATCTTCCGTATGTTTGACAAAGGTTTGTAACAATGATCGCAAATTAAGTGTCTGTTTGGTTAAAGAGGTTTAAGTTTGAATAAATCCGCCAACAAAGAAAATTGCTATATTTTTTCCTTATTGTAATGAAAGAAGATTAAGTTACAGAAAAACATTCTTTGTATTCGCAAGTGTATGAAAAGAATGATTACAATGACTGATTTGCATGATTGAATGAATGAATGAATACTTTATTAATCCCCGAGGGGAAATTTGGTGTCGGGGTAGCAGCAACTTACAACAAAATAAATAAAAACAGCAGGATGAAAGATAAAAGATATATACAATAATAATAAAAATAATAATAATAATAAAATAAAATAGAAATAGCTGGGATTGTGCAAAATATATATATACATGTGGTTAGTCAGAGGATCTGGCAAGCGGTGATTTATTATAAAGCCGTAATGCCGTTCCTCATGCAATTATTCGGACAAATATACACATATAATATACTTTAAATCGCATTGACTAAATTGAGTTTTGAAAACTGTGGACTGAACTGACAGCTGGCAATGGCTCCTGAATCAAGCAGAGTCCTCTCTGCCAACACACTGAGTTTGGACAAGTATGAGTTTATTCAGCCAACTCATGTGGAACAAATTCATTTAATTAATACAGAATATGTATTGAATCGTTATTTTAATGTTTAGGCTTTGAGATTGTCATTTGCCATACACAAATACTAAGTTAAACACAGCAAAAATATCAACATCTCAACTACATCAGGTACAGCACAGGACACTCTTATGTAATCTAGCTACTACTTTAGAGAATCAGCCATTCTTCAACAAAACCTCTCCCACCATTGCAAATTACATTACATTTCATTTAGCTGACGCTTTTATCCAAAGCGACTTACAATAAGTGCAATTCAACCATGAGTACAAACTCAGAACAACAAGAATCAAGACAGTACAATTTCTTCAATAAAGTTAAACCACAGAGTGCTATCAGTAAGTGCCATGTAACCCTTTAAGCCCTAACCCTAACCCTAATAACCCTAACCCTAACACCTAATCCTATTTATTGTTTGAGTTGTGTTGAGAGGTTGTACATCGGGATTATATATTATTGTAGCCCTGATTTTTATGTTTAATTTGATACCTAACATGTGTGGTTTTTTGGGGGGGAGGGATTTATACCATGATTTTTTCTTGATTTTCCTGATATAAAAGGGCTGAAGGGTGCTACTAAAGTGCTACTACGGCGCTACCTTCCCTATTCAAGGTGTAGTCGAAAAAGATGTGTTTTTAGTTTGCGACGGAAAATGTAGAGACTTTCTGCTGTCCTGATGTCAATGGGGAGCTCATTCCACCATTGAGGAGCCAGGACAGCAAACATAACTCACCATACCAGCAGACTAGCATCAGCTATGCAAATATAATTTATTCCACTAAGTCTTCCTAAAGTTACATGTTTGTTTGCTTAGCTTCCTCATGAAATGCTACAAAACAGCACTGGCAGCAACACATGTTGCAGCAGCGCTAGCAGCAGAAGCACAGCCGTTTAAAAAGCCTTATTGCTAATCATGGCAGCAGATATAATTTACCAAACTAATATGGAACTTGACCAAGCCAGTTGAAAGAGAGTCGACATTATCACATATCATGTGATAATGCAGGAAAAGCAAAGGTGTAATTCATTTATATTTATAGCACCTATATTCTTCTGGGGTATGCTAGTTCAAGGGTACTTCACTTGAGAATCCAGACTCTTTGTCATGCTGGGTCAAATGACTATGTGTAATGTAGAAGGTGTTGCTCGTGGTGACAAACACCTTGCTGGTTAAAATATGATTAGATATGCCCAAGTTTTTGCTCCTATAGAAAGACAAAATGCTGTGAAAATGCATATTGTGAAGTTACTGCATAATCACAGAAGCATACACTACATACACTTTGCATCATGTTTTTAAATGATCACCTTTGATTGTAGCTGAAGTGGTGTACAGTGCGACTTGGTTGCAATCGGTTTTTATTGCTCGATCACTTACGTCCCTTTGGCTCTCTGATGCCTGTTCTAGTGATGTTGTCACATGTCTCAAGTCTCAGCAATGAATTTGGTGGGGAAAATCTTGTCATTGCCAATAGAATAATAACATCATGTTACTTACAAGTTTGGAAGTGTGCCTTCAAAAGTTAGCAGTTTTTGTCAAGGTCACAGACTGACCATGATTATTGGAATCATTCCAGTATACAAGATCTCCTGGTACACACCCACTCAAACACACACGCAGCTACAGAAAAATAAACACACATTCTGACCTTGATTAAAAACTAACTTTAAACGTAAACTAAAAAAAACTATAAAAGAAGAAACTCTACAACTATGCCTGGAGTGGCTGCTGGCTATTAGATGTCTCAAATAAGTTCTGCTGGTTCTCAACATTAAATGTTTTCTTACATTACTGCATAAAATGAATGCCAACTGTTTAATATTATTGAAACATTTAAAGAATATGGCCACCGGATGGAGAATATAGGAATTGTAATGCTAGTGCATCATTTAGATCCTAAATGTATTTTTTTTCTGTATCAGAAAACTTCCCTCAAATCATATTCTTCATCTCCATCATCCAATGAACATGAATCTTTCACACTTCTTCCTTATGTCCTCCGTGGCTTTTCACATCTGCCAGTAGGAAAGTGCCCTCCTCAGCCCTGACTCAGATGGCTTAGTGAGTGTATGTGGCTCACTCTCTCCTCCCCTTGCTTCTTTTCTTTCTTTTTTTTCTTCTCTCAAGCTGTCTTACTCTCTCCCGCCTCCTTTCCTCTTACTCTCTCTCCTCACTCTCTCAATCTCCCTCTCATTTTGATCACTTCGGTCCCTTGCTCCACTCCCTCTCCCTTACTCCTACAGAGCTCACTCATTCACTCACACACTCATACCAGCGCTCCCTTGGCACCATCTCCACCATCGGAGATCCTCATTGTGTCTGCGTTCTGCCAGGTGGACGCACTCCCCACAGTCACCATTTCCACCCTGGAGAGTTCCACGCTGGCAGCGCAGCCCCTTCCCCGGCTGAGCATCGGGCGGAAGACCCTGGTGGCAGCTGCTGTGGGGGTCATGCTGGTCCTGGTTCTGGTGGTCCTCATCCCTGTGCTGGTCAGCTCCGTTGGCACAGGTGGCATAGATGACAGTGCGAGCCACTACGAGATGCTGGGTACCTGCCGCATGGTTTGTGACCCCTTCCCCACGACGGACCCAAGTTTGCACCCAGGAACCGATACAGCAACCGCTGGCCTACAGGTGGACAATGATGCAGATCTGAGGGACCACAGCATCGGCCCACCGCTGCCTACTTACAGTGCTCATGGCCCACAAGGCAGACCAGGACGTCCAGGTAAGCCTGGACCCCCAGGACCACCTGGAGAGCCAGGCCCACCAGGACCTAAGGGTCCACCGGGAGACGGTGTGGACATTGTGCGTACTGGGATTCTGGGATTAGGGGGTAAAGGGGCAGTTAGTACAACCACATACAACACCACACCTCGGGTGGCGTTTTTTGCAGGACTACGAAACCCTCAAGAAGGTTACGACATACTACGATTTGATGACGTGGTGACAAATATCGGTGGTAACTATGAAGGCGCAACCGGCAAGTTCACCTGTAAGATTCCTGGCACTTACTTTTTCATCTACAATGTGCTGATGAGAGGAGGAGATGGCACCAGCATGTGGGCTGACCTGATCAAGAATGGTCTGGTGGGTAACACTTTTAACTCTTCAGAGAGAATGTTTCGTGATTTCATGTTTAATTTGACAAATGGAAAAATAACAGTTTTGCAGCACAAATAGTAAAGACGTATCCCTCATGAGTTAAGAACCATGAATCATACACTGGGATGAACCCGAATGAAAATGCTCAGGGAAGAGTGTAACCAGTGTGCTGGCAGTCTAAATTGAGTAGTCATGCATTCATGTGAATAGTGATTTTAAATCTGACTTGGTCTGGTGTTATAGTCCAAGATAATGACAATGCACAGTGGCATGCTGCCAGATTGTGCATCTGTGCATATTACACATCCACTGATGTCCACGTTGAAGTGAGTGGAAGGAGTGCAGCGCTATCTCAGCTCTGCACACATCAAAACACAGCCTGGGGTAGTGGCTAGTTCAAAGCTGGTGCCCTTTGAAATACAACAAACTTCCTGGAACCATGATGGGCTAGTATGAGTTATCGGTCTGCCTGTCAGACCCAGGCGTTTCAATATCGAATCATGATATTTGCTAAACTTGTGTAATGTCTTTAAAGCCCCAGGTGATGACATTGATCAAACACCATGTAAATCTGAGGCTGGACATTTTCCTACCAACATCTCAGCCAGGCGGCAACAGGCTCCAGCGAGTTGAGACAGTAACACCTGTACGTTATAATGCAATCCAGTATATTTGTAAGGCTAATAGAGATCTTTTTTATGGAGACTGTTTCATAGAACTGTGGGTTCAATTATGTGGCCGTAGTTGTTGGTGTCTAACTAGGTTACATAGTGAGATACACCACACTAAACACATTTTGCTGTCGTATTAAACTGTAAGGCATGTGTCTTATTTTGTCCTGAAGGAATAAAATACATTACACAGCAATCCAAGACAACCACACCTCATCCATAGCATTAGATTGTTAGGTACTCATGTTACCCCCGACCCTCTATTGTTACTGTCAGCTTAATGACTTGACGTCCTTGATGAGGACCCCATGAGCCTGATGTTGGTAAACTACATCATATCAAATAGTCTGTCCAAACAACACACATTGTGCAACATCACATTGTTAAAAAAAGGCATAAAATGCTAATTCAATTTTAAAATGGGATGTAAAAAGTCAATATAACGGTAATACTAAAGGTAGTATTAGGTGAACAGTCCACACAACGTTTAACTAGAAAAAGAGACTGGTGTAGGCTACTTACTGAAGACACAGTGTGAGAACTGGTAGCTAGATATGATTCACCTGTTGGCTGACTATTGATTTGCAAAGACTTTTTTAAGCTGACTCCCCCATTCGTTAGTTTACAGTATATAGTTTACTATTGTTAAATCTAATCTATTACAGTCTCACACTTTCTTAAGCAAGTAGGAGCTCCACATTATCTAATCATTACTAAATAGATTCCTTAGTAGAATTATTTTAAATAGATATAATAAAGTGTCACTGAAAATGTTGCCAAATCTTAATACACACTATCAAGGTTGATGCTAATAGTTACAAAACACAAACACGGTGGACACTTGGAGGGAAAGGAGTTCAGGCTGCATTTCCCTCATGTCTCAGAGATCCATCATCATGCTGTCATCTGTGGCTCAAACCCTGCAGCTTCTTGACAAACACTTTGTTCTGCTCTGCATTGGCATTAATATGAACTCCATGTTCTTATTTTGTTTCTAACTTTGTTCAGAACCTGTCGCCAGAATCTGGTTGAATTAGGGATTACACTTTTATGGCGTGTATGATGAAGTTGCAGCGTAACAGCCAACCTGGCAACACCGATCATTATACATTAGCTCAAGCTTAGAGCGGATAAAACTCTATATGCAAAGCAACTTCACCAAGCTTCACTTTTTACACGGACGTGTGGAAGAGATTTGGGTGTTATGCTCCAGATCTAATACTTATAGTAATTACCCTGCGTTGACACGATGACACTTATATTCGGGATAAACATGCCATTATCAGTGCTCCACCCAGAAAAAGGTGGATGTAAGAGGCAAACGAACATGAGGCAAAGCGATAGTATGCACTGCCATCCTTCCTCAGAGGCAGACTGAGTCAAGCATGACCCTTTCAGCTGAGTCATGAGGGAAAAACAAGATATTCACCACAGGGGACACACTTTACACGGACTCTTAAATTCAGTCCACATGTCTTGCGAATACGCTTTTCTTAAAATATGATTTTTAGTCAACTCATACATAAAAATAAGTTGTCTCATGTCAACAGGGGAAGCAGCAAGTCTGTTAATGTGTGCGTGCATCAAATGAACCATTTGTTTCAATAACCTGCATTGACTTCAGTAATGTCAACTTGATATCATCCTTTCGGCCTTATTAATACTACTTTATAGCATTTCATAAATTTTTTCCTCCGTGTTCTACCGTTTACACTTGTCTGTGTGTGCATATCATGTTCCAGGTCAGGGCCAGCTCCATCGCTCAAGACCAGGACCAGAGTTATGACTACGCCAGCAACAGTGTCATCCTTCATTTGGATGCAGGCGATGAGGTTTTCATAAAATTGGATGGGGGCAAGGCTCACGGGGGCAACAGCAACAAATATAGCACCTTCTCGGGGTTCATCCTCTATGCCGACTGAAGACTGGACAGGACGTGGGCTCAGAGGTGAAAGGTCACAGCCAGAAGACATTCACCACCTGACTTTCACAGTGAGGTTAATGTTGCCCATAGCCACTGATCCACAGTCAGATTGTTTTTACAGATGTTTTTGAGGTCAGCATTGATAACGTGACAACGGCTGTGGATCTGTGGTTATCTGTAACTGTCTACCTCCTCATCCACATGTCCCATTGCATACAGGGTGCCTATGCCGCTATTCTGATGGACGCAAGCAACGAAACGGTGACGGTCACGTCATGCTGAGGTGCAGTAACAATTCTGAAAGTGAAAAAGCCTCAAAAATCATTTTTGAGCTGTCATTTCAATTTCAAGTCTGGAAATCTAACAGACTGCAGTGTTTGTAAATGTGCAGTTTAGATTATGTTAAAACTATGTTTTCTCATGCTGTTTGTGCGATAAGATGTTGCGCTTCAATGACTGAGGAGATGTATTCTGTCCCAAGAAATTCTAATTAGTCAAAAAGTGGATGCCAAAAAGAGATTATGATTGTTTTTCAATGACAGACAGTGTCACAAACTGTATTGTGTCGCAGTGTGATGGTTTGGAAAATCATGTCATATCAGGCCATTATATTTGGCATATTGTTAGTGTATAAACTGTAAATTGGATACTGAATCTCGATGTCTGAACACAATCAAAGTAGTGTAGGTACACCATATTGCGTGTCTATTAAATATATCTCTGTTGATCGGTAGTTGTACAATATATGATGTAATGTGCTCAATTGTAAAGATTTATTTATTTAACTTATGCATGCAACACCTGTGAAAATATTCTGTGTGTTTCCACATCTGATAAAGCGAAATACAGTAATTTTAAACAATGTTTAAATAGGTGTGGGATTAAGGAACGTATATTGCTGTTGCATTTACTTTTAATGTCCATGATTTTTTCATTAAAAATGTATTTTTTTTCGCATTTCCTGACACATTATGTGGTTAATGTCACCGAATCTATTTTTTCATCGGTTGTTTTGAGCTCTAATTTGCACGTGAAACCAGCCTTCAGTCCTGCAAATGTGACACACAAGAGAGCCACGCCAGCGCAGCGAGAGGCAATCAACACAGAGATGATCACTGAGGGAAAGGGGAGAAGAAATCACAGCTGTGTTAAATGCCAAATGAAGAGCAGGAGATGATTATTTTTCACAATCAAAGGAGAGACGTGTGTAAAGACGCTGAGATTAAGTGGTAAAAAGTCAGGGGACGGGTGTTGTAACATATCATCACGAAGCTTAGATCAGTGTCGGCATGTAATCGAGGGCAAATTAGGCTCCGTCGGGACTGCGACACAAGTGTCAGAGACAGGAAAATAGCTTCTGGGCCTAAACTGTGAAAAACTATATATTTGTCTGTTGTCTTAAAAGCTCTATTTGATATTATGAAATTCTTTGGACATAGTTTGCCTTTGACATGGGCAAATCTCTTATTTAGTTTGAAACACCAAGTTAAGAGTTCAAGAACTAAAGTTTTGAGGGTACTTGTACGAAGAAGCTCAAATTACTGAATGCCAGTTCAGTGTTTCCTCAAGTGCAATTAAATTCAGCATTTTGTTGTGAGCTGTAAATTGGTGTAGAGTTGATTAAAATGATGAGACAAGAGTTCCACACTGAGCAGTGCAAGAGCATCCTGTTTCCTGTTTAACTGCTCGATGTAGTGAAGGCCAGGAAGCCCTCCGGTCTAAACTTTAAGCTTGTCTTAAGACAGCAGAATTCCTCCAGACACAATTAAGACTGAGGGTCCGTGCCTAAGCAGAGGTCACCCGAGCCAGGGGGCGGCTGAGCACTAGGACAGGCTGCTTTCTCCTTGCAGGGTGTATGAGCACATCTTCAAATTAGAGACTTCATGTCACAATGTCAAAGACAAACGCCCCCGGTCCGCGAGAAACAGCTTTCGCTGCTGAAACCATTGGATATGAACATTGCCGGAGAGTCTGCAACATCTGTACTTTTCCTGAAGGCCACCGGGAGAAACACGAATGCACTAAAAACATTCTTATATAAAAACGCTTAGAACAGAAGATCAACAGTATTTATCATTTTAAAATATGTGAGTGAAGAGAGTCAAATGAAAATGCACCTGAATTCAATTATTATTATTTATTTTTATTCCTTCTCTCCCAGTACACAAAAGGACTTTAGGATGTTAGCAAATAATACAAATTATTGCATCATGTTGCATAGAAAAAACTGCCCCCCCCCCCCCCCCCCCCCCCCTATTTGGCCATCCACCCATCCTTTTTGGAGCCATTTATTGAGGTCACACAGGAAACAGGGGTAAGCCTAAAACCATCTGTGGAAGCCTTTGCGTAAAACGTAGAAAAATTCTCTTGGCAGGCACCGTCTTTGCCTCATCCTGCAAAACCGGGTGATCCTTACTCAAGCTATTGTGCTTGTGTGGCGACAGAAACCCCTCCTCGGGGCTGTTTGGTTTTGATGGTGACTTTAGCTGAACAACCTACCCAACAGGACACTCTGGGGCCGAGGTTGTAATATGTGATGAAACAGCATCTGTACTGTATACGACGCTTGAACCTTTGACTCACATTTCATCTCATGTCCTCCCTGACTTTATTCAGGTCCAGGGTTTGAAGGTAAGTATTCCTCTGAGATGTGCTGTAAGCTGCTTTTTGTTGACGTAAGCTTCGTCTTTTGGACTCGGCTGTGGAGATTTTCCCACTCTACCTCTTTTCATCATCTATAAGTAGAAGGATTTGAAAGATTATGTCTCTACTGCAAACTTGTTTTACTTTAGGTAATCTCCAGCGAAGGCAAAGGAAACTGAAGGAAATGTTTATTCATTCACTCCCTCCCACTCCCAATCAGTAAACTGAGATGGCTTCAGTTTGACATTTGCAGGGGCCAATTGGGGAGGCGTGAGGCTTATCAGGCTACTGCAGAGCGTGCGTGCTTGTGGGTCCATGTGTGTGAATGTTTTGGCCATCGTACGGGTCAGCGTGCGTGCGTGTGTGTCTCTGCATGGGTCTTTAGTCTCAATGAGACAGGAGAAGGCTCGGCTTGGAGAGGGTACCTCGTCTGAAATGTCTGAAGTGACGTTAATGAGCCCTTGGTGTTGTTATCTTTAGCATCCCCACTTACCTCACCAGGGGAGATCCAAAGTAGAGACAGATGCTTCAATTGTCAAGCTAAATAGCCCTTCTTGCTCATGTACTACACTTCCTCCCAACAACTGCTCAGCCTGCACACACTTACATGCACCAATGGTTTTACTTGTGTGCACGGCCACCTAAGATGTTTTCTTAGTTTTGAACACAAGACAAATATCTACTTGGCAGCACAAATAGTCCCACATGTACTAATTCAGTTATTTTGATATGTTTGGCATGGCACAAACAGCAAGCACACACACACACACACACACACACACACACACCGGAGAACCCAGAAGAAAACATTACTGAGAGTCTACAGCCATGAGAGTATCTTTGTGAGGCTGCACTCAGAGCTTAGCTGTGCTCACAGTGATAACGCTAACATGCTGATGTTAAGCAGGTATAATGTTCACCATGTTCACCATCTTAGTTTAGGTTTACGCAACTGACCGTTCGCTAAGTCCCGCCTTGTGGCCAATCACAGCGTAGCATTGTCCAGCTCCGACTAGGGTCCAACAACATTACAACTCTGCTGCGTGCAAAGAGCACATCTATGCAAGCTACTGAAGCTAAACTGTATGTCTACACATGTTGCTTTTGCTTTTTCATGATTGTAACAGTAAATTAAGACCTACCCGACTTTATAGGATCGGTGTTGTTCCTAAATTTCGATTGCAGGTGATGTAGTGGTTCACATAGGTAAGTACGCAAGTACAGCTGGGGTGATAGGAATGTCATTCTTTTGCAGGAATTTTGTTAGAAACCAAAGTTTCAAAGTTATAAATTCAGACCTGATGATGGTGCTAGATGCATTCCAAATGTCATAATAATCTACCTAATAGTTGACATTTCCCTCAAAACCACAAATGTGTACCTCATGATGGCACTAGAGGAAAAGTCAGTTGATCACAAAAGTAATTTGGATGAATCATCTGGGAACAATGAATGTCTGTACAAAACTTCATAGTAACATATCCAATAGCTCATACTATATTAGTTAATATTAATATTTCACAAAAAGACCCCAAAAAGAACCTGCTGACGATGCTAAAGGAAGGTGAACACCAAAGTCACTGGGCCTCATCCTGATGGGAACATGAATGTCTGTACTAAATTTCATGCTTTCATTACTTGCTGAACTAATCCTTGAGGCTACAATCTGAAACACAAAATACCATTCTGAAAACTTTTACTGACTATATAATAAACAAAGATGTCAGAGAAATTCTTTTCAAATGTGGACTTGCATGGTGGATGGTGGCATGTTTATGCATCATTGAATATGGTAGGTTAACAGATTAAATATTCCTTTTATACAACATCACGTCTACAATCCTGTCATGCTTGCATGAGGAGGGCTCTGTTAACATGGAGACCTGGCATGCCCTCAAAATCTCAATGAATACAATAAAGAACATGATTACAAGGAGGTAGCAGGGAGCGATCTTTGTGAGACCTTAAATCTGGCTTGTATTGTGAAAAGCACAATGCTCTCATCAGTTTCTGCTGCTCTCTCATCAGTCTCAGCTTTATGGATGAGTGGTCAGCAATGCCAGTGGGGAGATATGCATTCGTGATAAGCTCTCTTAGTGAAGTGTTTTTTTTTTACTCCCAAGTCATAATGCTCAAGAAAGGATGTATCCTCAGCCCACTAGACCATCTTAGCGTGTATCCTGTTGACTCACTATTCCTTATTAAATGTGTGCTGTACAACAACCATTTTTTGCATGTTGCTCATGGTAGTTATTAAGGTTGTGCCAAAAGAAGATCTGGTATCTGACAAAAAGTGCTTTAGAGATACAGTCAGGTCCATAAATATTTGGACATTGACACATTTTTCATTATTTTGGCTCTGTACACCACAACAATGGAGTTGAAATGAAACAATCAAGATGTGCTTTAAGTGCAAATTTTCAGCTTTAATTTGAGGGTATTTACATCCAAATCAGATGAACGGTGTAGGAACTACAACAAATTAAAATGTGGCCACCCCGTTTTTAAGGGACCAAAAGTAATTGGACAATTGGTTGCTCAGCTGTTCCAAGGTCAGGTGTGTGTAATTCCCTCATTATTTCATTTACAAGGAGTAGATAAAATGTATAGAGTTCATTTCAGGTGTGGTATTTGTGTTTGGAATCTGTTGCGGTCAACTCTCAATATGAAGTCCAAAGAGCTGTCACTATCAGTGAAGCAAGCCATCATTGGGATGAAAAATCAAAACAAAACCATCAGAGAGAGAGCAAACACATTAGGTGTGGCCAAATCAACTGTTTGGTACATTCTTAAGAAGAAAGAAGCACTGGTGAGCTCAGCAACACCAAAAGACACGGAAGACCACGGAAGACAACTGTGGTGGATGACAGAAGAATCGTTTCCCTGGTGAAGAAAAACCCCTTCACAACAGTTGGCCAGATCAAGAACACTCTCCAGGAGGTAGGGGTATCTGTGTCAAAGTCCACAATCAAGAGAAGACTTCACCAGAGTAAATACAGAGGGTTCACCACAAGATGTAAACCATTGGTGAGCCTCAAAAACAGGAAGACCAGATTAGAGTTTGCCAAAAAACATCTAAAGAAGCCTGTACAGTTCTGGAAGAACATCCTATGGACAGATGAGACAAAGATAAACTTGTCCAGAATGATGGGAAGAGAAGAGTATGGAGAAGGAAAGGAACTGCTCATGATCCAAAGCATACCACCTCAACAGTGAAGCATCGTGGAGCTAGTGTTATGGCGTGGGCATGTATGGCTGCCAATGGAACTGGTTCCCTTGTATTTATTGATGATGTGACTGCTGACAAAAGCAGCAGGATGAATTCCGAAGTGTTTCGGGCAATATTATCTGCTCATATTCAGCCAAATGCTTCAGAACTCATTGGACGGCGCTTCACAGTGCAGATGGACAATGACCCGAAGCATACTGCGAAAGCAACCAAGGAGTTTTTTAAGGCAAAGAAGTGGAATGTTCTGCAATGGCCAAGTCAATCACCTGACCTGAATCCAATTGAGCATGCATTTCACTTGCTGAAGACAAAACTGAAGGGAAGTAGCAGGAACTGAAGACAGTTGCAGTAGAGGCCTGGCAGAGCATCACCAGGGACGAAACCCAGCGTCTGGTGATGTCTATGGAATCCAGACTTCAGGCTGTCATTGACTGCAAAGGATTTTCAACAAAGTATTAAAAGTGACAATTAGATTTATGATTATATTAATTTGTCCTATTACTTTTGGTCCCTTAAAAACGGGGTGGCCACTTATACATTTGTTGTAGTTCCTACACCGTTCACCTGATTTGGATGTAAATACCCTCAAATTAAAGCTTTCATTTCAACTCCATTGTTGTGGTGTACAGAGCCAAAATAATGAAAAATGTGTCATTGTCCAAATATTTATGGACCTGACTGTATTTTAGTACTTACGTAAAGTGTAGCATCCTGACCAGCTTTTATGTAACTAAACAACAAAGAAGACAAAATAAACGTGGTTCACAGGCTGTACATTCAATTTCACATCAACGCTACAGTGCTGTGTGTCTACCTTAGAGTGTGAGAAAAGCAACTGATTCAAGAAGTTGGCTGATTAAACCAAATTGGGCATTTAAGGTATTTCATCTCTCGTAGTGTTATGGAGCATTTATTTTTTCAGGAGAGGGTGTTTCTTTTGTTTGTCTCACGCGTAATGACGCACATGCCGGTGCACGCACAGGAGTGACAGCGTACACACACATTCCCGCTAATGGTTTCACACTACTTCAATAATCCACAGGTGGCTGTAACACAGCAAGTTATGCAGCAATGTGCCAACAAAGGCAAGGAACAGGAAGACTGCAGGTGACTCCTCGGGTTGCAAAAGAAATTCTGATTGTATGAAGTCTATGAGGAAAATGACCCTACTTCTGATATGAACACGAATAAACATGAATTTATGATCTCAACCGCTCCAGTTTCAAATCTTCATCAACACAACATATGTTGTTCATTTCGTAAATGATGGTCCCATTTAGAATAAACTAGATGATAAGGCAGGGTACGCTTTAGAGGTGTTACCTTACAACTTCAACCCTTTCACAGTGTGTATTCAGCTCATGAAAGTTCATTTGCTTCACTAAAAATGAGAAAAGCGAGGATGGTGACGACCAAAATAGCGAACTCCAGGCTACAAAACGGCGGAACACAAAACAATGAATGGGTGACGTGAAGGTGGCTATGTCCACTTCTCATATACAGTCTATGCTGTCGGCTTAAACATGGTCAGAGACAATGCAGGACTGAAATACTTTATGAGGAAGGAAATGCATTCATCACATTTGTGAGAGCTCAATAGATAAACGATGGATTTTTGGAGAGTAACACTTAATGTAAACACAACTTTCATTTGTTAACAAGAACATTCTACAGGGCATCTTTAATTTGTGGGTCAAAATATTGTGACCAGATGTAACTTATGAAACCGACATGCAAGCGCAAAAATCATCACCTTTCATTCCAGAAGATCTGTGTGTCTGCACCCATGCACATTACCCCCTGCCCTGCATGGCGCTCCTTGGCAACATGCATCCTCCACGTTCTCCGCCATCATCATGCTTGATCTGGGGACTGTCCAGTGTGTCAGTGACTCAATACCAACGGCCTTGTTCCCTCATGGCCCTGAATGAGCCGGGGCTAACGCGCAGGGACAGGCTGAGTCATGTGGCTGGGGACGCTCCGCTGGCGTGTTGCCTGTCTCTTCACCTCACCGCAGTCTCGTGGATGCAGCCTGACAACGGGCTACGGAGGCGCTGCATGCGCCTCTTCCTCAGCATGACACAAGATGCCAGAGTTCAAGAACACTAAAGTCGTTACAGTTGCTCGGGCCAGTTTATTCTACCCGTTGGTGTCGAGCTGCATTTGTGAGCTGTTGTGCAAAAGGGAGAGCGGGCACGGTACCAGTGGCCTTGTGGGTTTTTCATCATTGCTCTTCTTGTGAATTTGTGCTTTATCAAAGTCAAAACATTTCAACATTTTTTCTTGTAGAAGTGGTCCTGATGAGCCAACAGCTCACACATGATCATGTTAAATATTGAATAGATTCAAAGGACGGATCCATCCTCATCATAAAGCATTTCAACCACAAATGACTCTTTGTAAATCAATTACTCACCCCATGTAAATTTGTGAAGAGAACTTGGATGTCTCTACAGTGAATGAAGAATTGCAAAACAGAGAAAGGTCACCATGAATTGACCCTTTGCTAAGTCTCGCCCTCGAACACAGACCGCCAAATCACAGCGCTGCTTCGGCCCACTCTGACCAGGGTCCGGCAACTTCGAAGTCATGGTTAAACTTTGGTTAATAGTGAAACTCATTACCCGGAAGGAGATTTAAATTATTCTTGATTCCTGAATCCTTGTTTTATTCCTTTTATTTAAGCAAAGATCTGAGAATTTCCTCCATTCAGCCATCATTCATTATATCATTTAAACCTGTGCTTTTCCTACTGTGATATGTCAAGATGTCTTCTGTGAAAAGGGCCCACAGAAAATGTAAATGTACTGACGTAGACTGACTTTGTGTGGTTAAGAAATAATTTGGTGCATTTGGGGTTTGAAGCTCTTAAACAGTTCCGTTCAAGGTCCTTTACACCGACTCCTGGGGCAAAGTTAACATACCAATAAGAATCATAAAGGTGTAAGTCGTCCCATCCTAGCAGCTGCTACAAGACAGTCCTGAGACGAGGTCTAATTAAGCAAATACATTACATGTGGTGTGTATTGCTCTTACATACACACTGTCCCTCCAAAATACTAACATGTGTCTATAACTGCAAATGTATTTTATTAATTGATAATTCCCCAAAAGGGCACATCTGAGTTAACAACCACTGATAAATACTGAAAGTCTGTTACCCTTTAAGACGACACGTCCTTTCAGTGTGGAGATGGGGAAAAATGAAAAATGTGCCCCTTGAGTGAACAATGCAGACTCAAAACAACTGACTAATGAAATAGTTATTACAATATTGTTAGACTGTCAATTATCAGGAGCTGAGTTTGGTGCAAAACTTTTTCCAAGCTGCTTTCCCTACCCTGACAAAAAAACACTCAGATAGGAGATTCCAAAATGTGGACACACTGCGGTGCCGTAGGCCAACTCTCTGAACATGATGGTGAGATTATAGGAGTCTTTACCCCCTGCCATCAGGAAATGATTTGCTCTGCTCCTGTGGAGGACCCACCGCACGCAATAAAGCGGCGTATCCATGCACTTGCACAAAGTGTAACAAGGCAACTTCAGACATTCACCTTTTAGCTTGACACCTTCAGAATTAAACCCAATTTATATTCAGACTGAGACTTCACCACTGTCCGCTGCCTGGAGCATTCACACTTGCTTGTACAGATATAGTCTTCCTTCCCCGCACTGCATCTGGCCTCTGTCTGTGTCTGTGTCTGAGAAAGAGACTGAGAAAAGGCACACTCGGAAATCTCTCCTGAACAGCTGGCTGCTGTGATGCATTTTACCCTTTGAATTAGAGCTGTCACAATGTCAGCTTTTCGCCACACGATTTCCAGGGCTGAAAGAATTCACAGCAAAGATCGTTATCGCAATAGCTGTAGAACATTTTAAAAATAAATGTTTATTGTGCGCCTTGTCTCTTTTTTGACAAATTAATTACGCTGAAAATATGAGTATAGGGAGGTGGAGAGTCTCTAACCATACCGGTAATTATTTAAGAGGTGCTGGATTATTTAAAGGAAATGATCATATGTGTATAATTATTATGGCATCAGTATTTCATTTTGAATCATCGTGGTTATCGCCAATATACACCTCTTTTATTTAAAGCACCCTAAGAATAGACCATGCTCTTCATCCTGGCATTGTTTTATGGACATTTGTATGTACAAGATCACATTGTGTCTGTGGCTATGATGTATATTAAATATGTACACGTAGCCATGCATCCTTGGTTCATTGCACCCCGCCCACCGCAGCCCGAGTCACTTTGCATTAATTCTGCTGTGGCTTGATAAAAACAAATAGCAGACCAGTAGGGGCTTTAGACGGAGCCAAGCGAGCCGCGCAGGCTCGTGGGACCTCGGTGCCAAGATGATGTCACCACGCCTGCCCACGGGCATGAATTTAGGCCGAAGTTTTAATGTGGACGAGAGCAAGGGCATCACAACTGACCGTTAACACATGCAAACTTTTATTCTTTTAAATCGTCAGACATTTGGTCGGACAAAACAAGACATTTGAAGACGTCTCCTTGGGCTCTGGGAAATTCTAACACGATTTTTTTCCATCGATCAATCAATAAAATAAACATCAGTTTAAACAATGAAAATAATTGTGAGTATATAGCAGCCCTGATAGGTGCACTTCATTTATTTAACACAATTTACTTCCTGAGTCCTACTCCTGTGAAAACAGTTGTATACTGTCCACTCTGTGTCTCAGAGGGGAGCTTTCTGAAGTCTGACAAAATGATGATGATGTCATAGTGATGTCATCATGTTACCCTGGACTGGGCTTGAGACTTAAAATGTTACACCTGTGTACCATTTGGAAATGTGTGGTTTGAAAGCTGTGGGCATTTAGGCAGACGCTACACTACTGAGTTGTATTAAATATAAGATCTGGTGCTTTTGGATTTTGACACACGCTGGTGACTAAAAGTCACGATATCTCAGCTGTTGCTTCAATGTTGACCCGTCTTATTTAAATCTGTCTCTTAAACGTCCCTGAGCTGACTGGAGTACCCCCTCTAACACCCCCTTTAATTTCATCATTAACTTTAAACTAATATATAGCCTAATATCTATATACATTTATAATATAATATATTGACTACAGTAGACCAAAGTTGTTTAAAGATCTTTTAAAAACATATAAAACCCCTATGCTTTGATAATCAATTGAGTTCAATGTTTTTTCAACAAAACAAGCTAAATTACCGTATGAAACATTCTTCAAATTATTATTATTTTTTTTTAAATGAGTTTACCTACTACACTTCTCCTTCACTGTGAAGTAAAATCACAAAAGATGCGAGGTAAAAAAGTGGATATTCTAAGTCACCAGAAATAAATTCCAAATTAGTTGTAAACATAAACAAATATGTATTAAATTCAGATTTAAAGAAGAAATTAGTGTTAAGCTGCAGAACCATTATTCTGCACAGTAAATATGAGATATGATGTTTCGAAAGAAAGGCCTCCAGCACTAAAACTAAGGTTTCAAAAATGATAAACTGACACCGTTGTTACTTTAAAACAGTATTATTGCATCATTTATATTTCAGTTGAGCAGTAGTGTTTCAAATGCTGTGTTTTAGTTACAAGTGAGTGTGCACAGAAAAACTAAATCACAGATTTGGTAATTACAGAGGGCAGCTTAACGTGTAAGAAAATACAGTGATATATATATATTTTAAGTATGTTAGTTCATGTAAATTCACTCTGTTCCCATTCAAAATGGATTGTCAAATACATTGTTATAAATCTTCATTATACAGGTCATTAACATACAATCATAACATATTCTGTAGGCGTCGGATTGTTCATATTGGGCTTTTTTTCCCTTTCTTCCCTATGATGAGTATTGCAACCAATTAAAAACAATATTCGTCACTGGAGACAGCGCTGGCATTTTGTCATTTTAAAATTGCAAACAAATGAAAAGTACAGAAACCACAGTGACTTCTGCAGTACAGCTGTTAAGGATGTACAGCCGCTTACTCCCTCCTTTGCCCTCTCTGCGGCTCGTGTTTATATCTTCACAGGATATAAAAGGTGCAACAAAAACATCTTAGGTTCTACAATTATCAGTTTAGACATTTTTTTGTGTCAATTGCTGCACCAAAATAAAATGCTTTGCCAGTTTTAAGGCCCCAAAGTGTGACCCCTGTAATCTGCATGGAGACTCAAAGGTATCACCTTCACGTTCAGACCCTTCACACTAAACTAAACCACATTTGTCAGTGCATTTTGTGTCAATAATGTAAGTCAGTGTCAACTGCAAACAGAGCATGTCACACCACTGAACTGTAGTGGTGGGAAACTGCTGGGAAACTAATCTCACAGTAAATTGCACCGGGACCTCCCGACGTGACTTCGCCTGCTTCTATTCACACACACACACACACACACACACACACACACACTCATCTCTCACCGGATCTTGGACCAAACTCTTTCTTCCACCTCATCTCTGTTGTTAGGACAAAAGTATCTTGGCTGCATACAGCAGGATCCCACCCAGACCAGTAGTGGCGGCAATAGCAATGGTCCTCACTAAGAGGAAGTCCATGGAGTCCTCCAGCTTTGTGTGCAACCTCAGGACCTGCCGGTGGGCGTCCTCTCGGCTGCCAGAGTTCTCGATAACGTGATTGGCCAAGCCGCGCTTTTCGTTTAGTGGCATCTGTGCAGCCACGCGCTGCTCGGCCTGCTCCTGGGTCAGGCCGTCCCTCTGCATCAGGCGCAAGAGCTGAGTGGCAGGGTCACTGAAAAGGAACAGACAATGGAGGTTATTTTTGGTGCCTTGTTAAAAAAAAATCCAGCGCCGGTGAGTCATGCTAACAAGGCACACAGAGGGCTGCATAGAGGTAACCAATAACTCACAAAACTGGGCTTAATGGCCAATTTCTGTCACAAAAGAGCTTCAAAATATATAATGATTTAAAAAGTGGAACCTGTGGACAAACAGTCAAAATGAAGGGGGAGACGTGGGGAAAGGGAGCAAGTGGTCTTACCAGTAAACTACTACAGTGTGGCTGAGAAACTGAGTGAGACGTCTGGTTTCAAAGAGAAGGGGCACATCCAGCACCACATAGCGGTACCCTAGGGAGACAGAAGAAGATGGTGAAACAGAATAAATTAGTGTCAACACATTCACACTAACATTGTGAAAATAAGGGGAACAAAATCAAGTACTTGTTTTGTTTTTTTTTTACATACAAAAACTGCCGCGGTTTATTTTAAGGCACTTGAGGGATCTCGAGTCGCTAAAGAATTAATTTGGCGAGTGGGAGTCGTGACTGGTGCAGTACGCTTTCTTTTTTTATTCTAAAGTGATAGTTTGAAAGATCTGTGTGCAGCACCTATTTGCTACTTTTATCTCAGTTGAATTCACCTGCCACCATAAGTTGTGGTAATATTCTAAAATATCTTGCTATTTGCCGCACAGAGAGCAATTCATAAAGCGTTGTGAGAAACAGCCTAAGATTCTCACGCCCATTGCTGCACAACAAAACAGCCGTGGCTCACTTTCAGTGAATGATCCTCCTTTTTTCAATGTTACCAGATGCCTGAGCCAAACTAGGTTCCTCCCTCACCTCTGAGAAAGTAGAAGAGGATCTCTTTGAGCATTGCTTTATGGATCTCTGGGTGGGTGATGGAGTTCAGCAGCTTCCTCTTTTCCTCGTTGGCGAAGATGAGTTGACCCAGCTTCTGCCTGTCGATCTCTCCGTTCTCGAGTAGGATCTCTGGCCCAAAATGGTTTACGATGCGAGCATAGGCGGGAGTGTGCGGCTCCACAACTGTTATCGAGAAAAGGCAACAACATTTGGTCCTTTTAACTCACAAAACAAAAAAAGTATTGAGTCAATAATAGATTGATGCACAAAACCACTGAGTATAAGATGTTGAAAAAAAGGCACAAAAGACATACTGGAGGGATAATATAAATGTGTTTTGTAACATATCTTTAGCACAATGCCTTATATTTTCTCCGACATAAGCTGGACACTTTTCACCTAGTTCTGTGACCTTTTTATCTTCACCACGTAACTACATCATCCTCCCTGCAGTCAACGGAGACAGTCGTCATGATTCATACAGTCTCTTCAAGCATTTGTCTTAATGAACCTCCTACAGGCCCAGTCTCTTTATGTCCTTTCTATATAATAACAAACATTAGTAACCTCAGTGACGCGAGCCATAGGGGTGAATCCCAAATCCCATTTCTGTGTTTATTTGAGGGTTTAGCTGGATGACAGATTCGACTAGAAAATCAACCGAGTTTGGATTAACGTTGTAAATCAAACTTGTTTGCAGGGGGGAGACATTCGCCTACCTTTCCTGGCCACAACATCTGCATCGATAATGGGGCACCCGAGCTCCCGCAGCATTGAAGACACTGCGCTTTTCCCTGAGGCGATGCCTCCCGTCAGCCCCACCAGGAACATCTCGAGGCAAAGACACAGAGAGATGTATCCAAGCAGTACAGCAATAGTACCGTTACTGCAACCGTCTATGGTGACTCCTAGAGACGGAACAGAAATACATTTCAAAAAGGAATAATGCTGGCATAAAAAACTACTTTTTGTTCGTAAATAAGAGCTACGCAATATATATATATATATATATACACACACATACATACATACATACATACATATATATATATATATATATACATACATACATACATACATACATACACTTTCCCATTTCAAGTGGAAGTACACAAAAGTACATAAACAGTAATATACAGCAAATTATGTATACATCCACATACAATAGTGTCTTATATATATATATATATATATATATATATATATATATATATATATATATAAAATTGTTGCAATATTTAACTAACAAATACCAAAGATAGGGACACATAAGTGCCAACTATTTCCAGATTACAAAACGTGCCATGAGGTTTAGCAACACGCCCCCTGCTGCAGAGCTGTTGCACTACACGCAGTGTGTGTACTTGTACAAGTAAACTCGGGTTGGTTTGACAGCTCTGAAGTTATTCTTGACTTGGCACCAAAATAAACCCTGAACAGTCTGTACAGCTTTTTAACGTTGCAATCAACTCACGTTAAAAACACTGGAGAGAACAACTAGCTGTTTCCAAACACATTTAAGTTACGTTATTTTGTTACAGTTGTCAGAGACTTCCGTGAAGTATTTTTGCTTTTGAACTCACCTCGTGATCGCGTTGTACTCCTTTAATCAACGGAGCGACAGTGGCGGGGCAGTAAACCCGGATGGCTTACAAGCTAACGTTAGCACACGTCTTTATCAGGTCATAGTCACATTCAATATGCAATGAAACGAGGTCGCAGCCAGTTCCGCTCCCGCCTATTAAACACGCAATCAGACGAAAAGGTCGGAGATAGTCGTACTGTTAAATATTGCTGTTTGTAACTCGGACTTTTGACCAACTGCTAATGACCTAGCTTCGGAGCTTGACGAGTGCCCCCTCAAACATCTTCCGACGTTTCGTTACATTAGTTCCGCCTCGCGCTCTGATTTTCCCCATTCACAACTTGGGTTGAAAACCAAACTCAACGACAGACACCTTCTCCAAAACGTGTTTATTTCAAAGCAAAACAAAGATTTGCATGAATGGAAAATGCAAACACAGTTTTATGAAATAAAAAGATAAATCCATTGTTTTTTGTTCCTGCAATAAAATGTAAAAACAATATTTTCGAATCAACTATAAAAATAAAATGACAACAAAACATATTTTTGCCATGTTCATTCTCCTGTGAGAACCTCTTCAGCTTGTTGATCTGTACTTTGTTTTGAAGATGGCATCTCTGACAGTACAGGTAGACTGGGGGGATTGTGGGAATGTTTGGATCTTTTCCCTCTGTGGAGCATTTTGCCTCCATCCTCCCCTTCCTCCCGCTCCAGCCTGCCTCTTTTGACAAAATGGTTTATTCTGGACTCCAGGCTCTCGCAGCACGGACGCTCCAGCAGCGGCCGGTAGTTTCTCGGCCTGCTGCCTTCTACTAGCAAGCAATGATTAGAGGACAGTCCACCTGTGGATGGAAACAAGTGAAGCAATGTATATTTAGTTAACATTTTGATATGTATAATACACTGGGTTCAATAAAAGTATTGAAAGCATACATAGGGATGTAACAGGAAAATTATCTAATGCAATAAATGGTCAAAATGTGATTTTTGTGTGGAGTAATACAACTAAAAGATATATTAATATAGTTACAGTGTACATGGTCTGTTGTGGATGTTGTTCTGGGCTGATGTTAGATTCCTAAATTATTATCCCAGTACATGAAGTTGAGCAGACAAAAATGAAAGAAGTGATGAGGTTGTCAGGGTCCGTTTGTTTTAACATCTCACCTCTGGCCTCCAAACCCTGGATCATCCCGTGGAGGACGTGGGTCCTGATTGCACTCTGGGTCCAGTGTTGTTGTAATGCAGACAGGACGTGGGTCGCCTCTTCAGTCTCCTGTTTCCAGCTCAAACCTTCAAAGTGGCAGTCGTACAGCACCAGCGGGTAGTCTACTGCCATGCTAGAGACAATACAGGAGATGCAGTTGTAGTTTCACTGTTTGTTACTATTATTGATGAAGCTTGCACAGGAGATATATTTGTTATACTTGTGTAGGATATGGAAAGCGTTCGATGACTCCTATATTCACACCTGTATTGGGGCTTCCTTGGGTTGCTCTGAACATCCAGGAGCTGATTAATGATCTCCGGGGCTTCCAGTTTCTGCCCGATCAGGAGAAGCAGTGCCATCATGCATCGTACCTGCAGCATAACACAATGGGAGATCCGCTGCCGTAAGAGACTGGAAATGTCATGAATCATCAATGTATATGGAACGGCTTTAAGTTATTGCTGAGCTGTAAAACTTGTGGGAAAAAGAAGAAAAAAACTGGAGTCTCTTCTTGATACCTGGTGGTAAAGGAAGCCCAGTCCTTTGATCTCAAATATGAAGAGGTCATACTGGTCCGTGCTGGAGAGCTGAGGCCGCACAGGCTTGACTGATGCTGACAAGATGGTCCTCTCAAACTGCAGGACTCCGTTGCCCACATCCATTTTGCACAGGTTGCGAAAGTCATAAGTGCCCTCGTATCTGTTGGGTGATAAGAGGCTCTAATATCAGAACGGTGACTTCGAGGGGTGACGTCAGGGTTCAACAGTTTGTGTCTTCACCCACCTTTTTGCAGCATCTGCCATCAACGTCACATCCAACGATCCGCGGGGGAAGTAGTACCGGTACGTGCGTGACTTACAGTCAAAGCGTGCACTGAAGCCCTCTGCTACTGGTGCCCAGTCCAATATCCTAATCTCCTGGGGCAGGACTCTGTTCAGCATCTTCACATACGGAAGCTCAGCGGCAGTAGCTTTATTCTTGGCACCAACAACAACATGGTCAGGGACCGTGACGCCCAGTCCGCCACAAAACTGTGTGGAGCGCAAGTCAATGGTTATGACCTGTGGAGAAAAAGACAGTGTTCATGTATGCAGGCCATTATATTGTTTATGCTGCTGCCTCATAGTACAGTTCCTCATCACTGATTCACGTAGTTAAATCTCTGTGAACTCACTTGGGAAAAAGCACTGACTCCTTTATCGGTGCGACCACACCGGTGGTAGTTGGAGCTCTGTCGGTCCTGAATCAACCGTGTCTTTAGCAAAGCTTCAAAGAGCCTGGCCTCCACGGTGTTGTCGGTGTTCTCCTGAACCGCAAACCCCTGGTAGGACCATCCCAGGTAAGCCAGCCGCAGAGCCGCATGGCGCCGAGGGCTGGCATGGAAGTCAAAAGGACGCTCTTTGGCTGCTTTCTTACCCTTTTTACTGGTGCGAGTATTGGATTTACAGTCAGTGTTTCCATGAGGGGAAGGATTGGACATCAGCTCCACGTCATCTCCAACTTCACTCGTCTCCTTCAGCTGGGACTTGAGCTTCTGCAGGTCTGCCTCCAGCTCCTTTATTCGGCTGATTAAAGCCTCTGACATGCTGCTTCACAAAAAATAAATATAGGACAACTTTAATTACTACAAATGAGTCCACTAACATGCACTTGGGCCTACTTAGCTAGTTGTTAAATAATACATGTTTAATTCAAACTAACTTAAGCAGTAACTATATGTTGTACATTTGCTTCATTCACTTTGATGTTAACTCAACATGCAGCCTACCAGCCTCACAGCTATGACGAGCTACACGCGACATTTACAGTCAGTTCGCTCAGCTCGTGTTATATAGCGGATATTAAAGCTCGTGCTGGTCGTAAATAATGACGCAATAAAACAGTTACTTTACCCTTTGTTTTTGTTTCAATGTCGCTGATACACTGGTCTTTTCCTCCGTTTTTCTTGGTTGATGGCGCACACGTTACTTTTCGTGGTTTGCTCGAGTCGGACTCATTTTGAGACCGGACGCATTTCCTGAAGGGGGGTTTCCGGGAAATGTAGTTTATTACTTAAATTATTACATCCGTACTTGAGAACAATTTGTTTAGCTAAAGGTATGACTTATTAGGCCTACCAAAATAATACTATTGATACAGAACACTTTTCTTTTGTCTTGTTAAAATGTAATTGGACCTCTTCAGATCTGACAAAGACAAAAAAAAAAAATCTTTTGATGAATTGCTCAAAACTCCTAAAATGTTTTGACATGTTTGGACATAAGCCAAATAACCAAACAGCAGCATGCAAGAGTGTCATGCTCATTAAATTATACTCCCTGTAGTTGATATGCTGTCCTTTTATTCCTGTGTACCACTGTGTATATTACTGTAGACTGGTGAACATGAATGCTCACTGTGCAGTTTACTGGTTTCATAGTGTGGCTACCACTTATTATTTGGAGTTACTGTGAGTATGCCATATCAGATTCAAGAGATGCCCTGTCTGAACCAAACTCTAGTTCTGTTCGAAGGTCCACAAATAAGAAACTTTTACAAATCTTAAAGAACATCTCAGAATAATTTTTTTTGCTCAGCAGAAAAATCATCTAAATGTAGAGCTGAAGTCACCAAGTGACACAAAATATGTTCAGGCCCATGCAAAACAGTTAATCTGTAAATCACGTTCAAATTGAGCTCAAAAGAAAACCGTTTCAAAAGGTCGTATGTCAAATAATTTGTTAAACATGCACATTTAACCACTCAACAAGAATGCATCACACATTTATTGAAAATCTTCCCAGTAGCATGACATTTAAACATGAGACTATTATAACAGGCCATTATAGACTACACTATTACCATTTGTCAGTAAGAAAGAAGCAATAAAGTGTCAGTGGTTTTCAAACACATCAGTGACATGATCATATGAACTACATGTTTAATCTTCATGTCAAATTTGGAGGAAGAATAGACTGGAAAAGAGAATAAAATAGGTTAAATAGTGATGTGAGAAGTTGGCTGTGCTTAACCACGATGACGCATCAGCTCATGTTTTCATAGTTTTTTTGTTTCATGGTGAGGCAAAACCACACCCCGAAGAATACTCCAAGAACCTGGAACAGGTAAAAAGGTTTTAAGTTACTAGCAGCAAATGAACTCAAAGACAGGTCAGAGAGATTTTTTTTCTTTCTCTGTGAAATCAAATTAATTCCGGACTTCACCACCCGGGGCAAACAGGATGAGATAGGCTTTATTATCATTCATGCCATTACTTTTCAAATGTCTGCATTACCATTGCTTACATGAATATTTGATCAGGCAAATTGTTGGAAGCTGCATACAGATTATTTAGCAAATGACTAAATCATCCAGAGAGTTACATGTGGTTTCTGTCTTTTTTCTGTCATTTTTGATATATCGGTTATATATTTACCCCTGCGATTCCAAGACAAATGCAGACAGCAGAAACCCAACGCAGGTTGTTCGTCATAAATGTATCAATGGCCTTGACACAACCCTGAGGAGGACCACACGGCCATTAAATACTCATTTGTTCACAGAAATGAAATGTCTGTGAACTTGAAATGAGATTTCCCAGCAGACCTTTCCGCGTACGTTCTCCTTGTCCTGTCCACAATCCGGACTCTTCACCACGCAGCAAGAATCTGGCGCCGCATCATGGTTCTTCCAGCCCTCACTGGTGGTCCAGTCAATGGGGCCGATTGCGCCACAGCACCCGAACTGTAACATGGATTACAACGCACAAAAAGTGCACTAAGGCCATTTCCAGTGTTTGTGCATCTGTCTATACACGGGTCAGCATAAAACTCAACTCAAAGCACATATTGGCATGTCTTTTAAGAAAAGTGTGTATTCCACTTTCTAAATTAA
The DNA here is from genome assembly GCA_038501785.1 of Myoxocephalus aenaeus. Classification (NCBI taxonomy): domain Eukaryota; kingdom Metazoa; phylum Chordata; class Actinopteri; order Perciformes; family Cottidae; genus Myoxocephalus; species Myoxocephalus aenaeus. Next base: position 2,168,120 of record JBAMJR010000065.1, on the reverse strand, counting down.
GTGTCAAACAATCATCTGTGTACAATATATGAAAATGTTAATTATTTACAAAAAAATGTTGAGGAGATATTGTTCAGTATATAACTGCTTCTCTCCAGTGATGATTGACTGAGCACTTCACTATTGTCAAAATAATTTTTTCTACAGTTTTTCTACAGTTTTGGGAGCATTTCTATTGCCTCTCGACGGCTGAGACGGTGGCTCATAGCTAACAGTGCTAACAACGCTTACAGCTAAAAACTATGGCCATTGTGCTGTCAATAGTGGCTTCAAATATGTATATCCCTGCATGGATTCATTTAGGCTCTCTACAGTTCATCAAGCGCCTCTTGCAAACACAAAACATAAATCTCTGCGGGTCACCTTTTCCTGAATTCCGTCGATGGCTTTTCTCTTCTCTGGGTTGTATTCATTGATCACCTTTATGGTTTTGTTGTTGATCACAAGCTTCATCTTTAGGAGGACAGTTTAAAGGGAGAATAAAGAAGAGCACCAGAGCTTTACTTAATGGTAAAGAAGCACTGGCAATGTTTTGACCTTGATCTCAGGATGTAAGCGTCTCACCTGGTTGCCGAGCAGGTAAAAGACAGTCCCTGTGCTTATTTGCAGAAATATAATGATGATCAGGATACTTATGAACTAGTACATGGATAAACAGAGTGAGCAGCGTTAGAGGTCATATCTCGTGTCAAAAACATTGCAACAAAACTGTCAGTGACACATTTATGAAATATTCCTGGTGACTGAACAGTCTTCCTTTAATCTGAAACTGAAAATAATAACATCTAACATCGTCCCAAAGCTATGAGTAGACATTCACCTCATTATGGAGCATTATGTTACTTACACAATACACCATAGACTTGTTGTCAAAGAATGCCCCCAAATGGCCCAACAAAGAGATGAGGGTTATAACGACACCCACTGCAATGAGGACTATAGAGATTTTAGACAGGCTCGCCATTGCAAAAGCGCCCAGCAGCGAGTAATTTGAGTATTGCTGTACTCCGATAATGATGAGAGCGATCCCAGATGCCTGAAAAAGAAATTGAACAATGGGATATTAATGCAGAGTGGTTATATAGCAACATTAAACCCAATTCTGCTGCTGATGTCATGCTAGTTCACTGCCAACCTGCTGCGGTGTGGAACTAAACCATTGCAAAAAAAGGAAGATAGAGGTTTTGTCTAATTATTTGCTGAAAGATTTAGGTGGTACTATAACTTAGATGTCTACAATTCACACATATCAATCCAAAAGGAATACTGTCAAAGCAGTTTAATATGAACCTGAAAATCATGAAGTGGAAGTAGTTTATCTTTTTTTCTACTACCACTTATTAATGTTACTTTATTTTTTCCTATTTAATATTCGCACCATCATTGTTATCAATCATCTTATGTACCAAACACTTTCGTACATTAAGAGAATTATTCACATTACTTACCGAGAAAAGCGCATTGAAGAAAAGGAAGCAACATTTGACGCAGTAAGGCGTGCACATTGTTGGCAATTGATCCAAGTTTGCAAAAATAAATGACTGAGGACAGAGACACAGCAGCAGACGTTCCTCAGTCGAAGTGGAAGAGATGCAGACTGAGCACCTAAATGTCATTCAGTAGTGAGTGTGTCATATGAAAATGAACTGGTAGTCTGATAAAAGTTCAACTGATATTGAAACATAAAGTCCCTGTTACACTATTTGAATAGTAAGTGTGAAAAGTACCATCAAATATGACAATCTCAATATGGGGTTATAGCTTCTATATGCTTTGGGACTATAACGTGAATATTGGCCCAGTGGATGACCTTATTTTAAAAATATAAAAATAACTATAATCTTTCGGACTCTCACTTTAAATGCGCCAACGCCGGTGTGCAAAATTCCTGAAGGGTCAAAACAAAAGCCAAAGCTCAATGGCTTCAATAACCGAGAGAAGTATATGTTGCATGTTTTAAAATTTGTAATTTAGTCATGCTAGCTGTGGAAAACTTTTCCCTATGTAGTCTTCTGAAAGTAATCAGTTTAGAGGAGGATGGTTGAGGCAGAGAGTGTTGTACTTATAATTTATCTTCGAAATGTGTCATTTTTGCCCAATATAAATCCCTTTTACTGTATCTTATACGGTATTCTGTCACTATATACTTTACTGTGCAGTTCATACTCGTAATTAGCTCTTCCAGTAAATTCCACACAAAATATTTGTTAAACATACAGAAAAACATCAAGAGAATATGAATCTTTATTCTAAAGAAATATAGAAATGCTGTTTCTTTCTGTCGCAGTTCAAAGTGTCGGAGCACTTGGATCCGTCTACTGGACCTTGCTTTGGGGCTTCTTCCATCCTTTTGAGGACCGAGCTCTTCCCCAGAGCTTCTCCACCAGCATGAGCAGCAGCAGGGAGCCTAACCCGGCTCCACTGGCTGGACAAGGACCGAGGCCTCTGGCTGCGGCACAATAATCATCGTTTTCACAGTCGAGTGAGTGGCTGGGATGCTTGTGACACACTGCCAGTGTCTTCCATTCTTCACATCTCTTTCTATCCATTCATGTCTATTTTTATGTCCATCTCCTCAGAGTTTTTATCCTCCCCTTTTTTTTTGCCTGCTTTCTTAGAGCTCAAGCCAGGATGCATCGGGCTGTGAAGGACCATGCTGCTTTCTAATTTCAGACATAATGTCAGAAATTCAACTCTTTTCTCTGTCCTCATTAACCACTGAATCACAGTAGGCTCTTTGAATGTATGTGAGGGAAAGATCATGACAAAACAGACTGCCGGTTGTAGGCTGAGACACGAGGTTTTAACTTTTATTCAAAGGACATACGGAGAGTTTATCTGTTAGAGGAGAAGTCATTTACGTGTCCTCATGAGTGTGCAGTGTTATCCGTCTTCTGCTCATTACTGACACTTGATACACGAGGTCATATCGGCTTGTTCTTATTTGCATGCAAAGAAATGCATGCTGAAGAGACAGAAGAGACATTTGGATTACTGCAGTTGAGCTTTAGTTCTCATAAATGCAGTCTATTTTGTTATTTTCAAAAGGTTGACTGGGCACTGTTGTGGACTTGTTTGACAGACTTGCTCATTTCTGCAATGGGAGGTGTACAACCACTTCCCAATTCCCATTTTAAATGAAATTGGGGTTGCCATCACTTCACTTTAATGGAGTATGGCATGTGTTTGGAGGAGTTGGTGGGAACACGATAACACAGCGACTGCACTGCACGTCTTGAAGAATTTCATGGGAAAAGGAAGTGATTAGCATCGTTCGGAAATTAGAGAGAGAGAACATTGTTTTTCCCACTCTTTGCTTTTCCTGTTTTGAATTCCACAGACTTGGTAAAAACCTTGTACGATTTCCGCCTGATAAGGATAATTGTTGAGGAAAGAGACGGGGTCGTGGCGCTATTTTTTTTATGGAATATTAACAGCTTGTTGTACAATCATGACTTTCTAAAGTAAAAATGTCTGAATACTGTAACAAAAAAAGTTCAACTGAATCCACTTAAGTCTATATAATATCTTGACGTATTTCTTTACCTTATATGGCTCGTGCTAAGGAATGTGCCAAAGCTTAGAGGGCCTGGACTCAGCGGGAGCAGCATATTTTTCCAGGGTGATGTCATGTGCTTTGATGTCCTTTTATTTATTATCTTTAGACATTTCAGATCCGACTCATCGGTTATTTTGTTTGGATACTGTTTATTCCATGCTACCTTTATCATCCAAGTGCAGATCTACATTTTTAATTAATAATCAGCCTGAAAAGGAATGTGATTTTACAACTGCTCTCTGCCTTACATCAGTCTTATTTATTTCATGAACCACATCTATGTAAACTGTGTATGTGTGAGCAACATTTGTGACTTTTCTTTATATCTGAGAGCTTAGAAGTGGACCGACTGAGTCCGTCAGCCAGTAAACAGTTAGGCTTTGCTCCTTATCTGGTCCATCAATCAACATGCTCTCGGGGCCAGGGGACATGTTTGTAGTCTTAAGTAAATTATGTGTCTCCCACCATATGGTACTACTTATACATACCAGTCCATGCAACTGTTTCCTTACATTCTTGCACTGACCACTATTGAGTGAAATGGGTCTATTTGAAACCACAACATGTAACACATTTGTTTGAGGGTCGCTTTGAGGAGACAATATTATGCAACCGCTGTTATTGTAGCATTGTGTGTTACACAATAATCATCTGTTTGTCTTAATATCTAAATCAGCCACAAATGCATCATTTGTTAATTCCACATATCAATGCTAAAATGTAATATTCATTTGTGGTTTATATCAAAGCCATATATTGATACTTAAATTTGACTTCGTCCCATTTCTATATGTGGTGTAACTTATTTGTTGTGGCTTTTTGTTCATTTTGAAAAAACGTTCAAAATCATTAACATAACATTCTCAGAAAAAAAGAAACACTAATAATACTATTATAAAAAAAGTGAGTAATTATCGACTATAATTATCTAAAAGTGACAAATGTAGTAGACAATGTATAACAGCACATGGTCTGTTGAACTGAATAACATATTGACAAAAAAAAAAATACAATATAGTTTATTTGTATTGATCCCATGGAGTGAAATAATTCCGTCAACAAAACTAAAACCTACAATGAGCAGCCATCATAGAAATGCACATCGAAGACCAAATATATTATTCACAGGATGGAAAACTACTATCTCCACTTTGCATACAGATAAGAGAAAACCAGCCTGCAGTCTACGATCATACAACAAAAGGTCAATGAGAACACACCTTGGAGACACACCCAGCCAGAAACCAAATCTATTCACATCGCAATAGAATTAAAGTCATCTCATTTGCATGTGGGGCTTACTGTTTGTGGTCACATGATCCCACTTCCCCACTTTCATTCAAAGCCCTGGAAATGAAAGTCCCTTCAGTGATTTCTCTACATGTTGTCTGTTGCACAGCAGCAGAGTGAATGCACACAGAAAGCTGCCCTACAGGCTCCTCTTGATTCCTGCGGTGACTCTGGCAGTGTTGCTCAACCTAGTGAGTGTGTAAAGGGAATAGGTGTTTACAGGGGGTAAAATGGCTAAAAGAAGCTGACGGCGGGAATGTGTAAGTACGTTCCAAGAAGAGAAGCCGTTTTTATGAGGAGAACCTGCAGGTAAAAGATGTGTTTTATACTTATTTGGAGTTTCTTTTACTACTATCCACCTCAGTGTCCTTTGTTTTTCATCAGCCGGAATGTTTTGTCACTCCCACACATTTCCGGACTCTCTCTTACTTGTTTTCTATCACATCTGTCTCTCTCTCTCTCTCTCTTTGTTCTCAATGCAGAGGGACAGTGGGGGCTGGACATGTGTGTTGTTAATTGTCCTTCCAGTAAAAAGAGCTGTTTCCTAAGAACTGGGGGGCTAAGGGTAGGTAGTGGTTTCCGAGGCTGCCTGAAAACAGGCTCCTCCTGTTAGCATGTTAGAAGATGTGTGAATAGGCACAGGATGACTGTTCAACACATCAGCTTTAAATACTCACACCACACCACACCACACAACCGAGAGAGGAAGAGGAGGCCTGACGGATGAGGGGCTATTCCATTTCTACTTAGGATGGATAAAGATGGCGGGAAGCCAAAGACCTTCGTGTCTACTTTTCGTTTGGCCCTCAAGCCTCAAGCCAGAAGTATCTGTGTGGAGAAGCAAAAAGAGGATGAACCGGATGCAAATAAGAGGATTTTCATGGGAAACAACAAACTGGGAGTCTCATCAGCAACAGGTAAAACTAAGAAGATCAGTAGAAAAAGTGGCTTTTTAGTGAGTCACTCTCATTTTTATTTTAACAGAATTGAAATGTATTCATAACATTTGCACCTCATCCCAAGCCTCAGACCCGTGCAGCATATTATTTTGTTTTACATCTTTTTTATTAACTTCAATCCTTAACATGCGGGCATTGCAAAAGCCTATCAGGGGAAGCAGGAATACTGGGAACGGTTAGATTGCACACATATGTTATGCTTAACTCCCCTCGGGCTGCTTCTCAAAATGTTAGTTGGGGTGCAGTTCTTTATGGTGGTCACGATCATTGTGAAATGTGTTGTTCTTGTAGGGAAATATCTTGAGGCACTCAGAGTAAAAAACTTTTACACTCCCAAATGTAAACACATCAAAATACATGTGTGTTTGCACACTTCATGTGATGGGAAAGTCTTGTAAACACCATGTCAAATTCCCAACGCTTGAACTCACAACTAACATCCTCCAGTAGACACAGCAACAAGAAAGTGTTTATCTAGAACGTAGTTCTGCTCTGCCTGGAGGGAAAACAGATGAAGACCAGACATCCACATCAGTCAGCACAGCAGTTCTTATATTTTCAGACTACATTTACATCAACCAGACGATGTATTTAAAGTTCGTCTATAGTTTGATCCGTTACAGCATGTCTGGGGCGGAAAGACCCTGAACCAAAATATATTGACAAATGACATTTCCTGGTTGGTCAGCGGGAGAGGAAACACTCATCTGAAAACAAACTGTCCCAAACTTCTCCACTCTGCTTAGACTCCAGACTGACACCCGTCCAGGCGCTAGAGACGCCCCACTTCAAACAACCACTCAGGGACTGTACAGTCTGTGAAGGAAGTGATGCTTCTTTTCAAGGTGTTATCTCAGGAAGTCGACCTCTGAGCGTATCCTGGCTACACAATGGTAAATGTCTGATTACCAAACCTTCAAAATGTCCACCTCCTCTCCGTTATGAGTAAGGGTCGAGCCACAATATCCTGTAATTAGATGGATATTTAATAATCACCGTTAATAGTGAAAACATGCGTTTGCCCATTCCTATTTTGTCATGTAGGTAAGAGGGTGCACTCAAGTAATACTTCCTTCCATAATGGTGTTGCCAGTCTGATTCTGACTCAGTGTTCACATGGAGATGCTGGGACGTACGCATGTGAGGCTGAGAATACTGCCGGGAAACAGTCAAGCAGCGCTTTGTTACATGTCACAGGTAAAGCAGGGGGAAAGTGTCAAGTTAGACATTCCTCACACACATCACATACAGTACCAACCCGTCCTTGAATGCATTGTACTTACTCGATCTGTGTTCAGTAAACCTGTTTCTTCTTTGTTTCTGAAAACAGCAACAAAGGAAATCCTTAGAAGAAGCAGCCATGAGCTCCACAGTGAAGTCATATTCAAGGTTGCGTCGCCCCAAAACGCTCAATTATCTTCAACTTCTAAAGAGAGATGCCAGCACACAGAGGAAGAAGACAAAGGTATAAAAGGTATAATAAACATACTTATTGTGTCTTCAAACTTCCTCACCTGTTGCAGCCAACCAACACAAATGTTTGTGCGTACTAAAAATGGAGCCACCCTTTTCATTCAAAAGTGCAATGCATTGTTGATTGCAGTGCCCCTGCAACCAAACATGACTGCTCGCATGTGATTGGTTAGATTCTTCTTAAATCTGCCTCAAGCGCACACCTGTAAATCCACCTTCTGCTTCAGCCTCCACAGCTAACAGAGACATCGACCTTCAAACAAAAGTCTCCTCTTGCAAAGGTGAGCAGAGGGCACCGCAACATGTCAGCTTGAACATGTGTCGCGTTTCATGTGGTCATGTTTTTGTTAATTAAACTAACTCTGCTTCTCCCCAGGACCTCCTGTGGAGTTTGTAGATCCACCAGAGCAGGTGGAGGTTCGAGTAGGAAAGCAGGCCCGACTACACTGTGAGTTCAGGAGCAGCTCTGTCCCTGTGGCCTGCTGCTGGATTTACAATAAAACCAAGGTAATGCTAGTCCCAGTGGTTCTTAGTAGTGTTTGATGCGTTACATTATTTCCTCTCTTTGAAATTCTGCACCAGTAAAGGCTCATGCATTGGTATGTACTTCCACCATGCTTCCTCTTCAGGTGGTGGTAGGAGGTCCGAGGATGTCCGTCCAGAGCAGTGAGACGCAAAGCGACGTGGCGATCTCGCAGGCCTGTCCCGAGGACACGGGCTCGTACACCCTCATGGTACAAAACGTAAACGGCTCTGCCCAGCATACCGTCTCCCTCGGTGTCATAGGTAAGACCCACTTCATTAGTTAGCTATGATAGAGTCCTCCAGTGACTTGAGAAGATGCAACACTGGTATTGGTTGTTTCTACAATGCAGGCACAGATATGAACATAAGAAAACGCTCCGAAAAGCACCAAATGATGCTACCTGACTCACCTGTTTCATCGTCCTTGGTATTTAAATGAAGATAGCTTGTTCTTGAATCTCTCCTCAGACCAACCCGACCCACCAGCATCCCAGCCTGTTATTTCCCAGCTGTCCACTGAGTCAGTGGTCCTCTCCTGGACGGGTCCCAGCTACGACGGAGGCACAGCCGTGCTGGGCTACAAAGTGGAGGTCCGACAAGAGGGCCAGGACGAGCCAGGGAGCTGGACTGAAGCGACAAGTCGTTGTAAGAGCACGACCTACCACGTCCGCTCAGGCCTGGAGCCTCTGGGGCAGTACCGCTTCCGTGTCAGAGCCTACAACTCAGCAGGGGTCAGTGAACCAAGCCAGGAGTCCGAGTGTGTCAAGATGGAGACTAAAAGTAAGTGATGTGCTTTTTTTTTGTAAAATGTTTGAAAAGAGGAGAAATGTGGTTATTCACCCGTGTATATTTGGTGTTAGAAGGAAAAAAGAATGAAGAGCCAGAGTCGTACATCACAGTGACCATTGACACCAAACACAAGGCCAAGGACCACTACGATGTGCTTGAGAAGCTTGGAGTGTAAGCATGGAGTTTTTATATTTTAAACAAACTTTTAACAACACTTCAAATTCTGATGTATGTTGACTGTAAATGAAAGTGAGGTCAAGTTGTAGTGCTTTTGCATTGAACATTTCTAGTGGGAAGTTTGGCCAGGTGTTCCGGATGTCCCACAAAGAAACTGGTCAAGAGGCTGCAGGGAAGTTCTACCGCGGCCGAACCGCCAAGGAAAGAACGGCCGCTCGCAAAGAGATCGAACTAATGAACAGTCTTCACCACCCAAAACTGGTGCAATGCCTGGCTGCTTATGAAACACGCTCTGAGATGGTCATGGTCATGGAGTAGTAAGTAATGGAGGAGTGGAAAGGTCACTTTGCTCTGGTAAAATCATTGTGTCTCTAGTTTCATTGCACGGTGACACTTGTTGCTATCGTGTAATTTAGTGGATGTGTTTTTTGAGACACGGTTGTGATGTGATTTTAGCACGACTAGTACAAAAAGGGATCTTAATTGAGACCAAATGCCAGCTAAGCCTATTGGAAAACATTTAATTAAAAAAATAACATGTTACTGCAATGAATTTCTTTTTAGAAAGTTTTTCCTTCCTTTTTGTTTGTAGCTCTACGTGCCTAAAGACTATATTTAGTAAAATAAAATGGCTATACTTCAGACTGTGGCGCACGATCAAGTATATGAACTAACAAGTTGAATATCAAACATTAAACAAATCTCCTGACTTTGACTATTGATAAAGCTGTGAGATGTGTGTGTGTGTATATATATATATATATGTATATATGTATATATGTGTATATATATATATATATATATATATATATATATATATATATGTATGTGTGTGTGTGTACTATAAAATACTTGTCCAAAGTATGTCCATAGTGGATTTTAGAACAATCGCAACAAATGTTTCGCCATTTTCCCCTCTCATAATAAATATAGTCTTTGGGTAGAAATGGGACTCAGTTTGATTTGATGGATGTCTTTTGTGTCGACTACCATTTGTAGAACTAGACTACATGACTTCATATTGATAGTCTGCATCAGATATTTTCACTACATTACAGGCTGTTGTTGAAGCACGGACCTGAATGATGTTTTGTTTCTGCCCAGTATTGTGGGCGGGGAGCTCTTTGAGCGCATCGTGGATGACAACTTTGAGCACACGGAGCCCACCAGCGCCCGCTACATGCAGCAGATCCTCGAGGGCATGCAGTACGTTCACAAGCAGAATATCGTCCATCTGGACATCAAACCAGAAAACATCGTCTGTGTGGATACAACTGGCACACGGATCAAGATCATCGACTTTGGCTTGGCGAGTGAACTGGGTGAGTTGGTTGGATTTGTGGAAACTGTCAAAAGTCCTAATGTATAAATTTGAAGCAACTGAAAAAATTAAAATTCCTTTTTTTTTTTTTTTTTTTTTTTGAGTAATTCTCATGAATGCAACTTGTATTCTTTTTGCTTTTTTTTTTTTTTTAAATAACTTTGCAGTCGCTCACTAGGGACTGTGAATAAATCAGCCAGAGTGCATTTCTTTGAGTGTCATATCCGGTGTGTATTCCAGTAAAAGTTACAATCTAGGGAAATACAAGGTCTTAATAAGGCAACATTCAAAGTTGTCCAGCCTTGTGCACTCAGCATGGAGAGTAAAATGCTTCCTGCTATGGTTCACATACATACACTACAAATAATTTTCAATATATCTTTGCTTTTCCAACCCCTGAATGTGGGTTTCCTGACAACACAGTAAGGTCAACACAGGGTCACTCATTTCAATACATGCCCAAAATAACTAAAGCTGACATGAAGGATTGTTTCTAAATTCCTAGATTTACACAATGCCCTAAATCTTTAAATAGAAAACTACCTCAACTCGACAAATGCAGCAAAGCTGTGACGCCAATTCAGGCAGTAAATTTGGTGATGCTCCAGCAGCTGCATCTCCAGACGGTGGTCTATTTGGAGAGGACTGTAGCCATAAACAGGCAAACACAAAACATTCAGGGTGACACTTTAAATTCTTACTCCTGTCTGCATGTTCGTCAGAGGAGGGCAAACCTCTGCTGGTGATGCACGGCACGCCAGAGTTTGTGGCCCCGGAGGTGATCAACTATGAGCCCGTGGGCCTGGAGAGTGACGTGTGGAGCATCGGAGTCATCTGCTTCATCTTGTAAGTTGAACAATGGCGGTGGTGGTTTAAATTATAGCCAACGTAAAACATACTCTGACGAAAACAAATGCAACTGCAGGATACTTTGTGGAAGTGAAAATGATAGAACAGGAGGGCCTTTCAGATTCTTCCTAAAGTGTGGGACAGAAAGAAATGCCTTAAATTCCCATATATGGCCTATATTTATTCTTTATTTATTCTATTTACATTTGTTGAATACTTTAAAGTAATTTAAAAAAATAACTAAAAGTAAAACTAATGCATTGCTAACTTTAAATTATGTAGAGGATTAAAATGTATTGATGTAAAATCTAATGTCTATCCAGATCATTCTACAAATTAATATATTGCGCCATCTCCTGGTGGTGTTGTATTACTACAGTCCCTTATTGCTACTTTAGTAGTACAATTTTGTACTACGGGCATACATTTGAGGGAATAACAAACTCAAGACAGTTAATTTATCCCCAGGTCAATTTAAAAAATAAAATTGTTAATGGTTATAAATATCTTGACAAAATAAGTTGTATTCATTGTTTTGTGGCCTAGGCTCAGTGGAGAATCTCCCTTCCAGGGGAACAACGATGCTGAGACTTTAGCTCTTGTGACTGCTGCCCAATTCGAGTTTGATGAGGAGAGCTTTGAGGACATCTCTGATGAGGCAAAAGACTTTATCAGCTCCCTCCTGAAAAAAGACCGGAGGTTGGTCTGCTTTTCCCTTCCTCTTTTTATGAATATGACCTCTACTATATGATACATGTGCTCACAAACTGCTTGGATTCGACTGAGTACCACGTTGTGATACAAAGAGTTTCAAACTCAGTACCCATGAGAAGCAGCTACAAGAGTATTCTCTCCAGTAGATAATGTCACAGCACAGAAGCTATGAGCAAAGTCTTCCGTGTGACATTTCCAACCATCTGCAAAAAAATGTGCAAACCACATGGCAAGTTCTGAATATTGTTCGGGGAGAGCCAGGAGTTTAATTATGCAGATAAGTCACAGTCGGCTCAGGAGACTGCCGGCATTTGACAGCCTTTGCTTCTCCCTCTAGATGCAGGTTGTCATGTGCCGAGGCCCTCGCCCACCCCTGGATGGTCTCTTTTACCCCAATGACCCGCAGACCCACCAAGTCTCTCAATAAGGGGAAGATGAAACGCTTTCTGGCCCGGCGCAAGTGGAAGGTAACATTTAAAAAAATCACTGAAAAATGCACATAGCTCAGCATTGGACAGATGAACCATTTTCTTATCAATGCTTCCCTGTGATGACCTTTCAATCCTTTGTCGCGTATAGACCTTAACATGGTTAATGTAGTTCGTCATCCTGTGCCATTTGTCCTTTTAAACTTTCAGAAAACTGGCAAGGCTGTTTTGGCCCTACGGCGGATGGCTAATCTCTCTAACAGGCCAGACTCTCCTGGCAGCTCCTCAGAGGGTAAGACCGATAAAAAGACACACGCACACAATGCCCCCCTATGTCCTGCAGCTACATGCATATGGCCGATGACTCAGTTTCCAATTGTCACTTCAAGTTTACCCTTTTGTGATCTGTAAAGCCTTGTTTCTGTTTTATTCATCATCATCCTGCCTCTCATCCAGAGCCAGGCTGGAGCCAAGAGGCAGAGGAGGCCATCCAGTCTCTGGATAAGCAGCTTCAGAGTGAACCTCGCTTCCAGCAGGCCCTGAAGGACGCCACCCTCCCCAAAGGAGCAACTGCTCGGCTTACGTGCCTCGTCAACGGTAGAGTGACAGAACTGTGCTGTTCTTCATTAAATAATGCACCACCACTTTCTACAAGGGAAGCAACAATGACAATGTGCTCTGAACAGCTACACTGATAACTGATATTTTGGATTAAAAAAAATACTCTAATTTGTTCCACCTATTTTTATATTTTTTTATATCGGGTTATATTTTCAATTTAGTTTTAAAGTGAATTTTTTTTTACTTTATTTCAATCCAAATATTACTTTGGAAACTTTATATTGACACAAAGTAAAAATATAGCTATTTTAAAGACTACAACATGTTTCACTTGGTTACAACTTCATTTCTTTAGTTGGAAAAATATTTACTATTACATCCAAGTATAGTAGAATGAGACCTTAAATATTCCTCAACTTGATACGGCTTCATCCAAAACATCTTGAAAAGCAACTTTAATAGGCTTGATAAATATTGAACACTCTGGCATGTATGATAGTCTTAATATTCAACAAACATTCAGAAATGTCATGTTGGTATATTTCATTCTAATGTCCTGTGTTTTATGCTCCGGATTGTGAAATATTGTCTCAATCCCAGGTTACCCGCAGCCGGAGGTGAAGTGGCTTCAGAATGAGAAGCCGGTGTCTGGATCATGCAGAGTGACAATGGCGCAAGATGAAGACGGGCTCTGCTCCCTGGTTCTGGCTGATCTGGAGCCTTCTGACTCCGGGGTTTATATGTGCAAGGCCAGCAACAAGCTAGGGGAAGGAATGTGCTCTGCCAAACTGAGAGTGGAGATGTGATTGTGGAAAAAAAAAAAAAAAAAACTTTGGAAGGAGTCTTTACAAAGCCAATACTTTGACGGATGGACCTATCTTCACTACCACACAAAAAAGGCTGCTTCCACATATTTTCAAGGCAAAAAGGGTGCGTCTTCTACCGTCACGGGGATGGATAACAAGGTGTTGACACGCATACCCAGAGCCTTGCAGCCGCCAGTTACTAGTGCACTTACCAAGTCGTCGTCTTTCAGTGTGTAGTTGGCATGTTCAGCTATGCACAAAGTTTAGTTGCACAGAAGCAAGGTGCTATCACGCTACTGTGGCTGAGCACGGCACCATTCACTCTGTCACATGAAAATTGTACATTTTGCACATTTGAATATTGTTCATATGTAAATGTTTAAAGGCATTACCATTAAATTCAAAAAACAAAGTTGGTGAAAAGGGATTTTTTTTTTTCCTCCATTTTGTTTCAAACCGATCAAAATGGTCTTGGCCATTTTGGATTAAAAAAATATATGCAGCACTTCTGAAACTGAAAAAAAAATCACTCTTTCAACATTTAATTGAATGTTACGCCATTCTTATTTAACTATTCCACTGAATTTCCAGATGACATTAAAGACACTAAGGTTTTCACCAACTGTATGACCAAATGCCACTTTATTGGACAACCAGTTATATGAAGTATTTTATTCTTATGTAAACGGTGGTTTTATAATTTATAATTGTAGGCTCGGACATTATTTAAGCAATAAGGTACGAGAGGCAGTACTGTGTCGTGCAATAATGTACTGTTCAAGGGAGTTGTTAGGCCCGACGCGCAGCGGAGAGCCGGCAAACCCTTGAACTGTACATTATTGTAGACACAGTACTGCCTCGAGTACCTTATTGCTTTTATAATACGGGTACCTGCGACTTTATAAATAGTAATGTAAGCTGCCTTTCAGCACAATAGTTGTAGCCGGCAAAACGTTGTGTATCGCATTTCAGCGACAGAGAAAATAGTCCCGGGACGCACGGGACACATACGGATTTTGTGATCAAACTCTTTTCATTCCTCATCTTTAGGTTAGGGAGGAAGTGACGTGTGTGTTGTCGTTCGTTATGCTAGTGTGGTGGAGCTTGTTAGCTGTTCCGTTTGAGCTAACTTACTGTCAGCGAAGAGCCCCGTTGCAATACTGTGAACACTCAAGCAATAAACCTGCAAGTTAAGGAAACCAACGTCTGCGAGTCGTTACTGCGGACGTTACAATATCAAAGTTTACACCAAACATGTTTTTAACTGTCAAGCTTGAAATGACAACTAACGGTCGCACAATTTAAATCTACCTGTTATTTTAAGTGCGCACTGATATGGAACGCTCTAAATGTAAACAGGCTGTACAGTACTTTATGGCTGAATAAACTACACCCCGTGACTCACTCTCAACCAATCAGAATGCTTGATTTGATCTACCCGTATTATAACGAGTTAAAAGCATCATGATTTTAGTTTCCACTTGGCGGTCCCTTCTGTCTTTCAGGGATGCTCAGACATGAATATATAAGTGAGCTTGTTCTTGGATTTCAATTCAAGATTTTAACATTTAATTTATAGATTAAAGTCTCAAGATATACAAACTTTTACAACAGCTTGATTTTTCTTTATTAGTCAATGTACAGTTTCACTGTCAATCTTTCACAGTGCCCAGTGTATTTGAACGTGACACTTATATTACAGAATATCTTAATCTATTGCCATGCTTCTTAAATACAATGTAGTGTGTTTGGTAATAATTCCTCATAAGATAATTATAGTGAATTTGTGAGAAACATTCTCCCACCCCAAAACCATAAAGATGAACATATAATCATATGATTTGACAGTGGCAACTACGGTAGTACAATTTTTCTATTTGGTACCTTCCTTTTCCTCCAACCATTAGTTGCTTTTTAGATACATTCATGGTAATTATACTTCGAGGACTCAAAGAGAACAGAACTTGTAAAATGTCATCGGCTGACGAGCAACCTACAATATTAGACTTTGCTGAGTTTTGGTCTCGAAATGATCTGGGACTGCTGAATGTTGGGCATATCGTTTCAACAAAAGGTACCGATTTAAAGTCATGCCATTCATTAAAAAAAAACATCTTTGGACATTTCATTCTTATGATTTGATTACACTTCATTAATCCCAAACATGAATTCCAGGTTTCAAATTCCAAAATAATTTAGTTCGTCCAGTCTTTCAACTAAGCATCTTAAAATCAAACTAGTTTAAAAACCTGTGGAAACTCAATTAGGCACCGAGTCCTGGTAAAAGAAGTGTGAGAGCTTGTTGGGCTGCACTGGCACAGAAACCGCGCTCACTTCTTTCTAAGGCAGTGATTCCTTCTGTGGATCAGTCATTTGTCCCCGGGCCGGACGCATGCGTGTTCTCTATGCACAGGTCACTGCTGAGATGATGTAGTGGCCAACGCATGTCCCTCTTGTCTCTGTTGTATCCTCTTCTGAAGGAGATTCCAAGCTTTCAGTACCTTCAAAATAAAAAGACAGTGGGAGAATTCTCACGGGAGTAAATTATTTTGTATTTCACAATCAAGTTATTTTATGTATTGCAGATGTGCAGAAGCTATACTAATAGCAAGTTGAGTGTTCGACCTGTTTCTGAGTGACCTCTGGCTCCCACAGTGTGCTGAGCACTACGTTGGCGTGCGCTACTTGCTTGTCGCTGGACCACTGGCTCTGCAGGCGATGCAGGGCATCTTCTGTGGTCAAACCGTCTCGCTCCGATATCCTTAACACCGCCTGAGAGGGGAGGCAGATGGGTTAGGAAAACAAGATGAACGTTTATCGTGTTCTGTGTAGAATACCAAACTTCGGATTTTTAGCGCCCACCCAGTGTTTTTTTCCAAAAAGCAAAATATGGATGACAACAATGCATGGTGATAGCCACACGCACACACACCTCAACCACCAGAAATGTCACAACTCCCCTCGGGCTCGTCACCTTTACATCGTTACGCGACTGTGTTTGTTGCATTGAGGACTGCAAGTACAAGCACATTACCTCTTCCTCAGGGATGATTGTGACCCAGACCTCGTGGACCATGTCTGTCCAGCCGGCCTCCTGAAGAACGGCTGCATCCAACACGCAAACCTGCTTACCTGCAAAAGATCACATGCACATTGTGGAAATCTCTTCTGGTACAAAGCGACGGCACGGTTTCTTTATCATCTGCGCCAGTGTGATCAGTACATTAGTCACATTAGATCAGTACACAGGACAAAACACTTTAACTAACAGCCTACACCCACAAATACATGTTGAGTTTTGAAGTACTACGATTTAAACACTTAAAAGTTCATACGATACCTTCCTCTCTGGCTTGGCTGATTCTGTTCTCCACCAGAAGTGCAATCTCAGGCCATACAATATCCGTTAGTGCTTTTAACAGCTCCTGCATGAAAAACAGCACCTTTGGTGAATTGTCTGTACAGTGGTGTATTCCATGTTGTGATGTGCCGAAACACTATTACTTGTCCCATTACCTGCTTTCCAAAAACCTTTCTTCCTAATGCACGTCTGTTGATGGTTTTATCTTCGTTCAAAAGATCTAAAAGTGACAAAAAAACAACAACTAATTATTGCACCGCAACACATAAAAATCAAGCCAATGCAAAGATGCATCATAGTCCTAGAAGTAAATGGATAGAGTGCGAGATATAAGGAGACGCATCTCCACCCACAGCCAAACCGGTCCTCGGCACACAAAGGTTTCCTCACCTGACCCAAATTCTTCAAGCACTCTGTGGTAGGCTGCAGTGCCGGGCTGGTACACCTCATGGCCCAGCTTGTCGCAGTCAATCCGGACGGCACCCAAAGCCTCCAGCTGGCTGGCGATGGAGCTCTTTCCACTGCCGCTGCCTCCCGTCAGGCCAACCACGTATGGGAGTGGAGCGAGATGGGATGTGTCCTAGTGCAGAGGAAACAGTGGATACAAGGGCCGAATACTGCAGCACTAAATAATAGCATAAAGAATGTATGGGTGGAGGTGATGACAGACGATGACACAAACAGCTCTTCAAACAGCTCCTCAAACAAGTCAGGCCTGCTCAGAGATAATCTGTTATGATAGTCCATCAGCAAGGACAAACACAGAGAACGAACACAAATCCTATCCATTTCAGAATCTTTATAGACATGATCTGATCCACACCTTCCTTTTCAGAAAACCTGAAAACTAAGGAACTGGTCTGTCTACTCCCAAAGTACAGAATTCTCTGCTTGGTACTTCAAAAAGACATTGTACTTTGGCATGTACTGGAAAGAAAAGCTATTACTTTTTTACCTGAACAAGACAGCTCCCATTAGAACAGTTAAACATTAAGAAGTTTCTCAAGACGGATCTGTGTGCTTGCTACAAAATGCTCTCTGTCACTTTTTGTATGAAAACACTACTCCTCATCTGCTCAAATGCTGGGAGAAAACGAGTTGCATGTTTTGCTTCAGTGAGTGAATAAAAAGTTTGAATGCAAGTTGGAGCATGATGTGGACAATTATTATTTGGTGGCTGGGGGCTGGGCAGAGCTTTTTCAACAGTTGAAAAGGAATTTCAGTTGACTTCAACATGAATGAAAAGGTTTTAACATATAATTAAATTAAAAGTGACTCAGATGTTTGTTTTCTTCTTCGTCATAGGCAGACAATTGATTGAAAACTTTGATTGAATGAAAGGTTGCATGATTATGAAGTTATGAATTATTACATCCCCCTAACAGATATGATTAATGAGCTTTAGATATGGAAAGGAAGAAAACATTTATATTTGAATTATATATATTATTTTTGTTGTTGTCTTTGGATTTCTGTAATGCTGACATAATATCACTATTTATATCATTCTTTGGTTTTGATTTTAAATGACCTACTTTTGGCAGGGTAAGGAGGGTACCCAGCAGACGAGAGCGTAGACTGGAGGAGCTGATCTTCTCCTCCTCTGTCTCAGTGTGATGGGCATCTTTAAGCAACTGGATCTCGTGAAGGATGAGAGGAGGAAAGCCCTGGTTTAAGAAGCAGAGAACACAAAACATCAAATATGTGCTCATGTGTACCCGGGCTAGGGTTTCCTGCATCTGAAAAAACAAGTTATACTGCTGTCCCAGGTAAAAAAAATGTGCACTAGAACTATTTCCTGCGCTTTTCTTTACACTGCAATTCTTCAAAGTAAAGCTCACTGACTCTCAGAATAGAACCTGGCATGAGACGTGAGAACAGTTTAGTAATAAATCATGCTGTGTAAAATGCAAGATTATATATGTCCTGACAGGAAAAAATAAAAAGGACAGATCTACATTTAAACACAAATATGTAGTGGTAAAAAACTGCAGTCGGGTTAAAATGATACTGAAATAAGCATCATATGTTAAAAGGGCCATCTGTGGCATACAATGTTATATGTTGGTAAAGAATTCTGCCCAAGAAAAACATAATTAGGAGGAGAACAACTGGGAAAAGTCAACGGGGGAAAAACAGCGGGAGAGGTGCAACACATATCGGCGATTTCCTGACTCACGTTCTCAATGCGTTTCTTGTTGACAGCCTCGCCTCCCCTTCTCGTCTCCTCGCTGACCACAATGCACTGCAGCAAGGGGTCAACCACAGAAACTCCATAGGGATCGTCAAGGGGCACGATCTCCACCTGCAGTGAGGGTTTGATGTCTTGCAGGAACTCATGTAATTTCTGGGCCCGCAAAGAGTAGGGCTCGACCAGCTCCTTTAGCACTTTCCCTTGAGCCGGGAAGAAAAGGATGTTAGGGGGGTGGCAAGGGGAGGGCTACCTTCTCATCATTAGACTCAAAGAAATGTCATGAGTACACATTCCTAAAATGAACAACTCACTTTTCAGCATTGCTTGGTCACACACCCCAATAAGGAACCTTCTATTGGCTAACATGCATGAGATGTTGAGCAGCGTCCTGTGGGCTCCATGGAGCCGGTCAAACGTCCCGCCTACCACCACGTCACTGTAGGTCTGCAAAGGTTCTGCCTTTTCTTCAGGCTCTTTCAGCCCCTCCTCGATCTCCTGCAGCCTCATTAGCTGTGGGTGAAGCAGCACGGAGGGCAGGCTGGGGCTGCACATGTAGCAGTGGCCCGTGTACCACTGCAGACACTGCGTAACCTCATGGGACTGACTCGGGTCCTGCAGAGGAAAGTCTGTCAGCACCACCTCCGGGGAATGAGCCAGAGATTGTGGTGTGGGGAAGGGGCAGTTTGGGAGCGCGGTCCCGCTGCAGGCAGCTGACTGAGCACGGACATTGGTCAGCAAAACACGAACATCCAGGTGCCCGCATATGTCGGCTGCATTGCTGTAAAGGCGGGAAATGAGCGTAGACAGGTCCACTACCGGTGGAAGGAAAACTGCTGGAGGCTGGTTCCCACTGCCCAGGTTCAGCCCGGGGTGGATGTGGACGTACAGTCTGCGCTCCACGAGCTGAGCAGCTGACCTGAGCACTGGAGCGATGCGCAAGGGGAGGGTGTGGAGAGGAGACGTCAGCACCAGGATGCCCGTGCTGAACATGGACATGCTACTGGCTGATGTCGCAGGGAATCGCAGTAGTCACAGTATCTGCTGGGTCACCGCTATAGAGTGCGTAAACACTGGAAGGAATGGAAAGTGCAAGTCAAAAACAGTAGCAGAATACGTGGACATTTGAAATAGCTGCTATGTCCAAAAGGCAGTCGAGGGGCAAGTGACAAGGCAGTCAGACGAAACCTTTCAATGCCGAACGCATGCAAGCAAAATGAAAAGACATGAACAGGATAGCTACATCAATCTGGGATTCATTGTCACAGGCCCAAAAGGAATAGTTACACTGTTGATATATGTGCAGTGGAGCTTAGGAACTTTGATTTGGCCTGCAAAGATATTTCTTGAGATAAAATACAGATTCCACCATTAAGAGACTGAACCACACCCTAACCATGCTTATTATGCTTGCATTAGTATGAGCATTCTTGCAATGCATTCCTGCGGTGTCTCTGTGAGCCCCGTGTTGTGTTTAATTGGTTTGTTGAGTTATGTGAACGGAATTATTGAATAGCTTTTTCAATTGCCCTCATATTAAAAGCCATTTAACTCATTCATTACACTGTAACGAGTCAACAAGGTCGCATTCCAGCGTTTTAAACCCGAGGCACTGGGTCAATACTTGTTGCCATGCTACAGAAACGAAGTAGTTTCAAACGTGTTATTAAAACTCAAAAGTAGTCGCATGATGATTGAGTAAATAAAAGAACAACTGCTTGTTATCGTTCTCGTGCAGCAAACAAGGAAACTGACCATAAACCTGACCACGCTATTGGTCAACACTGTCAGCCACTGACCAATCAGATATGAGCACTAACATACACAAGTATACAAGAGATCTGAGCAGAAAGTTGATCAATGTTGAGCCACTACGACTTCCTCTTACCCAGCTAGCTTTGGGTTTTCATTTTCGCTTTGCAAAAACAGTTGACAGCTAGATAAGTTAGTGTGTGTGTGTGTGTCGTCCAAAGTCGTAGCTAGCTAGCCAGCCACATAGTAGCTACTACCATCACATTGCCTGCAGATAACGCACTAACAATCTTTTGCGTAGTGATCTTATGGGATGAACTTGAGACGAAGATACGCTACTCATCATCAGGCCTCACCTGAGATAACGGTGCAGTCCGTGTTTCAGTTTGAAACAACATTTGGGTCGGCCCACTTTCTCACAGAGCAACTCAAATTCGTTTAGAAGTGACAACCACTCCGGTCAACTCGGCAGACACTGAAATGTCAGTGCACCTATATACTGACATTCACGGTAAACACATTCAACCGACCCAGTTCGGGAGCGAGCGAGGGTTTTTACGAAGTTAGCGGAAAGATCCACGTGACACAACATCCGGGTTTCAAAATAAGATGTCGACAAACCGTATACTTGCATGATGGAAATTAGATTAAATGAATTATATTCACATTAAGTATAAAACACGTGACCTTCAACTAGTGAGTTAAAGAGAAAATACAACTAAATTGTGCATGAAGTGTATTTCTTTTTTGATTTGAGGGTTAATGGAAAGATAATGAATTTAATTCAATCTGACTGACTGATATGTATGTGTTCAGGACATTTCTGACCACATAAAATATCTTCACGTTACCAATTCAGACATAAGTAGTAAGTAAAAACTGAACAGATGTAGTACCTTTCAAATAGATAATTTCTAAAAATGGTATAAAGATCATTTTCTAAATTTTCAAATTCAAAGCAATGACTAATTCACATGTGTAGGACGTATCTGACTCCACCTATACTAAAATTCTAAAAATAAAAATATTTACTGTACCAAGTAAGAGTTTATAAAAAATAAGTCCTACTTTTGTATACTCAAAAAGCTTATTTTTCATGAACTCTTACTTAACTGTATTTTCTCTTTAACTCACTAGTTGAAGGTCACATGTTTTATACTTAATGTGAATATAATTAATTTAATCTAATTTCCATCATGCAAGTATACGATTAGTCGACATCTTATTTTGAAAACCGGATGTTGTGTCATGCAAGTATACGGTTTGTCGACATCTTATTTTGAAACCCGAATGTCGTGTCACGTGGATCTTTCCGCTAACTTCGTAAAAACCCTCGCTCGCTCCCCATCTGGGTCGGTTGAATGTGTTTACCGTGAATGTCAGTATATAGGTGCACTGGAATTTCAGTGTCTGTTGAGGTGACCGCAGTTGACAACCTTGCAATGTAGCGCGAGTTTACCTGTGTGGAAGTGTGCTGCGGAGCGAAAGCGATGTGGAGAACGGATGCATAATACAAATGCACCATAACACGTGAACAGACGTGTGCAAACACCTACTGAATAAGTCCTTTTCTTGGTAAATCTTCAACGAGGAGCTGTCTTGTCTCGTCGACTCCAGTCGAAATAACCGTAAGCTCACCCACTGGCGAAAGTCACTCGCACGTGAACTGGGTTGGTGTGTCACGTGATATTTTACCTGCACTCTGATTGGTTTAGGGAAACGATGGGACGTCTGGGACACGTAGTCATTTAACTGCGAACAGGAATAAGTATTTTTGCTTAATATCTCCTGCAGCTCCCACAATAGTGTATTTATTTGGTGTACTGTATTAGAAGTTGAGATGACCTTTTTTCTTCGGTGTGCCAGTCTTCGTTACCTCGACAGCTCCGGCTAACTCCACGCTGAGCAGATAAGGTCCAATCAAAAACACCTGTGTGGGCGTCCGTAGCCTTTCATAATTGATGTAAAAGAAGGCGCTGGACTCCTTCAGGCAGGTTGTATAAAAGCAACGCCTCCAGCTTCCGAGGAACTGCAAATTGAGGTCCCTCGGTCTGTGCGCTCTAAGTGCCTTTGACATACATACTCGATGATTCATGCACGAGTCGTGGCCACTCCTTTGCATACATATTTCAGTTGTTAGCAATCAACTTGAGACATCAGAAAGGTGCCAGAACATAAGTATCAATTTTCCCAAACACAAAAGAGAAAACATGTAATTGAGTACAAGGAGTTTAGGGTTAACTTTGAAACGCTTTCTGATTGCACCTCCACGTGGTTAGTGAGAGCTGAATAAGGGATCCCAACATATTTGAACATTTGCTTTGGGTTATTTTGTATATAGTACAATGCTGAAGTAACACCCAGTTGCCAATCAGTGCAAACCTGAAAAATTAAGACCCTGGAATGACATTAAAATTAGTAAGATAAATGCACAACCATCGTAGACTCGTGTGGAACACATTACCGTTTTAAATTAAGCCTGAGGCAATTAAGAAATTAATATGCATTAAAACACGAGAATTTATAGTAATCACAAGGATAGAGGCAAACAACGACTCTTGCAGAAGATTTTTTAATTTTCAATTAATAGTTTGAGGCCAACAATTTTTACAAAAATAATAAAGAGAAATTAAGTGTTATCTCCATACTGTAGAAAGAGTTGCATGAAGAAGTCCCGGGGTTAGCTGGACAGAGGCATTGCATAATTAGCAAAAACAGACCACAACACAAGTAAAAACAACAGATTCAAGTAAAAAGTCATGTAATTACAATGAAGTCACATTACAGCCTGGTGGCAATTCTTGGAAATTAAGACTCTTGCTGGGTTTAAATTTTAGTCAGAGGAGTCAAACTGAAGCCATGGGACCAGTCCCGCTGATGAACTCTGTAGTCCTCTTCAAGACTTTAATTGACAGCAAGGTGCTCGCTCGGTAAGACTTGGTGAACTATGTTGTCTTTAAAAAATTCAAGTTGGTATTGTGAGAGGTTTTAATCAAAATATGAAATTCTTGATGATGAGCCTGCAGCTTCAGGCATGACATCTTCAATGGATGTACGTTCATGAACACGGACAGACACCCTTTTGTTCAGTTTCACTCCTCTGCTAAAGCCAAGTATATTAATTTGCTTTCTTATCGCTGGTGCTATCGCTGGCAGCTGTGTCATAATGGCACTTCTCCACACATCGCCTTGGAAACCATCCCCTTACACGCTCTCCCTCTGAAAGCCAAAACAGAAAGAAAGGACCTGTTACACGTTTGTTTAGATGAATAAAAATTAAAAAAATAAAACCACATCTCACCTCTCATAGGCCCCTCATTCAAAACTTTGTCTCCATACATCCACCATCTAGAGAGAAAGAACAAACATTAATTAGGAGAACTCTAATGGACAAACACAATGCGGGTCAATTACTCACAGATTCAAAATAAATCCTTAACTGGATGCCCAACCACCCAGACTTCCAAACCAGGGGCTTTCAAAGTCTGAGGGGACAAGTTTAGTCGCCCCCTTATTTTCACTCCATTCCTGCCACCCACTTTGAAAATCTCTTTTCTCGACAAACAACAATGATGATCAGAGTTTTTGTTCAGCCTGAATGAACTTACTTGGTGCCACGAGTGGCCAGGATGGTGTCCCCCTTGTTGAGGGGGATCCTGGGCTCCTCGGTGCAGGGGGTTCTGAAAAACGTCTGGAGACCTTTGCTCAGAGGGCAGCACGCTCCGTTATAGTCCTCCACTGCTTGGTACTGGACCTGCTAGCCGATGCAAACAAGAAATCTGGTTATTCTACTGCTCTGACCACAACCTGAATTCAGACGAGAAACAGATGTGTTTATAAAGTCGTGGTCTTCAATCTTAATGCATTCAAACATCTGACAATATGTCTGACAATCTGCATTCCATATTAGTACAGCCAATAGCCTTTGTTGCATGAAGACACATTTATTAAATCTCACTAACTTGTCTCTGAGGTCACACACATCCTAGCTGGCCCAGCCTTTAATCCTACTTGTGGGCCTGTGCTTTGTCTAAATCAACACCACATTAATGTCACAAGACAGATCTGACAGGTACTTACACTTCTCACTCGTTTATCAGCTTTCTGCTTCAGTTGCTCAATCTGTTTAAAGAGGAACAAGACAATCAAAATCCCTATTGTTTCGATAATGTATCTTTACATTGCAACAGGAAAAGCATCAAGAGCAGGACTTACAATGCCAACTGCCTAAACTGCTAGTAAAAATTCTACAAATTAAAGATAACTTATCATTTAACATACAAAGAAGAACAGTATCAGACTAATCTAAAACAGCATTGTGAATGCATTACCCAAAATTACCCGACTCAACAACAAACGTAACCTACAGTTAAGGTGTGCTGGTGACACTTGGGATGGACTGGCCATTCAATGCCATCACCCTTGGGCGTCCCTGACCACGTGAAGACTTGCTTGAAGTTCAGCCAGCGGGTGCCAAGGTCGTAAGGGAAGGTGAAGTCCTCCCCTGTTTGGTAGTGCTGTATTCTGTCTTTGGCCTAGAGGAAGATACAGAGAATGGTTGTGTGCGTGTGTGTTAATGGGATTGTGTAGGCCGGGTGGTGTCAAGTTTCTGTAATCAGCCCGCTATACTGGCGACAGATGTGTGAATTAGTCATAAAACTGACATTTATTTTATTGAAAGCACGTTGACAATGAAGTGTCAAAAGAGACATCCTGACCTTTTCCTCGATCCAAGACTCGATCGAGGTCTTATTTCGAAGGATGACTTTCATCTGAAAAGGACAGACTATTTCAATATAATAAATGGTTGGCTTTGAAGTGTAAATGCTGAAACGACAAGGTTAAATATCCAACAAAGCCAACAGCTTGTGTACATTTTAAACCCCAATTAAAAAACATACTTGTATGAAGAAAAGCATGCCAACGGCAATAGTGGTGCCCAGTGCCAAGCCTAAGGCAAAGAGTGTGGCAGCAAAGGCGGGCACACTGAACGGCATGAGGGGCTGAAATTGACGCACAGCGCTCATATCAATCTTGACAGTGCTCCACCCAAATGATATCTGCAGTGAGGAAAAAGAAAACAGCTTGACATGTGTTAACATCCGTATCTAATGATAAAAGCTGTGGTGGTAATAGGCCGTCAGAAAGCATGGTGTGGTGGGGAAGGGAGACAACTGACCCTCTCATATAGCTGCGTGTACATGGTCATAATGAAGATGATGGCAGCGTGTGAGCAGCCCATTGGAGCCAGCAGCAAGAAGCTGGTGAAGTAGGCGTGGTTCTGGTGGCCGCAGCAGTTGTTGATCCAGGGGCAATGGTGGTCCATCTTCATCACGCACCTGGGAGAGGGGAGGCAGAGGAGGAGTGTCGGGGGAATTGACTGGTTGTTTGGGAGATTAACATACTAGATTATGTGATGCGTCTTTGTGCAGCCTATGGAGTGCTGAACAGAGATCTTACAGCACTACATGGGCAGAAATTCATGGACGAGCCACGTACATGCACAAGCCAGCTTGATGTACCAGAAATACCTCAGTGATTTTTCTAGCTGAAGTAGTGCTGTCTGTGCGCTTTTATCTTCTTTTAGTCCATCTCACACAGATGAGTGACAACATACTCTTACTTTCGTAATAAATGCAGCTACCTGTTACACTTGCGACAATGGTGGGACCTGGGGGCCTTGTACCCTTGGCAAACTCTGCAGTACTGTAGGTACTGGGTATCCTGTTGAGTCTCCTGTTTCGGGATAAAGAAATAAGTTAATTTTCCTATGATTGATGGTTTCACTCTATCTTTACGTTGCAATTTTGCAGACATGGTTCCAACCTGTTTTTTTTATGATATCTACATGAACATACATTAATGACAAATGTCATAAGCCTTTATCCTTATTGAGAAGCCTTACTGGTTTCCAGCCAAGAGGAATGTATCCAGGTCCAACAAACATAGCATTGAAGTAGTTGTAGAGGATGAGGACAGTCCAGTTGAGAAGCATAATGAAGTTGATGCTACCTCCTGTAGTGTCTAGTGGCCAGTACCAAATAATAGAGTCCAGAATTGCCATCGTGGAGCATATAGCGATGACCGACAGGGCTATGATTGGACCCCAGTGGCACAATCTTCGAACCTCATGGAGGTTCTGAAATGTCACAAAGGTTGACAGGAAATTCATCTTTTAGCCACAAGGTAAGTTGTAGTACTTTTGGTTGTGTTCCTGAAATGTATTGACCAAACTTCAAGGAGTTACGTTTTCCCCTCAGCTATTTTGCAAAGTCAGCAGTGCAGATGATGCACATATTTTTTCTCGTCTTCTGAGTACCCAGCAACTGGCCTGGTCTTGGGTCACTGGGGCTCTCCTTGTCCCATTGTTTCTTGCCCTGGCAAAGAGCAGCATCCTCTCCTGCCAATCTTCGGAGCACACTATCCTTGTGACAGACTGAAATTCCCCATCTAAGAGAAAGAGAGAGACATTTAAAAACATGAATGATCTATCGCTCTATCAATCTAACGTTATCTATCAAGTGAGCAAGCTGGTTTTACATGAGTTTATATAGAGCTACACCAAGTTGGCAATGTATTAAGCACACACCTAAACTAACGCAGCCCTGCTATACATTATACTTTCATGGAGGTTATAATGTTCAGTATTCTATTATTAAGAGAGGTTTTGATTGAACATTTTGGAGACTGTACTGACGCTGTTAAACTGTAAATATTTCAAATACGTACTCTGATCTCATCGACATAAACGAGAGGAAGAATGTATGCCATGTTTGTTTCTGACACTCTTATTTTTACTGAAATATTTTAATCGCAACGCTACGCTGACTGTAAACACTGATCGTCACTGTCATA
The DNA here is from genome assembly GCA_038501785.1 of Myoxocephalus aenaeus. Lineage (NCBI taxonomy): Eukaryota > Metazoa > Chordata > Actinopteri > Perciformes > Cottidae > Myoxocephalus > Myoxocephalus aenaeus. Next base: position 2,140,510 of record JBAMJR010000065.1, on the reverse strand, counting down.
TTGCAATATTATCGATCAGAACTAACAATAACTTTAACACGTAACTAGCTCATTATACATGCATCATATGATACAGTGAAGCACCCAGGGGTGTAACTTCTTCATTAACTCACTAGGTGCACATCTATAGCGTTAGTTAGCTAGCTGGCTAGCTAGCTTGTTAGCCAGCTTGACAAGACTAACGACTGGATAACTACCGCAAGGCGCACCGTGGAAACACGGAGGATATTGCGTTTTAAAGATATAGCGAGTGTTTAGTAGGACACGTATATTAACATTTTGTGCGGAGGGAGAGAAAAACTGTCACTTTAAATTACCAACCTGGCACTTCCTTGGTTTTTTTCTTCAATTTCTTCTGTGTACAGAGAGGAACCTTTCTTGTGGTGTCTCGGAAACTATTACCCGCAACCCCTTGTGGACGTTTTTTTTTAAAGCTCAGTAAATTATCACTGAACCGTCAAATAATTCAAATAAATAATCTGGTACAATTTCATCACGTTTGGCAAAATTTATTTATATTTTTTATTGACTAGCCGATTGATTTTCAGTGGCGGAAAAATTAAAATAAAGTAATGGTTCTTGCCGAGCGCGTTATACTGTGACACAAGGAAAGGACTCCATTCGGGACTTGTTATTATTATCCTGAGCTAACGTCAACTGTCAACCAGAAAGCCACCTGTTTTATACCTAAACCTCAAAATGTCTTCAGACTTTGAAGCCTACGAGCAGGACTTTGGAACCATCACAGCAGAAGTAACTAACAAAATTGGCAAAATCCCCAAACTAAGTGGAGGTAAGACAGTACAACTTAGTTCAATCTATTAGCTGGAAAGGCTGAGCTGGAGCTAGCTATAAATTAGCTGGCATTTCTCAGCTGAGACGGTTAGCTAACGGTAGGTTGGAGTAGCCTACTGTACTTGTGTTATTTCATCAATTTACCATATTGTCTTCGTGTAAAAGATTTATCGCACGAAGGTGAAACGCTTATGTAAAACGGTGCATCACGTGTTGCTGGTTGTCTTAATGGCTTGGCATGTCTTTAATGGTTTTAGTCAATATATAAAGGTGCAATTCTGGGCTTAGTGGCAAATACAATCTTATGTTTCCGGTAGTTGACGTATGAATGCATTGCTTGCTTATTACTGCTACAGTGGCTGTGTTAAGAGGGCAGCAACACTTGTATTCTAGTCAGTAAATGGTATTTAAATATACAAATGAATGAATAGGAAGTGAATTTTCACTGGTGAGTCAGTGATGTCATGTGGTGCACCCAATTTCGTTTAATTTTTTGATAAACAGTGTTGTTGTTTTTTAATGAATGAACATTACTGGGAAACTGAGTTTTCGAATCACCATGACACCACATCATCTTTCTTTATTCTTTCATAATTAAATTGACATTCATGACAACATTATCAAACATTTGGGACTGAGTGCTGTCCTTCATCTTATAAAAAGAACTCAGACGTGTGTTTGGATGTCCGACTTGTGTGTAGGTGACATGTTGTTCCTGTGGTTCAACACTCCAGAGATAAATAAATTGTTAATAAGGGGATTGAGTCTGTCCATGTGTTATTTTTGCAATGGCCATCCTCTGCCGAATAGATGAAAGAATAAGTTACTTAGACTGTGCGTGCCTGTAAAAATGAGATAGAAGGTGGACATTATTAAACACTCTGTCAGTCAAATGACCATTCAAGTGTTCAAATGGGAGTCAAGTCAAAATGAGTTGGTTCCTTTCTGCTGTATTTACTTGAATAAACGATTTTTTCTTGTATTCTCCACATGGATTACACAAATACAGCCATTTAGGTCCTGTAGCCACATGGCTGGTCCTGGTGTAGGCTCAGAAACGGCACGTTCACACTGAAATATAATTTTTCTTACTGGCTGTCTCAAATATTTCAGATGGTATATTATTTGCGTTATTGGACAAATAGATGTTCATTACCAATGCAACTCATATCTTGTATAGTAGCTTTTATTGACAACCTTTTGTTACACAGTAGATTAAGACAAATAATAGGATATTACATACAGCAGAGGTCAACAATCTGTGTTGTCCCACACAGAATGTTTTCTTTTATTATGTAGTTTATTTATTGTTCATCTATCGAAACAATATTTATATTTAGGTCACAAATGCTAATTATAGAGTGATACACAAGCCGATGCACCTGTGTTTTTTTTATGCAGCCTGTTATATTTAAAAACGGTGCTCCTATTGCCCTGAAACTTTAAAATTGATTAGCTTCCATTGTTGGACAAGTATCATGCTGTCATGGCATATTTTTACCCAGACACTATATTCTGACATTCAAACATCTTACTCTATTTTTCTCCTGCTACATCTATGGGTCCTTTTTAAAACGTACATTATCTCTAAGCAACCATTGTGCCAGTGTGAAGACCTGTCCCTATTTACACAGATGAAATACTGCGTTTGCACTGCCTTATGAATCACAGTTAGTAGTTGGGGTAAAATAGTAATAAAGTTTGTAATTTTGAAAATGTGTAAAAATGAAAACAGAGGAAGAGAGCCTTTCTGCGCTTCCTAATCTAACAGCCAGTTTTTGCAGTGTGAAATACACTCTACAGCTGATCTTATTTCAAAAACATGCACAGCCAAAAAGATATGATAATTATCAAGCAGACTAGATATTATATAATGAACTACTCTAAATGTATGCAGTGACCCTGGTTACATTTTATTGTACACAACTGACTACTGCATGTAGGTTGTTTTCAGTTTTGACTGCTAAAAACTCCAATCCAACCCCTACTTGGAACAGTTATCTCAGACTTGCTCATTGGTTTTTCAAAGGGCCATGCCTTTCACAAAACCTCGCCCAACTGAATATTTCTGGTTTGGAATTGGCATCTTTGAAGATTCATGGCAACCCATTCCACAGTGTAATTCCACATTGCGTCCTCCCGCCATCTGTTGACTGTGTCAGAGTAAGCCCATATGAATATGCACAAAGCCAGGAAACGCATTAGAACCATAAGTAGTTGTTCAATGTCTTCTGCCACTAACAGAATAGTTTACAGTTTAATTTCAATTCCCTTCCTTCTCATTACGGGTTTTCTTCTTTCCTTTCTTAAGTCCCTCTGGCTCTTCTTCCTGAAGTGGCTGATTTTTTTTATTTTTTTTTGCCGTGGTTTCACAGCCCTCCATTTAATACATTAATATAACTCCAGACAAAGGGCTTTTGTCATTGCTGTTGTTGTATCTCTCCATTTCACATGTGCACAATTGCTGATAATGGCCAGGGCGTGTGGAAAGAATGCCCTTGACTGTCTTCATTTCTGTAACAATCAAATAGATATGTGTTTATATATTTATTTGTTGCCATCCCCCCAAAACTAAGGTTCAAGGACTATTTGAATAAGAATACAATGAAATGTTAGGCCTTGTTCCATGAAACATGAATGTCATTTTTTCACCTTTGAGTTTTTATGGAATGAGATTGCCTGTCAATCATTGGAACTCAATTGGATTTGGATATATATATATATATATATATATATATATATATATATACTTCTCCTTTGTTTGCCTTACTTCTGTGTACAAAACTTCTCATCTGTAAATATCCATATATATTTCACATCTCTCCAGAGTTTGAAGAAAGCAAGAGAGCTCCTTCTCACCTTTCAGCCTCTGGCTGTTTACTGTGTAGGTTGTGAGGTTGGACACAGGTTTTAAAAATGAATTTGAGGACTGGCAAAAGTTGATGTTAGCCCCTGGTGCCTGAGAAATGAAAATCTTGATTTATTTTTTTAGTACATATGGTCTTTTTGTGTGTGCTTTCGATGGACATTATTCTGATGAGCTGCTCACAGCTGGATCAAGTTAAAAGTATTACATCTTATCTTTATCTTTGTAAGTATGAATTTGGGACGGTCATAATTTACTGGTCACTGGAGCCATTGCTTCAAAATGTCTGTTGTGAAAAAGGCCTATCCATATGATTCAAAGCAAGCAATTTCCAACATTTGAGTGTTTGTTACCTGTTGTCAACATTTTATATTTTTTCTTTTATATATGGCTTCAACAATGACTTGGTAATTAATCTAACTACCTAAAATGTAGTTTATTCAAACATTTTTCTTTTTATTTCATAATTTTAGCAATTTTCTCTTCTTTTCTCTCTCTTGATTTAAGATATGTTGTGTGAATGACGCTTGTTTCATACATTTAATGATGCTTGATCGCTGAACTACCGGACCAGACTTCTACATTTCATGTGGGTTCACTCTCGTGGCAAAGCTCTAATTTCAGAACAAAGACCAGTTCTTATATTTGCAGAAATTGAAGTGGTAGTGTTGCTGCCTTTTTAAATAACGATGGGATGCACTGTGGTTTACGTGCTTCTTTGGAACGCTTGCAAGTCGTAATGAGTTTCAATGGGTAATGTGTAAGAGCATCCACGGGGTGAGGTGCAGAACGGTGCGTTAGTCATTCTGAGGGGGACTCATACTTCTGGCAAGTGAGCAAAGCTGACACCTCCCTTCCCTTTGAGTTGGCACGAGGTGTCTCACTGCTCCTCAACAGAAACCAACAAAGGCCTCATAGACGCCAATAACTAAGAGACATCAAATGTTGGCTCGTCGTGTGGAGAGAATGTGTAAATATATCTTCAAATGTGTCCTCGTGTGTTGTTTTCTCCCAGTCTTTCTTTCCCTCTCCCCCTCTCTTCCCCCGTTGCGGGGGAGTTAGGTTGTTGTCATGAAGCGCTGTTCTTCTGTCGGCTGATCAATATGTTGCTGTTTTTTTCTCTTTCAGAGGAGAAGACACAGCTGGTTCTAAATGTCGACAAACAGCTTGAAGAAGTCAGAGAGTTGGTATGTCTTTGATCAGTAATTTTCTCCTCTTCCCATTTCCTAAATAATGAATTTGTGGAAAGAGGGAGGGCACAATTTTCACTGGCACCAGACAACAGCACCTGTATTATCCTGGTGACATGACATGCAGACACACACACAGATACACACACACACACACACACACACACACACACACACACTCACACACTTCACATGGCGGAAAGGAGGCTTCCTCCTCACATGATTACTTTCCAGTAATCTGCTTTTAAGTGACACCCCTATGACACATTTCAAGCCATTATCTTGAGGTGGGAGTCTTCATGTTGCTGTTTAAAAATGAGCAAAGTCACCTGACAGAGACAAATTGTTGTTGCAGTTGTCTTGTTATGTCACAGTGATTAGTTTCCGCCACAGAGAGACCTGTCTAGCCATGTATCAAATGTACTTTTACTTCATTCCCTGTGACATGTGTTGGGCCTGTGCATGTCGCCGCAATGAAGGGGCGCTCCTATTTGATTGTGTATTTATTTACGGAACAGCCTTCCTCCTTCGCAACTTTTATCACAGCTGAGTGACGCGAGCGGGAGGCATTTTCTTGTTACAATCAACATGGAACATAATAAAGTTAATGCCGCTGAAGTTACTCATTTCAGAAAGTTTAAGATTTGTCACAATTTCCTATCTTTAGCAGATGTTTGTCATAGACTGCAAAGGCTAACCTTTTTGTGAGATTTAGAAAAGCAACATTAACCGAAATGTATTGATGGTAAGATAATGGCCATTCGAGGATAGGAAGGCTCTAGACCTGTTAATTTTGTGATGTGTTGTATTCCAAGTTGTTTTCTTTTGATATGAATGTTCATGTTAAATGAACTGAATTAACTTCTGGTTTCAGCTGGAGCAGATGGACCTGGAGGTGCGGGAGATCCCCATCCAGAGCCGAGCCATGTTCAACGGCAGACTGAAGAGCTACAAGCAGGAGATAGAGAAGCTTGAGAAAGACTTTGTAAGTACTTTAACACCTTCCTAATTATTTCTTAATGGTTACTTGACTATTACAAATGAAAATGCACATAATCAGCATTTACAAAATTCTCTTTCAACGTGTGGCTTTTTAAAATGTGCATCTGTATGGCAACATATTTGTTATGTATAAGACATACTGCAGTTATAAGTCACCTTTTCAAATCCCTTGTGGTTTACATGCACATCCAATGTTTGCTCACTCAGCCAAACTCACTCCCTCTCTCTCTCCTCACTCTCACACACACACACAAACAGTCCTACGCTGAAGCTCGGTGGTGCATCCACCGAGGTTAATTCAGACTTCGTATTTGAACTTGCAAGTGATGCCTATTGAGAACAGGTTGTGCGTGTCTGGGTTGTTGCTGCAGAATTTGGCCTTGTTTACTAATTCATAAATCACTATGTGTCTTGACTTGATCTCCAGCCTCTATCAACGTGTAATAAATAGCCCAGTCTTGTAGGTGCATTGCTTTTAGTTCAACATTGCTCAAGGCATTTCACTTAATCAATAATGTGATGGAATTGAGTAATTATTGAATATAATTCCAATGCTTCCTGGTATTTGTTATATATTTTGCAGCTCTTCCTATTATCCTCATTTTTGAAGGTAAACACAAACAATGAACTAACGATACTTTTGAAACTATGTATATTTAATGGTATCTTTATTTTTTTCTGTTATTGTTTTCTGTTGTCAGTTTTGTTTTGCTCACAACAGGATAATAAACCCGTAGTGTAAATGCAACCGACCTTGAGCTCGAGAGCAGACGAGAACTTCCACGAATCAAATTTGATGTGAAAAAGATCCACAACCTCAGAATGGGTTGGATAAATAAATACTGAAGGCGGATTTTTGTAGAGTTGCAGTGTTCCAATTAAGTTACTTTTTTTTGATTTTGGGAAAGCAATCAACAAACTTTTCTGAAAACCTTGAAAGGAATTGAAGGTGTAGCTTTCCACTCAAAGGAGAACTTGATTAGAGTATTTATTGTTGGGTCGCTAATGTTTGAGGGAAAGGATTTCAGGAAATAATAGTTAAAAATTTGTCTTTTAAAAATATACAATTTTAGAGTGCTTGTCTTCCGAAGTAAAGTGTAAAAAAAATTTGTGTGACAAGATTGAATGAAAATTGTGAAAATCACATCTAAAATAAACTATTTTGGATGTTATCAAAAACAATTATGACATAATTCTCCTGTGTGGACTCGCCACTGACAAACAAAACCAATCTTAATTAGAACCTGCTTATTTTTCACCCTAACCACTATCAAACACCTGCTTGACACCCTCTATCATTCATCACATCAACATAACAAATATAATCTAAAAAAAATATATAACATTTCCCCCAAATCCATCACTGTTCATTGCAGAACAAACAAGTAAACATGCATAAACAATCCATTAGGATGGCGATATCTCGTGCTAGTGATCTGTGAGAACACCACAGAGATGTGCTAACTGAGATCACAGGAGGAGATCTCTGTGCCAAGGCAGTTTACTTTCCTCGCCACGGGCATTTAATTGGCTGACGATTAATCTTTAACTTTTCTTCTTCCCACACTTACCATGCTTAATCATCAAGCAGTTGACGCCTGCTGTGGCTGATATTGGTGCACATTTTCCCATTACTTGCATTTGTATGCCTGTCTTAGGCTCTCACGTGGGGACATTTTGTTTTCTTTAACCAGGTAAGTAAGAATGTGTAAATTCCTACTTCTTCACTTCATACTTTGTCAAGGCCCAAGATACTGAAATACAAGCAGAAGGTAGCAGTTAGTCCTAGTGGATAAAGAATAAAAGACTATTGCTCTGCTTGTAACTGTGACTCCCCAGTATAACAGCGTCATCTTCACTTTTACACCTCTGTGTGTGGTGTGGTCAGATCAGTGTGCATTTAAACCAGGATCACCCACCTCACACGGTAACATCTAGTATTTCTGCTCTCCCATAAATCTGATGCAAGTGTTCAGAGGGCGAGAACTTCAGCCCCCTCAGATGTGCCTCAGATGTGCCAAATGCTATAGCCGAGCTCAGCCTCTCACTTCCTGCAGGCCTAGGGAGGACATGACACTCGGCTCGAAAGGCGTCTAGTGGAAAAAAGGCAATCTCCTTTCTTTTTAATGTAAAAAGCTCCGGCTTTGTTGTGCTTTCCGTGGATATCAAGGCCTTTCCACTCCCTCACTACCCAATCTCCCCCCAACCCTACCCCCTGCTGGTCTCCCACGGGTGTCTCCCCCCTTAACCTGCTCTCTCATCCTCCCATTCACCCGTGGTTTGAAGTCTTCCTACCACCGGTGTGCCAGCTTGAGACCTCATTCCTGCTCCTTTCCAGACAGGGCCAGAGTCGACCCCAGTAACCCAGCCATTTCATCCAGGAAGACAACTTATCAAACGGGCATCCCAAAGGTGTATATATGAGATGTAGCTTTGTTGGCTTGGTTGACAGCTTCATTGCGATAATCGAGGGGACAGTGGGGGTCTTAAAGGTGCTGGGTCGTGACAAACGGGGAATGCAGCACCTAAAGGGGATGGCAGCCTGACCCGAAAAGAAGAAAAAAGACTAAGTAAGAGTGTGAAAAAATAAATAAAATTGAGAACAATGAAAATCCTATTTGATGGAGTCGGCTTGTTCTGGTCAGGGGAAGCAGGATGACACGGCTCTTAGCAGTGGCTTTGATCAGGGAAAGAAGAGGTAAGCTTAATTTAATGAAATCTATCGGGTAAACAGAGCCACCATCCTCAAAGGGCCGCACTTGGTCCATCACAGTGGGGGAAGGTGGGGGGTCTACAGACGTCTGCTGTGTCTCACAAAACACAATCCTCTTTTGAGGATGTGACTCAAATGATGTACAGTGCTAATTGTAAATGTGTGACGCCTCTGACATGGGCATAATGAGGTGTCAGCCATAAGCTGTCATAAAGCAACATTGGCTCAGAGATTTAGAGGTACTTTTGTCAGCTCTGGAAACTGTTGTCGGGACGCATTTCGTTTTTTATATCAAAGCCCTTCCTTTCCTGCCATTTTCAAAGGTGTCCCATGTTGTTTTGTGTGGTCTTTGTTTGAATATGTTTAATATATAGTAACACATTTTTGTCTAGCACAGATTTCAGTGAACCTACAGTTAACAGTTTGTCTTAATGGATTTTAAATATCATGAGATCATCGATAAAGCAGAATTTAAAGAACTGTGTCCAACCTTTTAGCTTGTGAAGTTCACAAATATAGAAGGTGCATCTCTATATTCACTCCACATTAGTTACAAGCACAGCAAAGCTACACGGCATAGCACTCTTAAATACTTCTTAAAGTTAATCCATTAAATCAATAAAGTCATTTTTTTAATACTTATTTTCCGTGCAGGTTTTTTGAAGGGTCTCCCACTTGTGCTAGCCTCCGTGGTTGTTAATCTCTTTTTGCAGCAGATGGCGGTATTGCTCTAAGAATGTTCTTCTACTGAAGGTACAAGACTAGGACAATATTGGCCACATTTCCCAATTACTTTGCCTTTCTGATGTATGAGTGGCCTTGCTATGATAAATCCTTCCACTTATTACTATTCCTGACCTCATCCTTTATGCTTTGTAAAGGAGATTGAAAATAATGTTACCAGAAATGTCCTTGTCGTGAAAGCCCATCGACTACAAAGTGCATTATAGGAGTTTAACTTTATATATTTTCTTTAGTTTGTCTATGCGCAGTCAAGCTCTGAAAGTTAATTATGTAAGCACAATTTGAATAAAATAGTATCTCCTTGTAGGAAAGTGGAATGTCTTTCAATAGTATATTACATTGTAAACATTTCATACTGTAACTCTCCCATTTCCTCTCCCAATTAATCTTTCTGACTTTACGCATTGCTGCTAATATCTCCCCTCCCTCAGTTGTGTTTAAGGTGGTGAGTTAAATGTTGTCTTTATTTAGTTTTCAATAGCAAAAACACTTATGGTCCAAATGTTCAAGGCTTTGTGTTCAAGGATCCTTGACTCTGATAAAGGTTAATTGGTAGTCATTAAATATCAAGCTCTGACAAGTTTTATTGTTGAACACATTAAGTGGATCTGGGTGTCAGTGATGGTCGAGGCAGTTTTGTTAATGCAATGAGAGTCAATATGTTGCTGTGGGTAATTCTTTAGAGCAAATAATTTAGTTGGATCAACCTCAATTCTGGCTGAATAGAAAGCTATTGTTGATTAGTCATAATATACTGTATCGTACTCCATCAAGTATCACTAATGTGTCATTCATTATCAAACATCTTTTGAAATGCATATCACTACCCAGTATTTATATGAGGTATGCAAGTTATTACTATATGGGAAAAATATGATGCGGCCAACTTTCTGTCACCTGCATTACAGTACCCTTTCTATAAGTAAGGGTTGAAATCACAATGGAATGATTTTCTCCTTTCCTTTCCGAGCTTCATTTATTCCATTATGGATATTGAAATAGTTGATGTTTGTGTTTTCTAATATTGAATCATTTAGCCAACTGCCACAGGGATACAACTATCCCTTCCAAATTTCTGATTGTCTTTTTGGGCTATTGTTTTGAGTCACGGTCAAGTGTGATGTCTGGACTGTCCTTTCCTTTTATTAAAAACCTTTCGATGGAATGCCTCCTAATGTCTGTCCAGGGGGATAATTAATGCATTTCCAAAGAGTCAGCCAACCTTGGATTATTGAACAGTTTATTTGCCAGGTACACAGAGGTGAATGCAAAGAAAAAGCTGTTTTCTGTGCACCTGGATATATGATTTTCATAGTGACCTTCTAGAGATGATTTAGCTTTCAATTGGCACAAACATTGAGCGCTGCATTTATTGAATTGGTACATTGGACCTTTTTAAGAGCAACTTGTAAAGGAGGAGAATTTATTTGACTTATATGAGTTAATACAATTTAAGATCAGTGTTTTTTATTGAGTTTGTCAAATGTGAATATGCCTCAAACAAGGCCAATGCATACTATAACTCATGGTTTGTATTTGGTCCCCTAGTATCCGATCAGAATAAATTGTCTTGTTGTAGAAGAACTAATGAATGACTCTTGACTTTACAAAACACAGCTCAGGCTTCATCTTTTAGTTTAGCAATCAGAAGTTTTCCATAAGCCTCTTTTCCTGTTTCCAAACCCTAGAGCTATTTGTTGCCTCTGCATCTGAAGGTCATCCACGATCCGCTCATCATTTGCAATGAATTAACATCTTTGCAGGGTTCTTGAAATGCCCTATAAGATACAAGGTATTGTGCCTATGTGCATGCTTTGTGTTCTAGGTTGGAGTCTATCGTGTGAACCGTTATTTACTCTTCACTCGAAGCATACTGATACCTTGTTCTGTATTTAGAGAACACATCCCAAATATAACCAAACAGATGCAGATGAGGCTGCTCTTCGTTTAGTTACTGTATGAATTTTATGGACAATTATTTTATTTTTTTAATTAGTGGTCACGGACAATTCAAGGTTGTGGAAACTATCCAACTTTGGCTGATAGCAGCCATGAACTCATTAAGTTTGGCACAAACACGGAAAGAAGAGTTTGCAAAGTAATTTATCAAGAAGTTCTGTATTTGCTTTAAGAAGCTCCGAAATCAATGCTATTTATTTTTATAATTTAAAAAAAACAACAACAAAAACAGATGCTGATAATTATGTTGCGATTTAGGTTTTGATGGGAGATTTTAGGACCACTGTACTTCCCACACTTGAAGCGCACTCGTCGTGTTAAATAAATTAGCATTGTTGTAATCCATCTTGAAGGGCTCTAGCTGTTTGCCCCGTCCTCGTTATGGTGACTCCTCTAAGCAGAGGACATGACAGACCAACATTAGTTGGATGTTAGACACTTTAAATCGCCTTAGGTTGCCTTGGCTTACTTGTTCTTATTAAACACAGCGGAGTGAAGGCAGATTGATCTTTTCATGGTTTATTGCTTAACAACCCATCAATGACACCACATTCTAATCACTCGTAACTAGTTATAAAAGGACTCTGCCAATTGACGGATTTTCCCCATATATTTTCTCTGAGTGCAGATTTAAGATGTAAACAAATAGATCTTATTCTCTACTTATGAATTATGGCTTTCATTGGGAAGTTGTTGTGCGCAGTATGTCTTCCTCAAGCCCTTTGTGGATTTGTGGCATCGGCGGCTTTTCCATGTCGTCTTTATGGACACGAAGATGGGATTCATTTGTGGATTAGCCTTTTGTCATTCATGTTGAAACCATTTTTTCACGGGTTTGATGGTGTAATGGCAGCAGCGGGTCAAATCTGGGTTGAAGGACAGTGTCACAATAAGGACAAAAGGATGTATTGTCCAAAAGTTCCGTGTTCACAATCAGAAAAAAAAATGTGAGTGAGACACAAACCAGAATATCACAATGGGCAGGAGTTCTCCAGTTCTTTTTGTTACTTTTTTAGTGATTAAAACACATGTATTGCATCAATTAACCAGTTCTCTTGATGGTTGATTGACATGTCTTTCAAGCTGAAAATGGCCCTCTTGGCAAAGTCCGGGTGGTCACTCCATGACTTGAATAGCACATGCCGTCAATCACATGTGATGAGCCTCAATAGGGATATACAACAGTCTTAACTCACTTAACCCACTAGAAGAATTATAGAGGCTAAAACCATGCTGCAAAAGCACAAGTTCTTACCCTTATTTTGACCAGACCTGATTTAAAAGTTTAGAGAAATCCCAGTGCAAAATCTTCACAAATAAAATATGTTAGCAAACCATTTTTATGAATATGATAAGTGTCCCAGACGGAGGAGTGAGAATACATTTTGAGGACATTTGCTTTACTGTCATCCTTATGAGTTTCATGGTCATTAACAGGGTGAGTTCTTGTCAGTAGTCGACTTGCACAAATCACATAGCATATCATTTGTAAGCAGATCACCCTCAACTCCCTCTCCCTCTCTTTATGTTAACACTTGTCTGTATGGGTGAGGTATCTGCATTATGCCTGGAGCACAGGTTTTGTTTGGCAGTGTGCAAATTCGGCCGTTATCCTTCCACGCGATCGTTTCCTCTCTCGCTTATCTCTCCTGGCCCCTCCAAAGTCGCCGTACTTCCACACACACTGACAGCGATCAGTATAGCTTTCAGACGCTCGTCTGGCAGAGTCTGCCATGAAGCGATGGCCCTCCCAGGTCCCCTCGCTGTCCTCGGGGCTTGTGTGATTGAGTGACTGGAGTGAGTGGGGGCCAAAGATAATAAGGGGGGAAATATAAAGACATGGGGCGATGATGTGATAACACCCCCGTCCTCCTCCTTCCTCTGCTCCCTCTTTTTACACCCCTTTCCACCTCCCCATCACTTTTCCCTCTGTTCTTCTTTCTGTCCTACCCCCGATTTCCTTGCACCGAGCCTGTCCCACGCAGTACTGTAAACCAGAAGTGACATGTGACACCCACTCCCCAGTGATGTGCTGACAAGCGGGTACTAGAATAGGTGACACTGTTTTCTTTTTTTGCCAGACTGGCTTAAGTATGGTGAAGGCATTCATGAAGTATTTATGAAATATATTATGAATCATTGGGTCTGTGTTTTTCCTCTGTATTTTAGGCAGTGGCATTTGCTTTTTAATAAGTAAGCCTTGGAGAAGGCGAGTGTGGGGAAAGGGGTGAATAGAGGAAGCACTCTTTACATTGCATCTTTACTGGCGGTTCTTTATAGTTAAAGCTTCATGTTTACAAATGTTTTAACCCCACGCTCGCACACACATGCAGACACACAATTAAACTTAGTTCCTACCTCTCATCCTAAGTGTTTCTAATGAGGGAGCGTGTCACAAAGAAAGGGAATGTGTTTTTGCTCTCAGCGACCAACAATTTTGCCTTTTTTTTTTTTCTCTGGTGTTTTTTAAGCCTGCAGTGGAATCTGGCTGTGGCCTTGATCAGAATTACATTGTGGAAGATGAATTAGGGTTTCTTTTTCAATTATCCCAGAGGTTAGCCACCATTAGAGCATCAGCCTGCTCCTGCAGTGAGACTAAACTCTTTATTTTTGTTCCCATCATTACCAGAGAGCACTTGTTTGTTCTGCATTGTGAAACTTTTTGTACATTCTGTCTTTGTACGTTTTTATTTCAGAAGTGATCTGTTTCACATAAAACATTCTCTGCTTTAAATGCTTGTAGCAAATGGCCAAGCATCTTAAGTATGAACAAAAATCTTTTGCCCATTTCGGAAAACAATCATTTTAAATAGCTCATTAAATGGATGTGATTTGTGTACTTTTTACTTCAGTTTTTATATATTCTGCTACTCTTTCTTTTGAATAATGAACTGCAGATGTTGGGTTTTTGTGAATTACTCAACTTATTCCTGTGATGAATATAGCATGTTCTTTTCTGTATACTTTAGTTTTTTTATTCTACGTCAGATGTGTAAACAAGTCTTCTCTGTAGCCTGCAGTTGGCAATTTCCCCAAAATTTACTTTTGTAAATTCCAGTACAAAACCTGCGGACTCCCAGGAAACTGGTAAGTGTATTGGGAAGTTCAGGAGGGCACATGTTGGAAGGGCTTTGGAAGGGGGCCTTACTGGCCTCATCAGCATTTGAATGTGTTCTGGCTACTGAAATAACAAAGTATACATAAATATATAGAGATAATGATCTGGCTAAGTCCCTATATGTGCTGCTGTATTCTTATGCTAATGATCGAGCTATTCAGCGCCAACAATGGTCACATTACAAGTAAAGGCAAAGCACTGAAGGAGATAGTCTTCTGTGCGTGTCCACTGACGGACACGCACATGCTCAGCAGGCCCGACTCCTCTCCCTTTGTGTCTAGGTTTTTTTTATTTTTTTTTATTACATTTTTCAATTTTAGATAACACTCCAAGAATAGACATCAAACAAAAATGAATCATAAATCGAGGTCAGGAGTGAACCTCTTTCCAAAGCAGAGAAAGGGTTAAAAGTGAAGGTATTTCTTTCTTTAAAAAAGATGGGAAGACTGATAGGAGAGGAGCTCTTCTCAGCAGAGGGTTCAGTGAACCATATGTAGGTAGCCACAGGCTAATGGGCCGGTTGGTCCCTGGCTTGCCAGGTATCCTGCATTGCACATCTCCGAACACCCCCCTTCCTCCTCCACACACACTTTCTCTCTCCTCGTCATCCTCCAACACCCACCTCTCCCACCCCTCCCACCTTCACTCTGTGAAAATCCCTCCTCCACTTTCCTCTAATCTCACCTTTTTCTCTGGTGCTGACCCGGGGAGGCCCACTTTATTCCCCACTGCACGCCAGAAGCCAGCGTTGTGATCGGAGCCCGAGCCCCTGTGCCGGTTCCCCCTCTCCTCTCTCCTTGCCCTGGCTGCCCGCCTCCCCGACGGCTCTGCTCTATTGATTTACTCCTCCAACCAATGCTGTCTGTCTCTGTTTTGCACCACCAGCACCTAGGTCCCTCATCTCTATAACCCTCCCTCTTTCCCCATTTTCTCTCTCTTTCCCTCGCTTGCTGTCTTCTTTCTTTCTTTCTTTCTTTCTTTCTTTCTTTCTTTCTTTCTTTCTCTTCATACTTCCTTTCTGTCTTTCTTTCCGTCCTCTCCTACACAACCATGGGCTAAGAGAGAAAACCTGAGAGAACACAGGAGACGGAGGGAAGGAGAGATGGAAGGATGGGGGTGTGGGAGGGGAAACAGGGCCTTTTGATTTTTCATTAGAAGAGCTTCCATATTTTAATATTGGGTTTAATCGGGCCCTCATGCCTTAAAGAAATAACCATTGAGAGATGATCCCTCGGCCTTCAAAAAGTATATGGCGCTTCTTCAATCAAAGCCCTCCTTGAATTTGCTCTTTTGTTTGGAGTTCACTTGCAATCCTCCCCCCCCCCTCCCTTCTCTTGCCGCCTCTCGGCCTCTCGCTTTGTGGGTACAGTCGTTAGGCTTATTGACTGATCTCAGCTGTACTTAGCAATAGAAATGACTTTGACAGGGAAATACACCACCGGTATCACAGAGGTACAAGCATGAAAGGGCCCCATCAGAATAGTGCACTCTCTCACCAGCACACGGCGAGGTATTTATCCCTCAGATAAAATCTTGTTTACTTGTGGTGGAATTTCTATGATTTCTATAGATTCAGTGATGATGTCAATTAGCAATTTGCATACTTAAAAATAAATACATAATTAAACTAATAAGATACACATTTTTTACAGTTGTCACTGACCGTGTCAGTTATTTTTAGTGGCATAAGATCTTTTTAAAGCGGGTACACTCTGTCACCCCAAAAGAAGTCTCGTCACCTCATACCTGTTTAGATATGTCGCAGGCTCATTTATTACCTCGTCTCGGTTGATCATTCACCTTTTTATTTGTGTTTTCGACAATCGCTTCTCTGAGACTCCTTCAGGTTTTTCGCGGCAGTGTAGAAGCCACCGAAGCACCAACCTGTGAGCTAATGAGAGGCCCCATGCTGTTATCTAAGGCTCTGGCTTCTCTACCATTGCTGCACTTCTATTAGGGGAGAGAACACACACCAGGCTACTGCTCACATATGTTGTGCGCGTACGTTCTCTAAAGGAGGTTTCCCCGGGATGCAAAGGCTCGTAGAAAGCCTCCGCCGTGCACACAGTGGACCCCGTGCACGCATGTGAACTCGCACAAAGACACACAACAGTCAGAAGTGGGGGATTCGATGGCACCAAAGACCACAATACAACAAAGGCACAAATGACACCCTCCTGTGACAATCCCAATTGTCGCTTCTTGCCTTTGTCTGATAATATATCAAATGCATTTAAAAAGAGCACTTACTTAATTGAACAACCTCTCCCAATTTGTTTGTGTTAAAGGAGAGTGAAAGACACTAAACAACAATTTGTGTGAGTGTGTTTTTTCCTTTGTGCCGTGTGTGTGCCGTGTGTGTGCCGTGTGTGTGTGTGTGTGTGTGTGTGTGTGTGTGTGTGTGTGTGTGTGTGTGTTAAGCCCCCTGCCAAGCAGAGATGCATTATTTAAGATGCTGTTGTGATACTTGTGCCTGCTTAAAGGTCTCCGCTTCCTTTTAACGCCGCGCCGCATCGGTCCACCTCTGCCCCCACTTGTGGGGGGAACCAGAGTGAGACCCGCTGGTACTGGTCCACGCATCACCTGGGAAAATATCACAGCAGGGGGCAAGGGGGTAAGGAAGTGATATCGATAAACTTTGAGCTTAGCACACATTCTTGTGAACATAAAGACATTTTAGGACCCAACTTTATTGTCATTTCATTGCTGACTTTAGACTTTAGTCTTTTTTCAGTTTTTACAAGATATTCAAGGATATCAAACCTTTTTTTTTTATTTGTGTTTTTATGCCCACCTGAAAGATATTATTAAAATAACGTTTTGATATGTTTCCATAATTCATTGAGCAGCTCTAACGGTTAGGAAATAAACGGGTCAATGCCAGTTTCAGACAAGCACATGGAGCTGAATATAAGTGTTATTGGGTCTAATTTTGGAAATGCCAAGCTGTTTTCCTACTAGTGCAAAAGCCTGTAATGGAACATAGTATTGTAAATTGAATATGGTTAATTACTCTTCCCGCTATGCCACCAGCCGTGTGTGCAGGGCGAGAAGCAAAAGAAAGTGGAGGGAAAAGGCGTTTGCAGAGGAACTTCAGGGCCCCTCATTACACTCTCCCCCTGGGTATTTTTACGCCTTTTATTTCCCATCTAATGAACTGTTTACATTTTTGAGCTTTCCAGGCGCCACAATTATTTGCGCTTGTCCTTGTGTCACTCGCTGCACTGGAGGAGAGTTGGAGGGCATTGAAATGTGTATGTGAATCTCGGTTTCTTTTGATTTTAATTATTGCGACTTTTTTTGGAGATGGGAGAACTTTTCTTTTACATTCCAAAGACCCTTATTGTTGACTGCTTGAAATTAGGAAAGGTCATTGTTTTACGATCATCAATACGTTTTCTTGAAACAGATGTTTTTTAAGATTCCTGGACAATATACCCATGCATGCCCATATACTAGAAAGAAATTGTGCACAAATGAAATATCCATATATTTGCTATAATTAAATAAATATCATTTTCTGCTCAGAGGTTCATGGCAAACTGATTAGCATATCTGATATGAATTGTTATGCATGCATATGTAATTACATTTTGATGGGTAAGAAGAGTAGCTTTTATTTTGTCTGCTATCCATGTCAACAGAGGAAAAACGTGTGTTTTTGACAGGACACCAGCACCTCCATCGCTGCTTTTGACGGGATGAGTGGAGTTTTAAAGGCAGGCCACTTTGCATAAAGTTAAGATGTACCTTTGTACTTTTCTTGTGTGCTTCCGGGAATAGAAGCAAATTCTCACCCAAGATTAAAAAAGTGACAAAAGACAGACCTTTCAAAAGGATTATAAAAAGCTTTCTCTTTTTTTCATTCTCTGAGCAATAAGGTATCTTCTGAAAGCGCTCATTCTTTTTTAGATTACAAAGCCTGATTAGTTGGTTTCGTCTTAAGATGTGGAGCTCAGTCTCTATATACTGTAACTATATACATGCATATATACTGTAACTATATACATACATACATACATACATACATACTGTTTCTATGGAACTTGCATCTGATATCTGCTTTCCTCACCTCACGAGTGATCCTGTTTTCACGTAGCAATAGTTTGCTTAACACCCTAACTTATAATCAAAATCTGTTACTGTATTAAGCAGTCAATATTGCACAGCTGTTTATGTTTTACATCAAATGGGAAGGCAGTAATCACTCAGGAATCTGTTGTTTTCCTGAGGGGGAATACAAAAACTGGAGTGTATACTGTAGGTACAGGGGAAGTAGCGGCACACTTTCATTTCAATGACATTTTCCATTCTTTATACTTTCCTTTGTTATCTACGCTGTTCTCATTGCAGAAACGCTTCATACATTCATCTGTAACAGACAGCTATTTAAGAAATACCAAAAATCCCTGCATATGGTTTGAAGGCGACGTAAGCCTCAACATTCAAATCAATGCTTCTCCCAGGCTTCCTCGTCTCAATTACTGGTGAAGTCGTCTTTCCCCCTAAGTTGCACTGCAGCTCTTTAAGATGAAACTCGACTTAAATGGAATATGTGGGTGTTTTCCTGGCAACAAATATGTGTCTGCCTGGTGTACAAGTGCACATGCTGCCTTCAAATTGATGCTTATTGTCTTTCTGGTTTTGTTCAAATCGGAAATTCCTTTTAACATCTGACAGCAGCAGAGTGACCACTTATTTACATTAAATAATGCTGACATTACACTTTTTTAAATTTGAAATCTCCATAAAAGTTACATTTTTACATTGTCTAATTTTAGAAGGACACAATACGATCACTTATTTTTAAATATATATATATAGTTAAAATATATATAAAAATTACAGTTTTTGCAGACATTTCAACAAAGCAGGAGTTTCAGCAGAAAGGCAACAAGCAGTAATTATTATATTAGATATGTTGATCTCACCTATATTTGCCATAAAGCAACATATTTGTGTTATTGTTATTTTAATCAAAAGAGTTAAAAGTAAATTAATACATTTATGGATCACACTTACCTAGTTTTTCTAAATATTTTGGAATTTGCTGTTACATAAGTGAGTGTTGCAACGATTTTTACAAACTTAAAAGTTAATAACTGAGCTAAGTGTATGGCACAATCACAAAACAATTGCAAAAACAGACACATAAAGCACATTTTGACATAGTGCTCCGATATAATGCGTGTTGGGGTGCGGGGCAATCCGTGCTGCCGATCTTCTCTTTTCCCCACAGTGGGCGTTCTGTGGTGAGCTTAGGTCCCTGTGGTTGAGTATTGTTTGGGAGCGCTCTTTATCTAATGGGTTTTGTGGTCTGGGTCAATCAGGCCCTCCGTCTTGTCAGTAATTACTCCAGAGAACTGTGGCCCTCACCACCACGATAATAACAGCCAAATCACATCAGCCATGACTTTCCACTCAGTGCTCCAGATTATGAGGAGAGACAAATAAAACCTAAAAAAAAAAATCAGCTGGCTTGATTGTGATTGGTTCCGAAGTTATTTCAATCAAGAAACTTGATATCATCACTCATGAGGTTAGAATTGTCTTTTTCAAGTTGGATTTGTGCTTCTCGTACTGAAGGGAGCATCAAAGCCCTCCATGCAATAGCTTCTGCAAACTTTAACTGATAATAGAAAGATACTGGGAAAGGGATATTGTATTTGAGGAAAAGAATGCCCCCACCAGGTAATTGGTGTTCCTTGACTGATTCTCTTACTTTGTTTTATTTATTCAGAGTCGAGAACTAAGTAAATATAGAAAATAGAAGGAATTTCTGTTGAGAAAAAGTGATATTTTCATTCCTATGCTGGTGTATGTCTTTGATTTTTACCCACCTCCTGCAGCCCACCTAGAAACCCTGTCAAGGCAGTAGTGAGAGAAAGCGAAGGAGGCTTAGTAAACACTTTCTGTGTCTGCTGCTGGTGTGTATTTAGTTTAGAGGGCATGCCAAGAGGCGGTTTTTCCATGGGTCGGGCGTCTGTAAACAAGCGGTACAACGGCAGCCCACTCTTCGACAATTGGAGGTGGCACACTCTGAAGTGTGTATGAAATGTGTGTGTCTGAGTGTTTGTCTTTTTAGGCTTTTTTTTGTGGACATGGCATTCCCTCTTATTCTAGCCTATCTGGAGACGAAGAGAGTGAGAGTGTGTGTGTGTGTGTGTGTGTGTGTGTGTGTGTGTTGGGGAGAGAGGCAACCCCAAATCCGATGGGCCGCCAATGGGTGATGAATTATTCCCTGTCTGAGTCTCAGTATTGGTGTTATCACAGAGCCTGCTACTGCACTGGGATGACAGCGGTGACAGCCCCCAGAAAAGATTTAGTGCTGACAAGTGATACTTCCTCATAATACATCTCCCTGGCCCTCTCCTCTGTCCCCCTGTTCCACAATCTCTCCATGCGCACAAGATGAGTTTTTTTTATTTTTATCCTTCAACTTATATTTATTTAAGTGGGCAAGGTGTGGGGGTCTTTGCCATCACTTCTGTGGCACAAGTGCAGTAGGTACAGTAGATCACCTTGGAAGGAGGCATGGGCACAAACCCAGACATACTTGTTTTCAGTACGTGTGTTGTCGACACACACACACACACACACACGCACACGCACACCCCGAGAGAGAGAGAGGCTCACACTCACAAGCTGCATGTGTATGACTCGGTTTGTCACCAAGTTCCATTAGGGGGCTCTCGTGCTTAAGGAATGCCTGTTGTGTTCTTGCATCAACAACAGTACTAAGCCATATTTCCCCACTTGTTTTCTCTTTTTGCTTTCCCTTTCCCTTCTCTTCTTCTTTTTGTCCCTCTTTCTCATCCTCCTCCCCCCTGCAGAAAAGGTCACGTATTGCCTACAGTGATGAGGTGCGCAACGAGCTCCTGGGGGATGAAGCCAGCTCCTCGGAGAACCAGGTGAGGTGCTAATCAGGGGCCCAAACGACAGCAGTGTGGGTGGCTGACTGGCCCCAAGGGTGAGGAGGTGGGCCCCTCGTAGCGGCCATCGAGAGCTGAAACCACCGTATTGTCACCAAGTCATGCGGAAGCAACACTGTTTAATGCAAAGCTGGGCTGCCAGTGAGTGGGCTCAGGGCATGGGACCAGTGTCGAGCCAAAGCCAGATTGTGACCGACGCACATGCACAAGCTTACACACACGCGCACACATGCACACCTAAACACAAACGCACTATCCCACACACAAATTTAAATCCCAAAACCCGGCCTGCTCACTCCAACCGTCCCACAGCTGTTCTCCAGCCGGGTGTAGACTTAGGCCAATAATAGATCCTCCATCGAGGCACACGCACATGCACACGCACACACACACGCACATGCACACATGCACAAACGCGCAGAATTTCTGAACGTTGTTCTCCGGTCTTTCTTTAAACTCAAAGGGTGGCGTACCTGCACAATGCAGATACTCAAAATAAATAAGAATGCAGGTTCCCATATTGTTAACTGATATTTGAAAAACAATCACTGAAATATATCTGGTGCAGTGCTCCATACAAAAATGATCCTTTCACCCCATAATATATATTTTGTATGATTTAATATCAGCCCTTAATCAAAACATTCTCATTCTATTTGACTTGTTTATGGTTTTCATCTATTAACTAGCAACAATTCACAATTTGTTAATTACCGATGATATTTAGTTTGAATGTCAGTTTAGCCTGTTGAATTCAAGATATATAAACGGCAGATAAAGACCACTTATGTGATTTTTATTCATTGTCAGCAATGTTTACAAAAGATTCATTCGTTGGGAAAGTGGCAATGAAGAAGAAAAACAATTATCTTGAATTGTGATCTTAATTGCCCAAAATATGCCACATGTTCTTTTTAACTTAAGTTGTTTTGAATAAATGTGGAGCTGCATCAAAACAATGATACATCAACGGATTCAGCAAACAGCGTTTTAACATTTGAGACGCACTTACCTATCGCTCACCTGCACAGCTGCCACTCATACGCAGCCACACTCAACTATGACCAAACGTCTTTTGACTAATTATATATTACCTTTTACAATCGGCTGTCAACTTGCAGGGGTTACTGCGTCTCGAGGCACACGCAGTCTCACACACTCGCATGCAAATAAATACTTTGCATTTTCACAATCAAACAAGAAAAAAGACAAAGATGAATTCTCAAATGCATATTTGCACATTTAGTCCCACATGTGCTTCATGTGTGTATATTTAGACAATGCACAGCTAAGCAAAGCTAAATAAAGTTGTCTTTTTGAACATTTCCCTATTAGCATTTCAATGATGACCCATGAACTACACATCTTAGCAACATATGTATCAAGGACCAAGATGTGTAATTGAAATGCATATTCCCCGCAAATTATCAAGAAACAAAAGTGACTGACATTTTCTGCAGAAGTTGGAAGGAGGTTTGCTGTCAGAAATGTCACGTTTGAGATTCTGAGGACTTCTATCAAAATCCTGTCATCATCGTCTCATTTCATTTCAAATCTTATTTCCCTTTCATTAAACATTTAAGTAAAAATATTTAAAAGTAATATTTATTAATGTAGACTTGACAGATCTTAAAAGAAAATCATACACAAATGTATCAGTATAGCGTTCATATAATGTAATGATTATTATGATATTCTAAATTGGTAAAATTGCTGTTTTATTGTTGTAATTGTTGTTTTTTATTATGATTATCAAATATAATTTTATGTCAAACTATTCTATTCCTGAATGAAAACAATGTTATTTTGATCCATGCATGCACATGTCAGAACAATTTGAGGTATCATAATGTGACATTTAACTCTTTGACGCTATTCATAACTTAATTCTCAGTTCACATCAAAATAATATTGTAAATTATGAAATGTTTATGAATAATAATTACATCAAATTAATATTAAAGCTATAAGAAAACATTAATCTTCTGCCCTTAAAAAATATACGTGACCCTTTCCTTTTCATTTTTTCCAATTTAATTTTTTTGCAAAAATATCGACACGACTCTAAACTTGAATATGTTTGAAAAATACAATCTAAATTATTGCATTCTGAAAAACACTTTTTTATAATTAGCAATTCTAATGTCTGAGGTGAAACTTAAAGAATCGTATGACAGTAATATCTAAAATACACAGAAAGCATGAGAAAGAATTCATGCTGGGGCCAAAAGCAAAGTAAATAGATGATATACATTTTCCCTTTTTCCTCCCAGGTGCCGTGTTTACCACATTTTCATTTTAAAACTTGTGGAGATAATACTTGTCTTGGTCTTGCTGTGAGTGGAGTACTCGGAACTTCAGAGTTTTTTATCTAACGAGACGTCGGCGATAGGAGAGGGGAAAAGATGGTGGGGGCCGGGGCAAGTCGGTCAATTTAATTCTTGACGATCTCAAAGAGGTCAGGATCATTTCATATAGCCCTGGCTGAGCAGATCATTACCAGTCACAAATCTGTTGGTTACATGGCAAGGATTTATAACTAAGTAAATAGGGAACCGTCATAAGTTCTGAAAATGGCGTATTGGCCCTGCGATAATGGCTAAAGGACGATTTAATAGAGTTCGGCATTTATTCGTTATCTGTATGCGGACAGAGACTGAATTGGCACTATCACTCGTTTTTTTTAATAATGTGGTAGGCTACCATTGCACATTTTCTCCTTGTTTCCTCTGCATGCAACACACGCACAAATGTTGGTGCACACACACACACACACACACACACACACACACACACAGACACACAGACACAGACGCCACACACAAAGCAGCGAATGCGCGCACATTTTTCACACACGAACACTATACGGAATAGTTTCGATTTCAGTCACAGCAGAAGGCTTGGCCACAAGAGATTGTGCTGGTTTGAGCCGGCATGGACCAGATTTTACAGGCTACAAAGGAAGCAGATTACCACTTGTATCGAATTCCGTATTGGATAAAAAAAAATCTTTTGTTTGAAAAGAAAAATTGCTGATTATCATAACAGAAAAATTGCAGCAGTGCAATTTTGAATACTGGCTGGCATCACAAAAACACAAGGCAAGGCGCTCATGCAGGAGTAATTATAACATTTACAATATTCTGTATTTACCGCTCTATATCTCTTGAGCAACGTGAGCATCGTTGGCTGTGCTAAAGAATGGATGCCAAAGAAAAATAAAGCGACACAGGAAGAAACAAGAAGCCCGGCTCACCATGCCCCTCGTATAGTTTTAACAAATCCTCCACGAGGACTTGCAATCAGTGAGGCAGCACAAATGAGCTAGAACAAGTTTTGTTTGGTACCCATTGACTGATGGCTGAGCCGGGGTGAGGGATCGCAGAATCTGCTGGGTTTTTTTCAAGCCCCAAATAAGCACATCCACAGTGTAGTTTTAAACTTTGGCCTCTTCAATAATGCATTCATAGTGGGGAGTTGCTGCTCGAGTTGGAAAAGACAGTTTCCACTCTTAAGTGCGTCTTGTTGCTGCCGACATTTTCAAGGGAAAGAAAAAGAAAAACATGCAATTATACTTGTTTACCTCCCACATTACAGATATGAACAATATTTTTATATTTGCAATAGCGCAGTGAAGCGCACTGTTTTTTGATTGGTGGAAATAATAAAATGACGCTAGAACTATTTTTGAGATGCCTTTTTAAAAAAAAAAAAAAAAAAAATACTGGAGGGAGTGCAGTGACAAATGCAAGATTGTAATGGGTGAAGTACTTGATATTTGTGTTTGTGTTTTATATAGGATAGATTCCTTATGAATGTATTACCATTTGACACATTTCTTCGAGTGTGTTTACTAGCGGTGTAATATAAATAGAGGAGACAAATGTATGCGGTACAGTATTGCTTTTTTGTTTAGGATTTCTGTATAATAAGTGCAAATGTTTAATGCTATTTTTTTATTTTTTATTCTAGTCAGAACTGGTAGAAGGAGCTGGTGTTTAAGTTTTTGACCATCTGACCAGCAGTTTTTACCTTTACCTTTAAAGTCAGCAATCACGTTTTTATTTCTAAGAACTCTCTTTTTATATTTTATAAAAGTATTCCAGGCTCACAAAATTCAAATAAACAGCACAAGTAACAGTGGCCCTGAGCCTCTCCTCAGATCTCCTAATCTTTAAGGTTGGTCAAGAAATGCGGATAAAACAATAAATAAAAGACGTCTCTAAAAGGCTTACAAATCAAGAAATGTGTCCTACCCCCTTTTCTGCCAACCGTGTTGCATTCCCACGATAAGCCCCAGCCGTTGCTTTCCTTCTCTACAGCGCTCAAGAAGAACAGGCCAGGGAAGCAACCTTTCTAATTGTGATTAGGCATAATTAATGGCAAATGGGATTATTTCCCTCCCTCAAATGTCTGATTCATTATCAGAGATGCAAGGTTTTCCAGAACTGGGAATAGGAATAGCATTTCTTATTTACTTCCCTATAAATTTCCTATTCTCTGTCATCAAAAATGTATAGCTATGCTAAGATTCATTTTTCATGATCTGTGGCTGTCCCAATAATACGCTGCACTGTGTGTATGTACAGCGGTATAGCCTCACATGGCTTCCCATACATAATCTAAATGCACCTTCACTGTAAGCGTAAACTGCATGAAATATCGACAGGATATCAGCATTGATAAACAGTGGCTCAGCATTTCTCCCGCTCGGCTCCAAAGGACACACATTTTTTTTTTTTTTTTATCCCTTTCCAGAGAATTCAGCAAAATGACAGATAGAGTTTAAATTGTTGAGGAAAAATATTTTGTAACTGTGCTGACTATATTTTACTCACTTTCGTTCCCCTTTCCTCTTGCTATATCAATTTCTGTGATGTGACTTCCTTGATAATGTTGGGTGATATTGCAAGTCGAGCGATCCATTCCCTCTCTTGTTTAATGTGACAGCGCCAGGACTTGATCTTTGTTTGTTCAAAAAAGTCAGCCCGAGCGGCGTGTTTAGCTCCGTTTAATGTGTTTGTCTTGTGATTTCCAAATGCTAAACATGCAAACAGATAAATCGTCAAGGTTAATTCTGTACCCAGCCACATGACTGATCTTCTTCCTGCCATGTTTCTGCCTTTTTCTTTTTTAAATCTCTCCTTCACTCTCTCCATCTTTCTCTCTTCTCCCTTTTGCTCTCATGATGCAGTTGATAAAGTTACGTGAAGAGGTAAGTGCTTCTCTGCTCAAACAGTTACGGTAACATTCTGCTTTCCCACTGAAATTTCAATTTGCTCTTCTCTCTACTGTAGAAAAATGAATTCAGCTCATTTGGACACTTTTTCTTTTTTCATGTCTGATTTGAACGGCAGCCAAACCAAAGATAATACATTCACTGAAGGCCAGTTTCTCCAGTTACCTTAAATACGATAGAGTGAAGATAAGATATTATTTCTGATAGGACTTTTTGAAGGCAAATATTGTGGAATAAAGATAGACTTCGAGTATCTTCGGTTATTTGGTCACAAGCAGTTCAGATCTTGACCAACTTTTTAGTTTCAAGAGGGATGGGCTGCTTGTAAGATTTACTTTTCCTTCATTTTCTTGAACAAAGCCACATAAGTTGCTTTCTGCCTTTTTTTTATAATGAATTTCATTGAAGTTATTGTTAGTGATATAATATGTGTTTACATGATGTGCTATACATGATGACAGACAGTATGGTAGGTTTTTGTCACCACTGCATTAACATCACCAACATTGCCATAGATTGACTTCTATAATGTGCAATGTAATGAAACTGTCACTCACGTCAACTCCAATGTCGGTGCTCAACGAAATGTACATATGTTCAAACATGTCAAGAAAACATGTTGAACTGTCGGGTACTTTTATTTACTGGCTTGTAGATCATGTTTAACATTATTTTAGTTTATCAGATGAAGTTTGTGACAATACAAAGTCAGCAGACACAATAATCATAGTTGGCTTCTTACTTCTCTGATTAGCTTACCAAATGCTACCGTACGGTTTTATAAATTGATTATAAACAGGTAAGAATCTAAATTGATTGGCATTAATTATTATTTTATTATTTTTCTGTTCTTGAGATGGTAAACGAAACACTGATGTTGGAATAATATTGTGGTTTCTTTAACTTTTATGTCGTTGCAGTACCTGTAATAGCTTTATAATACAAATGCTCTAATTGAGCTGCTCCACTTCACAATTGCATACACTTTAAATTGATTTTCTTTTATAACGGATATAATATTGGACTGCCATGACAATCGTCCATTTATCATGTTTCTTTTAAGGCTGAAACTTCAACACTAAACATCATTTAGATAAGTGATGTACCAATCATGTTGCTTCAAATCGGCCATCTAAAAATGCCTAAATATTGATTTATTGTCAGTTTTAGAGAAGGTGTATTTCCTCTAATTGATGTAGATTTAGTTGTTTTACTGTTTCTGTAGGTTGCATTATATTGCTGGTCCTTTGAAGCATGACTGGACTTATATGTGCAGGTGTAGTTACAGTATGTTGGTAAATGTGCCTTTTGAGTGAGACTTTGTTCAAAAGAAACTCTGCCGAAGAGGAGTAATTCAATTCCTATCAAACGCTCACCATTCACACCTATCCATAATTTAGAGCGCCAACCTGGCCTAGATGCCATGTTATCACACTTTTTTCTTTTATTTAGCTGTACTTTTGTTTCCCCTTCTTCTTCCCACCTTTTCTGTGCATTTCCTCCTCGCCTGAGGGTCAGAAGCCAGCTTGTGTTACCTCACCTGTCTACCCCTTTTGGAACGGGCCGATCTGTGTAATCGGGCTTGATTCTGCGCCCTCTTCGCCATTGCACTTCTCCATTGCAGGCTTTTACCCCTATACTCTTCCTGCATTTGAATCAAAGGCTGGCACAGCTTATACACACTTAAGCCTTGCTTTTAAAAAACTATACTTTTTTTCCTCAGCTGAAAAACATGTTTAAATATTTAGCACCCATATTCACAGCTGTTTGACACTTGTAATTCCTCGTCTTACAAGTCCCAAACAAACGGCACAGAAGATCACACAGTCAGTCTGAATCACAGCTGTCATCATTATTCACTTTGACTCTCCCCCACCCTTATTGAAATAATAAGGAAATCATCTGAACTTTGGAAAATGGTGATAGTAACCGCCTGTGTTTGATATTGAAAAAAGGCAGGAGAGCGAAAGAAGAGGGGAGAAATTTCTTTTGAGCTACAGCTGCATTGTTCTGGGGCTCCCTGTTAATAACTTACAACTGAAGAGTGTTTCTTGACGCAAAAAAGCACAACAAAAAAACACAATTTTCTTGGTTCCTAAGAAGATCTTTGTTCAAAATGTAGGTGTCAGATGAAAAGGCATAAATGCATAGGCAGAAACGGCGGTGGTGGTGGGGTGCACCAGTGCACTCAGACATGCAAACTCCTTATCATATATTGTATTTAAATCTTTTGCTAGAAGGCTCCATGAGACCATCAGATATGATTTTGATGATTTGATTAATGGCAGATTTGAATTCGAAGCCAGCATTTGGGTTTTAAATAGGCGTTTGTGGATGTGTGTGTTATTCTGAAGATTTCACGATGGTGGGACTGCAGAGGTCAAGCCTTGATACGGGATGTTGTCGCACAGTTAGGGCTGGAAGCCACTTTGCATTTCCTATGCCACAATGCTGACAGGCATGTCTGGGATTGTGCTTGCTAACTGCACAATAAAACCATAGCTGAACACTTTGATTCACATTTTTGTGGTTGTTGTGTGATATTTGAATATTGGAACAATATGGCTTTTCTCACCTTATTTTAGTTTGTAGACATGATATGAAAACTGTGACGATGTCATATAGGATGTTTAGTTTTCATTGTACATGTTTTCATTATTATCCATGGTATCGTTCTGTGTCCCTGGCTGGATTGTTTCATTATTAGGGCCATCACAGTGTGCCATTACTGGATTCTTAGTGGCTGAACTCTCACCCTTTCCTTCAGGTTCTGTCACCATCAAACTGGGGGCGCATTATTCTAATGATCACACACACACACACACACACACACACATACACCGCCACTGCCACCACTACCCCCCAGCACCCCCTCTCCCACCTCACACCCCCACCCACCCAGCCACCCACACTCCCCCTCCCCTCCACCCGGCCCTAAAAGAAGACAGAACGAGAGAGAGAGAGAGAGAAATTCAGGAGGAGAAAGCTTTGAAGTGGCTTTTCCATCGCAGTGAGTCCGCCGGCCGTCTCCCCGAGACGTGTCACCTTTGCCGAGAGGGAATAGGAAAATCACGTTTCGAATGGTAATGATAACATACTAATCACTTGAGCTCTTTGAAGAACCCGGGGAGTGCGCTACTCTGTCAGTATCCCTGGCTGCCTCATGCTCCCAGGCACACACAGGCACTGCAGCCATGGTCTAGGTGTATAAGCTTAAGCATTGCATGTCAATACGTCCCCTCTGATCCGTAGGCTCATTATAGCCCAAGCTTGCTATCCATTTTCTCCCACGAGCACGCTGCCACCATCTCGGCTTGTGCCACTACAACTTCCACACCCGAGTAACCCCTCCCTGAAACCCCCCGCCACACCCTTCAACAAAAACACACCGCACCTTGCATCCCGTCCCGCTCACCGTCTCCTTATCGCTTTCCTCCTGCCAGCAGAACCATTTTACCACCCATCCACCCACCCGTTCTCCTATCCCTCCATCCTCCCCCTGCCCTCCCTTTAACTATTGAAAAGTATCTCTGCAATTTTAAATGACATCTGTCAGCAGCGCGAAGAAAAGGGAAGCGAGGGAAAGAAAAGAGTTCAGAGGGAGTTTTCTCCTCCCTGCTCTTTTCCCTTTCCTCTTATTGTCAAACTTTGAAAAGTGTGTCGTTGACTTTTTTTTTCTTTTTTTCTTCTTCTTTTTCTCTCTCCACGTTTTTCATTTCCTCTGAGTGATTAGCTGGTACACATTTTGACAGCCTAACCAAAACTAGAGACTTCACTTCTCCCCCTGTCCCCTTCGCTCATTTGATGGGCATAAACCCTTGTCAGAGAGGCGAATGTCATTCGTCGGGTTGTTTTTGAGTGTCAAATATGTTACATCTGATCAGTTTCTTAACATAGCATATTAGAAAGGCCATCAAAACCAACAACATTGGAGTAAACATTTAAGCCTTCCATGTTTATGCTGTTTCTAACCCATCCTCTCTTCTGAATTCAGTTTGAATTTAATCAAAGCTGAGGCACTACAGTGGACACTATGGGGCTGTATATGTTGTTTGAAGCTATGTTTGTTTGTTAGATAGGTGGTTGAAACTCTGCACTAAACAACCATAAGAACGACTAAGCAATGCCATTGACTACCCTTTAAGGATATGTTGGGTAGACAATATACACAACACTTAAAGGTTATCTTTTATATACAGCTAAATGTTTGGCTGAAAATGTGTAAAAAGGTTCAAGTAGTTTAGTCAATTTCAACCAATCTGCTAAATAACATTTTTGTCAATATTTGAAATCTGCTAGAAGCAACCGTGATGGTGAAATGGTATAATTGCATTGAACTTCAATATAATTTCTAAGCATTATTTGAAACAAAACATGATCAAACAGATGCTCCATGATTAACCTCCTTGTGATACAGTGCAGCTGAATCTTTTAATGAGAGTTGTAGTTTATCAGATCTTGGGAATTGTATTAAAAACATACAAGGTCAGAAACACAGAAACAAACCTAAAGGGCAACGTCGGTATTTTTCAACCATTGTTTCAACAATGTGGATGTGACTTTGTTAGATACGATAACAAACTCACCGGATCCAGCGAAAGGTAAAGAAAACCATTTTATTTTTCTCTGTAGGGGCCTTTCCATTATGTTGTCAGACACTTATATTAACACCTGCTAATGGCAAAAACAAGCATTCTTAGCATTGACGGTGAGGAATTGCCACGAGCGATGACATTGCAGCCCTTCTAGCGTCTGCCGCTGGAACTCAATTCAAAAGTGTTTTTAAAAATAAATATTAAATAATTTTCCTATTCCCTTTTCTATAGAACTACAAGTTTATATATTATTATATCTGTTAATACATGGCACAGTAATTGGATACGTGAACGCTATGAAATATAAACACAATGGTAGATTTGTGCATTTTAGACAACCTACTGTTAGATGGAACCCAAGGCCATCAGTCACAGATCAGATATCTTGCGTTGCTTGTCAGACATGAATTGTTTCGCTATAGAGTAGAAACTAAAACCACTCACTCTGGTATCTAAGAAAGTGCTATCAATTGATATGTTTACACATGATATTAGAGCCCTAGCTCACACCTTGATACTCACAAACATCCACTTTGAAAAAATGTATTTAATTATTTATGAAACACATTTTTCTTGATATGCTCTCTGAGCTCCATGCTTTCAATGGGCAGCCTTGTCAATTGTTGATAGCTGTGAGTAAAGCGAGGGGGGATGCAGTAACTCATACATCATGAATTACTGTATTTGTCCACTAATGTGGATAAACAAGAAGCAGAAAATACATTTAATGGTTTTGTTGGGATAATTATTACATTTCACATCTATAATGATCATTTATTTACATTTATGACATCGATGATTTATTGTTATTATATTCATCAACAAATTGTACATTTTCATATGTTTCATTACTACCCACAATTGAGGATATAAATGTTGAATTCTGTCTTCAATTTCTCCTTTTGTTTGGAAGCTCTCACCTGGACCGGATTTCCTTTCACTGGAAAGCTTCACATTTAATTGTATTGCTTCTTAATTTGCTCCACCGCCCTGCCTTAACTTTCCTCTGTTTGTAGCTGAAGGCTGTTCTGGGAAACAATACCAGGAGGCAACGAACCTCAAAGTCGTTCTTGTTTTTATGTCCAAGATGAGGCAGCAGCACCTCTTACATTGTCAGCCTCAACATGCATATGCTTGATATTCCATCAGCATATAACACATTGTCATCCATGAAGGTTATTGCCAACCTGGCTGTATTATGTTGTTGCTGTGGATGTGGTCTGTCTGTTTAGGTGACAGTGTTGATGTGTTTCTTTGAAATGGGTCCCAGCCCTCTCAATCAATTTTTTTCCCGTGTTCTCTGGCTTCATTTTTTTTTCTTCTCTATTTGTTGCAGAGAGCGCATCTGTTGGACAACACAGAGAAGCTGGAAAGGTCATCACGGAGACTGGAGGCCGGCTACCAGATAGCAGTAGAAACTGGTACGTAGTCTGTGTTGGATTGGGTGAGGAAGGAGTAGGGGGGTTGTTGGGAGGGAGTCAAGATAGTGGTGGGGATGAGTGAGCGACAGCAAATTGTCTTGCTCATATGCGAGGCGGGTGGATGTGTGTGTTTGTGTGTGTTTGGGGGTGGGGGGGGCGGGAGGGGGGGGTCGAAAAAAAACCTCTTTCCTTGACGCCTGATGACATTTTCGGGAGCACATCAAAGGCGAGTCAGGGTGGGAGAGAGAGATGTACAGGCAACAGATCGAGCGCCGCCTTTTCTTGCTCTGCTCCCGAAGAAAATTCGTTCGCTACGGCTGTGTGTGTTGTGCTTGTGTGTGTGTTGGTTGAGCGAAGGTGTGTTTTTTTTTTTTTTTTTTTTTCTTTTCTTTTTTCCCCACAAACAGACAGGGGGTCTATGAAAATAAACAACGTCAGCGTTCCTCCTGAAGTTCTTAATTCAGGAGTGCAGAAAGAAGACAAAAAACATAATATCGCATTCTAAATAAACCATCCCAAAAAAAAAAAAAACACACGCACACAAAGTCCTTTTTTCCTCATTATCAAGGATGGTTTTTATCTTAAAATAGGAAAAAAGCTCATTGGGTTCTTAAATAGATTTAACCAGTTAGCATATTTTTTTCTTCTTCCTGTCTTCCTCCCTGACAGTCACCACATTATTGAGGCACATTGTATTCCTCAGAGATGTATCAAAGCTCATTCTTGAAGTATCAACCAGCTTTCTGTGGCTTCCGTTGTAGTTTTGAAAAAGTTTGTCAATTTACACTATAATCGCGGGGTGGCTGGCGTGTGCGACATCGACAGATTTAATAATTCAAGTCAAGGAAGGTTCGCACGCAGACCACCAGCTTTTGATGTTCTCTGTAAGTTGCATTCACAAATTCATAAATACAATCTGCATTCTCTGCTTAAAAGTGTTGATTCAAAAGCCTCGGATGATCCTGCCGTTATCTGAGCTTCTTGACTGTGTCAAATTCTGCGACAGCGGACATATTTTTAATTCTACCACAGTTGTTTCTTTCACTAGAGCGGCTCATTTTTTTTATGTTTTGCCTCACAGCTTGGTTGGTGTTAAAGAAGTGGGCCGTGGCTTAACAGTGTTCAGTACCTCCCGGGTCCGGCGGTTTCTCCTTCCGTAGTCGGCCACATGCCCCTTGACCCTGTATCACCGGTGGCCCTCTCATCCACTGTGTGTGCAGCTAGCTAAGAACAATGCTCGTTTATCCTGCCTTGGTCTCGCACACTTGGCTTGGTCCACAGCAGCTGGGGGTGTGTTTGTGGTTTGGGGGGGAAGCTTCGCCCCACGTCTTTAATCCATGACCCCTTCCTTTACTCCGCTGTCGATACCAACCCTCCGCTCAGATGCACAACCTGAAATGGCAATGGCTCCGGGTCAAACAGGGAATACATCTGCACAAAAAACATAGATACACAGGGAATATGGACTCCTCCACGAGACTGATTACTATATATGCCAAGCTCTCTAATTCAGCAAACACGCTGGGCACAAACATCAGGTAGCCATGTTTATCTTCTGGTTTATAAGATCTGACATCAGCGTGGTCTTTAATTTAGGGTTGTTCACCCATCTCCAATTATATATTTACTCTTGTGGTCCCACAACGGCAAATCACAGCACTTCCTAGACATCTTTATGAAATACTGCACTATTTAGATCAGAGTCCTGCCAGAGTTCTTAGAGTATTGAGACACAGGATACTAGCGACTGCGATTTGTCTTTTTGCAAACGCTAAACAGTTTATTTACGTAGACCAATAAAAGCTCCATTTATTGTAGTTCTTTCTCTTCCACATCAAATACAAAATAATGATATAAAACAACTCAAGAAGTACACCCCGCTTTATTCATGCACATTCATGGCATTTGCAATGGTTGAGGAATATGCTTTGAGTTTTTAAACACAGAGGTATGGCATCCATGGACGTTAAACACAAATAATTAGAGCATTAAGTGTTTCTCCAATCAGACACTCTCTAGTCGTATTGCAAATTATTTTCTTGCCGCAAACCTCAACTCTTCCCAGACATCTAAGATGTACTTTTACGGAGCGTAGTTTAGCATCGTTATTTTCTAGTAATTCAAAGTTGCATTCTACATCGACAATGACATCGTAACCCTTAGGAACTGTAATTGACCAATGGGGAAAAAGACATTTTATTTCAAAGAGATAGATCCTGAACAAAGAAATGGCGTAGGAACTCAGCGTTGCCCCCTTTTCTCTTTTAGCGTTGACAATATATCTCTTAATGACCAGGAACAAAAAAGCCAGGATGCTTCTAGGTCACATTTAAGGAAAAAAAAAAAGAGTACTCTTAGTACTGAAAAAAGATAAATCTTCACACAGTACCATTTTATCAGATTTCAGCATTTTTTTTTTTTTCCCCAACCATTCTCAATGTCTCCAGTGTATTTAGTGAAAACAAAGGCCTGCCAAAAGCAGTGAGAGCCCTCAGAGGGATATAGAGGAGACTCTTTGGACATGCAGAGCTATTTACCACACGCACCCTCAAGAACCAGGGTCCTCTGTTTGTCTCATAAATAAAGTATAGAACTTCATTAAGAGCACTGACTTAAAAGCCAAGGCATAGCAACAAGCAGACATGGGGGCTAGC
Organism: Myoxocephalus aenaeus; assembly: GCA_038501785.1. Lineage (NCBI taxonomy): Eukaryota > Metazoa > Chordata > Actinopteri > Perciformes > Cottidae > Myoxocephalus > Myoxocephalus aenaeus. Next base: position 2,105,282 of record JBAMJR010000065.1, on the reverse strand, counting down.
CCAGTTAAAGAGGGCCCTAAATAAAGAGGGAGGGCATGCAGTTAGCCAATTTAAAGACATTTGAGTCAGGGGCATTTGAAATGCCCAAATGTGGAGGCTTGACTGATGTTAAATCAAAGACATGCCAGATTTTAGTCCTTCCCTCCTCAGTTGAAAAGATTTTTGAATGATTTATGATTGCTTGTTTAGAAATAGATAGCATGTCAGATAAGGCATCTAAGTTGCAATGATTAGCTGCTCCACCTTTTTGATTATTATTCATTGAAGGAAAGAGAGTTACATACTGATCGACAGTTCATACAGGACTTGGCTAAAAAAATGCTCCATCAAAAACATCATGCTGAATTTTCCAGTTCTGCTAATAAAAATCCACTGCTTTGTTTACCGGCATCACTCTAATAATCAAATTGCTTTAAGTGACATTCGCTTTGTTTTGCCTTTACTGATAGTGCTGTAAATGCACATTTTAGGACATTATTATAATAATAATAATAAACTTCAATGATGGGTTGTAGCAGCAATAGTTGTGTGTGCTTGAAGCATCTATAGTTTGCTTACAAAGACATGACAAATGCATGTTTATTGCATTTCTACATTTTAAGATTCAATTTTAACATGAAACGTATAGGCTTTTACTATTATTTATGAATGAATGAATGCTCGCTCGCTCCTCGGAGTCAATTTTTTGAAATAATTTGACTCAATAACCCAGCCTGCAAATGTGGAGTGAATTTACTTTGAAAATTCAACCCCCTTTATACTTGTTCAGTTGACACAAATAACTTAGTAATGCCAGCAGAATGAGCTCCTGAAACAAAGACAGACACAGACAAAAGCGTTGCTACTCAGCATTTTAAAGATGGCCAGCAAGAGGCTGAGAACACTTCTTAGGCGACTGTTCTTGGTGTTTAGGGGCCTGTAATCAATCCTGCAAAATGAAAACCGCTCATTAGGGATTGATTTCAGTCCAGTTTAGATAAGCAGAGAGGGCCAGGGCCTGGCCCCCGGGGGCCCCAGCCGAGCCCAGAGTTCACGCCATGCCAGGTAGAGAGCAGCACCGCAGGCTATCAACTTTATTAGGATGGAGATAAGCTGATTTAGACCTTGTCAATCAAAGGTGCCAGTGACTCAATCATGATCTAGGGGTCTTTTCTTTCTATGGCTCCCCTTTTCTCTCTCTCTTCCCACTCTCACAATCTCCCTCTCTCTTCTTTTTGTGATAAATCATTGAAGCGACCAACAAAGTGGCAGCCATCGCTGGGCTAAGCTAAGCAGCCCTGCAGTTGTCACCAAGGCAGACGCGTGGGGACCCTGTGATGTTGTGACGACTATATTAAAGAGTACATCAATTTGTTTTAGAGCAGTTTGATTTTCAACTGCAGTGGTATTAAAAGAGAGTGTGGGGAGGAGGGGGAGAACGAGGGGAGGGCGAGAATGTCGGCGTCATCGAACATGATTCCAGTGGCAGAGCACGGGGTGCTGGGACGACAAGAAATAAATAGATAAATGACAGAGTGACGAGAAATAAATAAATATGTTTTTGTAAACATAAAAAAAAAAAAAAAAAAAAAAAAAAAATCTTCATGGCTCCCTTTTGAAGCAGAGTGTGGCTTTGAGTCTTGCTGAGAGTCCACGGGCGCTGGAGTGGCCCAGTAACACAGCACACGTTTGTCCCGACTCTCTATCTCTCCCCCTCCATCTTCGTCTCGTTCTCTGTTTCTCTCCCACTCACTTTATTTCTCCCTCTTCCCTCTAAAGATCAGACTCTGTTATTCTTTTGGTGCTGGGCCACCAAAGTGGTGCTCGCTCCTCAAATCCATAAGCAAACACTTAGCGAATGACATAATCAGTTACATTTATGATGCACAAGTCATATTTTAAGCAGGAGCTATTATTAGCTCTTGACAGATTTTATTTAATTCTTTAATGTGAACAATATTGTGTTTAATCCTTGACTATATATATTTTTCTAACATATAAGCATGTTAATAAAACACATTTATACAAATAAAAAAAAGTGTAATGCCTTTTTATTATTAAATTATTAAAGTTTTATTTGACCTGCTAATACAGCACAATGTGATACTTTTGGATTAGAAATATATTTTTTACTCACTACATAAATAATTTCTAATTATTTGCAATGTAAATCCTTTTTTTTGCAATGTGAATATTTTCTCACTTCTATTTTTTACTGTATTCTCTCTGTTCTACTGCAGAGGGAATATGTTAAGAATCAGTTTGCTATAGTGAATTTCCTTTAGGTGTAGCATAATAAATAACTTTTTTTTGTATTGGCTAATATTATCAGCATGTTGTATTGTGTTAAAAGGAATATATAGTTATTTGATATTTGTTTGATTAATGGAGCTGAAAGCTAGAACTTAAATATGTCACAGCTTGATTTTTCAGCTGATGAGAAAAGAGGCCTTTTGTAAAAAAAACTTTTTAAAGAAAAGTATGTTTTTCTATAGCTATTTAAACAGATAATTATTAAAAACACTCCCAAAATTTTGCTTGAAACCACATTTCCTAAATGTATATGCTTCAACACATAACATCTCGCGCTCAGAAAATCTAGCCGCGGGTGAGCTGTTTATCGGTAAACCCCCGGTGGATGAAAGGCATAGCAATAATGATTTTTTTCACTCCTAATCGGACCTTGTCAGCAAGGCGTCTTATCGTGGAGAGGAAAATGACACCGATCCTATCGAAGAGCCTCGAGTCCGAGTCGGCTGCGTTTTTCCCCCCCAATCATGGCCGGCCGTGGCCCAGCCATATCTAGCGCCGCCACAAACGGCGAGCGACGCTTTTTTCATGTGGACTTCAAAAACGTTGCGAGTCATTAAAATTGCACCCGCGTTCGGCAGCGGGGATCAGCCGCTCCGGAGCGAAAATGGGATGTGGGAAGAGGAGACTCGCTAAATGTGTTAATTCCATCCTCACATGTTTAAGGCTTAATTCTAATCTGTTTGAGGAAGGGGGAGGGGTGGGGGGACGATTGGAAAGGGGGGCGGGAGGGGCAATGAGAAAGCCTCGCACTGCAATAAATCGCCATTATCTTTGACACCCTAGGACTCAGCTGTTCCAGGGATTTAGGGGTCCACTGGCAACAGTCTATATCGTAGGGCATGAAAACACTGTTTACGCTTGAACTGCGGTAGCTAAGGTGCAATCACCAGTTTCAGGCAGCGCAGACAAAAGGCCTAACGGGCACAATGGCCAGCTAGCATACGTACCCTCAATGGAAGAGCTGAACCAACAGACTCAAGTGTGTGTGTGTGTGCGTGTGCGCGCGCGCCTGTTTCCCTGTGTATGAGTGGGCAAGTCTGTATTTCCCCGCGTTTCGACAGGTGTTCAAAATATCCAAATATTAGCTCAAGTTAAGTGTCGATACGAAAAAGAGACATGTTTGTGTCGAATTCAATGAACCATACACCAAAGATGGATAAACAGTTCCTGAGTGATTAATCCACCAACTACTATCGCGACTACTAGCCTCCTTGTGTCCCCCTGTGTGCACAAAGCCTGAGCTAGCATTAATAACATTATGAGAAAATCTAATAATTAGACCTTTTAGTCAGTTATTAGCTTCAACAAGGCTCTCAACATAATGAGACTCTTGGAAGTAATGATCTGACTAGAGAGCTCATTGGAGCTTTCATGCTCAGTAAAACATGAGGCAACATTGCGAAGAGAAATGTTTGTTTCCCATTTAAAATTATGCCGATGTTGAATGAAATATAAACTTTGTGAGATTGAGTTTCAGTTCAAGCAAGAACAGATGTAATCAAACATTTAAATATTTAAGATGGGTTTTACTCCATTACAACTACATCTTTACATCGTTGTGATTGGTATGAAAAGGTCACCTCAAAATGTATTATTATAACAACTTGATCAACAGCAGACCATGAAGAATGTCCCAAAGTATGATAAAGGTAGAATTTTTTTTGTTTTTGTGTCACAATTTTCTGAATACAAATAACAAAAAAAACACATGTCTGATTTCAGCTTTGAATGAAACACAGGCTCAGTTAGTCATCACCTCAAGAATTAAGTAATTTATGTAATTTAGTTCGTAAATTGGACTATAGTCTGGATCAGACCTCATCCAGATCATTTATTGATATGATCTAATCCTTACCTCAAGATACGAAAACACCCTCCAATTGATAGATAGTGGTATGCCACTATATCTTGAAAGACACCTTCGTCCCAACCGTAAATCTGATTTATTTTTCTATTTTTAGGTCACAATAACTAAAAAGATACCCCCTGCCTTCTTGCATGAAGAAGAAGAAAAAAAAATGCAGCATTGACCTCTGGCTGACACACAGAAAGCCGAGGGAGGGAGGGAGGGGGAAAGAAAGTGCGACAGAGAGGCGAGAGCTAAGACAACAACTGTGAAGAGCCGCATAGGGTTAAAGAAAAACTGTTTCAGAAGGAAATGGGAGACAAAAGCAAAGACTTGGAGCCCCCGTGGGCACTTTAAAGAGCCGCTACATCTAAGGCGCTGAAATATTAAAAAACGGAAAGGGAGAACCAAAATAAATAAATAGTGAAATAAAGCAAAGGAGTGGCAGTGACAGAAAATTGTGCCACCTTGTCACCCGAGGACGTATATCAGAAATATTAATTCGGTGATGAGAATGACGCACTGGATGACAAGAGGATTGATGTTATTTAAAACCCTAAAAGGAGTAAAAAAAACGAGGAGACATTTATCAGAGTGAGTGTGGATGGGCTTCTTTATAGGGACAAGAGATGGAGATGTTGGGAAGGAGATGACTAAATTCACAACAGACAGATAAAATGTTTTTACTTTTTTTTTTCTAGTTTACAAAAAATAAATCCCAGGGCTTTTATTTCACCGGTAACCTCCCTTACATGTGTTCTCATTTCCAATGATAGTAAAGTGACAACCATCTTTATTAGAAAAGAGGTAAGAGGAAAGCTACTACCAAGCTCTTGAATAATGACAACTGAGTCAAACTGCCATTAACCGTGTCATCTGTCAGCCTGGCACACACAAACGGGCAATTTTATAATGCAGATTCAAAATAGTTTTAAGCAAGGAAATTGTGAAAGGGAAAGTAGTGATATCACTGTTCAACATTTCCCTTTTGGCTTGGCTCAGTTATTTAAAATGTTAATTTAACGACTCACATTTTTTGCTACATATCTGTGATGTTTCATGGTGTCAATAGTAATACTTTTTTCCTTAGGTTTCAAAAAGATCCTATAACTACAATTGTATTTATTGAATGCAATAAATTATTTCTTAATTTTTTCTTCTTCTTTGCGTTCAAGTGAAAACACATTCATCACAGATTGTTGTTAGTAACTTATATATAATTAAGCCCACTCATCCTAATGGCACAAGAATGAACTCTAGTTTTCAAACATTTAATATTGAACAAATAAATCACATTCACTGCGCTGTTGAAATTGTGTCAGATTTAGGAGTAGTAAGCAGACAGTGTAAAGTTACTACCCAGCATTTTAATGTCAGTAGTCTGCTATCATTCCCTTTCTGTAGGTAGCTACATACAAGTTACAGTTTGCAAAATACATTTGTAGGTCTGTGTCTTACTGTAACAGTCAAATAAAAATACTAAATACATGGAAATAAGTGAAGAATAATTATAAATCTTTTTTTTTTTAGGTACTGTGTTTACCAAAAATGTAAATCTGCATTGCCCTCCCTATAGGTTCACAATCTTATTGTTCTATATTATGTAAATACTCAGTGTGTCAACTTAAAGTTATATTTACAGTTAAAAGAGGCGACTGTCACCAAATTCAGTGCTCAGTTTGTGAAGCTCAAAATGTATTTCATGCATTTGTTTTCCTGTCTATTTTTGCTTACTTCTGCATTTGCAGTAATTATCTTATTATACACTAACACCATATTAATTGCTATGCCAGTGTTCACACAGTACATTTTTTAAGAGAAGTAATGTGCACTCGTTTTGTGTTCCTCATTCATTATTATCATTCTCAAACCGCATTACATAATTCATGTTATAAGGAAGTCATTTATGATGAAAGGTTCCTGGAAAACTATTTGATACTTAATACTTGGACATGATGTATTGTTTGTTAAATTGTAGATAAAAGTTTTACACCTGTGGACATATGGTTGATTGCTGTACTAGATGATAGCAGTAACAATTGACACGTCACATCTCTGTTTTTAATATACAATGTGTTTCGATATAAGTGCCCATGTGTTTTAGGTGATACGATAAATGGTGTTAATTAATCTAAAGCATTTTTTGTTGCTTCTTATAATTTTAAACAAGTTATTAGTATTAGATAATGGAACTTTCCCAGCTGGGGACCGCATCGAAAGGTCTCTGAGGGAACAACCCAACAACAACAATGACTCCTTTTTAGCTTAAGATGGTGCAGTTGTTGCTTTGTTGTCAGAGTCTTTTAGTGAATGCACTGTGTGTCAGTTCCCGTATCGTAACGCAGCTGTTTTTCAGTCGCACGGATAGAGACCCTGTAGCCTCATGTCTGCAAACTGCTATGTGGCACCTTTTGTGTCACAATAAGCAGGGGTTGCGCTCTTAAATTTAAATAACTTTGTCTAAATGTATAAAAGTACAACTGCTCATGATCTCTGCAGCAGTAAGTGTTTGGTCTAGCCTTGAGGAAAATATTTTATCCTGTGTTAGAAAACCATATAGGGCTAAATGCAGTCATTAGCTCTTTATTAATCTGCAACTTCTGGCGACGTTACCCGGGCCTCCCACCCTGCAAGACACACAATTATACTGTACAAACACACTGAAGCACATTAGCCATCTCCGTCTGTCCTTGCTTCTCTTTTCCTCAATGGTAGCCCCAAGGAGCACCCCCCCCCCCCCCCCCCCCCACACCCCTCTGTCAAAGGAGCTTCCTCCTTGGCTGTCCTGTGCCCATCAGACAGGGTGCCCGCCCGTTTAAGACACCCAGGGAACATGAAACGGAGCTGGGCCGAGATGTCAGCTGGTTGCCCCATCTGCCAGTCAGTGGGATGGTAAAGCTTTTGTCCTGGGGGGTAACCTTAGGAGTGCTCTGTGTGCTGCTCAAGCGTGGTCTGTGTGCGCGCATGTGTGCACGTTGCTTTGGGACAGAAGACTCTGCGTCACAGTTTTGAGCAAATCTAGCCACAAACAACATGCTGACATTGTCCTTTTAATTATTGTGTGACTTGTGTGGACATACAGGACTGTCGAATTTGGACAAAAATGACCAACATTTAAATTTGGATTCTCTGTTGTCAGATCAGGGTGAAATAACCGCTGTGTTTATCACAACATGTTTGAGTGGCAGAGATTTCAAGGGAATCAAAATGTGTAGGTCTCAAAGCAATGTCCTCGGTTGGCTTGAAGTTAATTGGTCTCATTTCAGCTCTACGCACTTCTTATGGACACACAGTTGGTGGAGCTCTCATCAGAATTTTAAATTGCCTGGAACTTGTCTCTATCCGTTCCCCGTTCCCCTGTTAAATAACATAACCTTGACAGTACAAACTGTTTGACTTCCACATAAATGAACAAATGCACAGAGTGGATGGAGGCTGGCCGTCTGGTTGAAATGAAGCACAATTCCACTCATGCATTCTATCGTTCGGTAGATAGGCCGCGCCCTTGAGCTGCTTTAGGAGGGAGGAGCCGCTTGTTCTTCGCTCAGTAAGAATGTGCTGAAATGGGGCCTCTGTGCATGCACGAATGCACGCACATAATCCTTTGGACGGGTCTATGTGAGCCCAAGAGTTCCTAAAAAGAAAATGCACGCAGACAGCATGAACTTATTTATTTACCACCGAGTTACGCTTTTGTAGTTGTGCCTGTCAAGGATATCAGCACAAGTTAATACGTGTGCTGTGTGTGTGTGTGTCTGGTGTGTATGTCTCCTAGTAATATGTGGATGTTGCGCATGCTTTGCACCTCAGTTGTTTCAGGCTCAGATAAAATGTGATTCATAACAACAAAGTCATCCCTTTCCTGTGCTGTAATCATTTTTAGTCAACTTTGACTGTTTACTGCCATGTAGAAAGCTTCCCTTAAGTGGTCTACATAGTCCCTGTGCTCACATCAGTCAGTCTCACCGCATGATGTATGTACTGTAGTGGTAGTCCTGAAGGGCTGATGTATGCACAGCTCTGCACCGGCAAGTCCTCCCTGAGCACATCTATGATCTTGGGTTACTCAATCATCAATCAAGGCCAACTGCAGCGTACTGTACTGTCGCCCATCTTTTAAAGCTCAGTTGTGAAGGACTGGCTAAGATGGCCTAAGGGACACTTTCCTTGGTCTGGCCCATCTCAGGTTTGATGTGAATATGTGTGTAGTTATGAGTCTACACACAGAACAGATTCGACACATTGATGTAGACTTGTGTAATGTTTGGTGAAGGCCACCTGATGGTAGAAATAGGATTTTTTTTTTTTTTTTTTTTCTTAGAAATTTGTGGTATTTTTTGCCAAATATTTTCAGTAATTTAGGAAAGACGTTTTCCTCCTATATCATTTCAATTTCAACTTTCAACTGCATGGAAACAGAAATGCAAAAATAAACAGGAAGAGGAAATAAAACCCATCATTTCAGAAGGTGGAAACTTTTAATTTATTTATCCAACATTTTTGCTGTATTATTTTGTTGCTACATAGTGAATTATTTAATTTTACTGTTATTAAAAGTAACATTAAAATGGATGTATAATATATTTCACTCCATGCGCCCACACCAGTCATACAATGTCTTCATTACTATAAGAAAAAGTAGTTGTCCGTTGAGAGAAATAAACATGCAAAATCATTTGCCAACAATGCATTGTTCAAATGTTATTTCCAAATTTACCTCATCCCGAATGAATCTTACCTGAAAAATGCAAAACCTTAATTTCAGACAATATGGACAGACAAAGGAATGCAACCAATCAATGCAAGAGAATGCAAAAAAGTACATTCCCTTTCTCCACAAAGCTCCTCAGAATTCATTATATTATCCAGAATGGACATACGATATTGCAATGATAGAGTTGCATGCCAATTTTCCTGTGTGCTTGAAGTGAGCTATTGTGCTATTATAATGAGCTGTTTAGACTAGTGGCCGTTGCATTTGGGCTGTAACAACCAGCTCAATGAATAATTGTTATTGCCTCTTAAAGGCCAGATGTATGGGATTCATGCAAATTCAGAGCAAAGGGAAATGTGTGTGTGTGTGTGTGTGTCAGTGTGTGTGTCGGGGTGTCTTGGAATAATTGTATTCCAGATGTCCTTCTTTTATGTGAAACGCACATACGCACACGCACACGCACGCACACTAAAAGGACAGAACAGATGATGGTGATGATGATTAAGATCTTAAGCATATGGAGATACTGTGTTGGTTTAGTGTTTGTGTGTTGCTGTGGTGTTTTTTTTTAACATTTCTGCTCCCTCAGTCTTCTGTGACAGGTTCACCCATCTCTCCTGGGGAGGCCTTCACTCCCAATTTAGACGCAAGCGTCGTCAAGTGACAGCAATGGCTCCGGCACCCTACCTTTGCAATATGACTACAGTTAACTTAACAAGTCTCGATGTGAGCTCCATCTTTGATGTAACTGATTTGAATGGTTTGAGCATCTTTCTCGCAGAGATTTTTTGGTGGATCTGTCAAGATGATCTTCAGAGGGAAGCAGGTCATTTCTGTCGCATTTTAAACAAAACAAAAAAAAGTCTGTATCTTTTATCATATTTCACATAATCGGCACTGTATTATTTGTGCTTGAATGTCCATCGTAAAAATGTGCTTCCTCTGCATGTCAGCTACAGCATGGCCCTTTAGGGAACTCATAGTCATCAGGATGGACATGTGTGGCCACAGTGTACTCGGGTCTCTGAACAGGAGCACAGTAGCACAATCCATCTGCCCAAGTCTGTTTGCACAGTGATCAGAAGTGTCAACAGCAGAGCAGAAATCAAAGAGCCCCCTGTTATGATACTGTTGTGAAGGTACTCTCTATACAAGTAAGTCTTGCATTCTAACATGTTCAATGTCTACATTGGACCTTTCGTGGGCCGGGCTTTAGTGTAAATGAAGGCATTTTTGGGGGGGATTCTTGTTGATGAGAGTCAAGTACACAATATTTACTGTTTGTTCTTGTCTTTGATACTTTTACTGCCTCTGCAAACCCTTAAGGTTGCATGTTGCAAGCAAGAAGATAAAAAAAGAGAGCAACCACATCACTGCAGTGCAATACACAAAAAGAAAGAAGCGCATTAAACAATTAACATCAATATAGCAAGATATAGTGGAGTAACGTTTGCCTGAGCAGAGAAAGAAGTCGCTGTCTCTCTGTGCGTGTTGTAATCCGAGCATCGCTGTGCTTTGTTGACATGGCCATGCCGGCCGCTATGCTTTTAGTGCACGTTCGTCCATCTGAGCTTATCCTACTGGTTCGCTCACAGCCGCTGCTCCGCACTGCTCCGCACTGCTCTCAAACGACGGACACGGCTGATAACGCCGCCCGAACCGAAGTGTTGAACCCACCTCCGGTTCCCGCTCAGGTAAACACTGTTGGCTCCTTCAGCACTTTTGCAGTCCTTTGCACTGTTGGCGCCGTTAGAGCGGTCACCATGTTGAGAGTCCTTGAGAGGCAATAGAAACAGTAAATATTTCCCTGTCAGCCGTGCGTATATGTATGTATGTGTGTGTTTGTGGAGGGTGAAGTTGTGTTGAGTGACAAGGGTATGCGTCTTGAGCCACCTGGATTTATTTGGGGCAAACAAGGGGGGGCCCATGTCTGTCTAGCAATGGGGCCTCAGAGCCACGAACAGAAGGTGCCTCCTCACAACTCACACCTGAGCTCCTCCCAGCCTGGGACCAACCTCTCTCTCTCTCTCCATCGCTCCCTCCATCCACACTGCCTCTCCTCTCCTCTTTCTCTCACTACCCTCTGTATCCTCTCCACTTCTCTCCCAGGCCATGGCCTGGCCTACTTTTACCTCTCCCACTCTGGACGCTTTGATGTCGACTATGTTGGCCCTTTTGCACAGATCATGTGCATGTTTGGGAATGGGCCCTTTGCTCAATCCTCAGTCTGTTTATGAATATACATTTCACAAACAGGATATGTAGTTAATGGTCTACAAAGAGAAGCATCCTCTCTTATGTATTAACTGTGCTTATCACAGTAAATGATGCTAAGGTTCGCAGTGAAAACCACTCTTCCGTTTACTTGATTCTCTCATTTCTTTTTGAGTCGCTGCTGAGTTTGTTTCCCTTTGTTGTCGATGTTTTTTCCCTTACGAATCTCCCACTCAGTTCCTGGAAAAGAGGCTTTATTCAGAGAGGAAATGTGTGTTTGTTTGTCTGTTAGCATCTTTTTCATTTAGTCTTGAAGTGACAGGGTGTGAAGCTGGGTAGGCGTTTGCATCTCAGAAGTCAAAAGCGCAAACACTAACAAGACACCAAGTTGGCTGCTATATTTTTTTGAAGGTGAAATCAACAAAGAATTATTAGGATTCATATTTCTCTGGTCAGCTTGGCTTTCTATCAAATAATTTTGCCACAAAGTGCATACCTATTTGTACGTCAATAAAAAGAAAAATTAATACATGATACTACAAACACAGTATATTATAGCTTTAAAAACAACACTTATTCTTAATTGATCACAATAATTCAGTATGTAATCTAATGCATCAAAAAGGTTCTCTCTCTCATGTATTTAAAGATACTACGAGGAACTTTCATTTGGTGTTGATTTTGCCGGTTCCTGCAGTAGTGTTTCAGAGCACCAGAGTCCCTGTAGAAAAATTCTCATTTTCCCGCAGCAGGGTCTGTTAGTCCTGGTTCTGGTTCTCCCGTGCCTCCCTTCCCTCCAGTGGCCTGGGCCTCCTTCATCGTGTTGTCGTGTTTGCTCCCAGCGGGGACCGGGGGAGCAGCGAGGCGAAGCTCTGCTCCGAGGCTGAGGAGGAACTGCTGCTGCCGGGCACGCGGCTCTCTACCTCCCGCCGGAGCGCCGACTGTAGGTCAACTGCGGCGGTGGAGCCGGATCTGTAGCTGTCGGAGTTCCCGCTGGAGTCTGACCCGAAGGAATTTCTGGTGAACCTGCGTTGCCGTACATTAGTTTCATCTGATATCGCGGGGAATCAGAAATGATGACAAGCATTAAGCATATCTATCCAGAAAAAGCCAATATTCTGAATGATGGCCTTGTTTCCATATATGGGTCATGTAAGCAGTATTCAGACCGTTTTATAACCAGTTTAAGTTTAACTTCTTGTAGTAATTAAGTTTTGGAAAACAATGCAATTCCATGGTATGGAAGTAGAAGTGATATCTCCCAGTGACACTTGAATGCATTCATTGTTGGTTTTAGTCTCTTGAGGTGAAGTTTTGAAATAATACCACCCTCAATCTTTAGCTAAGGCTGTACTCAGTCCTAGAATACAGTTAGCATTTCCCATCTTAGAAAACTATTTTGCAAAAACTGCATTGCTCGCTCAATATAGTTGCAACTGACATATTTAGTGGCTTTTTATTTTTAGCCGTCCGTAGCCACCAAGGCTGTGCAACATCATCGTCACAGTGTGAGTGGAGCACACCCTTCATGAACTCCCCTGAAGTTTCTTACATTCAGTTCCATTATTCAAATTGCATTGTTTCTTATCACCCCTTGTATGTATAGTTTATATGTGTGTAGAGTTATAAAGCCACCACCAAGAGATTCAAATGTTCCCCTCAGTTATCAGGTTTCAAAGTCTCATCCCAAGCTCTTTCAGTGCAGTTCACAATTAAGTAAATCAAACTGACTGTACTTGGACATATTTCTTACAAATTTCCATGTCTGCTAATAACACAGGCACACTATCCATTAAACACTAATAGTTTTTCAAATGTATTATAACATTGGAGTGTCTATTTTCACCATTTATCAGTGGTAGTTACAAATGAATCTGGACTCTAAATCACAAGGTGAATTAGCAATAAAGTACACTTACAGTTGATTCTTGTCTAGCCTTAATTATGACCACCCCACTTTTGGGGGAAAAGGCCTGCACACAACATCTGTTGACCTATGGGGTCAAAGGCTGCAATGTACAGTATTACCAAGTGCTAATCAGTGTTCCTGTTGCCAGCGCCTCTAGACAAAAGCATAGATAAAGCACTTGTTGTCCTGTTTTCCAACTGGAAGGTTAAACTGGCTTGGTGTCTTTAGTGTCCAACAGTAACACCTGATTGATCCAAACTGGTCATTGCAGACAATGCAGAATGTGGCCAGCCACTGCAACTAGTGGCATGGGAAACCTGGCAATTAACGGGACACGGTGGATGTCTCAGATTTAGTGGTGTCGATAGAAAGTTGCCCCCTCACACTGCAGCCTTGCAGTAATTGGACCATTGGTCCCTTTGTGCGCTTACAGGTGGAGAGGTTGAAACCTGGATCCAAATTTTAAAATTGATTCGACGATATTGGTACTTTTTATGTAAAACTTAGTGGACAACATTCAAGTATTGTCCACCTACCATCTTAATGCTATATTTTATTAATATCGGTACAGACAGTTGAGATGAAGAAAGTTTTTCAACACTGTATATGCGCTTAAACATCTCTGTGTGTGTGTGTGTGTGTGTGTGTGTGTGTGTGTGTGTGTGTGTGTGTGTGTGTGTGTGTGTAAGAGGCCGTCTTTTCTCTATCAGACTAATAATGTGTTAGTTCATTCTTCAAGATGTCTGTGACTGTAATTAGTGGATTGCTTTGAGGGCGATAGAAGGGACTGAGGGAAGGGAGCAACAACATGAGGGAGGCCAGAGAAGAAAAGCGCCGTCCATTTTATAGTCCTGATGGAGGTTATATTTTCTGTGACAACTGGACCAGAGTAATCAAAATGTGTTAATAATCCCTTCAAAGGGCCCGGCGGCACATCAGTGAGAAGCCTGAGTGAATGCCAATCCCCTGCTAGACCCTGGTTCTGGCTGCCCCACCCTCATTGACCCTCTGTCATTCTCTCTTTCTCCCTATCCTGCTCAGTCTTTGTGTCTTTTGCTCTTGATTTCATCTGTCACGTTCAACCAATGTTTCAATTGACTGTCGAGACAAACTTGCACCAAAGTTCCACATCAAACTGAATCTCCTTATTTCCAAATTACAAAAATGAGCCTGCCTATGTGTCACAAACCTCAAATCTGGAGCCCAGGCCCCAGAAGGGGGCATTGGTCTTAGTTTTAGAGTCTCTGTTGACGCCCCACTGTGCGAGTGTCACCCCCTGGGACGGTTCCAGGTCGGACTGTATAGGTTCCAATAAGTTCTATCTTTTGTTTGAGGATTAAAACAAAGGTCAAAGTTGACAAAGATGTCCAGATGGGGTCTCTAGCGCTAATTATCCATACCTTCCGCTCCTAAAAGGAGGTTGAGCGTAATCAATGGACTCGATCGATGGGCATAGTGGTGGAGGTAATGCTGCCAAAAAGTTTGATTGCATGCATATTGATCAGAGTGAGGCTAAGAAGCTGTAAGGCTATTGATTTAAAAAAAAAAAAAAAATGGTGTGTGTTGAGATTTGCATTGTTTTAGCTCATTATATTTGTCTAAATATTTTTAAAGAGTGTGGCTATGCACACACAGACATAAAGGCACAGTGGAATAAGTAATTATAATGCTAATGACTATAAATGAAGTGGATGTCAATGTTCACTATCAAGAGGTTATTTTTCACTTACTCAACCATCATTAACGAGTCATTAGCTTTGAGTAAATGTTTGTAGAGAATATTAGTGCCTCAAGCACCCAATGTCAAGGGGAGTAATCTTACACACATGTAAAACACAAATATAGACATGTAATCCTAGGTTCCATGAGATATAAACACATTTGATATGAATTGTGTATCTCTTTTTTTACATTCATGTAACTTTTTTTTTAATGAAGTCTTTACCAATTAGAGAAACTCTGCCTCATTTAGTAGTCTAGTCTGAAGCTGCGTGTCAAGATAGGTTTGAGGCATTTAAAAATGCATGGGGTCCAGGTGAGGCGCCCGAGCCACATTGTGACCTGGAAGCAGTTTGTGTGGCGTCTCAGGAGAGGCTGTGTCCAGTTTAGGGCAGGAGAAGGGGCCGCGCTTAATAATAGAGCCCAGGCATCAAAGGCTGTAGACTGCTGCTGGCTCACATGGCATACATCATGAAGTGTGTGTGTCTGTGTGTGTGTTTCAAGTTTTTTTGTCTGTGCTCTTCACTTCTTTAAGTTAATATTGAAAAAAAATAATTGTGTGTGCACATCACATACCTAGTCTAGTTATGCCTCCCGAGCTGTTGTTGTGTGCATAACCCCTTTGTATCAATGATTGGCATGCATGCAGGATATACAGCATATACCATACGTCTGGTATTATGGTGTGTGTTTTTGTGTGCATGAATGTTCACAATAGGGCCCTCACTAGGTGGTGTGGCTCCCTGGGAAGGCTAGCGTAGCTTCAAGCGCTAGAGGACTCATTGACTTTCTAATGATTAGTGGTCAGGCCCCCAGCCCATGCTAGTACCAGGGGTTTGCCCTAGCCGCTGCTGCTAGCCTCTGGCCACCGCCGTGCACCACTATCGACTCACCCCCAGCCCCCTCTCTCTTTGGCCTGCTGACGATGTGTCAAAACACATTAGCACAGAGTTCCGCAACTATAGAGAAGGATCATTTTGGGTTTATCTTTCTTGCCTTCCACTTGCTGCTCCACAGCCGTCTCTCTCTCTCTCTCTCTCTCTCTCTCTCTCTCTCTCTCTCTCTCTCTTCGTTCTCCCTCCGTCTCCTCATCCTCCTCCACTCTTCTAAAATGAAGAGAGAAACATGAGTAACCTTTGACAGGAGTTGTTCCAGTTGTGGTATGTATGGCTGTGTATTGATCTGCATTGGCTTTAGGAACTATAGAGAAGAGTCAGCGAGTTGCCGCTGCTTTCAAGTCCCACACAATATTTTTTTTCTGGGGAAAGACTAGGAAGTTTCAGATTCATATTGACCTCCTTAGGTCCCATAAGCTATGGAGATTTGTTTAGAGAAAGGGGTGGGGTGTTGTAACATGTATATGTGTAAGAAATAAGTTCATGAGCGCGATCCCATATGTAATCTTCTGTCATGTTCATTTTCATTTTCTGGATGTGTATTTTTGTGTGTGTGTGTTTGAGAGAAAGAAAAAGTGTGTTATTGTTCTCCATTGTAGTGTGTATAATGTATCCTCCTGCTCTTCTTGTTGAGTTTGACCTTTTGACACACTTGGTTGTTTCTTTCAAGTTATTGACCGACACAGACTGTTTATCCAGATAACTATTTTAGAGTGTGGAACTTCTTTATTTTTAAAGAGCCATGGTTTGAATTAGAACAGATCAACGCACGCACACACACTCGCACGCACACACTCATTCACACACACTCACACACACATGCACACGTACACAGCTCAGCGAGACAGCATCCTTCTAACCCAGCACTTCTTTTTCCGGTAAGCTCGATCTCCCAAGAGACAAAATGCCTGTCAAAGACTTTGTCCAAACAACGAGAAATCTGTGGCAAAAAAAACACAAATACTTCTCCATCACTGTTCATCAATCCATCTCGTTGTGAAATTATTATTTATTTATGGAACTTTAAAGCGCGTTATTTGAATAATACGGGGTATGACGAAGGGGGAGCTGTACGGAAACAACAAAATGACAACCACACCAAAACCACCCGAGGGCACATGCCAGCACATCGCATCAGTGTCATCCTTCCTAGCTTTGCCCCTGTGGGCTTCCTGCTCAGCAGGTAGCCACACACACACACACACACACACACACACACGCATTAACACTTACTATTAACACTCTAAAACACCTTAAGTAAACCTTATGAATTTGCTTCATAAGGACACACTAAAACACACACAGAGTCAATAGATTTCTGATAAATACTAAATATATTACAAATATAGACTCTACACTAACTTACTTTTACTCTCGCCAACACACACAGACATATGCACCACGCCCTCGGGCCCTGGAGGCGGCAGCAGTGGCATCAGCGGTCTGATAGATGGATCCTGTCTCCTTGTGATCTCCACTTGTCAGACAAGTGTCACACAAAGCCCAAACACAAATGAAAAACACAGGTATGGGGCACATGTCAGTGTGAGAGGACCTCGCGGATGCCTCCCCATCCATCAGCAGCTAAGATGCTCATCCATTGACTTGGAATGAGGGTGTAAACGTGTGCCTGTCAGTGTGTTTGGGCTATTGATGTTTGTGCTTTGCAGACTAATGGGTTGAACAGTTGTGTTTGGTTTATGGTGCTGTCATCTGGAGCTTTGTTGTCTGTCAGACACATATAGCCAGGGCATTATTAGTGGTTTTGCAATGGCCGTGCTTCTGTACCAATTGTCCCAGTTCGCGCTGTCAGAAAAGTCGAGGTGTTATTTTGATTTGAACCCAAACCTAGTTGAACTTCTTCAAATCAGTGGCTAAGGCAGGTTATAGTGCCAAAGGAAGCATCCACTACCACCATCCCCTACAACCCGACACGCACATAGACAGCATAAAATCCTTAAAAATTATAACTTTTGCTTCCAGTTGTGGATCTGCCCCCCACACCTAGCAACCGAACACCTGAATGTCACAGGCAAACCACACAGACAGTCGACTTGTGCAACAACACAACACAGCAGCACATTACCCCCCCCCCCCACACACACACACACACACACACACACACACACAGACACCCCCCCACCACACACACACTTGCCAGACAGTAACAGCCCAAACCAGACCACAACTGAAACGAGGGAGAACCCACCTTTTGTTTACTATTCTCAAAGGTGGATCATGGGCCGGGCCTGGTAAGGGTTTGTGACAGAGGTGATGTCTAAATTAATCATTCATGATCTTTCACATGGGCTACAGTAACAGCCTTGAAATATTAATGGCAGCTGCAGAATAAATTTGGTTCCCTTTTCTCTCTGATTATAATCCACAGGAGCGCTCACACACACATGTTTATTTATGCCCTGGAGATGAGGTACGGGGGGTCACTATCAGGAGTTTGTCTGCACACGCACACACACACGCGCACACACACACACGCGCACACACACACTCTCCTTCGTGCTCCCTCTTGCCGTTTGCACTTGTATATCGCCTCATTGTTTTGGAATATGTACATATTTTTCACGTTTGGTGGGCGAGTGGGCTATACATTATACATTATATGCTTGTACAGTCCAGGTATGATATAGTGTATGAATACTGTGCAGCTGGCACTCAGGGGTTTTTGTTTGTTATTTTAATTAAGTCAGCGGCTTTTTCAGTACTTTTTCGAAGGGAGCCTGACCTGAGTGGAGAAAAGAGGATGGAGGATGTGTTGCTGTGTAACCGACTCTAGGTGGAAATTTAATTTACCGTCTTGAGGTAATCAGACTTGCAAACTGAGACACGCCTCTGTTCAGGTCATGACACTTTTGGATTTAGAAACTCCACTATTTGGCTCCCTTTGGAACATTTCACAGTCGTAAAACAACTCCCAACAAATGATTTAAGCAATCTGAGCTGCCTTGTCAAGTCATAAACATCACTGAGTATTCACTATATGTGGCATATTCTTAGAATATTTTTTTTTGCGTAGTATAGCTAAAAAGTCAGCCATCAAAATGACCCAGTCCTTGGCTGTGGCCACTTGACAACTCTTCAGCAGAGTGAAGGTTGTCTGTCATGAAATGTCTTCTGATTTTGTTTTTCCCATCTCAGACATCATTGCTGTAAGCCTAACTTACAGCAACATAACCCGGGCTCAGTGCACAGATAACTATCAGCTGTTTATGTCTCAACATGTCACTGGAGATCTCTGTCTTTCTCTGTCACCTCCTTGTATCCCTCCTTCCCTCTGTTCGCCCCTCGCTTCCTCTTCTGTAATGAGGCATACAGGGTGCGCAAACAGGGTAGGAACCCAAACTATCGTCCAAAAAAAGCTTCCACACAAATCCAAGTTTCTGGCAAGAATAAATACACAGACTGCGACCCCCGCATACATTCATTTTCGACATTAGAATACTTCTAGTGCTCCTCAGGTCAAAATGTCTCAGAAAAGGTTTGGTTGAGCACCAGTTGAGTATTGAGCAGTCCTTTAGTTTTACCGGTTGGTCTTGCTGGACTTAGTTAAAGCGTTTATGTAAAAACTTCTCTTGTAGGTTTGCTTTTATTCTATGTTGTTTGTCTCTTTCAGCCCTTGTTTGGACAATTAAACAAGTGATGGGCCTAATTGCTCATCATTCAGTTGTCATCTCCTCTCAGGAGATGGGCTCTCGTGAGGAAAAACTGGTCTCTAAACTCCCTAAGTTTGCTCATTTAAATTCATCATGGTGAGCGAATTTGAGAGAGAGAGAGA
Source organism: Myoxocephalus aenaeus (assembly GCA_038501785.1). Classification (NCBI taxonomy): domain Eukaryota; kingdom Metazoa; phylum Chordata; class Actinopteri; order Perciformes; family Cottidae; genus Myoxocephalus; species Myoxocephalus aenaeus. The sequence goes on along the minus strand of JBAMJR010000065.1, from coordinate 2,085,899 downwards.
GAGAGAGAGAGAGAGAGAGAGAGGGAGAGAGAGGGAGAGAGAGGGAGAGAGAAGCGTTGAGGCCAAGATATGATTTGATGTATTTGGCATCAGTCCCTGTGGGTTACATTTCCATTTCTCTCTTTTATTAGAGCCACCAAAGGTATTCACACTGATTTGAATTGGTTTCCAACACACTTCAGGTGCCTCTCTTCATGACACCATATGGACATTGATTTCTAGCTTGCAAGACTGTCAGGTAATTTCAGGCTAATCTATTTTAATAAAATGTTCTGGCAGTGATGTGTGTATTATATTATGTCATGCCATGTGAGTTACGCTCAGTCATGTGTTTATGTCTATATTAAGGCTATGTATTAAGATGTCATATCATCGGTTTCCCGTCTGTTTTGGTTGCGTTTAGCCTTGTCTGGCTCTGCCACAGTGTGCTTGCCACTGTGACATGACAGCGGCCACAACTTCATGCTCTGTTTGAGGTAGAAAATATCAGTCAAGAGATGTTTTCTTCCTTTTTTTTTCTGTGGAAGCAGGCTTGCACACATTTTCCCATGTCTGACGGAGTGTATGCGAGTATTCTGGACATGAATATTTGTGCGTTGATGCTGTGTGTATTCGTATATCTGCTTGTGTAATCCTAATGATGCCTTCCTTCTCTACTCTATTGGGCTGTCAGCATGTTGCTGCTGACTGTCACACACACACACACGCACCCCCCTCCAAATCTTGCTGAGAGAGGTCATTTTTCAGTGTCAGGACAGAGGATTCACGTTGGCACCAGATAGATCCGGGACACGTCGGACTCATTATTCTCTGTTTGCATGTGTCTGCTCCGTGCAGAAATACAACTCGACGTGTACAGAAAGCTTGAGCTGAAAACCTATAACGCCTCTCAGTGCTTTGTTACGATTAGCCTAATCAAACTGCATTGCAGTACATATCAAGTGTGTGTTAAATAAAAAAACGTGTAACAAAGACAACAGTCGGTGTGGGAGACGAATGGTAAGGATGAATGCATTGAGGGTCCCATAAGAGAAAACAAATGCAGGATTTGATCCCAGATTTCAGCTTGCAACTTCAGACCTACATTTCATGTCATTCTTCATCTTGCATATTTATTTTGTTCCGTCTTTTTACATTTCTTTCTGGCTCCATTCTCTCGTCTCCCATATTATGTTTTCTTTAGGTCACCTTATGTATTCCTGACCAAAAGTCCCACTACTCCCTATTCATTTTCTCCTTTAACATCACTCACTTATTACCAGCCTTTCTCACTCTTTCTCTCCTCCCTCCATTTCGAAAGGGTGGGTGACCGTGTGGGCAGACATGTGGCAATGTGGGGAAGGTGGAGGTCAAGGCCTGTGCCCCGGGAGTGTGGTATTTTAATCTGGGCTATTTGTAATGACAGGCCTCCTATGGGCGCAGAGGAGTGGCAGGTTGAGAGGCTCTGACAGGTTCTAATCGCTGTCAGGAAAAGTAGCTGAAGAATGTGCCAGCTACACCCCCTCCCCTTCCGGTCCTCTCCTGTAGCGGTTGTTCCCCGCTGTCTCTCCGTCTCTCTCTCTGGTCCTTTGACTTAAACCTCCTAAAGGTGAGTGAAGGGTCTTTGTCTCTCCCTATTTTGTTTTCTCTTATCCTCTTTCTTTATTTTGGCTGGCATCCAGGAGCCACTGCCTACCAGTGTAATCCCTTCCTCTTTCCTCTCCTTGACTCTCTGTCCCCCCTCCGTCGACCCCACCTCCTCTTTTCCACGGCTGTGGACAGTTGTTGACATTCCTTTGGCATAAAGACTTGGCCTGTCCCGATGTGTCCCATGGTCATTGGCAACCTGCCTGGTTTAGTGTCTTTGCCAAATTATTCAATATGTGAAAAATGAAAGGATGAGAAAGTTGTATGACTTCAGAAACTATATATTTTTATATCTTTTTACACAACTGTGATGACTTTTGTCTTGCAGTATGCAAATTATTTTCATGACCAGAAGCCCATACTATTCACAAACTAAAAAGAAAACACAAAAAGTAGACAAACAAACTGAAAATGATATTCATTTCCATAATTTAAACATGTATTTCTGTGAGAGATTTAGAGATTTAGATTGCAGAAAACACATGAGATCATCTTAAGCTAAACTTTCTCAGTTACTGTTTAGTTTTATCATCATTTACAGTTGTGCACCGCTTTTGTGTTGTGTGACTGTAATGACAAGTTTGGAATGTAATGTCAATCTGTTTTAAGAAAACATATTTTTGTATTAAAGGATAGATATTGCATTCAGATAAAGTACTTTAATACAACAGATAGACAGCGCCAGGAATACAATACAATCGATACAGCTCTACAATAAATGCAAATTTTTTCTCTGAAATCTATTCAAAATCTATTCTGATTAAATTCCATTGTAATCTCTGAACCTGCAGTTCATGATATTTTATTCAAGTGCATTATATTGCAAAAAACAAGTACCTCAACCTATTCTCCATTTATGCCATCATACAATGACAGGAGGGGACCAAAGAGCAGGGGTTGCATCCAGACAAAACACAAATTAAGTAACTTGTTTCCATTACCATGAATAGGAACTGCAGTGTGTACTCAGGTTGATTGTCCTGAAATGTATCTCATCTCAAGACATGTTTTGGCTGCAGTTCAATTTAAAACTCCAGCGTTATTTTGTCTAGGCTGTGGATGCCTCACAACTTGAGTGTAACCTAAATGTCATGTTTTGTGACTGACTAATCAGCGAGGAAAGATCAGTTCACTCAAAATCAGACATGAAAGAGAATATGTGAAAAATCAAACCAGTCAAAAGTTGGTACAAGTTGATTCTAACTCGGCCAAGGCCGGGCCTCCTATAGTGCTTTATTGTTAAAGGGTTCATGTTGTATTTGTCATTGTTCTGTTGAGCAATATACAATGAGACTGCTATTGGAGATATTTTTTATTTTGAAGATCTCAATCATTGTTTACACTTTCCTCCTTGTTTGTTTCAGTATTTCTAATGAAAGGGCATATATAGGCCGAGACACAATGAAGAACAGGTTTTTCATTTCCCCACTGAACCATCAGCAAAATAAAAACAGTAAGAACTACAAATATATAAAAGTACCTTACAGAAAAACAAGACGGCCAAAATAACTTTTCAGGTTGAACACAAACTTGCTGCTCTTCTCCTTTGGCACCGCACTAGGATGGCCAGGCTTTGCCCAGGTGCCGTCTGTGCCATTGGCGCTAAAGCGAGGAGAAGCTGGCATACTTTGGGCATGGCTGCGGCCCCTTCTTCCTCAAAGGCTTGCCTCGTCTCCCTTCTTTCCCCTCACGGTCCCTGCTGCTCCATAGCCCAGGGAGCTCATTAGGCCAGACTTCCTCTTCATTTAATCCATTTTTCATAGCCTAAAAAACAGTCCCTGATCTTAAAAATCCTGGCTAATTTAAGCCTGGATGTTGGGGAAAAGAGTGAAAATATCATGAAAAAAGAAGGCCTGGGCATGGTTTTTCACATTTCTGATGTTTTCATAGAGCTATGGCGCTATGACCAGAATGGAAAGATGCAGACCTAGCACTAATTTGAACGGTTTTAGACCCCAACAGGCAGCATCCTATTCCATCCACTTTCTTGCCCGTTGTCTGTGTGTCTTGTGGGAGACCAATGTGTTAACTTGGCCTAATGAAAACATTGGTAATAACATGCTCCCTCTCCGTGTTCCTTTAATTATGTATCTCTGACTGGATACCAGAAGGCCCCTGTAGGCTTCCAGCTCCACTTGTGGAAGTGAAGTTTAATGTGTAACTCGTATCCTGGCGGGGAGGATCTGTACAGAGAACCGAACATGCTCTTCCTCTGACACTTGTTCTCTCCCCAAATGCTCTCCAGCATTATGTTATTCCTATCAGTCTCAGTTACTTATTGATCAACAGAAACTCTATATAAATATAGCTCCTTTTTTAAAAACACATGGCCGCGTACTATTATTCCCAGTGTCTGGAGATGCTACCATACATAAGATAATTTTCTTGCTTCTACCTTTCACATTATATCCACATAAACACGGGCAAAGTTAACATCCTCAAAAGTTGTCCAAGGCTTTGTCCTTTATCTCTCTCTGCGAGGACAACGCATTTTTTTCTTCTCTTCCCTCTTGCAGGAAACCATCACAGCATTAATATACCTCCCAGGTATTAAGTGTTGATGAGTGCCTGTCTCCTCAGGCTGACACTTATTTCACCAAAGGTCTCAGAGCAGAGGGGGGAAGGAACACTGAGGGAAGAGAGGAAAAAAGACCTGCTTGCATACCCAGCCAACGGATGTGGCGGAATTGCTAAGCAGTCTCGGCTGCCCTCTCGTTAGCCTCCAAGATGCCTGGTGACAAAGGTGAGGCAGCGAAAGTTGCGCTGGGTTGAGAGGGGGAGGGTCAGTGCCCCTAAGGGTACCGTGCCATGGCCGTGCCAGGCCAGGACCCTGTGCCACTGTCTCCGGTGCCTCCTCTGTCAGCACGCCCTATGCCCCAGGCCACTGCAGAGAGGGCACACGGGGGGCTGTCGCGCGTCGGCCTCAATTACAATCAGGGGATGGCTGCCCACTGTCACGGCTCATATTGCCGTTGTAATAGCTGCGCTCCATCATATCCTATCTCCCATGCAGATGATGTTTGCTGGGGATGTACTGCCAATGGAATTTCTCTTTCTTTTACAGTTATTCCATCGCCAACAAACAGAAACTCACATATGCACCTTAAAAGCTATTCATATTGGATAGGTATTAAAATCAACATTTTATTTCTGAATGCTGTTCGCTCTGTTGTGTTCAACATTGGTTGTTATTACTGTATTGAGAAAACTCTTTTTCACTTCACCTTGTGACTGCTGGCCATTGACAAGCCTCTGAAATGACTGATTTGACTAAATAACAACACTTGGGCACCTTGAAATACATTTAATCAGTCAAAGGAAACACATTTAATGTACTTACATTTTTATCTCCTGTGGCACGCTTAAATTGTTTTCCTTTTGTTAAATTTGTCACAGAACATATGTTGCTTGGGTCTGCATCTTTTCATCATACTATATGTGATCCACATAAAAAACCTTGTGAGATGTCCTTTAATTAGAGCGGGTGAAATCACAGCGTGCTAGTTTCCATGTATGTCATGACTATTCCCATGCAGACTAACAGAATAATAGGCCATATGCTGTAGTTGTCAATGCACTTCGCAAAAGAAAACGGTAGTTCCATAAAATTGTGTTTATTCAAGTTAAAGGTGCTCTGGTATTTCTTGTAAATAAAAGTTGTTTACATTCAGTTTCCCAACAAAATACATTGTGTGTGTGACCGCCGTGCTGAATGTATTTACTTTCTCATGAAAAACTTGCAAAGCCAATTGTTCGCATTTATGCTAGCTCAGTCTTTTTCTTCTTCTTTTCCTGAATAGTCTACATGTTTTAGCGCTCTCAAATGAGAAAAAACGTGTGTGGATGAGCCATTCCAACTAGTATCGTGGGCATTGGCTGTCACTTTATAGGCTTACTTATAAGAGACAGAACAACTTTGGATGGTTCCTGCTATTTCCCCCTCTATTCAAGAATGTTATCTTCTAATGCAACATAAACAGCCTATGACCGCTCTTCTCTGACTGTGTTTGGTTCCCTGGTGTTGTTAGTCCTTCTTGCCTAATATTCTTAAAATCCTAAACTTTGAAAATATATTCTCTTCTAACCACCCGCAGAGTTGTTGCCCACTGGTATGGCGTGTATTTGTGTCTGCAGGTGTATTTAGAGTGTAGATGTGCAAATACAGAATACAGTATGTGTTCTGCAGCGTGGATTGATCTTGTCGCATCGTATGTGCAGACTTTGTACTTTCTGATTTACACGGAGGATCAACATACTTATATGAGGAATCAGCATATTAGTATTAGTTTCTGACTATAGGGTGTTGTAGCCATGCCCGGCTGCTGCTGTTCCTGTCAGTCATGACAGGGTCGCATACCTTCACCCCGCCCCTGAGGAGAAAATAACACCTAGCTAAAAGAACCACTGTGCGGAGTAGAAATTTGGTGCCACTTCCTCATGTCCAACCTGTCCAAGCAACTTCATGGCAAGATTAGCTTTGCCAGATGTCATACATTATTCATGAGGGGGAAGTAAAAATGTATCTTAGGTTGTGTTATTACAGACTTGATGACTCTCTGTCTTCTTTTCCTCTGAAGCTGGCCCCATCAGCACACCGTAAAAACCCTCAGGGAGCCACACCAATCGTAGAATCTCTCCTCTACCCTATTTCCACCTTCATCTGCAAACTTCAAAAAACACAACAAAAAAAAAGGAAACTATTTTGTTCAGCAGCTTCAATGCCATGTGTGTATTGCTCGGTTATAGATTAAAAGCGAAGGATTTGCTATAAAAGAAAGGGAGTCGAAGACAAAAGATGGGGACAGGCGGGGGGAGGTTAAAAAAAGGGCCAGCTACTCGGTTGACAATTGAGTTTTAATATCATGTCCTTTATGAATAATTAATTTGATGGTGCGAAGGCCCCTTAGAAGGTAGATTAAATTAGTTCTGCCATGTCTTAAAACTTAGATATGCTTCATTAGTGTGGAAGACGGTGGCAGACGAGTTGGGTATTCACTTAAGCCTGGTTTAGCTAATGATGAGGAACAGGAGACACCTTATCGCCCAGCAGTAATGCACAATGTGATATTTGCATGAATGTCAGTGAACGAAAGCAGGAATTTAACACACAAGGCTTTCAATGAGACTGCCTGAAGGATCGAACCGCTTGGAAATGACTGTGTGGTAAAGCAACAATAAAGTGAGCACAAATAAACAATGTTCACTGTACGCAAGAGCGTTGACATGCCCTCACATGTCGTGCCATGTTGTGTGTATTCACAGGAGAAGCTGACAATAATCTGCCTTCAACTCTGTGGCCCCGGTCATTGTTAAATGAGGCACATGATGCGTCTCTCTTTTGTGACTTCCCTCTGTGCTTCGTATTCCGCCTATAATGGCAGTATTATTTTCCTTTTGGCCGGCAAGGGAAGTGCGATGGTATTACCCTAAAGTAAAACACAAACTTCTGTTTGTGCCGTCTGTCAGAGCAGACACAACGACACAGTGTTCTGATAACAGGCTGCACTGTTGCTCGCTCAAACGAAATTGTCAGAGCACCTTAGAGAGAATTTGATGTATCGTCTGCGCATAAGAGGGCAACTATGCCTGTGGCAGGAAATTGTCAAAAGAATTCAATGCATGCCACCAATAGAAACATAAAATGTTGAAGTGATAAAATGAGCATTTTACATTCAGTTCTCAAGCACGGGAAATAGAGGACGAGCATTTACATTATTTTTTTAATCTCTGTCAGCAAGTAGTTTGAACAAGCCTTTCCTCCTTAAGTTAAACGTAAAGGATGTGTGTTTACAACATTGATGCCGTCGCTCCTAAAGGTGTTGGTTACTCAACAACTTAATTTCTGTCATCTGGGAATGCAGAAAGCCGTTTAGAGTTATCAGACAACTTCTCGGTATAAAGCTATTGTAGGAATCTCCTATTTGGATATAATTAATGCATCATTAGAAATAATAAATAGTGCTAAACAGGTTATAGGAAAAAAAATGAATAGCTGTCATTAATCTTTCACTCGGTTTACAATAAATCATGAGGTTTCTCTGTGTGGAAAAATCATCGTTTATTTTGTTATTTATATTTCTCATACTAAATCTGAAAGGAAATGTGTTATCAAACTATCCTTTATGCTCCAAAATCCACTGGCCCCCGTCTCTCTACAGCCAGCTTCCACACTTAGCCCAGCTTTCTCCGCAGTTTTTTGGGAGCCCTCCCTCAGCTCATGAGTATTAATGAATTCAAAGTTTGAGGAAAATAATCTTTAAGTGTTTCCAACTGTCAGATCCTGTCAGTGCAACCACTTCTAATGGCCTACGCCTTCCTTTCAGGCTAATGTTTGAAGTCTCGTTTTCATGCCCTCCTTTTTTTCCTTTGCTAAATTGCTGCCGACAGTCCTATGTCCCCACAGATTGTTTGTTTGCTTTCGACCATGCTTGTTTTACATATCATCGACGTAACGAGGATTCATTTAGTGGGCTGTTAATGGGGGAAGGGAGGGAGTGGTCCATTGCTTTCTTATAGGATGTGATCACGAGTCAGGTAGCAATCTGCTGTAGTGCCGAATGTGCGAAGGGACATGTCGGACTTCTGAAAGCCTCCAAAGCGATGCTGAAGCTTTTCTAAAAGTAGTGCAGATTTTTCACGTCCAAAACACTTGACAGGGAACAGCTGGGCGGGAACAGTCGTAAGCCGTCACATCCTCGTCAGTTGGAACAGGAGCGGCGATCAAGCATCGATCGAGACAGTCTTGAAGCTCCTTTGTGTGAACTTCACTCAGCGAACTGATGCAGTTCTAACGTTTAGCTCACAAACAGTGGGGCTGGGTGGGTGAATCCAACAAAGCACATTTAACAATTTATTTCATTCATTAAGCAACAAGAAACCTATCATCACTCGGTGTTGAAAAGTGCTAAATACTCCAAGCACTCCCAGCAGTCTGAAGAAAAATAGAGGGAGCCTCCCAACAGGCCTTGTCAAAACATGCAAATGAGCTTGACGCCACGTCCGATTTTGACAAACATAATTAAGGTGTTCCAATTCGGGACATGTTAATAAAGAAGACTGCAGGCCTCCCCCAGGTTTTCACCAATCAAGCCTTTGTGTGTGTGTATGGGTGGGTGTGTGTGTGTTTTTTCTTTCTTTTCTTTTTCCCCATCTCCCATTTTATTGGATAATGAACTGTTGTCACGTTAGATCTGCTTTCGCAGTCTTTCGCTGAGTTTGAGGAGATGGGCAGGGAAGAGCTGCCCGAGGTGTGGTGTTGTACAGATAATTAAAAGGCAAGAAATTTGTGTTTCGCTCTTTGATCTGCCTGTCAACTCACTGATTAGAGACGTGAAAGCCTTTTAATCAACAGTAATGTGATGATTAACGCTTCTAAACTGTTGAAAATGAACCAGAGGCACGTCAAGTTTTCTCTTTCTTCTTCCCTCCTCCTCTGTACATCTCTCCCATTTCCGACAAACTGGCAAACTTTTCTCCTCCGTCAGTTCCACCGGCGGCTGCTACATCAGATGTTGTGTTTGATTAGGACCAAATGACATGTTTTTTTCTCCTACGTTTTAGTCTGGGTCATTGGGAGAGCTCAAATTTGCTTCAATGTGTTTGTCTTCCAAATCCAGCAGAATCTGCTTCTATTAATGTATTTATACATAACTTTGACCTTCAGCTAGATATGGTCATTATGTTATTACAGTGCTCATTTGCTGTGACTCCATCATTTATACAGCCACACAGCTCATAATAAAATCTAATTATTTAAGTTGCAGAATAAAGCACTTAAAATCTGGTTTTATTATTTGTGGTTGAATAAAGTTTGATGTACTAGTGTTTTTACATTTTTTTTATTCGATCACTATTTGTTTGTTGTATATTTTAGTTGCAATGTGGCCTGCAAAATTGTGTGACACAAATGTCACGAAATATGAATAATGCATACACAAATTAGCTCATTCGGAAATGAGTTTTAATTTTAAACTTCATAATTTATTTATTTTTACAATTTTGACCAAGTTTAATCAACACACAAAAAAAAAAAAAATTCCCAGCACTGGAAATGGAATTAATAAGTCCGCTCTGTTTGAGCTTCACAATTGACCAATCGGGATATGCGGAGAATAGGTATATAGGCTGGTCAGCCGTCTGTAGAAATTCCCTATTTTTTAATTGAAGACTTCAGAAAGCAATGCTCCTGCCTACACATTGTTGCATGTGAGGCAATCACAGCAAGCAACCAAGTCCATTAGTTTTCATTTGGATGGTTCAGTAAGACTGGTTGATTAAGTCCAGGCAATTTGCTTGTAGGGACCCTCATTTTCCACTCAGCCCGCCTGCTTCTCAGCCCGCTGCCACCAGCAGGGTTGTCATTCAGGTTAATTTAATCTGGTTTGTTAGACATTTTAACACAATAGCTTCATGGCTGTCAAGATGCCTTGGTACATAGTAAGGAGTTTGCTGTAGTTTATTATGGCCTATCTTTGCATATAAATGCTCTTCGACATCTGACTGTTAGTAAATACACTAACAGTGTATATGCTGTTTACATTGTAACTAACGCATGGTAACAATGTAATATATATGAGGGGCTGTGTCAGAGTATCTGCATGTCCACAGGGACGTGCCGGTCTGCGTAATTTCATAAATGTAAAACAAGCTATTCCTTTCCAAGCCTCATCAATTCTCATTGAATGCAGGTGAAAGGGACTTTCAAAAACGTAAATCTGGTGAACTGAGAATTTGAGGCTGAGGTGGAGAGAAAAGTGGAGGGGGAGCTGAAATAAAAGGAAAGAATAGCTTTCAGTTCTCTCCACCACGGTTCAGCCTTAAACAAACGGTTCTATTACCAGCTGCTCTCCTACAGGCCCGGTCATTTATACCCATTAAACTTGCGTCTTATCACCCATAAGACGCTCTTACGTCTCTCCATCTACCAATTGTCTATAATCAGCCATTTAAAACAGCAGCGGAAATTTCTCTTGCGCCTTGTTTCGGTCTGACGGACAGGCAAACGAGACGGGAGGAGGAGGGACGGGGGAGGAGAGCGGGATATTTTCTATGGAATGATGAATAGGCCAAGTTGAGTGGCTGACTAACTGAGATCTGTCTTAATCAGAAGTGATTTGTCAGAACAGGAGCTCTGCGGGGTCAGGGCGCAGGCGATGAATAAAACAGAGCCTGGCGGAGTGAAGAAAGGCCCCAGAAATCCACCCTGACTGCCCACCACCGCTCATACACATGCAAGGGGAAGGGCTAAGTCAGTGTGGACTGGCTCTGCTTCTCTCTGCCCAGAATATTTCTTGTTTTGGGCCTTTTAAGTGCTTAGACTCTGCCTGCGTCTCACCTACCTGATGCAGTGTGCTGTTAAAGAGGAATCAATGCCCTTCATGCATGTACCAGTTGCTGATTAACTTATGATACTTTGTCATTATTACAGGTAACCTCGTAGCGTAACGTTGCTGAGCTTCCAGATGCTACATGCCCCCCACTGTGACCTAGCACTTGGCACCTCTTTATTTTGAGCTGTAGCTCAGTGCGAAGGCGCTAGCCTCATGGCCTGTGGGCTCAGCATTACAAATACATCCCTGTGTGGGTACAACTTTGATGGAGGTGATGAAAGTCTGTCACCAGGCAGTTGTAGACTTGAGAAGCTCTTTAAAAAAAAAAAAAAAAAGCTTCTCTGGAAGTGTACAAAGACAGGTAACTTTATTCACCTGGGAGCCACAGGCATATACGTTGACTGCTGCTGTGAGTGAGAGAGTGAGAGTGAGAGAGTGAGAGAGTGAGAGAGAGAGAGAGAGAGAGAGACACACACAAACAGTATGGTCTAACATTTATCAGGCTCCTCCTTACTTCCCCTCAACCCTCCCATGGGTTTCCATGCCCCGTTTGTTGGAGTGTGTGTGGCTTGTGTCCGGATACAACTGTGTGTGGTAACCTTCAAAAAGTGGTCTCAACTGCTTAATGAAAAGGAGCTGTGCTGAGCCTCAGAGCACACCACTGTCAGGTCTTGTACCCTTTCCGCTCTGGGGACGGAGGGAGCAAGGCAAAAAAAAAAAAAAACGCAACAAAGAAAGAGAGAAGGAGCCCTTAGACAGTGTGTAACTGCTCTGAAACAGCTCCTGTAAAATAGATGATGCCTCCAATTAAATGTGTCTGGACTGGAGAAAGTTGAAGGCTGTGGAGGATTGAATGGTACCAGAATTGTTGGCTCTCTGAAGAGTAGTGTCCTGAGCCAAGCTGGGTGGACTTGTGCAGTTTATGATATTTCTCTTTTACACAGCATTATGAATGATCAGTCGAGCCTTTTCTTTCGATCACCTGACAGCAAGAGAAAATAAGCAAGCCTTTCTGCTGTTGTAAGTAATCAAGAATAGGACTGCAACTAACTATTAGGTTCTGGTCTGCAAAATGTCACAACACAAGATGTCATCATATCGCTTATGTTGTCTGAACAACCTGCCACCTACCAAAGATGTTCAGTTTACTATCACACAAGACCAAGAAAAGCAGCACATCTTCACAACTCGCTGAGCTGGGACTGGGGAAAGTTTGGCATTTTTGCTTGAAATATAAACGATTATCAAACTAGTTGCTGATTATTATCCTGATGATCGACTTATTGTTGTTGTGAAGCAAACAGAAATGTTTCTCTCCAACTGTGTTTGGCTGGTTTTATGGTGCTTGTTCGACCCTAATAAAGTTAATTGTCCAGTAAATATATTTTCCGTCCACTGTATCATTTTTAGCAGGATAATGAAGTGTTGAGCTGATGAAACAAAGCTATGTGCGATGTCAGTTGTGTGTCTAATTCCTGATCCAGACATTATTTCCCCCTTCAATCTAATTTGTGCCTTCAACTTTTCTCTACTAATTGTTTTGTACAGTAACATTAGGGGAATAAGTTGAATGAAGGCTCACTGGTGCTGGTGTGAGCGTAACGTAATGGAATAATGGGCTTGTTAAATGGACCTTTGGGGATGGGGGATCTTTAACAAGTGAGTCAGAGCAAGGCCTCTGGGCCAAGGTTATTTAAATTGTTAATAGCTGTTTAAACAGGAGGGGAATATTTTAAACACTAACGAGCAACAAGTCAGGAGCATTAACACTACATTATTTCTCCTCTCCTGCTTTAGTTTTTTATCAACTGTCGATTTTGCTTCTTTTTATTCCCCCACACAACGTTTGTTGTGATCATGTTGTGCTAACGGTGCTGTTTAAACATGAATATGTAATATTTAAGTCCAAACCGTACGCACCAACATGCCTTTAAGGACAGTGACTACCCAAATAATTCCCGCATCAACATGAGCTAAGATTATTACTGGAGGGACCAGTTCGCCGTATTCTTTTCACAGGTGTTGACAGTTGTTGGTGGAGCCTCGTCTACATTAAGTGTATTATGATGATGATGAAATGGTCTATCATGGTATTCAAGTAGTTTCTTGAGGAACCTCTCATTATTCTTCTACATTCAATTTAGATTTTTCTACTCAATATTTTGCGCCATTTGTTGCCCAACAAGTTCTTTCTCCCAGTAACTAATGACGTTTTTCACAGACCACTGGACAGCAGCACTTAAATGAGATGAATGGAGATGTAGATACATGCCAGAGAATGAGCAATGCACGGGAAGATCCATGATGAAGACAATAAACACCATACATTCCCTCGGGAAGCGTTCTGTACATCCCTTATGGCTAAAGGGGGGGTGGGGTTGGAGGACTGGTAAGAGACCTTACTGGCCAGTGGCCTCACAGCCAAATAAAATGTTAATCTTCACAAGCTATAATGGAACTTTTTGTTGATTTTTACACAGCCCTTGGTTCTCTATTGAGAGCTTTTGAGCAGATGTGGCGTCTTCAGTGACATACCATTTGTTTATCTGCTATTAATATGCGTAATGATACTGTGCTGTTGTATCTGAATATGCCCTTATGTCTAAAGAGTGTAGAAAGGTCTCCCTCTTGGTCAAGTGTAAAGTATAGTTTCTTAATCTTTCTGTGGATAGTACAACCCCTCATATCCTCATATCATTCTTTAGATAGGACCAGCACCATGCTACTCTACAACAGACAGACACCTGAACCCACTGTGGTTTCGTTCTTGTCCACTGGACGTAGTTGTTCATCATTCGTCTTCTTTTTTTTGTAATAGTTATTTTTTGTTACCTAAACGTTCATGAAACCTTGATGGTCTTGCAGAACATACCTTAACAGAATATGTGTAATGAGTGCTGATTGCTCAGGTTCAGCTACCATCGGAGGCCTTTTCTCCTGCTGCCTCATCCATCTTTTTTTACGTTGAAAACCTTTCCAATAATGCACCTGCCATCAAAAAAAACTCTGCTGCTGCAGTCCTTGTCACACTCATTTATTTAAAAAGAAAGCCCCAGCCCTGACAGAGATAGATAGATGTGCTTATTTGTCTCTGTAACAGAAGATTTCTGCAACAACTCCCTTCCTGTTTATCCCTTGTTCTTCTCCAATGGGGACGGGGGTGGGTCTTGTATTTTTATGGTTATTAATACCTGCACTCAGTCTTTTAATCTGCCCTATTTGTCACATGTGACTGTCTGACTGCACTGTTTAATCTGGGTATCCTTCAATCTGTCTCGTCCCAGATTAGAAATTAATGAAGGCAGGAAGAGACACATTTGAGTCACTTACAGTGTAGAGGGGTAAAAGGGATGGGATGAATGGGAGACGAACGTCATTCATTTGACAGTGCTCTCTCTCTTTCTCCTCTTTTCCCTGATCCCCTTTCTCTGTCTGTCTCTCTCTATCATTCTCTCTCTCTCTTCTCTTGTTTAGCTGCCAGATGTAGCCCATTTTTGCACCGCTCCCCACCCCCCAAACAGGCGCTCAGCACGTGGGCCCTTTGGTGTGCGGCACCTGTGTAGTGTAATACAGTCAGCAACTGCGTTGTTTATTCCGGATTTGTTTGGTGCGCTTGAAAGCCTGTCTTTGATCCATGCAAAGATTCTTCACTTCTTTTCCTTTTTTTCCTGATTCATCCTCAGCCTCCCTCATTTTTAAACGCTAATACTGGAGCAGTATGGTTACATTGATGGCAGAGCAGTGAGTATTTTGATTGGGGGGGGGGGGGGGCGCAGCGTATTTGGTTTATCCTTTTTTTTTTTTGCTTTCTTTTCTCATTCTCAACCCAAGGGACAGGAAAATGACAGTGACCAATGACAAGCTTGTCAGGTGCCTTGTCGGGGATGTTTCATAACTGTGTGTTAATGTGTTTACATCTGCAACTGACGAGAGGCATTTAATAAAAGAGTGGCTTAATGAATAGGCATTGGCTGAGTGGCCCCCACTGGCAGGCTGGATGCTGGGGTATTGTTTTCGAGAACTTGTTGTCTATTTACTAAAGCATTTTAACTACAATATTCTTCTTTCTGTCCACCCTACAGTTAGGGTACGACATTTTGCACAATGACTGAAGAATGCTCTTTCTACTAAAAAGACTGACTTGGTGAATCCATGTAAAAAACATTTATTTCGTCTTTTCCAAAAGGGAGTACAAACCATGAGAGTCCACTACTAATGATGCAGATATTCCAAGAATATGGATATTACATTTGTACATGTAATGTTACAAGCGAAGTCTTTTTTCAATCTGTTTTTTTCTTTTTTTTACATTTAATTTTGCATATGTCAGACCCGCTCTTCTCATCCTGCACCTGCTTACCTTACAGAACAAGTGGGCCAGGAGATTCTTTCCAACCTGAACAGTGACCGTGAGAAGATCCAAAGAGCCAGAGAAAGGGTGAGTACGCACATGCCACCTGCACACACTCATCTGTCTATTCTAACAAGTGTTTGTGAGACCGTAAAGGTGTTACAGCTGGTTCGCAACATTGACAACATTCACCACTTTCTGCGTGGTTTGCCAAGTAAACACACACACAAACGGCACACACACCGTCTTGGGTATGCTTCCACGGGTGCACAGACAAAGTCAGCAGAATTGTTTTGAAAAGGTAGTTGATGTGCATATTTATTGATAGCACTTTATTGTACTCAAGTACATATTTATAGTCAATATCACTTCACAATTTGAATTTTCTTTTGTTTAATTGGAGGTAAAATTTTGAGCATATCTTGCCACATCATATGCAGCGAAATCAGCTTGCTTGTGGCTACATAGTGTACCTGTGCACCTTTCTCCAGGATTTCCCCACCTTTCTTGTTCTCATCTGAACAGTGATGAGCCAGCTGCCATCCTTCCTCACCTACCTTCCTTTACATCTCAGCACTCTTCTCCAGTTTCCCTCTCTCTTTCCCACTTCCCCTCAGAGAGTCCCCGCCCACCAATCCCAAATCCTCAGTGCTGCTTCTCCATACAGTTAACAGAGACAGAAAAGACCAAACACAGGAAGGGGGCTCAGCACTGACTGCACCCTCTTAAAGACCACAACATGGCAGTGGGCCTCGCACAGGCGATTTCAAAGGAAGTCAAACATCTCTTTTCAAAACGGTCCACAGTGTCTACTGAGAGTACCTGCTCAGTGTTTCTTTTGCTTTCTCTCTCTTCTTCCCATGAGTCTTCTTTGCTGAACCCCTTCAACCACATGTACACACACACACACACACACACACACACACACACACACACACACACACACACACACACACACACACAGCCTCAAGAGGGCTTTAAAGGCAGTTTGTGGGGCAGAAGCAAAGTGAAAAGAAATCAAGATGTAAAGACACAGGATGGAAGGGCTGGTTAACGCCTCTTTTGCATTAAAAAGAAGGTGAAGGAGGTATAGGCTCAGCATTAATGCCCACACACGAAGAATCAAACCACACACGATCACACACTCACACTCACACACACAAACCCACAAACCCCCATGCTCAGCAGGGGGTGTGGCCTTTTGTTTTGCTTTTATGGTACAAATAGAAGTCAATGGAAGGTTTCACACTGGGTCAAAGCAGTTCACTTCCAACTCTGAACCAGAGGGGATTGAAGAAGGTGATTTATTTATTTTTATTCTCCAGGCCCGCTTATATGGAGGCCGATAGGTATCATGGGGATCGTTTTAATATTTATTCCCTACAATTAGTATATCCTTGAATAAATAATTCCACAGTATAAAATTATTAATTTGAGGGTATGAATCCTCATTTCAGGGAACAAAATACGCAATTTGTGTGCACAAATTATTAATTTGTTCCAAACCTCCAAATGAATAATTCTCGCCTTTTTTAAATTACTAAATTGGGTTACCACATTTCTCCTCTCCCTTCTCTATTGATAACACACACTTTGCATCATTTGTGCATCTATATGTCATCTAATTATTGTAGGCACCATGAATGAAATCATTTGAGTGCACCCCAATTCTGAAACTTAGCTGCTAGCCTGCTTGCTTATCCTCTTAATACTTACTGACCAGACTAGCGACAAAGCTATAACTTCAACAGTTACAATCAAATGAAGTATTTCTAGAGTAGGATTCGGTCATTTGAAAGGTCAGAATATTATGATTCCTTTTTTATTACCATGCTCAGTAAATGTACACACTTTAAAGTTTTAATCTAGAAGATTTTCATTGAAATTCAGTCATTATCAATCACTGATTGAGGTAACACAATTGCGATTGAACCTATGGCCTACTGCACTTGCATTTGCAGTATTACAAACTAGTGTCTGTGGCAACATTCCCAGGAAAAATCACACTCGTTGGATCTCTGGGAAGTGAGATCCCAAAACACACCTGCAGTTACTGCTTATCACCACAGGTGACACCAAAGAAAACAAAATGCAAATCTTTGAGATTGTAACTTTATTATTAGGGGAAACTTTTTTTCTTTTCTTTACTAAATGTCATCTTTCTGCACTATAAGTTTAAATGATATAGCTCAGAGACTATTAGCAATTTGATTAGCAAATTGTTTTATAATAATTGTGACAGAATATGTATGGATGTTATCCTAGAAAGTGATCGAGCCTGTCTTTGCTGTGGTGTTCTGTTTGGAACTGTACATTAAATATGAATCCTCTCGTTCGTTCCATGTAGGCATCCACAGTTAATTTTAGCCCCTCAACTGCACTACGATTTGAGTTAGTTTCCATTTCAGGTTAAGGAGGATAGCATGAGATTTGGTGAGAGGCTGTGGAGAGAGAGAGAGGAATGGAAAGAAGGAATGATTCAGAGAGAGATGTATTTTGGGAGAAAGTGTGAAGTATCTAGGGGACAGATCTGTGGGTAGAGTCAGACATCAGGCAACTGCAGGACTTGTTGTCTTTGCCAGAGGGCTCATACCCCAAGTCCCCCACCTCCTACCCTGTACCACATGTATCTTTGGCTCTCGCAACCTGCATCGCACCAACCCAGGCTGCCAGAGGGTAGAAAGGGAGGATGGAGGAAGAGGAAAAAAGTAGCAGCAAAGGAGGGGTGGGAAGAGAGGGCGGATTGAGAGATGACTACAAGATGAGCCAGAACAAACGGGGAAAAGAGTGATGCTGGAGCCATTGTAGAGGAGAGGAAGGTTGGAAGAAGACATGTGAAAGTGATGAATTAAAAATAGAATAAATTCCAGTATAATACACTGATGAAAACGTACTGCTGTGAGTGGCTTTATTGGGAAAGCAGTTATTATCTCAGTGAGAGATGAGGATAAATGACTCCCTGCTGACTCCAGAGAGAACCTCTCTGCAAAAATTCTTCCCCACATTCCCTCATCATCCTCTAGAAATGCGATTACAGGTAGACGTATGTGGCAGCTCACTCAGTGCGGTGTCAGCAATTTTTTTTGTCGTCCCACTCGCACCTTGTTGGCAACATCTCCGCCAATTCCTTTTCCCAGTGAAAGTGCCTACACCTGATAAGAGGATAGAGTGAAAAAAAATCCCTGACCCCTGAGGAAAAAAAGACAGAGAAAGAAGAAGAAGATGGAGCTATAGAAAGGGAAATATCCAAGACAATTAACCCAGAATAGCCATGTTCATTATTTCAAGGGTGCCTTCAAGGACTCTCTGTGCTTTTTACACACGTCAACATTAAAGGGCCCTTCTCACTATTTTCCTACACCATTCTAGTGTTTGCTTTGCAGCAAGGTGAGCAGAAGGCTATTAAAAGGACATGACCTCCTAAGTGAGACCGTTGATGACTTTTTTAAAGTTAGAGATTTACTACCTGTAAATAAACAGCTACGGATGGCTCTAGTTTAAAGACTTGTTAATAAATGTTATGGTATGTTATGTTGGGGGTAAATCTTGCAGCTTTTTTTTAAAGGGGAAAAGTACGTTTAGTAAGGTTTGTCTCTAGACGGGTAAACCATGTAACCTAAAGCAAAAAGAAAAAAAGCAAGCTTCTTATCAAAGGATCTTTGATTCATCTCTCTAGCTTGTAACCAACAACTTTGGGTGGAAGGATAAAATGTCAAACTTTAGACGTGCCTTCTGAAATTGCCCTTGAGCAAGTACTTTGCCTTGAGGCCAGTAGTACAAGGCTGTGTAACCGTATAGCCTCGCACAAGCTCAAAGTACCACTGTAAAAACTGTGATTACTTTAATGTTGTAAAAACACATATTTTCCGACTATACCTTAAAGAAAGTAGCACTTAAATGGCACTTACTTAAAGCACTTTGTAGTTATGCTTTCTTGAAGAAATTGTTCTGAATTTGTACTCGTGGTTGAATGCACTTATTGTAAGTCGCTTTGGATAAAAGAGTCAGCTAAATGTAATGTAACACGTTTTCTGCAATTAAATGTTTTTGGTCAGAATAAAAAGTAGGTCCCCTTCCTGTTAATCCATACATTTGTTGCTGATATATGATCTTGTGTTCATTGCCTGTGTCCTCGGTTATGTAACAAGAATTGGCCTCTCCTTGCTCTGTCAATTGTTCAAAGGTTTTAATAGCAGTATTTGTTGTAGTCAAAGGACAGTGTTATACTCTTATACTTGATTTTTCACTCTTGTAGTTTAGACGTAGACTCTGTTAAATAACCTTGAGAATCGTTGTATCAGAATGCAAACTAAAACCTGACTTTCACCGGTTCTGTCCCCGCAGCTGAGAGAAACGGACGCCAACCTGGGCAAGAGTTCTCGCATCCTTACTGGCATGCTGAGAAGGTAAGAGGCAGGTACGGACCTTGTTTCTGCACCTCTCTGTGTGTCGTGCTTTAACTGTGCTGTGAGCTTGCTCCAAGTCATCAACAGCTAATTAAGTGTATTCTTAAATGATCCATCTTTCTATTCATGATTAGTTGCTGTTTGCCACATTGCTTTGATTTCCCAGAGAACACAGGTTGGGATAGATAAACAAACAGAAGAACATGTCAGTAAATGGATGAATGAACACAATAATTGTCTTTCAAAGGAAATATTATAGTTGAAAATGCAATCCATCACACCAGTAGCCAATAGTTAAATTGTGACCAGTTGATTCTGTCCATTTCTGTTTATTTTATTTTGACAACATCTATCAAACCAGGGGCAACTGCAATATATAAACAGACTTTTGTGTAGCTTTTTCCTGCAGTGTAATCCTACATTTGAAGGTTATGTTTGCTCTAATTCAGATTTCTTATGATTCTGATGAGTTGCATGTTCCATTTGTGTGACGCTTAGTGTACGTTTGAACACACTGACAAACAGTGTGACTGACTGTTCTGTTCCACGCAATGGTATTGGTGTTGAGTGCCTTGGTAGACTGAGAAAAGGGCAGCCTAGCATTGGATCCTGCAGAAAAAGGCTGGAAAAGACAAGTACACACTGTACATGTCTCCATTCTTTTCTTCTTTGTGCCTTTTTTGTTTTTCACAAAATGCCCTTACAACCCATATCCAGTCTTTGTCTCTCTCGCCTGCTAGTTCATGCAGCCCCCAACAATCACACAAACACGAGCATTCACACGCAAATATTTCAATAGTCCTTGGATTATCTTATTCAACCGCCTATATATATATATATATATATACACACACACACACACACACACACACACACACACACACACACACACACACACACACACACACCGTAATGTCTTGTCACATCTCCATTTTATAAAGTGCCTGTGTGCCTACCCCTGAACCGTGACGACACGGTTTTGTTTCTCGCTCCCTCTTTCTTGTTTTTTTTTTTCCTCCCTGTCGCCCACTGGATTTTGATTAAGAGTAATATGTAAATGACACCGACTAAATGTAAAATCCTGGGGCCAGGAAGGAAGTGTCAATTGAAATAGATGCTTCAGTGCCCGTAGACAATTTGGAGGGTGGCTCACAGGGCGGCCGGCAGTTACTAGAGAGGGAAGGCCTGAGGAGGGCTGTGACGCCGACTGTAACCAATATTTCTGCATATGTCTCCATTTTGTCAAGTCTTATTATGGGAAGAGGAGGAGGATCGCGGGGGGGGTGAAGGGGGGCAGGGGGGTCACATCAGCCAAAGCTGTCCAGAAATCATTCATCATTCCCTCCTCCTTCTCTCTTCTCTTCCCTCCACCCCCTTCTGGTGCTGAAGTAAATAACACACTTATTTCAATATTATCATATTAATGTTAAAGTTCAGCTGTCACCTAATGGGAAGACTTAATCAGACGTAGCATTTTAAGAGGCAAGCTGCCACCCCCCCTCTCCTACTCTCCAGCCTCCTCTCTTGACGTGTCTTTCCTCCTCTGGTTAGCACCCCGCTCAAATCAGGATTTATGAGGGCCTTCCAAAGTGGGCCCGGCTGCGAGCCTCTTCGACTACCGCCCGCCTTTCTGCTTGATGGGAGCAGCACAACATACACCCCCCCCGTCATTCTTTAACAAAAAGTCTTTTTTTTCTTCTTTTCTTCTCTTTTCGTTTCTTCGCTGTTTGAATAAAAGGAAGTGTGTTTTGTTGTAAGTTTATGGGCTGGAAACGTCAAATCTGAAGTCATTTATAACCAGAGCTAGAGAACTGAGAGCGAAAAGTAAATTCAGGACGGTTCAATGGTATTTCACCCCGCACCCCCTTTTAGGCAATTTGTTCTCATTTCCCCATTCATTTAATTATTTGCTCCCCCAGTTTTCAGCCTTTTTGATTAATTGTGTATTTGTGTGCGATGTCAGAGCATTGTAGTTTCTTTACACTGTTGGTTTGGTTTGGGGGTAGTTACTCTGTCATTCTGCACTTGTTTGTCTCGGCTATAGAAGTAGTGTATTTCTTTAGGTAACTGGAGTAGAGGACTTCTAGAAAAGGGTGAATAAGTGAAATAATACCTGTTGTATTATAACCTTTGCACTTCTGACACACATCTGATATGGACGCAGACACTCACTCATACACAAGTATATATATTCCATCGTTTAGTTTGTTGGTGCTCCTTTTTGTTGTAATAAGCTAAATGTAAAAGCCACTACAATATTTGTGTCCATGCAAAGAGCTGTTAAAAATAGTTTTACATCAATAACAGAGATTTAGCATGTTTTGCCTTAAACTGTGATAGTAGCAGATACATAAATACTGCATTCATTTTAAGTTGATTATGATCAGTCAACACTTCATCAGTGGTGAGACAAATAGATCCACTAGTTGGTTTTTTTCACACCTCTTCTGAAGTGTCTTTATGGTCTTGGGGTTTCACCCCAGCTGAACAACAATTAGACACTCATTAAGCTAGCTGCCAGAGTTCAAGAAAGCCAATTAACTTAAAGACTTTGTGAATATCACTTATTGTAAGGAATATTCAGAAGCCCACACTTCTCAAATAGCTGTTGCTTTGTTTGAAAATGAATCTTACAAATTATTGACTGTGAAACCCATCACTGCTAAGGAGGGTAATTAGTATAAAACACTGTATAGGTGTTTTTGATTGGCTGGGTCGTAATGACAAGTCTCTCAAACATCTGCCTCTGTCTCTTTTCAGCTGTCTTCATTCACTCAGTGGATGTCAGTGGTCTAGTGGTGGGCATCCAGGGCATCCACTCCTAGTAAATGTTTAATTCAATTTTCTGAAATCCTTTGGGTTTTAATTATAACGTGACAGGCACAGTGATCCTAATGAGGCAGAGAGGCAAACCTGATATCATATTAATATCTATGATCATCAAATGATCTATTATCATTTCATTTCATTCCTATTTGGCACCACCACCAGAACCGTTGCAAAGAAAATATCTTGGCTAGAGCATCACCTTTTTACAAATTTGATTGGTTTCATTTCTTATTAAAAATACTTAAATACTTTTAGATTTAGATCAATCTAATGTAAAATATTAACAGCATCTAATCAGGTACTTGTCAGCATCTTAGAATAGAAATTAATCCGTTGTAGAATATTCTTAATTCATGTCGTGGTTTTAGATTTGAATCCTTGTTCCCATCAAGCAACACCTTCTATGATTGCTTCATTGACAGTGAATGAAACACTGATTTATTGGGGTCTGAATTTAACCCAATTTGTGAAATTAGACCAGGAGCGGGCACGTCTTTTATCAACCAAGTCTTTAGTAAAGAACACCTGACCACAAACTTGAGCAAGCATTTAATCCCAACAGGCTGAATTATGTTTTCTTTGAGATTTGATCCGACTAACAGATATTAGCTGAACTCTCTCATGTCATAAGATTTATGTATGTAAACTTTGTTCAGTGGATTTTCCTTCAAACTAATTGGTCTTCATCCACCAATTTGAAGTGGAATTTTCAAGTTCGATAGATGTATGGGTTTGGTACAGCCTGCATTGCGACGGGTTACAGCTCACAGTGTGGATCACAATCCCTGACTAGAGAAGCCACAGACCTTTTGATAAGGCATCTGTTGTTTACAAGGCACACTGACACTATGGCTTCTCGTAAATGTCCCTATGACTGTGGCGTGAGCCTTCCTGCTGCTATACTGAACATCTCAAGCATCTCACCCACCACGGTCAGAGCAGTTGGGAGTGGGATGCGGCTCCAGACCCAGTTAGGACCACTGGGGCTCCTGGCAGCTTCATGGAAGGAGGGGGCACAGTGAAGGGCAATGAAGCTGGGTGAAGAGGGGGAGGATGTATATTTTGAAGCAGAGGGGTTGTCTACTCTCCCTGGCAGCTGATCCCACATGCAGGTGGTCGCCAGGCAGATCAAAAAGTCAAGGCCCCGGGTGGACCTCCCTTTGAAATGGGAATGGGGCCTAGATATCAGACAGAAAACATAAGCAAGCTCCCAGCCACAGAACAGCTCCATATTCATGGCTGGGACTGGCAGTAGCGATGGGCAGGCAAGATGGACGGAGCCTCAGCCTTCAGAAGAGGACTCGTGCACACTCTGGACACTGATTAAGAGATCAGCCCATGAGCCAGGGATGAGGATGATGCAGTAATTCACAAGCGGATGCAGCGGCACTGTTACCAAGACCCCAACTTCCTTTCTTGAGACGTGTCTTGACAAGCTGTCTTAATGTGCAGCCCAGTTAATTTCTTTGATTTTTCCACTGCATGTACCTGTGGCAAGTTCAGTGCAAATGTAGTACAGTTAAATAAGAACAAGCCCCTGAGTCTTGTTATTACCCTTGATCATTTACTTAAATACAAATTACACCTTTTCCATGTGTAATTGGCAGAAGAAGAGTATGTACAAATCAATAGTTTTCCTGCCTGTGTTATTCACAGGAAACTGGAAGTGTTTTCCTTATTTGCTTGGCCCGATAAACACTCATGCGAACAATGTCATGAGCCAAGCGACCATAGTGCATGGCCCCAAAAAACATCTTGAGTGGGAAACTTTTGATAAGATCTGTAAGTTTTGCCTCTATCTTGTGCTATTGGCAAATATATATAATCTCTCTCTCTATCCATCTGTCTGGAATATTAACTACTGGGATATGTAGGTCACACAATTAATGGAATTCAACTCTACCAGTGAGCTGTGGTGGGATCGGAGTCTTGGGGCCCTCTTGAAGTCTTGTTATGAAGTTGAACAAAAAGATTAGATTGTCTTTAATTGAAGCTGAAAGATGTGGAAGATTGCAGTTCAGATGATTGCTTTGTCCCCCTTTCCTGTTTTTTTTTTTTTTATTTTTTTTTTTTTTTTTTTATTAATTTATTTGTGTAGCCTACGAAGAGCAAAGGAAAAACATTACAATGTTGTGGGGTCAGGAGAGTCAACCCAGTGGAGCAGTGACAGGCTTTCTGGCGCTCTGTCATTATACCTACCTATCGCATGCATTTACAATCCTACACACTCGTATATGTCTTCCTATTCTGTGTTTCATCAGAATATTGCAGTACATGCCATATCTTTGACATTGTGTAAGACATGTCCTATTTTACATTCTATTTTACTTTGTATTACAGCTGAACTCATCTCAGTAGCCATAGTGGAGCTTCGTGTTTTCTGTCCCGGGAGTGGCAGATCACTCCCAGTGGATCGCACTCGCTCTGATCTCCTCTCCATGTTGCTGCCACGATAATTCCATGTACTACATTTAAACACATTCCCTTTGCTTTGCAATTTGTTCAGCCTGGCATCATTACCACCCCCCTCTGCCCCCCCACCCCCATATTGCTGCATCCCTCTGGGTCAGTCCTATCCCTGGCCTTTTCTGCCCCCACCGGGGAAGCATTCTGTGCTTTTCATGTCCAGTCTGTTTTTATTCTGGCAAAGGAGCAAAGTGCCAAAGCATGAATCGTAGCTGACCTCACTGCAACCCCTTGCTAAACTTTATACATAACAAGTAGAGCGCAGCTGTTGTGTTTGTATGTGCATGCATGTATGCGTATTCTGGGTATGTTCAGTGGATTGAGGGGTGCATGTTAACCTGAAAAGTTATTTGCTACTGTTGGCAGACACGCAAGTAGTACTGGAACCTAGTACCTTGCTGGTCATTGAGGCCCATCTTATATTGACCGGGAAGCAATAATAATACATACATTTATAATTCTGTTTTATTTGTATCAAGTTACTTTACTTTTGAATGTCAGATAAGTGTCTTGTTTGGAGATACTTTTTAATGTCTATGTGTGTGTGTCTGTGGCTACAGGCTGCTGCTGGGAGAATGACAGGGTGCGCCTCAGCCTCATTACTCGCTGCTCCTGAGCCAAACAAGCACCACTGCCACCCCTCTCCCCCTCGTGCGCACACTTTCTGTCGCTCTCCCTTGCTCTCCCTTCTGCTTTATCTCTGTCTTTTTCTCTCTTCCTCCACCTCGCCCATTAGAGAGTGCTGATGGGACGTTTTTTGCAGAAAGGAAAAAATACACACACACACACACACACACACACACACACACACACACACACACACACACACACACACACACACACACAAGCCTGGGTTGTGTAGAAGAAGGGGTTGTTGACAAGGGCAAAGACGTGTTGTTGTTTTATATAAGGGATGCATTTGTCTGGTGAGGATTGACTCTCTTAACTGGCTGCCAAAGCCCCCTTTTTCTTCCTACATGTCTCCCTCTCTCTATTATCTAGCCTATAGCAGGCTTCTGTTTTTTTTTATAGGTTGGGATAAAGTTGAATTAAGATTATTCCAAACGTGGCGTTTCAAAAAACAAAACAGTTGTAGACAGACAGCTAGCTTTAAAGATGGTAAATTGTGAATACTTTCTAATTAATTTTAAGGGAGAAGTCATTTGTAATCAAAGCACAACAACAAAAACTATGGTAAAATCTTGAGTGAAACTGCTACATCAGCACAATTAGCTATCACCTAGTCCAAGAAATAGACATCAATGCTGAACTTAAGCATTCCCCCCCAAAAAAACACTCTTTGCACCATTCCTTCTCCAAATGCTCGAGGGTCAGCCATCCATGCCATTGAGGTGATGCTTCGTTAGACCTCGCTCATAGCATCCTAGTTGATAGAGCTTCTTTTTTTTCCCCTTGCTTTAACCCTGACAGACTGTCGTTCTGACGAGATGACTGGAGATCAGTGGCGCTCTCATCCCTTGAAGTGGCTCCAGGTGTCACTCCAAGGGTACCCGCCCTGTTTGATCTGCCGTCGAGCGCCTGTCGGGCTACGGCACCCTCTGATTTCCCGGTCAGAGGGGAAAGAGGCTCTCCTGTCCAAAAGTTCTACTGCTACTTTTGAGTGACAGCTAGGGAGAGGGTTTGGTGGCTAAAACCACAGCCATAACCGTTTGGGAATGGACCGTTTCCTGTTGTCATTATTTCCTAACTCCCATTTTGCAGCTATAGGGAACCCTCCCCACACACCCCCTCATGAGAGCATTGTATAGAGGTGATCTTGATATGATATGCGAGGTCCCAGCAGTCCAAACAACAGAAAAGGAAACAAAATAAACATCAGAGGAAACCAAACCATTTTCACTGATCATGCTGTGGGCCTTGTCTTAAGAAGAACATAAAAAATCCTCTCAAACATCTTCAGATGCTATCCAACGGAGGTCCCTGTCTTCACTGAGGAGTTGCACAAACAAAAAGGACAGATGAAACAAAATGGAGGATTGGAAGTATATATCTTTTCAGCACACATAGATGCCTCTATCCTTCCTCCCCTTTCATTTTATTATATCCGTTACATTTTTTCACCCACCTACTGTGAGCTTCTTCAGAAATTACAGGTGAGATCTCAGTCTGTGGCAGGGCCTGCCTTTCGTCTAGAGGGAGCAGGGGGAAGGGGGGTAGGGGGGCGTACTGAGAAGGAGAGGAAAAAGAGATTCATGCTTTGCAGTACTGCTGTGTTGTTTGTGGCACTCTTCCCTTTGTGTGTCTGGCGATAACTTATTCAGCACAGGACCATTCATCCAGGGGTTGAGCGCGGGCGTCCGTCAAGACGGAAAATAATGAGGCGACAGCAGCGCAGAGGATAGCTTTCTCCCCATGCCGAGGTAGCCCCCTCCAACTCCTCCTCCCCTTCTCCATCTCCTCCTCCTCCTAGCCTCCCATTATCAGCCGATTTAAATAGATAATAGGGGGCCTTCTTCAGGACATTTTGAAGCAATTACAACCTATCACATTGTCTCTTATTTGTTGTTCCCTCCCAGCAAGCCGTTGTGCATACTTTTGGGCATACTATGCAACAGCTGCCTGGAATATTGTGGAATGCCACAGCATTACTGGATGCCAGTATTTGTCAATG
Organism: Myoxocephalus aenaeus; assembly: GCA_038501785.1. Taxonomy (NCBI): domain Eukaryota; kingdom Metazoa; phylum Chordata; class Actinopteri; order Perciformes; family Cottidae; genus Myoxocephalus; species Myoxocephalus aenaeus. The sequence goes on along the minus strand of JBAMJR010000065.1, from coordinate 2,058,260 downwards.
AGAAAATGAGGCTAATTTGTTAACTATATCTTTGCAATAGACTCTGGACCCATATGCGCATGTCGGGCACTATTCCATCTTGAGCCATGCCAGGACATGGGATCCCTTTGCCATGTCAAGTTGCTCTTGGGCAGCATTGCTTGCCAGGATAAAGTGGCTCGTGCCCAAAAACTTGCACTATACATACCTTCCCTGAACTTTCAGTCAGCTCTCATTTTGATTATTTCTCTCACCATCTTTGTACAGTTCATTTTGTTGGCTAAAAACATACAGTAGAATAGCACAGTGGAAAGGGAAGACCTCAGCCCCATGTGCTCGTGAACTACATTAATCAAAATGATTTCAGCTGATAACTTAATAAGGAAGCATGTCCAATAGGGCTCGAGATTCTAGTTTGAGACTATGTTCAGTTTTTATTCCCGACAAAGATATATCTAAGTAGTTTTTCAAAACAGCGATAGTCTCAACAAATCTAAGTCAGCTGTCTAAGTCGTGTTTGCATCAGGATAGATGGTTAAGTATAGTTTTTGCTGTTATTGTTGTTGCCCTCAGATCTCTCTTTGGCAGGGTGCAAGAGCTTGAAATATTTACAAATGCTGAATTTTGATTCGTTTTCTTTTTAATATTTTCTTCCAACCCATCAATCATTTACTGCGCCTCTGTATGTCTGTATCTCATCCTAACAGACCCCCAGGATGGTGCAATGAAACAAAGGCAGTACATTGTTGCCATGTTGTTGATGGCATGAAAGATCCCCTTTATCACAATGGGCAAAACAATAAAAAAAAAGGACCCCTTTTCTTCAAGTAAGTGAAAAGGTTGTAAGGCAAGGCATTTGTAGGCATCTGGATTAAAGAGGAGCTCCTGTCAAAATACTTAAACGGAGGATTGGTCTCTTTTCGAAGCAAAAAGTCTAACCTTAAATGCTTTTATACTTAACACAAAAATACGATTTAGATTTTTTTTTTTATATAACAAAGGCTAGAAGGCAGAAGGACAGACTCCATCACCCATCCCATACTTTGGTTTGGTGTTGCTTGCTTCCTTTAAAGGACATTTAGAAAACTAGGCTTTAAAAATATCTTATTTGCCCAATTTAATCTCTGTCTCAGTTGACTATTAAATTAAATCAATGTTATTTTCCCTCTTTTGTCATAGAAAATAAATGATTGGATCATCAAGTCATTATATTTTAGCTCAGTAGTTTCATAATTAAATAGTAATACATCTTTCTGAAGGTTTATACTTATCTGCATTGTATCCAATATCCATCCAAAATAATAAAGTACACTATAAACCATTGTAAATCTGAGATATAATGCTATGGATAATATGTAGACACCCCATCTCAAATAATCTTTTAATTGGTCCAAAATCATCTGTTTCTTCATGGCAGTAAAACATATAAGTAAATCACTACAAGCTTTTGTTGTGCATTGATAACCCAATTCAGCGTGGTCAGAACATTTCTAATGTTCATACAAAGTCATAATTTTAAACTGCTACCCAACATTCCAGTGAAAGCATGGTCGGACATCGGATCACAAAGGTCCTCCCTCTTTTTATGATGGATGCCTTAAACATCATCTTTTGTAGCCAAAGTCGTAAGGACAAAGCAGAGTTATGCCACAAAAGCCTGGAGAACCTTGATCAGCGGAGAAAACCCTAGTGAGGTCCAATAGCCATAGAGTCCATTTTTAGCCCAGAGACCATAGGAAGTTTTCTAGATGTTGTATAATTAGACGGTATGCAGTTAATCCTAAGGAACTGTCTGGCAGGTCCCGTCTTTCCACTCACATTTTTTCAATGTGTAATTGTCTTCAACTTCTCAGTCATGGCTTTAAAATGATGCTTCTTATTGCTTCAAAAAAGTGTTGACAGTTACAGTCAACACTATTTGTAAGGGTCAAATAGACATATTTACCTTGATATGCTGATGATCTAGCATAATTGTGAAAAGAGATTCTCTCATGACATATCCTGGCTGAGAAATTTGAGTCAAGTGCAGTACACGTTCAAGCCATTGGGCCTGGCTTGGGTTTTGGGGAGTGAACCAGCCATGCACGGCTGGTAATGACAGGTTCCATGTTGCCCATGGCTTGTGGCCCACAGCACTGTTTGTTTGGAGAGTGGTGCTCGGCCGTGAAGTGCTGGCCCAGCTGGCAGCAGTTCCGTTGCCCCTTTGGCCCGATGGCTGGGGCTTGTTTGGCCCACACCAGCCAGGCAGACTGGCATCCAGGAGTCTGTGGAGGAAGAGGTGGAGGGGGAGGTCTGACAGACTAGAGGAGCTGTTGGCTGAGCACCCTAGTGCTAGGCAAGGCTTGTTGCCAACTGGAGAGAAGACTTCCCCACTCACACCAGGATCTTCACGTCTCTGTGGCGACAGGGATCTTAGTTTGCACCTCAAGGGTCAACATCATCCCATCGTGATCTGTCTCCGCTGGAACAACCTTGCTCACAGAACAGCACTGAAAACTTTGCAAAAATATATTTTTATATGATTTTCTCTGTAGTGTAATGTAACACAAACATTTTTTACACACACACACACACACACACACACACACACACACACATACACTTAGCCTCAACAGTTTAAAAGTTCAGTTGCCCATATTGCATCTGCCAAGGTTCTTGCAGCGATGTGAAAATGAAAAATGCTGACCTATCAAGTCATTCCCTTCACTCTCTGGAGTGTTGTTTTAAGGATTAGTTGCTGTGTTACTGGCAACAGGAAAAATAAATGAATGCTAATGACAATTTACAAAATCCATAAACACTAACCATTGACTAATTGATCAAAATGAAATAAGCGAAAAGTAATGAAAATGTCTTTTGATAATTATTTTTGATTGTATAATGAGATGCTATGAACTATTTCAATGTGCCAGGCACTGTAAGTTACAATAGTTAAAGAATAGTGTTCCACATGCAGCTGATTTGAGCAACAAGCATCACAACTACTATACATGGCCCGTATCTTAGCCTGTTAGCCACAAAGATAACCCCCACATAAATATCCAGTTCTTTCTAAACCATCACTTACAGCCATAAAACCCATTGCCTCTTAAAGTTTAGAGCCGTTTTGTTTATTTTCTGAGTGTTTGCTAGGTCACATGGACATCCTGTCAGCCAAAGTGTAAACGTTAAACCCCAACCCATATTCTGATGGCGCCAGGGCTAACATTTCTTCAGTGTTAAAGGGAAGTTGTGAGGACATTGATGTCTTGGCCTAGCATCCTAGTGTCACTTTCCCAGCCTGTTTGTGCAGCCCGCCAATCCCCTCATTCTCCTCAGCTGACCTGAATGCATCACTGAGTATAACACACATGTGAGGAGCCTGATATCCCAGCCAACAACAAATGTTTTCCTACCGTTACCATTGCATTACTATTGTACACAGCCTCCGTATTTTAACCTGGCTCACACTGAGGCTCTGTCGGTTAGATATTTTGTCAGACTCTTCAGGCCAAGGCTCTATTTTATTTAACAAGACGTCGATGCACACCCATTCCATCTAAAAGTTTCCCTGTGGTATAGCATTTCAGAACAGACTTGACATAAACCATTTCTAAACACTGGTTTCATTTCACCAATCTTTAATTACATCGTTTGGTAGAGGCCGAGGTACAGAGTTGAAGCAAAGCACCATGTTAGCAAAGCGTATAATAGTGAGGGATACCGCAGCCAGAGGACAGTGGGTTGAGAAGAGGGAAAATATTGTACACAAGCAGATGCTGAAAGAAAGCTTAAGGTGTTCAGGGTTCACAGGGTTAAAATAAAAGGTTTTTGATACATTTAGTATGGCCTAGAAGGTTGCTTGGTTGACTTTTAGCAACTATTTGATATGTGATCTAACGTCTGGTTTGTGTCTATCAATATCCATATTGAGAGATTCGTTGTCATTTTGACAGTTTCTTAACTTAATATTCATTCACTTACATTTGTAAGAGGTGCTACGTATTACTATAAACATAGAAATAGTTAATCCAGTTCCTCTGCCTTGACCTTTGAATGAACCTCAACATGTCAAGACAACAGTCCACATTCCCTATTCAGATATTAATTGTCATTCAGTATGTAATGCAAGATTCACGGCTGATGGCAGCACTATTACAGCATTGTTACTAATTAAATTGGTGTAGTTATTTTGTGCCCGTCTTTCATTTCTTTTTCACTGTTACCTCATTGCTCAACATATTTCAGCTTATTGTCAAGAGGCCAGCAACGGTCAGTCAATTAATTGTAGGTATACAAACCATTGGGTTGCATTCCAGTTGCACAGTGTTTCAGTGTATTATGGTGCCATGAAGAGTATCATTGTAGCCCAGAGCGATGGTTAAGCCTTCCTCCAGCTCTGTGACAAAGGCGGCTGTGAGGTCGTGCCCGAGGCCAGGACTATCAGAGCTATCAGTCCAGCAGAGAAAGAGCATAACAACAGGCCCTGTCAAATAATGGTGTCAACACTGGAATTGTTAAGCTTCATTTGTGCAAGGAATGTCCATGGTTTAATGGTGACATGTCGCTGTCTATTGACTCAATGGGTCAGATTTTACCCTGTTGTTGATTCTGAGCATGTTTTGCTTCAGAATGTCATATAGACGTGTATTCTGTACGTTGATTTGAAATATTTCCCTTTCCTCAAACTTTTAAGATGTCACAAAGGTCAGTTGTCAAGGATAGTTGGCCTAAAGCCATCGATGTGGGAGGTGACACGATAACTCGTGTTTTACTGAAGCTTTTCTTGCCACCCACTTAGACCTGTATTGTATTATTATTATTAAGTTTGGTTGTAGTTTATTCATCGATATTAAGTAGTACGAATAATCCTGAAAGTCTGGCATTGATTGTGTAAGATTTAGGCCTATTGTCCCTGAGCTGAACTTACAAATGGACTTTTCAATTGCTTCTCAGTGATCTATACCACTGCTTCTTTGGCTTTTTTTCTCCACATGCACTTAATGGTTTTGAGCAATAAGATCTATGTTGAAATAAAAGAGAGAAGAGTTTTCGGTGTAGCCATGCTTTTTTGAAGGAGTCTTTCGGGATTGCGCGTTGTCTTCTGAACTGTCAGAATGTCCGTTGTTATTTAGCCGCCTCTGCCATGCCTTACCTTGTGAGTTTCAGTGCTTCCTTTACCTGACTGGCTGGATAAAATGATTTCTTTTCTCCCCTCTTCTTCTCCAGTCGGTATATTGCTTCCCCTCCACGCCACATCCCCCTCCCTCTCTCTTAACGGTAAACGTTAAGATCCAGGAGTGGATCAATGGCTGTTATCCTTTGATGTGCTAGGACGCATTACGAGCGGTGAGTTCTAATTGGAGCAGAGAGCTGAGGATCAATGTTGGCTGTAATTGCCTGACACAGGGATGGGTGTGAGACTTTATTATCATTAATATTTAGACATGATGTGGGAGGAACCAGCCGAGGCTAAATGTACAACGGAGGTGCAAGCCTTTGATCTCGGGAGATAAGCAGATCGATTGGGGGTTGGTGGGGGGCGGCTGAAGGAAAAGAGGTCGCGGAAGTGGCGAGCTGGACGAACGAATTAGCGAGGCCCTCATCCTGGATTTCATCGGATTTCTTGGGGAAGTTTCCCTTCGGCTCGGGAAAGGTCACGCTAGGTCTCAGTTCTCCCTATAGCTAAAATAACAACCTGGCATCTGGTCAGCGTCAAGGGAGGAAGGAGATCCAGTAGGTTTAATTTCAAGTTCGGTCACAAATTGGAGACAAACATTTTATTTACAGAATGGACACCATTAGGCATTGATTAATTCAATAGTTACTGAAAGAGCCAAAAAGTTCCAAATGAGCCATGCCCTTGTTTAGGTGTTTTTGTAACCTTACATGGTTTAATTTCCCCCAAGAATTTTACTCGTCTAGGGATGGTTTGAGATTTAGTAGTGAGCAGAAGGAAGAATGAAGAGATATTTAGTGTTTGTCTTTTTGACGGGGTCCATTGTTTAGGAGACGTACGTAACAGAATATGACGAACGAAGGAGCCTTACAGGGCTCAGGGCTGCTTCCTTGGTGTCAGCAAACACAAGATGCTGTTACCTAATCTTACTGGTAAAGGAGTGGGACTGTCTAATGGAACACTCCCTGTCTGGCAGCGTGACCAGAGGGGGCAGGGTCTATCTGTCCCCTGTGTCAGTGGACGCTAAGGGCCCGTTGAAACTGTGAGGCTGTGATGTACACGCTCAGTTCTGTCACTGGGCTCCCCAGGGACTGATACCTTAATCATTGTACTTAGCCGGACAAAGATGGGTAACCGGTCGCACAATAACAGGTGTGTTAGTTTTCATGGCTGTGACCGGCTGCCTGGTGTTGGACAGAATGATAAGCCCGGCAGGATCCAGGTCAGCAGGGATAACGATCCTAAAAAGAGATCAAGTGAGGGGTAATGTGTTGTAAAATGACACAGACTTGACAGTTCTCCACAGAAGTCCACCAATCAATTACTTAAAGAAATATTTCTTCAGGTTGAACCTTTTATACAAGACATGAAGCTTGAATCACTTTACAGACAATTACAAGTAAAGACATAAAAGAGACTAAAAAAGGGTCCTCTGTGTTCATTCAGTGCATATCAGAAATGACATGAAAACATTTAACATTGCATTATGAACCATTTTGTTTGAAAGACTGTGTTTTAATCACATTTTGTGTTTAATTGTATGAAATGAGTGCACTTTATTGTTTATTTGCATCCCCATTTGTTGTTGCCTTGTCAACGACTACTGTTGGCATCAACTACTCTTCCTGGAGTTCATGTTAAAAGTATAGTCTATGATTATAATCTGATGTTGTGTACAGTACATGCAGTAAATAAATAATAGTGTTTTTTGTGTTGAGAGCTGTATTTCTTTTCTCTTCTGTCCATCTTTTCACTATAGTTTTTTTCCTTTTTAAAATACAAGGCTACAGATGTTGAGCTTTTATGAGCAGTACTACCAATAAGTCCGCTTTGTTTTGACATTTATTGCTTTTCATTCAAGTGTACATCCCTAACAGTACATTGTGCAGAGGCTAGTACCATTGTGGAAAACCTCAGGATTGTGCAACAAATGGGCCATTGTGTAACATTGTTATCATTACACCAGCTTCAGCAGCGTTAACACATATATGTATCTATTGTGTTTGGTTCTGCAAATGTGCACAAAGCCTGCACTGTCTATGAACCCACAGTAGTAACCAAAGACTAGGAGGTTTTCTCAATTATAATTTCAAAATATACGCTTCACTCATAAATAATAAACATGGTGAGGAAAACACAGATATCTTGACAGAAAAGAGCTGACATTTGCCATGTAGAACTTTGCTTTTTATCAATTGTGAAAGCCAGTGTTTTTTTCTCTTTGAATATCTGCACTACGGCCAGCGTGTGTGTTTTTACTGTCACCGCTCAGTGTTTTCAATGTGCCCGACATTTTCAAAGTTCTTGTTTAGCCTCTTGTAAGAGGCTCGTCTTTCAACGGTTAATGTTAAAAGTTAGCTCAGTATGCTCAGTACTTGTTATGCTCTCTTGTGTGCCCGAATGACGTGTGCTATGTGTGTGTGTGTGTGCATGCTCGTATTTGTGTATTTGTCTTTATATCTGATGTGTGTGCGTGTGTGTGCACATGCCTGAGTGCATGTGAATGAGGGAGTGAGATAAGAAGGAGATGAAGAGTCGTTCAGAGAAGCTTTCTCACTCAGATGCGGCCCCATCTGTTCGCCCGGGACTAATTGTTCCTGGGTGCAAAGACAGGGAAAAAAGGGAGGAAAGCAACTGTACTCATCCCCTGTCCCAGAGTTATTTCGGTAACATTAAAAAAGCGCCACCAGCACGCTCCAGATTATTGCCATGTAAATAATGGCACTTGGCTCGATTCCCTGCTAATGAATGTCATTTACTTTTCCAAACGAGGATTAATTATCGACCGAGGACCTCTCTGTCCTCCCACAGGGAGCACGTCGCAATTAGCTGCCAAAAGATGGCTGCTAATATTTGTGTTTTTTTTCCCCAAATACGTCTATATGTACGTAAGTGTGCATATGTTCCTGCGACACGGTGAATAACCTCCCAATTAACTGTCTGCTTAATTCTGTGGCGGTACTGGGAGACATCTAGAAGAGGAAACGATTCAGTTAAATGTCCTCGCCTCGACTGAATATAAGGTTTTCGTTGGATGTTAGTGTTGGACATTGTTGTTGTGAAAGTAGACAGACTAAAGAGAGTTGCGCTGCTTTGGAGCCAGACTCCTGGTTGCAAAATAAGGCCAGGAAAACAAACACAGGCCTCAAATTAGATTTCCCAAAACATTGCATTCCCTCTCATTTTACACACCACTGTGGCCTGCAGACCAGAATAGAATAACTCATGAAATCCGCTTCAGATTCAGAATGACACAGTCACTGGAACACTTGACAAACAAGTGTCCTTTGGATCAATCTGATGACACCATCAGAAAAAAAAGATCTGAGAGTCTTACCTAATTTACCTACTTTAGGTGTGTTGTGAAACTTCCCGGCTCATGTGGATTTGCTCTCACTGATAGAACAGTCCAGCTATTATAAACTACTTTTCCCCATTGGTCTCACTCTTTACCTCTCTTGTCAAATCCACCTGTCTTTCCTCACTCCTTCCCTCCCACTCTCATCCTTTTTTCACCCCCGTCAAATTGCCTCCCCTTGCGTGGGCAATGTGAGCTGATACACTTAGCCCAAATGAAGGAGCTGATGGGGATAAGGTTTATTTCTGTCGACGGAGGCACCGCTTGAGGTGTGGACCCCCTTCCGAGAACCTCAGACTTTGATAATGCTACAGAGCTAAAAGGGTTCAATTCAAGAAGGCCCCAATTTCTGAAGGAAGAAATATGAAAAGATCCGTCGTGCCACGTTTAAACATTTTCAGTAAATATGTGCATTTTCAGTTTTAGTTTAGTTTTGATGTGTTATCAAGTAGCTTTTGACCAGCTGACCAAGGAAAGTTGACTTGTGATTTAAAGTGACAATACAGTGTTTGTTTATGATCAAAATATATGTATCATTATGTGTCACAGCAGGAGAATAGTTAAAAGAAATGGTCATACAAAACAATAAATCACAATATTTATTCAGTGGCGCACAGTGAGGCTTAGTCACAAATAATTATGTAATTGATTTTTCAGCTTTTTTACATTACAAACATTCTCATCTGCTTAGTCAGCAAGAAGCTGGTCGAGGTGAGAGCCGCCACGCAAAAAAAAAGGGGGCTTGTCTGTGAGACTTTCCCACAGAGACAGACGTTATGATAATGGATAACTGTGAGAAAAGCTCGGCGGGAGGGAGTCTAGAAGAGGTGGCAGTTGGACACGTACTATACGATAGTCATCCTCCCACCCCTCTTTCCACCATGTTTTATGGCTAGATTCTATTACTGCTCCCTGGCTCACCTCGCAGTGTGAAATGAGCAAGTCTCCACTAACCTCCTCACCCCACCCCTCCAGCTTGCAGACACACGTGAGCGCAGCCAAGAATGGCGTTGCTGTTTGGGTCTAAACACGTGGAGGTTTATGATCTGCTGAGTGTGTCATTTGAAATGCGGTCGTTCAGTATGTCGCAGTGCTCGAGGAAATGTTTGTGAGTACAATCAAGTGTGTGTTTATGATTTTCTTAAGAGAGATGGACGTTCGTGCGTACTTACTGTACTGCTGACATTACGTCTACATTAGGGAGTAAACAATCAAAGGGCCTCGGGTTTGCTCAGTGGGAATTTGCAATCCTAAATAATATTAAAATATTCTAGCATTCCATCATACCTTCTTTTAACTAGTTTCTTTGGCCCTTTCCTTTCTCTCTGGGGGAGGGTATGGGGGGTGCTCCAGGCTGCAGCAGGTTTAGCAGGTTCTGAGGAGTGCGGGACTAATTTTGGATCTGCTCCGTTTCATCATCTCCCGCTGTCAGAGGTTTGTTTCTGAAGCAGGAGCTTAAACTCTTTCTTCCTCGGATGATGTGTCACAAGTGGCACTTTGTTGAGCAGTTGTACTCGTCTCTGGCTGGTTTTACACAGCGGAAAGGAACAGCAATTGTGCAGCGAGTTGTGATCTCTGTAAACCAGGGCTTTGTCAGAACTTGTATTCTTGTTGTGTAGTGTTTTGTTTTTTATTTAATGTGGGAATTCCTACAGTCTCACCCAGACACTATATCTGCAGCATATTACATAAAAATGTTATATTAAACTTGGATTTAGTTTCAGGATATTCACTGTATGCATCGAATTGTTTGAACCACAACCAGAAACCATGTGCATATTTGTAATTTAGATATACTGTATATGCTGAACTTACATTTTGTATATATATTTTTTTATTATTCATCACTTTGCAGTGTCGTTAAGATTGTTGCCAAAGTACAGGCATGTACAGGAAGTGTTATCAGGTCAAGCAGGCATTGGAAAGTGGATATGGGTGTGGGTAAAGTAAAGGTAAACCTTTCTATTATATACTGTAGTGAGAAGAAGAGGCAGTAAGTTAACCCAGTAGTCATTCAGTACACGTTTTCATGCAGGTTTGCTTTGGAATAAGAACCCTTTTGACACATAACTGTTTGTTACTAACTCAAACCCCATGAAACTACCTGTGTAGTTCAAAGGAGAAGGTTGTCAGAACCTGTGGAAGTGGATGTGAAGGAGATGAACTGCTTTTTTAAAGTGCCCGTGTGCATGAGGTTTAAGTGAATAAACAGATAAATAACCAGCAGCCCTTGTAGAACGAGTCCCTCTGGCCATGTGCCAAGCAGGTAATTCCTCCGGCATAGTCTTGGAAGGGCCACAGCAAGCCAAGCCTGCCTCAGCAGTCAGACTGTCTGCACATTTCTGCCGCTGATGGCATACCAGGGGCGCCATTTTCCTCTCTGAGACAGACAAGCCAGAGGATCTGATTGGCCTTCCGCCAAAGCGCACTCACAAAGGCTCCTTTGACAGCGGGTCAGTTGGTTAACCAAGCAGTAGGCAGAGGGAGAGAGGGATAAGCCAGAAAAAAAAACTATTCTTCACCTCTTCACCCTTAAGCTTCATTGAAGGGTTATTCACACTAAAAAAAGATGCACCCTCCTGTTTGTCAAAGATTTTTTTTTAAAGAAAAAAACTGTTTCAGTGAGTTCAGGTTTTTTTGCATTAGTGCCTCTGTAGACGTACAGCTCTCATTGGGACGCCTGATGCTGGCTACACACCCACACACACATGTCTCAGTGTGTGTATAGCATTCATGGGTAAATCTGACCTACGCTTGTATGTATGTTTTTTTTGTTTGTTAGCCTGCATCTTCTGGGACATCCAGTCCTGACAACAGTATGTCTTAAGTATTTACAATAATCGGTTCATTCTTTTTGTCTGCCTGAAATAATTAGATGAGAGAAGTTAATTTATCAAAACAGCCCCAGCAACAATGATGAAGGTAAAACGTTTATAATTTCCGTCATTTATTACAAACTTGGAGAAAACTTCTGAAGTCGGTGGAAGTTCTGATTTACAGAGCAAACGGAAATGTCTGAATGTAACTTGCCGTCCAATACATTAATATTGAGTCTGCATTTTGACCAAGATAAAAATGCGCTCAATCATTAGCTCATCCTTGTTATGATGCTGATGGAGCCTCACATCTTATATCATAAAGCTGTGTAGGAGCTGACACGATAGCGCTAAATAGCTGCTGATGTTCTCCTGTGTGCTCCTGCGCTCATTATCTCTCCAGTCCAGGCCTTGCGTCTCTGCTTTCTCCTGCCGCCCATCTCCTCCCCTGTGTACCAGCCGCTTTGCATACGACTGATGTTTAAATGCTGCATTGTTAACTGACGTGGGGTAGCCCTTTGCTGACCCGGGAGGTATTTGCTCGTTTGATCATGGGGCAGCAGTTTTAATGTATCGAAGCAGCGCCGCTCCGTAAAGCCCCTCGTCTAAGTGGAGATGGAGGACGAAGGATCCGCTGGTTGCAGGCCTGACAGTACAGAAGGAAGGCGATTATTAGAATATCTGTTGGTCAGCAAGGCCAGAGGGGATGCTGCTGACCCGGCACTTCCACTTTTGCTGTGTTGGTGGGTGTTGGTATTCCAGGGGGGTGTTGCAAGGGTTGTGGCAAAGACCGAGAACAGGGCTCCATTGATGAGCAGTTTCGATATTTCCATCAAAGTGTGTTTTTTTTAGAACTATTTGAATATTTTCTTGAAAGTTTGTTACAGTCCTTGTTCTGTAGTTTCTCTTTTTTTATTGTTTGTCGCCCTGCTATCTGATTTGCATCCTCTAAATGGGACCCGTCACTGCAGCCATTAGCCACAAGGGTTTTGTTTTTATTCCTAGGGAAAAGATTTGGACATTTTCTTTTCATAAAGTTAATATCTTTGCACGGAACTTTACCTATTGCCTTCTACATGCAGCCGTCAATTCGATCCGACAGTTGAGTTATTGGCCTTGAGTTTGTCCAAAAGTCTGGAAGAAGTTCACACAAAGAAAAAGCCCAGTGTCAGTTGAAAAACACCTTGCCTTCACGTCTGTGTCACTGGACAGAAGAATCCCACTTCGCCAGCCGACAACACAACAGAAAGAAGTGTTGAAGTGAGAAAAAGCCAAAACAATGACAATAAGCAGTGTACAAGTTTGTGTTTACACCTTGGGACCTGTGTATCAAGACTCTGCTGGCGCTGAAGCTAACCAGGCTCTGGCCCCTCAAAAGAAAGTATTGAACACCCATACACCCTTCTAGCCTTTTCCCTTACCCTTCTTTGCCCTTTTTTCCTCCTTCTATCCTCTCCTTTTCTCTTTGTCCGTTTCATGTGGGAAGTCTCTCAGCGGCAGTGACCATAGATACCAGGGGGAAAAAAAACAGTAAGAAAACCCACTTCGCTCGACTTGGTCGTTAATATTTGATGGACAGTTCCCCCATGAATTTGCCATAGCATTTCATAGTGGGCTTGTGATGTGCTGAACATAAGGCTACAGATGGAGATGGTTTGTGTCCACATGTGCCATGTTTGTATGTTTGTCAGCCTCGCAAATGTCACAAAGTCAGAAGGAATATCTTGTCTTTCGATGTTTACAACACTAAGCGTGCCATTGTGTCATTAAAATCACACTGTTTCCTTCAGATTCCCTCCGGAATAATCATGTCAACACTCTTTAGGTGAACTCTCTCCTTCTATATCTACATTAAGCCCTATGGACTCCTCTTGAGATCTCACAACTGGATTCTGCAAATATGGATTGGCTTTTGCATTTCCAAAAGTCCCAAAGCAGCCCAACTGCCCCTTGACTTTTGAACCAGGGTTCACAGGAAAGCAGAGGTGAAGCAGCAATCTGCATCTCTCATGGTGCCTCACGCCCACACTGCTGCTGAGAGAGGGAGGGAGAGGGAACGCCACATGAGTTTACCTCTAGCCGTGGAAGGAATAAAATGTATTGAAGGAGAATTCTTGGTCAAATAACACAGGCAGTCATCTCCGGCCCTCAAAGTTGGTCTTCGTCTCTTTCGTTTGCCCCGTATCTGTTCCCAATTCTTGCTTCTTCGCTCATTCTTCCCCTCCTTTTTTCTTTTTCTGAGGTTTTGCAAAAGACTCGCCCTGCATGGCTGCAGGCCCTGATTAGCAGGGCTTCAGAGCCCAGAGTCTATTGATCGGGCCTCCAGAGCACCAAGCAAATGTAGCTGGAGCAACAAGTCAATAACACTGTTACCGCAACAGTCCCCGTCACACTGGTGGCTTCCCCACACAAACAAGTGCTTATTTTTCACGGGTTGGAGGAGAAATTTGGCAGCGAGGCAGACGATCATGAGCACCTCAGTGTCACTCAAAGGGCCTGGTGTGCACACTTGCTCTTTTTCTCCTCTTGTTTGTCTCATTCTCTTTATAAACCTCTGTTCTCCATTCTGGACAGCTAATTCTGGCTTGAACCCTGGTTAAACAGGGATTTTCTCCATATAAAAAAAACTGTTGCTTGAGTTTTTTTTTCTTCCCATTATCTAACTTCCCTTTCTCATCTCTCCCAGCTCGACCCCTCCCCTCACTCCCCTCTCTCAGCTTAGACACAGGACTGGGGAAGCTAGTCTGCAAATTTAATGGAACAGCATGGATTATTTAGACTGACTAAAGCCTCCCTTGTAGTGTCAAATGGGGGGTTGTGGGATGACATTATACCCCTACATTCTCTCTCCCAGTCTCCTTCTCTCTCTCTCTCTGCTCTGCTTACCTGCTGGATAATCCGATCTGTACCTGCATGTCCGAACAAGGTGGACCTGATGGTTCACATAATCCTTAATTGTACTCCGTTATTTCCCACCAGATTGCCAGATGCGCTCCTGTAGGTTTTCACACATATCTCTCAACACCCTCTTGATGCGGACAAACACGCATGCAGAATTGCTCTCACACGCATGCACACATAGTCCGACACTGTGACCTTTGGCTGGCTTAGTCATTGTATACCTGCAGGACAGAGCAAAGGGGTAAGAGTGGCTCGACGGTCATGAGGTCAAGTTCAAGAAATGTCTCTTTCTCTTGCTCGCCCTTGGCTCTGATATGAAATCTTTGCTTGGTTAGTTTGCATTCTGTCCGCATTGACATGCAAATGTGACCTTTAACCCATGGAGACCAACAGAGGAAACTAGCTTTAGTTGCTTTCTTTACTGGCAGACTTCCTGCTGTCTTAGATATCTGATCCGTGGCAGATTGAAACAACAACTCCAGATGAAGAGAGGTCAGCCTTCCACTGTATTCCTTATTTCACTAGTTTTGAAAGTCCTTTGCTGTCATATCCGTGATGGCAATACCGAACAAATAAATGACTCTCGTCCCTCCATTATTCTCTGAAAGAAAATGACTATTCTGTAAAGACATTAAGGTGCACGATCCACATGGATGGCTCAGTGACATTTCTGTGTTTTAAGCGACCTTATATTGACCTAACAGAAAATTCAGTTCTCTAGATTCCTCATACATTTGTCGTATTCATCAGCATTATTAAAAATGCAGTTTGTTATAATCAACACGAAAGATATAAAAAAAATAAAGGAAACATTGAGTTTCTTCTTCATTGAAGGGTTTAACGGGCATCCAGTTCACTGAATTCTTTTAAAGTCACTTTGATTATAAGTTGCAGACTTTAATGTATAATAATGTGTATTGGATCTGTAAACCAGTGTTTCTTTTTATTTTATGCTCCATGCATTGATGCAGGCAGAGATGCACACTGTCGAGAAAGACTGGTGATGTGAACAAAGTTTGTCATATTTTTTTAACTGACGTGAGGGGATGTTTGCAGGCAAAACATGTTTTTTTGACTTGGCCAGTGCAAATTCTTTGTACATTTGTATAAGAAGAGGGTCAGCTTGTGTGGGTGTGTGTACTTGTATGTTCTGTGTGTGTAGATGTGTTTGTGCATGCTGGTGGGCAATATTGCAACATCATCCGTATCTGGAGACGCACAGGATGCAGAACTCAAACCACACAGGACTTGAAGCAAATATTTGGAGAGTTGCTTCAAAATGGCAAACAAACACCACGCGAATGAGCTTCCTTACCAGTTAATAAAAAGACTCAGACATAAACACTAATATCCTCAGCGCTTCTTTGTCGTGGAATCCTAAACATGCGTCTCTTTAGGCCCAAAGAGTTTAAAGCATTTATCTAATGAAACTGTCGTGACAAGTCCTTGTGAAGAGAAGCGTTTTGATTCCAACTTGTATAAAACTGTTTAAAAACAACTCTGGGGAACAAGGCACGATAAAGAAATAGATGTCCAATCTTTTCCTCACTACCACATCTTTTAAATTATGTTTTCTACACTCAAAAGTACAAATGTAAGTCGTCATTTCATGAGTAAGCCTGACAAAGTCAGGTCAAATTTCACAACAATAGAGTTGGTGTTAGGTGTCAGACTGTGGATGTGTTACTTGCTTCCCCGACACACAAAAAAAAACCAACATCTTTAGTATCTCTCCATAAAAGTAAAAACAACAAAAACACTCACTTTGAAAAGTTGTGTAAAGAAAAGGCTGTGCATTAATTGGATAAAGAAACACTCTGTGATGCATAAGCAGTCTCTTTCCCCCCAATCTGTGTCACTATGTTGTACCAGTAACAAGGCATGCAGATGCCATTAACCACTGCCTCAGGTGTCCTACGCTCCCGAAGCATCCCAGCTCTACTTCTCCTGTCTCATTTCCTCTTTTTTTTCTTTCTTTACTGCAGTCGAGCAGCAGTGTGCACAGATGATTTATGTGCTTTAATGAGATTTCAGTACTGAACAAACTATAAAAATATATGGACATCATAGTTCTGGAAGCCTTACAGCTCTGATGGCTAATGTTACGCCCTGTTTTTCACCGTGGCCAGTAATCGGATCTGCAGCTGGCCCTCGCAGAAAGTGTACAAGGGGGATTTTGTGTTTTGGGAATTCTTAGCAGAAAGGAGAAAATGTGAGGAAAGCCGTGTTGTCACGTAGGAATATTTAATCTACTCTATTCCATAATGCCCAAGTCAAGTTGTAGTGAAATAAAGAAGGCGTAATTTATATATGTTTATTTCTTCATAATTAGAATTGAAATACTGTGAGCAAACCTTGCAGCAAACACTGAGCACAAGTTATGGATCTGGATTTCCTTTCCATGCCAGAGTTGAGAAGGGAACTTCATCTCACTATAGTTTGCTCACATAACAAAAACTTACTTTCCCCTCCTGATGAGTTCAATATTTACCTTTTTAATATCTCTACTATTTCACAACTACAATATTTTCCAATACAGAATACCTGTACCACTTAATTATTATATAGCCACCTTGCAATGAATGAATTAACACAATATTTAAATCTCTTTCTCCAAGTTTGTTACCACACTGCCGTGACAACCAGCTGATTAAAAGGGCTACTATTCCTTTTGAGTCAAATATTTAAACAATCTACTTTCTTTAACGGTCTCTTTTTTTTTTGCATTGGCAGCTCCTACACATTGAAACCCATAATATTAAGCACACATTAACTGATTACAGAAGCCTTGAGTGAAAGCTTTTGCTTTCATCGCCTACATTGACAGTTGTACTGTAAATATGGGCTGTTGACATGCTATAAACCGGTGTCGTGACAGGCACATAGGGTAAACATCATTTAAAAAGTACTTCCTATCAACACACCCCTCCAGCAAGAAGGAGGGAAGTAGACACGGGAGTTGAGAAAAGGCTCGAGGGAAATAAGCCATTCTATCTGCTGAATGAATTCACTGAATGTCCAATAGAGGGGACGGGAAGGGGACATGGATGAGGATGGAGATCCAGTAGATGGGGAAGACGGAGGAGGGCGAGGGTTCAGCCGGGTAACCAGGCAGGGGAATGATCTGTGTATGTATTGAGCACAGAAAGCCACCTGTACATAATACCGGGATGAGGAGAAGCTGCAGCAGCAACACAAAATTGCTGCCGGCAAAAAAAGTTCTTAAAAATTCCAGACACAGTTGCAATGTATTCTCTCTTTCTCCTTCACCTACTCTGTCTCTTTTCCATTTCCCTCTCCATCTCCTTTTCGCTCTCACTGTTTTTTTCATGTTTTCACATATTCTTGCATATACACGCTCTCCTCCCACGCCGAATGTCCTCCTTCTTTTTACCTCCCTCTCTCCATCCCTCCTCTCTCTCCGACTTCTTCGATACTCCCTCTCTTCCTCCTTGCAACACTTGTCTGGGAGAGAAAAGGGTCCCAGTCTAGGCTGCTGCTAGCCGGGGTTGTTAGCCGCCAAATAAAAAATGGATGAACTTGTAGAGCCCCGGTGCTGTTCTCCTGCATCAAGTTGGTGGAAAGAGGGGGAGTAAAGTGGGATCCAAAGAGAGAGAGAGAATCAGGCCGACATGAAATACCTTGCTCAGACCACGTCCTCCACATAAAATCCTGTCCATCTTTTATGTCAGTTTTCTCAGTTGTGAAAGAAATCATTTTTGTCAATAGAGGTCAAGGAAAGGTTGGCGGGTTTTTTTTTTTTTAGAGATCAATAATCTCAACAGAATCTTTTTTTTTTAAACTAGTAAATTTACGAGAAAATAGAAAAAACAACTTTCAATGTGGAAAGCGGTTTTATATTTTGTTTAAAAAAAAAAAAAGCCTTGTGAGAACAAATGTTCAATATTGTTCAAACAGTCATTCCCGATGACCGGGATTGGAACCCACATGTGGGTTGCAGGATATTTGAATTAGGGGCCAAATATAGATAGATAGTAAACATACAAGTATTAAGTATGGAACATACTCAATATATACAATACAATAAAGTTACCATCTTTTCTTTACGTTTAGATCACAGACTGCATTTTTATATAAAATATGAAGGGAAACATTTATGTTAATAGACATTTATCTTTACAGTATTACATCATGGTACATGGCTTCTAACAGACCATTGTGACGTGTGAGTGTTGAGGTGCGTGGCCACGTTCTTAAATATTGTTCGTGATTAGGGAATTACTTGATGTTGGAGGCTCTTAATAATTACACTAAACAGCTTTAATTAAATACCTACTCCGGTTGGGGTGTGTGTGTGTGTGTGTGTGTGTGTGTGTGTGTGTGTGTGTGTTTTGAAAATCATCATTTATCCTGAACACCCCCTTGGGGACAATGGGCAAAACATACGTGGAGCGGGTCAAGTCTTTATCTCTGCAGAGCAGCATGAACCCGATCTGATTGTTGTGGATTGTTCTTCCTCGTTCTTCTTCGTCTCTTTCACTTGATTGAAGCGTCGCACGTTTCTCACCTTTCTTCGCTCAAACTGGATTGATAGCAGGTCCATCGCTCCTTTTTATTGTCATGTGGCAGGTTTGTGTGTAAGCCCCAGACCAAAAGTGTGTGTGTGTGTGTGTGTGTGTCCCGTGCACAGATGCTTCTGCGATGAAACATTTATCTGTATTAGTTTGTTATAATAAGTCAATGCATTAGTTAGGACTTACCCCCACCAGTGTTCCACCTCCATGTCCATCACTCAAACCATTTGTGAACACATTGATCCTTCCCTCCCTCCTCCCCCCTCCTCCCGCTCTCCTTTCCCATGCTGTATATTCCCAGGGTTTGGAGGGAGGAGAGCCAGAATGGCTCAGACAGCCATTGATTTTTATTTTATTGGTCTACTAGTGGAAAGAGGAGGGATAGGGGAGGGCCAGAGAGATGCAACTCTGCAGCTAAGTTTCCCCTTTGTGTGTGTGTGTGTGTGTGTGTGTGTGTGTGTTTTGAGGTGGGTTGGGCCTACCTGCTTATGTCTGTCCGACTGAGACTGTTTTTGTTTTCGGGGGGGGCGGGGGGGGGGGGGGGTTATCTGTCTGTCTGAGAGGTTTGTATATGTGTGTGCATGTCCAGCCACCTCTTGAGAGCCATCAAAAGGTGTGTGTGTGTGTGTGTGTGTGTGTGTGTGTGTGTGTGTGTGTGTGTGTGTGTGTGTGTGTTTTGTGTGGATGCACACACACGTGTGTGTCATTGAAGGGACTGGGGAATCTGGGGCGCTGGTGGAGCCGGCGCTAGGGACCTGGACCCCACCACACACACACACACACACACACACACACACACACACACACACACACACACACACACACACACACACACACACACACACACACACACACACACACACACACACACAGAGCTGAGGTGTATCCCGGTGCTCATTAGAGCTGGTAATAAGGCTGTGCTGCTGGAAGAGGAGGGAAAAAAACAGGGTAAGGAAGAGAGGGAGGGTGGGAAGGGAGAAAAAGAAGAAAAAAAACGGTAGATTTTAAATTTTAATAACACTGGTACGATTTTGTAAATCTTTCCTGACAGAAAAGTCCTCATTATTTTCATCTGTCTCCGAGGAGCCTCTCCTCCAGCTCTGCCTCCCCGGGTAAACGGACCTCTCTCTCTCTCTCTCTCTCTCTCTCTCTCTCTCTCTCTCTCTCTCTCTCTCTCTCTCTCTCTCTCTCTCTCTCTCTGTGTCTTTCTTTCCTCGCTCCACCTCTCTATTTCTGTCTCTCCACTCGTTTTCTCTCTTGTTTTTCACTCTCAGCTGTTTTATTGTCCATTTCCGTCCTTCCTGCTTGCTTTATTTTTTGCTCTCCTTTGCATTCATCATCAGGACTCACTCTCTCGCTCACATTCGTGCTGTATATCCAGTAAGGTGTCAGCTGACTGGTTGCCTGCGATGAAGGAACATCAGGAGCCAATAGAACGACCAGTATCATGTGCTGTTATTGGCTGGCGACTTGGTAACAGTTACTGTTGGTTTGTCTACATATGAGTGTGTGGGGGGGGGACACACAATATTTGGGGATCATAGTATCACAGTAGGGAGTGGGATTCTCAAACTTGGTGTGCAGGATTGTGTATATGTGTGTGTCAGCATATACATCTGCACCCTTGTACTTGCGCTGTTTGAATCACTCACACATCCCCAAACCTACACACACACACACACACACACACACACACACACACACACACACACACACACACACACACACACACACACACACACACACACACACACCACCTCTATGTCAAGTGTCAAAGCTGGAGGATGGATCCGGTTTGATAAGTTCTGTTCTGTCTGGCCACGTGTCAGGGTGGGATCAACCATACGGCAGAGGAAAACCATGTTCTTCACTCTCCTACCTCCCAATTTTTGGGATTTAAAAAAAAGAAAATCATTTTTGGGGGGGTTTGCCAGGGGGGCAGGTTTTTGTGGGGTAAGTTTTATGCTAGTGCTTTGCTGGATACGTAAAATAAATCTGTAGATCAAATCTATAAGTGACAGCATGCAGATATGTTGTTATGAAAATGGTCTTCTTTTTATAGACACAAGTTGTTATTAGTGACCACATGGAAACAGATTAAATGCACGATGAGGAAAAAAAAAATATATATATTATATTTGTCCTTTTAAAGTATTGATTTCTATCACTTTGGGAGATTGAAGTCATGAAAAAAATAATTTTCCCAGGTTATAATATTGCATAAGTCATAACTTTACAGCCTCATCACCTGTGGGGTGATTAAAGGAAAGTGATGACATCAATATCCTCGCTCCTCAAGCTGTCAGAGGAAAACGCTGTGGCTCTTTGCAGTGTCACAGGCACTATTTCTTAGTTTTACCATCGCACAAGTGAATTATGACTGTACCCCCCCTCTGCTACATGTAACTCCTCCCTGTGTGTGTGTGTGTGTGTGTGTGTGTGTGTGTGTGTGTGTGTGTGTGTGTGTGTGTGTGTGTGTGTGTGTGTGTTTACAGGTCCTCTGGTTATAGGTGAACCCTGGTTCATAACCTTCATAAAATCTTGCAGTTTCACTTGAATTATTGCGAGCATTAGAGAAGCGCGAGGATATGATTACTGGTTTGGCCGTTTTGTTGCTCACGGTGGATTAGAACACACGGCTAGAAAATTGAAAGGCATCCTTAGAATTTGAGTTGTGGCAAGATTTAATTTAACCTCCAACGGTTTTGATTGGGCAGTGCTACATTTGCATCAAGCTTCTGTTTAAGGGTTTGAGCCGCGGCAAATAAGATCAGCTACTTTACATTAGACTTCAAGACATGTTTTGTTAGATTGGTGTACAGAGAATCAGTTTAGGTCAAAGTAAGTATTTTTTAGAATATCTGTCCCCCGAGAAAAAGTTCTTGAATCGCAGCACTGTCATATTCCTTACTGCTTTGAACATTTCAGTGTTTGAAGTTATTCAGCGTTGTCTGCCACCAAATCAGACTCCTTTTAATGAATGCAATTTTTATAGAACAGCCCCCTCCCCCTCTCTCTTTCTCTCCCTCTCTCTCCCTCTCTCTCCCTATTTCTCTAAGCACCCGGGCTCCTCATCCATGAGACTAAAACTAACTTCCTGTTCATTTTATCCACCCTGAGGCCTCGCGTCATGCTACCCTCTTTTCCCCAGCTGAAACAGTAACAAACAGCATAAAGCGATCTGGATTCTCCACACACACACACACACACACAAGCACAAGCACAAGCACCTCCTCTGGGTATTTGGCTTGGATAAATAATCATTGTAAATAATGAATGTCAATTAATCGGGGGAGACGCGGCCTTGCTAAGCACGCTCTGATTAGTGTTTCAGAGGGATCTCCCCAGCTGGCTTCAGCCAATCATCTCCGCCTCATCAGCACATCACTAATACTGCTTACTACTCGTACCAGCAACATAGGCATGTTGCTGGTATTTGTTGCTTTCGGGTGGGGGGTGTATGGTTACACATCATGGTTTAAGTCAGCGACAGAATATAAAAATATACCATAGCTGTTACTTGTGTTTCACAGAACATGGTTTACTGTATACCACCTGACACTTTCCTGATAGTATATGCATTTATTCAAGAAAAAACTGTCTACTTATAAAGCAGAGCTTCTTACAAACAGTAGTTGTAATGAGCTCTCTGGTGTTCAGGCGGCAACCATCGGGTCTGAAAAGTGAAGCCACTGCAGAAGTACCTTCCAATGGCCAGGAGAGGGCAACTCCTCTGGTTGCAAAATTAATGTTATAGAAATAGATGGTCTCAATCGCAAGTTCCAAGTCTTCTTAAATACAGCATGTTATTCTTTTAGTAAATTATGGTCTCATTTAGAGTAAAATAGAGGATAAAGCAGGGTATGCTTGAGGGCGTGGCTACCTAACAGAGCATTATCCGATCTGGGAGATGTCAGTGTTTTTCTTACATCTTTAACTCTTTCACGTTTTTTTTTAGTTAAACGAAAGTGAATTGTAACAATTTTAGTCTCCTAAAAATTGACCTTGTCAGCGTTCGGTTGTGCGTAGCTCCGCCCTCTCGTGTCACTTCTGGTTGCAAAAAAAAAAAAAAAAGATGACGACGGCCAAAATTCCAAAGTCAAGGCAGAGCGGCAGTCAACAAACCAATGCTTTTTATGGTGTCATCCAGTGAAAAATGGTCATGGTGTGTTACAAGTTATAGTTTTAAAATGTTTTGTATGTTCCTGGCTGGAGAGTCCAAAGTGCAACGTAGACATTTCTCTGCACAAAGCACAGTGACATACACATAAAACACTACTGCCGTGGGGTTTTAGACTAAGTGTCGCGGCTACCGCCGGTCCGAGCTGGTGGACTGGAGGCGGCTGTGAGCTCCACTGCCGTGTCGGGCTCAGACTTTAGAGGGTAGCAGGGTGACTGAGCAGCCAGCCAGCCCCCCTCCCCAGTGATAAATGGCCACAGCATGGGCTATTCATCTCCTGCTTAGAGAAGTGGACAGTGCCCCCCCTCCTCGGCCTCTCCTCCACATGTCAGCAAATGTGATAATTCTCTCATTTGTCAGGAGCAGCGGAGGGTTCAGAGTTTGTGTGTGTGTGTGTGTCTGTAAACTTGTGCGTGTGCGGTGATGCAAACTCTGGAGAATTTTGGGAACACGCACCCACGCACATGAGATGAGTTGAGAGGCCTGTAACTCCTCCGCACACCAGCACCCACTCCCTCTCTCTTGCCCTCCTTCTTTGTGTGTTTTTGGTTCAAAGCCCCCCATCTTGTCAAGTTTACTTAGGTCACAGTGGGAAAATTTAAATGTGCAAAAGAGTGAGTCGTTTTATGGCAAATTCCATCAGTAATTCAGTGATTTTATTACCTCCAGGAGACTCCCGAGACACTTTTTTTCCCACTTTATTGGGCAAATAAAGTTGTAATGCGTGCGTGTGTTTGTGTGTCATGCTTGTTTATAAGTCTTTTGTATGTTCATATGTGTGTGTACAAACGTCAGTATGACATCTTTACAGAGGCTACGAGCGTGTTGCCAAAGTGCTGCAGTTTTCGAAATATTGTGTGTCTGTGTGTTTTGTTTTTACACTCCCATGCCTGTGATTGTGTACCAGTAAATAGACCTCATGGTAGCTATTAAACACGATAAGCCTCTAGCTGGTGGCTGGTCATTTAGTTTGCACATAATCATGTGACTGTTTTACATGTCCTCTGTAGACGCACGAGGCCCTCTGTGAACCATGGCTGATCTCTCTCTCGCCCTTTCTCCGTCTCTCTGCAGGATCATCCAGAATCGGGCCCTGGTCTTCATCCTCGGAGCCATCATCCTTCTCACCATCATCCTGGCCATCTATTTCAATCTGCGAGGCCACTGATCTCCCCTCTACACACATATACTCGCGCACACACACGCGCGCGCTCCTCCCCTGACACAAATACAAACACACACATGCGTGATTAATAGCGACAAAAGCGTTGTTCTGCTGTAATTAGGACAAATGGTCCCCATGAATCACTGTTTCCCATGTCTGACAGGGAGCTTTTTTTTTCCATCTCTTTCTCCTTTCCTGTTTGCTGTTTCTTTCTCTCTTTCTGTCCCTCTCTGCCTTCATTTTCCACTTTCTCTTTCTTTCTTCTTCTTTCTTTTCTCCTCTGTTTTGTTCTCTCTCTCTCTCTCTCTCTCTCTCTCTCTCTCTCTCTCTCTGTCAGGCTCTCTCATACATCTACAGGGACAAGAATAGGGGGAGATGTTTTTATGATGGTTAATATGTTTCATGGTGTCGTCCTCAGCGTGCTTCTGCAGCCCATAATGTCCCTAGGTGACCAAGACCTTGGGATTTGTTTTTGTTTTTGTAACTCAAAGCAGATTCAGATATGTAGATTTTTTTCTTCTTGTGATAGAGGTGGGTCAAGTGTTATTCAGAATGTGTGTGTGTGCATGCATGGGAGACGGGGAGAAAGACAGTGCACACTTATGTATGTTCGCATGTGCATGACTGACAGTCATGGATTGGGGGGCCCACATCGTGTTTGTTATTAACACCAACATGCTGTAATATGTATGAGCTTCTGTAACTAAATGATTCAGCTCTTCTTCACGTAGCTCCGACAAAGCACAGAGGTGAGTGCCTTCAGATAAGATATGCTGTACACACTGCTTCTTTAAAAAGCTCAGCCGAGCCCAAAATAGACGAGTGGCGCAGCCTTGAAAAGAGAGGATGCACATAAAAAGGTTGAGGTCAGTTCAACTTCAGTTCAGGATCGTTTCTTTTACAATTTCCGCATTTAACAAAGGATATATGAACATTTCAAGAAAGTTCCGTGATTGAGAAAATGAAATGAAATCTACTCTTTTAATATGTTTTTAATACAAAAGGGAACTGACCCCAACCTTGGCCCATACGATACCTAAATACCACGCAGAGAAATTTTCCTCACACATAATAACTAGCTTTATATCTACATTTGGTACAACTCCCCTGCATCACTCAGACAGACTTTCACAACTCCTTCCTGAAGGCTTTTAATGTATCTATCATTGTGGAAAGTTATAGGCATCATACTGTATGTACTAACCTCACAATCTACATCATGAATAGTGTTTTGCTCTCAATACAAGTGATTCTGTTACTATTTATTTATAAATACAATTAACGTTTCCGTGTTAGAACTGTATATTTTATTAAGTTGAAAGGCATTCAGAATTTACACTAACCACGTGTTTTCTTCTTGATTTTGGGGTGTTCAGTGATTAGATTATAAAATGCAAACTGCACACCAGGACCAATTGAAATGTTTTCTGTCTTAAAGGTTGGTTTTGTTTTGTTTTTTCTTCTTCTGTTCTTATAAATGGATCAAACCTGTTTTAGAACTGGCACTTTTTTGTTCTATATATTTCTTGTCAAGATTGTGATGCACTCCTTGTTTCTGTGTTTACCTGTACACTGACTGATGATGTGATACATTTGCAGGTGTTTGAAAAAGAAAAGAAAAGAAATGTGTGCGTGAGTTTACTGCTGTTTAATTCTTCAGGGGAAAGCCATTCTTCAGGGGGTCTCGGCAAATCTAAATTTAAGAGCATATTTGGAGAATTTTCAGAAGTTGAGATACATGAAGGTAACGCTGTGCACAACACACACACACACACACACACACACACACACACACAGGAGTGAAGTATTGGAGTGTGCATGTGTCTCCTGTGGTCGTTGTGGTGGTTCCCAGCGAGGACATTTGCTATTCTGTTTCAGCGCCACAGTCTTCATTTTCGAAGATGCGGGGGTGTCAGAGTGGCGACCTCCCCCAACCACCATTCCACAGGCCCTCACTCGCCGCAGCGCCGCCGTCTGCTTCAAAGCCTCAAATTAATGGCCAACAAAATAGTGTGCCTCTGACCGTCCCATGTGGGTCTGACCCACCAAGACTTATCATTAAAGTGGAGGGATAATGAAAAAACGGAAGGAAGCAAAGAGGAGGGAGAAGGAAGGAAGTGTACGAGGAAGCATGGCGGTAGGGGGAGAGGGGGGTGAAATCCCTGGCAGTTTGACAAACCTCATCTGGTAATGACCCTCAGTGATTGTTTTTTCACCCAGTGCACCACCGTGTGTGTCTGTGCACGTGCAGCCTACCCTCTCCTCCTCTCTCTTTCTATCTCTGTCTTTCTCCCCATCCCTCCTGCTCCCCCTTCTCTCTCTCTACCTCTCCTGCCACCTTTTCTCCTCCTCCCTGTCCTCCCCTCCCTCCCTCCCTCCCAGCCTGTCAGATGAGCGGAGCAGTAGCTAGCGAGTGAGCGGTGGAAGGCAGCGTGGCGGCGGCTTCTATTTGAAGTTGTAATGGTGTCAAAAAGTCAGGGCTGACTGACAGACGTCAGTCCCACAGGGCCTCATTAAAAACAGACCCACTTGACAAGGAAATAATTGAGCGCCTGCGACAACTCGGGGGCCCCTGCGCGTTTTTAGATGTTTTTATTTTCTTTTCATTATTAGCGCCGAGCTATTATGTTCATTAAGAAATGGCATTAAAACAAGTTTTTAAAAGCGGGGAAATGGAGGGAGGGGTAGACGGAAGGCGGGATGCATGGAGGTGGGAAGATAACGATTTGTTTAGAGCCCCCGTGCTGTTTTATTATTTAAACAGGAGCACCGTCATGTGATACCTTGGCAGACGTTGGCTATCATCTGCCACTCCTCTTTTTCTCCTTTTTTCCCCTTTACTCATCCCTCGCTTTCCCCCAGCTTTCATCTTTCCCCTCCTCCGTCCATCTCTCTCTTTCTCCACCTGCACATCTCGCTCCCTCTCTTCATCCCTTTCGTTCTCTCCCTCTGAGCGGCGAGTGTCGTTGGAATATGAACTAGATTATTCATCACTGCCCCCCACTGCCACTCCCCCATCCGCTGATTTGGTTTTCGACAAGCGTCTCACCGCAGAGGGCTGACGATGAAAACTTGTCAAAAATAGGTTATATCTTATTCCAAGGGGCAACAATAGCAGCAGGTACAGACACCTTTTAATATTTAATTTAGACGGGTGTTAACCCTCCTTAAGTGACTGGAGCTGTGTCTTCCATACAGACACCAGGAGAGAGACGGTGGTGGTGGTGGTGGTGGTGGTGGGGGGGGGGGGCAAGCAATTAATTATTTGATGTCTGAAAAGTGATTTTGAAGAGAGAGGTTCGAGTTGTTGGGTGTCCCCGTTAATTTTCTACACCAACCACGTCTTCAGCATGGCCGTCCTTCCTGTGAGAGCTGAAACATTAACCACTCGAATCACATTCACATCCTCGCTCCACTGGGCCTCACTTAATACGGTATCGATAACACGAGTGATCACGTAGCAATGGTTTTGGTCTCTTATTTCATCAGCGGAAATTATGATCTTTTACTACTCCATCTTGCGTCAGTCGGTCTCGCTAACATCCCCGGTGCACAGCTCAACAGTCATTCCCGTTGAGTCCTTTCTAGTAGGTTAACATAAAAGTTATTTTTCTTCTTCTTCTTCAACAAGGAACCTCTGTGATGCACCACCATTACAAAAAGCCTGATGTTTGTCATCCATTTAAGACGACAAGGGATTGTGACAAGCGTCGTTTCAGCTGGCCGTCCCCCCGGTGAAGGGGCGGGCCTTAAACGAGATAAACGGCTCCAGTGGTGGGATCACGGCGGGGAGGGTGGGCGCTTCGTCTCCAGGAGGGTCCGTGATGCTGCCACCCCCCCACAACACAAACACACATGTATTAAAGGAGGCCTTGCAACAACAGCCACCCAAGAAAACCCCACAATGGCACTGTTTGAGAACTACAATGAATCTTCCACTGTTTGATTCAGCACACACAGAAAAGGACACATGCTCTGCTGCACGTATGGTGGACACCACCCCCCCCTCGGTAAAAAAAGACACACACACGCTCTAGTGTGCTGCTGTTAGAAGAGGAGCCATGTTCTCCGTTTGTACACGGCACCAGTCCTAGCAGAATGGCTTTCTTTCTCTTCTCGGCCCTTTATCTGTCTTTTCTTTCGCCCCCATCAGCGCCGTCGACCATTTTAATGGTGTTTGTGCTCGCGAAGAAATGACAATGCCCCCCATTATTTGAGCAGCCATACATACATGGATGTGTGCGTGCATGTGCGTGCATGTGCGTGCAGGATGTGTCCCCCTGCGGTTCAGATGGAGCTGGAGGGCTCGGTGTAAAAAAAAAAGGCTACGTCGGACTGTCTGTATGCACGATATCTGTTGGTGTCCATCCGTAAGGCCCGTATTACTCATTTATCCTGTCGACCAGGATCTTCAGTTCGTCTCGTTTCCTCCAAACTCTTGAGCTGCTCGTAAAACTATAAAGATGGATTTTTTTTGTGATGTCTGTCAGTGTCTGTGTTGTCAAACATCTGTCATTAAAGCAGTTCTGAATCTCAGTAACCAAGACGCCGTGTCATGAGTTGCATTTCCCTCCTCTAGCCGCTGAGTGCTGTCATTGAACAGACGAAAAAACAAGTGGGGAGGTAAAGCCGCAGAGCTGACATTTTCAAACCTATAGCAGCGCTGTGTGCCTTCTTTTTGATTTTAAGGGCACACCTAGCCTTGTACAGAAGACTCTAATTCTGTTTTGCCATTGAGACAATAGAAACACAAAGAGCCAGGTCAGAGCTAGGCTGAGCCAGGCTAAACCTCTCGGCACTCCCCTCTCCCCTCCATCTTCATCCATCGCTCCCCGTAGAATACTGCCTCAGCCTTTGAACTGAAATTAACACTTTACCACTACAAAGACATACAGTTGTAACCAGCAATGTAATTTGCATGACAATGGGGAGTTGGAGAAATGGAGCTGTTTTATAGTGGCAGAAGCGTTTACTTACATTCATTTATTTGTCGTTATTTCTCTGCCATTTGCCCTTTCAATTAAATTATTACTGTAGGTGAATGAGTACAGTGTACCAAAGTAGATGGTAAAGATAGCAGCATTTGTTGAATAGATTCCCCCTATACTTAAGCAAAAGTAGCCAGCAAATTCATCACTGATGCTCAGCATAGTTTCTACCGTGTTGCTGTCCATTTTAAAAGTGGACGAATGATAGTAAGAGACAAATGAGAAGAAGAGTGGTGATGAGCGCAAAGGAGGTAAGTTTGCCTGGGAGGCACTCAGTGGCCTGGACGTTCAGAGAGAGGAGGGTTTAGTCGGGTTCGCCCCTGTACATTAATTTACTTTGCATATGGTGTCTTAGCAGACACGATTCTAAATTTCCAACTGGGAGGCATCAGTGGAGGAATCACTGTCTTCAAAAGACGGCCTGCCAGTCACGCTCCTCCCGTAGCCAGAGATCTGAGCGTGCGCTGATAACCCGCGACATCTTTCTGGAAAACGGGGAGTCGATCAGCTTTGATGGAGCACATCCGCCATGACAGGCTACTGAAGAGCTCGCTAATCAACTGGGGAGGGGAGGAAGGTGGGGGCATCGCTTAGCATGACAGCACCGAGGAGAAGGGTGGTGGAGTGGGGGATAGATAGATGAATGGATGGATGGAAAAGGTGTGCACATACTTGTTCACTCCTAGACATGCAGGTGGATGGACGGGTGTCTGGCTGAGAGGGAGACAGGAATAAGTGTTTGCATTGTCTGGAGAAAAAAAAAAGGGCACCCCCTCCGATACCCGCAGCAGCCTGTTACCTACTCCCCCCCCCCCCCTCTATGAAACCTCCGCCTCAGATGGTTGGTGGCAATTAATTATTCATGAGAGGGCATCCAATCCCAGAGCTCGCCGGCCCGTTTTCTCCACGTAGGCCAGGAAGTTGAATTGGATTCTTATGAGGGGGGCCCGTTCCAGGCTGGTGCATGGGGTCAATTTAATCGGGAGTCTTAAGGTTAAGGAACCAGTATGATGTCCGCACATGTCCCTCCGCCTCTCTGAAAATAGTGACGCACTCGCCGCGCACACAGTGCATAAAATAACCCAGCTTTGTGTCTCCATTTCATGGGTATTTTGGAACAATCTCGTTACATTTTACACAAGTCCCATTTACTCACAATATTCGCTCAAGCCCTAAATTATTAACCACACTTTCCCTGAAATACCTTCCACACAGCTTCTTCCCTGCACATACAGCCTTGCACACACAATGCCACATCTCCTTAAACAGAAAGGCTTACTGTACACACACACACACTCACTCAGGCGTACACACACAAAACACACACCTCTCTATTGAGACATATGGATGTGGCAACAAAATGCACAACTTTTTGTTCATCTCAAGGACTTGCGAGGGCCCCAGTGAACTGAGAGGCCATATTGATTTTCCCTCTTTTCATGCTGTGACTTTGGGATTACCCATTTTCTCATTCATTTTTAAAGACAACTCGTGAGATTCTTCCTTCCCATTTTCTCTCTGTTTTTTTCTTCTTTTTCCATCATTCCAACATACCCCCCCCCCCCCTCCACACACCCACACCACCAGCACAGCAGTTGTATCCACCCCTTTTCCACAGCCAAGTCCCTCCTTGACCCTGAAAATTGTAATTCAGCCATAGATCACAGCTGCTGAATATTAGGGCTTAGCAGTTAAATAAAATATGTTGAAATCGTCCAATCCCAAAGGCCACGGCAGAAATTCTAATCAGGTGAGAGAAAGGGGAAGGAGTCAGCAGGAGGATTATGGGTAAAGAGAATCGTCTGGATCTACTGGCCCAGAGTGAAGAGCTGACATAGAGGTGGGATTGAACCCAAACCATAGCAATCATAGCGCTGTACCATGAAGTAGGATGACTGTAATTTTACTTGTACCTAAAAATTTGAATTACATCAGGTCAATATGACACAAAATCCAGTGGCAGCTTGAATTTCTTCAGTTTTATATTATTTTGATCAAATAAAAAATATCCATAAATCATAATTGTGTGTTTTATATCGGAAAGATGTTTTGAAAGAAACATAATTTCAAGTACAGTCTTACTTTCCATAATTAGTGAAATGCCAGCATTGTCTCTGGCTCGGGGTCTTTAAAGTCGTCAGTTTCTCGTAACCTGTACTGCCAACCAAACTGTTTGCAAAATAATTGAGTCCCAAGGTATTAATGCGCTCATTTTATGCTAAACAGGCCAAACACACTTTTGGCCTATAGGCCTTTCTTTGACCAACGTAGGAGGGGGGTCAAAACATATTCATTATTCTGTTGGCTTGTTAAACCACAAAGGTTGACCCAACTAAGGACCATTAATGGGACAATTCTGCTTCAGATTACCCAGATTAATGTATTTTTTCCATAGAGTGAACAACAATATTTCTTCCATAAACTGCTGGTACAAATCCAAAGCAACCAGTTCCTCAAACTCATGCAAGACTTGTGTTGTTTTCTCTTATTGAAGGTACACACTTAGAATATTCCTCTCGGTGAAAGTGAGCGTCATGCTACATTGATGTGATCAGAAAACCATCAACTTGGCTCGTACACAAACATGTCACGAGTGTTCTGAAAAGTTTTCACGCCTTCTTTCTTCATCGTTCCCACCCGCGAGCAGCCTGGACTCAGCCACATGTAAAACGGCCGGACAGTCCAGAGAGGGGTGATTGATCGCGCTTCAATCCCTCAGCGGTTCTCCAGACAAGGAGACGCTCGATTACACTCTGCGATCAAAATGCTGAATTCACACAGTCCCCTCCAGAGACACAGAGAGAGAGAGAGAAAGAGAGGGAAATGTCCAGATACCTTCGGCAGGCAGATTCTGCACACCACACAGCAGTTAGGTTCTCAGGACTTTGTGCTTTGTCTTTGGCAACCAAATAATGCAATCACCTTGGTTCTGTCGTGTCTGATTTGGTAAAAAACAACAACAAAAACAGCAAAGCAGGGAAGTCTTGGTCATTGTAGCTGAAACGAATGTGAATGAGCATTTATCTTACTTAGACCACAGTTAGGTGTCTTTATAGAGATGAAGGTAGAACGTGAACACTTCCTCTAGTGTGGTTGTTTCAGATAAACACAACTAAACTGATCAAACCCTCTATTTTTCTGTCCATTTGGAGATACAGAAGATTGACAGCAATCATCTTTCTTCAGTTACGCCTTCCCAGACTGATATAAATATATCTCACTTAAGAAAAAAAATGTTTTTCAAACTGCATTATGTTAAACCACCAACTGTTGTTTACAGTGACAACATTAAACAGTTAAAAGGGTTGTGTGTTTGATGCAGATCTTTAATTTACATTTTCCAACTGGTCATAATTCTCTAAAATGCATCACTACTTTCATCTTTCACTGTTATAGGAATGAGAAAATATTAGGTCAAGAGTATGTACGAGGTAATAGATTCAGTTCAGACAGGTGACCTGCCTCAAATATAACAACAAAATTAGGTCAATAGTACATTCAGTTCTTAAAATCTGTTTGTATAAAAAAGGTATCATTGTTTTTGTGCAGTTTGAGTGATGACTATCAGTGGTAGAAGTTCTGTTTGTCAGACCTGCCTTTTAAGAATGACTGAAAGCGCGATCACATATTTGGCCACACTTTGAAACCACATGGATTTATTTTGGATTTACCTTTTTGTTTCTTTGTTTGTGGAACGGTATTGTGAAATCAGACTCAACCACCGCAAGAACAAAAGCGGTTCAAACCGAGTCAAACACTCTTTGGCGGTGACTGTTGTTTCTTGCCTGTTGATTTGGTTAGGCTGGAGGTGAATGTGCTGTTTTCCGTTTTCGTCTTGATGTTTATATATCTTCAACCGTGGATCTATTTCGTGGTCTTGTCACACAAAAGGTGGCAAGGGTATTCGCCCCTATGTGGACACAATGGCAGCATAGGTGTCGCGGTCAATGCAAACGCATTCTCGTGGTTTTGAAATGTATAGTTCATAGAAATCAAACTCAACCAAGCCGCTGTTTGCGCCCATTGAAATTAAATGTAATCTTGCAATGTCGAGCTGATGGCAAAGGTTGAAGGACAGGGAATGATGTTACAGTTGCACACAACTATAGAGCCTTTCAATGGAGACACATAGTGCTCATCAATGTGAGTGGTCTTTCTGCGATATAGGACAATGGGATGGCAAATTAAGTAAAAGGGGAATATGGTGTAACTAAGAACTGTTTTACTGTTGATACCATCCCATAAAGAATGCAGTGAGGTCAGTAGCTGGAGCACTCATCTCCAACGCTGTGTAGTGCTGTGTGATTGTGCTGTGGCCTTGGGATCCCATTGGTGCAGAGTGCACCATTGTGTTTATTATGTTGGACCTACTTTCAGGTAGCATCCTCGCTCCATATGTCTCTCTATACTCTTTCGGATAAGCATCGCCCTTTGTTGTCAGCAGAGATTAACAAAGTAAAGCTGTTGTCATTTAGCCGTGTTGAGGTTCTGTCATGAAGGTTACGTTTATTTACCCATGAGTTGTGTACTAAAGTTGCTTTGCCATTGAAGACTTCATTAAAGTGGATCCAGACATCATTGTGATGCCTGGCTAGTTTGGATCTCACCAAGGTTACAGTTGAAAGAAATGTTGTTTTTATTGGATGGAACCATTTGTACCTGTCTTACAGTGTAGAAAATCTAAGAACATGTCTTCTTTTGCAATCTGAAAATGTTGATTATTTGTGGCCCCATAAAATGGTATCTTTACTTTCTAAAAGGTAGATCCAGTTTATTACTTGGGTTTTGCTTTTGTGACTTTGGCCATTGTTCTTATTTCCTTTGTATTAGCAAGTGTTGGCTGAGATCTGGGAACACGGCAACATCACCAAAGCAAAGTCGGATGGGGCAAGAAATAGTCAGGTGATCAGAAAGGTTGTAAACAAGCAGCAGTTTAGCCAAATTATCTACACCATTTTATTTGGAAGGACAACTTTGGAAGTCTAGGCAACAAAAGGTTAAGGTTAGGAAAAAGATCATGCTTTGTGTTAAAATAGTAACGTAACTCAACAAACGTAACAGCGTAAATAAAGAGCAATGGTGTTAAGAACTTCATAGAACAAGTGTAAAGCCAGCGTTTACTGTTGATTTAATAAACGGGGCATGAACAGTGGATTCATGGGTGATAGTCCTGTGTTTGTATGACCCATCCACCAACTTGAAATAACGTTGCCAAAACACTTTTGTTACTTGGTACCATAACTTGGCGACTGGGCGTTCGCATGACTAAATGTCCTTGGGCAAGATCCAATTGCTTAAACAAGTTAAACAAGTTTGAAACTTTCAACCAGAAGACAGTGACACAATTAATGCAGGGTGTTAAGTCACTTTTTCAGTAGATATGTTTTTGTTGCATCCACGAAGCTAAAGTCTTCATTTCATTGGGTTTTTAACATCTAATCCGCTGTCATCAATGCCTGCTGTAACCGGCCCGCTAAACAATACAGTTACGTCTATGTTCCTTCAGAATTGATCAAAGTAACTGACTTGGGTATCAAAGAAAACTTTCACCTGTTTACCAAAACCTCTGTGAACGTGAGGTTTTATTCTAACAGCACCTGAAGGAAACACACAGCATCATGCTGCAGGTCTGTCTGTCTGCCAGGTACGAGGGGCCACTGGAATTTAAAGAAGGGAAAGCTTAGAAGGCATAACAATGGTAACAGCTACACAGGAATGTGAGTTCAGGTTTCAGAGATCTAACGATAAGTAGTTTGATATATATATATGTGTAGCTTACCTGTCGAGTATCACACTGACTTTTAATTCCAGGGCAGAGTAGCTGGAGCTGTGCCTGTGAAAGGTCCACAGGCCTTTTCACGCTTGCATTGTACTGATTGAATAGTCTGTTTTAAAATATTTTTAAAATACTCTTCTTCTTAAGATAGCAGGATAATGAATAAGCTAACAAATAAATGTAAAGCCAAATGGAAGTCTATGCATAGAGTGTTCTTAAATCATGAGTAATGCATGTCAGTCGACATGGACGACTGGGAGTAAGCAGAGACAAAAGTACACAAGGGCCCAGGTTTATTTCAGCTGTCAGAATGTCTCGGTGGGTGTCTGTCAGAGCTTTAACTCCACAGGTTAAGACATACGGACTGATGGATGATGGCTATCCACCAGAGAAGACACCATCCAAGCAATGCCAGACACGTGGTCAAAGACAAGCTGAACATGAACCTGGAAGCCATGGTCTGAGAGATTTGCTTCGAAGGACAAGAAATCAACATAGAGGGATGGAAGGATGTGAACTTGGAGGAGAAAGGTGGGTCAAGTTAAGTCTGAGATGGACAATTCTTTTGTTTTTTTATTTCTACGTACTTTATATAAGTCCTTAAATCACCCGTTCTCACTGTATGGGACATTTCAGGCTTTGATCTTTAACTATTGTCAGTAACGTAACAAGTATACTTGTTTTACACAACAAACATACTTACGTTAACGCAAACCAAAACCTTTTTCTAAACCTAACCTAGTACTTTTGTTGCCTGACCCCTAACTAAGTAGTTGTGTTGCATCTGTAAACTTAAAAACTAACTAATCCTACATGGGTTTATTATGAAAAGAAACTGTAAGAGGTATAACAAGCAAAAACTGACACGTCCAAAAATTACACCAGTGGGACACCTAGAGCGTTATAGTCTGAAGCGTAGGGCCACTGACTAAATGGCGTTATTTGGAGAGTTGGGAATGAATGAATGAATGCTGCCTCAAAGTGTAGATGCACTATAGTTATGAACGCGTACAAGGGAATTGTATCTGTCAAGCCATCCAACTACTTTTTGCAATTGGTAAGCCTTTCATTTATGTACTTTAATTAGCTTTGACTTACTGCATTATGCTCATCATTATGTTGCTTGTGCCAACTAAACATGAAATACATTGAACTTACTCAACTGTGGATACGCCATGATTCATCTTAATGGCTTGGCAGATCAGACGTATTTATATCCAATAGTTAAAGTTCCTTAAATAAAAAAATAAAAACCTGTTTAAAGTGCCAATGGATGCATAAAGGGCAAAGCAATATCCAAGTAAATCTGTATAGAGTATTTAATTATGTCCCAGTCAACTGCCTATCCATCCATTGCATTCTGGGACATGCAGCCGCATTTGACACTGTCCGGGTCATTTCAGGACCATGGACAGATTCAGCAGCATTCGTAGAGAAGAAAAGAAGAAGACACTTTCCTCATGTCTAAGATGTCCCTACTGCTCTAAGTCTGCTGGAATGGGGACCTTTATGATGAGGCGGTAAGGTCAGTCCCAGTGTTTTCCATCTGGCTTTGAGAATGATTACAAATGTTCATTGGACTGGCCTTCATACCACCACCATATTAAAACCCATTCAGCAGAGAAGACACAGGTATCAAATCAGCCAAAAATAGTACACCCACAACTACAAGAGCTCCTTTATTATTGGGAAACCAAAGTAAAGTAATACCTCCTGGCTAGAGATGAAATAGTTGTTTTACATGTGACGCACACTGATACTCAGCCAGACAGGTTGGTGATGAAGCAGAGGCCCTCCTGGTTACACTACCTCTCCTTAAAAACAAAAATCCCCCAGTGCGGCTCCAGCTTCAAGCTGATGTGCTATAGGCAGCTGAGGTCACTGGTTCATCCGTCAGAGAGGCTCCTCGCTGATGGATGGCACTCAGAGCAACGCGCGCCCAATCCGCTGTAGCCCTAACCGCAGAGAAAGGGCCTTCGCAGGAAGAGAAATAAATAAATAAACAGCAACATCAAAGGGATGTTCAAAAGAAAAACAAAGCCTGCACACGTTCGTTTGCAAACACACACACAAGCGCGCATTGGCTCTCTCACACGCATCCGGCGAGAGAGAAAAGGGAGGCGGAGGGGGAAAAATACAAAGGACTGAAAGCATACACATAGTTTACTCTCCAATGACACTCAGCTTGAAGAAAATCTAGACAAAACAAGGCAGAGTGGCGAAAATTGAAGTGTTTGATATTCACTCTGAATAGACTCGAAAACAAAGATCAGGCCAAAACTGTGTACAGTTTCAGGTGTGTCATTAAAATCTACAAACAACACAATGATCTTTATCCTCATGTCTTCCACTGTTTCATTGAGGGGATAAACTGCCGCTGTATGTCACCTTCCTCACCAGCTGGAAGGTGACCCACTGGGGCTCCGAGGTCATCTCTCAATATATATCCCCCACAACACTTAATGTTACACTTTCTCCAAATTACTTTGAAACAATAAGCCTGGGTATAACATTGTCAACAAGTCTCATGGAAAAACCTAAAACCAACAATGACTTCACCCTGTTAACAAGTACTCTCTGTGCAGTTAACGCCTCATGTTGCCATGGAGCTCCAAACTGTCCCCAAAACAAATACAAATTCACCATTCAGCCACACTGCTGCACTTCCTTTATCACAACAAACATGTAGTTTATGTTGAGACAATTACCCATACAACCTCCTTCTGCTTATATACCTGATCGCCAAAAAACGACTGACAAAAAAAAGCTGCTGTTTAGGGAAATTATTTCTTTTTCTTTTTTTGTTGAAAGTATATCTTTTTAAACCGTAAAGTCTTCAATAGGAACCAACGTGGCTCAGACGGGCCGAAGAAGCCAGAAGTGTTGAGGATGGGCAACACGTTGTTAGTGCGGATCTATTTATGGAATTTGTTGACAATTGCAGAAAATATAGAATATTTTCAGCATCATCCTTTCAGCAGGAAAGTAAAACATGTCATTTGGTGACCTCCAGCTGGGATTAAACTCTCCTCCACCCAACCACTCACACAGAATCAAACGAATGTAAGAGCACCTTTTGTCTGAGTGTGTTCAATAATTCAATGGAGCATGTGACCAGTTAGGGCTTTTTATTTCATACATTTCTTAATGGTAAACTGGGATTGTAAAATAGTACCAGCAGGCGAAAATGGAGACAAAAAGCTCCCTCCAAAAAGTTGAAGAACCTTGCATGAGGTAACTTCGTGCAATCATCCAAAAAACAAGTTTTAGCTCAAGAACTTTCACCTGTTTGAGACCCACAGGATGCTATCAAAGATGTGCCCACGTGTAATTGTGTTTGGGTTCAACCTTCAAAAATGTGCAAAGAAATCCGTTTTTTTATTGACAAAAAAAAAAGCATTGTGATGCCAGTTAACACCTTTACCTTCGCTTCTTTTGAGCTGCACTCAAAAAGGGAAAAACACAATATAATTTACATTTCATCTTTCACGATGTTCTCCTTTGTCTCGTTTATTTGATTCCTGGGAACTGCAGCTAAATGTTATTGTTTCCATGATCGTGGTTATTGGCAACCAGGAACCTCTGCAGACTACGAGCGCTTTGGTCGGTTAGGGAGCCTTGCTTGCATGGCCTTGAGTTAGTCAGCATGGGCTCATCCCATGAAATATTGAGGAAGCTGGAAGGGCTGGGCTGGGGCCTCATGTAGGGGTGTGTGTGTGTGTGTGTGTGTGTGTGTGTGTGTGTGTGTGTGTGTGTGTGTGTGTGTGTGCGTGGTGGGGATTGCCTGACCGTGGAAGCAGTGGATGTTGTGTCAGCTCCCCCAAACCAAAACAAACTCCTTATCCCCCCGGTGCACTCCTAAAATCAGAAAAGTGGATTGCAATATACCTTCCATTGAAAATATACCATTCTCTGTCTTGTTTTCTCACCCTCTTCCTCCTCCTCTCTGTTTTACACACACACACACACACACACACACACACACACACACACACACACCAGCCGGGCTCTCCGAGATTTAATCTCATCCTTATTCCCGTACCCTTAATCTTTTCGTTTCTTTACATCTCCATTTCCACATGCAAATCAGTTCTTCTCATCTTTCTGCCTATTCTCCTTCACTTTCTGCTCTTTCTCTCTGTTTTCCAATCAGCCGACAGAGCTGCTGAATATGTGTGTGTGTGTGTCTGTCTATCTGTCTGTCTGTGTGTGTGTGTCTAGTCAGTCAGCGAGCTACAGTACAGACAGTTTAGTACAGTTGAAAGAGCACATCAGACTTCTGCCCTGCTCTCTCTAAGGGCTGATAATATGAGCCCTTCTTACCTGTTAGGAGCTAGTGAGCCGCTGCTCCTCCCTTTAAATGAACTTCAGTCGGGGAGTCAGATTGACAGGAACACAGAGAGGGCTGCCCCGTCTGACTGGCGGTCCTGTCAAGGTGAACCCAAGGTGCTCTCTCAGGCCCTTCGCTGCTTTCCACAAGGCTGCCCCTGCTGAGCTGATTGGGCCTTAATGGTACAGTAATGACCAAAATAAGGCTGAGTGTAGTAGTTGTTTGAGAAACCATTAAGAGTGTGTGCTCGTTATCCTCCCCTGACAAATTCTGCATAGTAATAAAGGCGAGGGGAAGCCTCTCTTTAAGCCTCAGCACCTTAATAGCCTGTATGATGACACTTTATCTATAGTTTGTGCATATAATCACCAAACTAAAGGGGGTGACCCCAGGGCGTGGGTTCACCCGCTGACATTTGACATCTTTATAATTAACTGGGAAGGTCTAATCTCTGCCTTCAAATGACGCATGGCCACATGCCATTTAATATGCTTATAAGCACTATGTATTATTCAAATATGCAGATGAGGCTCCGTTAGAAAACAGACTTTTTGACACAGGTTTTTCCCTCCCGTCGCGGTGGGCTACTGGGCCACTAATGGACCTGCAGGGATCGGAGAGCAACAGCCCTTCTGAAATGTTCATTCCCTGAAAAAGACGTCAAAGTTTTCTTCTACGTCTTCTTTGTCCGCCTGCTGCCATTTGAATTGAAGCTGCTCCGGGAAGACAGAACTAGAATGAGCACTTTCCAGCTTTGTTTTAAGAGTAAAGGCAATGAGAAACTTATTAAAACCTAATTATTTCCGCTGTGTAAGCGACAGCGCACTTTTATCAAGCCCTCATTACTCTATATAACACATTTTTGTTGGGGACAGGGACTGCTTGTGTGGATTTTTCTGCAGAGTTTTAATAGTTTTGTTCAGAGATGTTTGGAGGACTCAGCCATCTTTAGACCGAGTTAACCAGCAGAGCTTTTTATGGATGCAAGCTCTAACAGGGCTGGAAGAAAGAGCCTCTTATGTTCACTTTTGGCTTGAGTTACTTTTGAGAGGCTGGTGGTCGCTGGGTCAGAGGCTTCAGTGAGCCGGTAACCGCTACACGAAGCCCTCAGTCCTCACCGGAGAGTCTCAGCTGCAGCAGCGCCTCGCCACACTCACAACCTCACATCCTCTCACTTTGAGGAGGGAAAGAAGTCAGACTTATCCGTAGTGTGCGTCTTTTTTTTTTGGGACTTTTCTTTCAATCCATATTCATGAATCACTCAGACATTTGAAAATCAATATCACTCTACAATTACATTGTGGTGAGGTCATGCACTCTCATTATCTGGGAATCACACATGCAACTGTACACTAACTATATAAACCATTGTAAAATTATTCTAATGAATACAAAGTCATTACAAACAGGAATATTCATTACATCTCAGAGTCCTTTTTAAATACACACTTGTTCATATTCAAGTCTTTTGAAGTCTAATTCACTTTATCAAGAGCTGCTGTATGAATATGATGTTAAATTAGGATAGAATATTAGTATAATGGCAGAAAGAAAATAAGTCACTCTTTAACCTGCCATCCTTCAAGCGTCCGGTCTTTTCCGTCAAGTGTTACTGGTCTGGATATCTCCAAAACGTTATACTCTTCAAGAGGTTGTGTCATTTGTGACACTGACTTTGTAACTTCAGTGCTTTCATGTTACTTTTAAAAGAAAGTGTGAATCAGACTGTTCTGCGTTTGTTATACTGTGTTGATTTTTCTCATTCCTTCCACTGTTTGACAATTGTTCAGGTGGAAAAAATAAACTGTCTGCTGTATTTGCCCTCTGTCTCAGGTCTATCCCCAGTTTGCTGTTTGGCCGTTGCTGGGTTGTTATCGAACGGCATCAAATCACCTTCTTTTTGTTCCTTAAAGGTTGTAAACATTTGTAAATGAGCGCTTGCATGTGTTGAAGGCATATTAGGTTTTCTCCCTGGCGTCCGTGGGGGTTTATTGAGTGTGCTGTTGTTGATCCTGGATGATGAATCCTTCCCTGCCCTCTCCGCTGCCTGGAGCCTGCCCCCAGCTTCTCCACAGCCTCCCACTGAGCTCCCTCTGTCTCTGGCTTCATCTCCAGCTCCGTCCATCCAGCTCACCATCGCAGCTCCCGCCTCCTGTCTCGTGTCTCTTTCAACTACACTCTGGGCTTTTCTAAATATCAGTGTTCGATTCAAGCCTTTGTTATTCAGCCTTCTCTCATTACTAATTTATATGTAACTTATGCATATAATATATATGCACATATATATTGTCAACTTCACCTGTTGATAGATCGAGTTGACGACCAGTTTTCCAACTTCTATCTGCAAACACTTCACCTGTCTCTTTCCAAAGAAATTAATCTATGGTAGAACAAACAACATGTTGAAAGCTTAATTTTGTTCTTGGTATACATAGCATCTCTAATGTTTATTGGATACATGCAATATTTAAAATGCCCTGTTTTATTTAGGTGCTGTTTTTGAGAAATCACAAATTAAATTTATAAACTGGACACTCTGGAGTGGATCATATGAGTTTGGTTATTTCTTTTCTTTTCTTTTCTTTTTTACGGTATTTAATGTGATAAAGCTTAGAGGAATGATGAAGCTTTCTTGCCGAGAGGTAGATGAGATGATCAATACCGCTCTCACGTTTGGACGGTTAAGCCAGCAGGCGGTTAGCTCAATTTAGCATAAAAGACTGGAAGCAAATGGAAACAAACAAGTAGCCTGACTTTGTAAAAAGGTTCAAAACAACCCCCCAACCAGGAACTCTAAGACTCACTAATCAACACTGCATCTCTCTTTTGTTTAATAGTACAAAAGTAACTGAGCCTGGCCAAGACATAGTACATTTAACCCAAACCACAAATTGTCCTTTTCATACGTCAGTTTATGGACGTAAATATAATGCGTTGATGAGTGAGTTTTGGAGGCTGAGGCTTTGTTATCTTTGGACAGCCTGGTGTCATAAACTTGACGTACCCATACAACAAAGCTGCATTGTCATCTACATTTTGAGGGAAACATATTTCCTCCCAGTCTGTTTTTGACACAGGCCTATCACAAAGGTCAGGGTTGATGGATGGGTCAAATAAACACAGGACCTTCACCCAAGAGGCCTATTTGTGTACCATGTGAAGCTAAAATTCAACCTTGACTTATTTTTAATGTGACATTTAACATCAGGCTACGTGACAAACATATTATACACTTATTTGAAGTCAAACCATGATCCGCTACTAAACCTAACCTAGTAGTTTTGTTGCCATTTATAAAGGCAACCATGTGTTTAAAACTGCGACTGTAATCTCGGAGGAAATACATTTGACCCGAAAAGTACTTGCTTTGGAGGGAGGCGGACTATCTTCACATCATCTTCTCATCTAACTCTTGGCATGAAAGCCAATAAGAGTATTTTTTACTATGTCGTCCACCATGTTCTCATTTCTTCTGCTTGTGAAATTTAAAGGTGGCATATTTTTGTATCCCTATTTTCTCGTGCCCAGGGGACGCACACTTAGCCACGAGCGACATCGCTGAGAGTTTGACTACAAAATGCCCGACAGAAATGAAGTGCTGTAAAAAAAATGCGTGGGGCGCACACAACATCTTGTGCATCTGTCCAGCAACAATTACTCTCTGCAGACGCATAAATAAATTAAAAAAAAACTGTCCTGTTGGCAACCATATTGGCTGAATGATTTATTACTTTTCTCACATCCACCTGTTGTTTTTCATAGGGACTAATTAGAAGCCTACTGTGTGTGTGTCATAATGTAACGTCACTCACAGAACCGTGGAGGGGGGGCAGATTTGCCCAAAATAAACAAGGCAAGAAATAGTTCCCGTCCTCCACTGTGTGAGGTGAGAGCACCAGACGGCTTCATCTATTTTGGCGTCTTGGGACTGTGTCGCACGGTACCTTGTGGTGATTTTTGAGGAGAGCGATGTTGTCTTGATGAAGTCTTATCTCACTGTTTAACACACTAAATTTAACGACGGTTTTCCTTTTTTATGCCCTTTTTCTCCCACTGTCCTCCCTCTTTCTCCCACTTACCAACCCCTCTTATCTCTTCAACACATCTCTCTTCCTCTCCCTCTCTCCTTCTCTCCATTTCTAGGCCGTGCAGATTGTCACTGTTATTTACCAAATATAGACTGACAAAGAAGAAGTGGAATTTTTTACTGATTGAAGATCAAAGTAGCAAAGTCTCCTCCTCGAAGCCCGCCCCTTCTATTAGCCGCCCTTAAGAACAGAGGAAAACATCAATTTCTCGCACATCAATGGCGGCTTCATAATCAATTGAAAAAGACACTTGTATGGGGATGCAAATCTTATCTTTGTCTTATTAGAGCTTTTAGAAGATGCATGTCGGGATTTAATGTTATGAAATAAAAGGGGGTCGCTTTTTTTAATCTAAAGATGCAGAGGCGTTAGTAATGGTCGAAATCAAAGCCCAGAGACTGTGGTAATTACTGGAGGAGTTTGCCTATCCTTATTAATATTGATCAAATATTACTGTGATCTGATCTCGGGGCTTATGATGAATTTGGAAGGTGGTTAACGAGCACAAAGAAGAACATGGCACTCGTTTTCCCCTGTGCAACAACCACGAGCAAATGTCCGTTTTCTTCTTGTTGAGATTTTGACCATAAAGGAGAGAAAGAGCAGGAAAAAGCCAGTTGTGTTTGAGGTGAAATTGTTACAATAATTAAAGATTTTTACCTCTCATCTTTTTTCGTTTTGCCTTTTTGCCTTGAGTCGTACAACAAAGTGATGCACGCTCGACGCTGGAAAAAGACAGTTGTGTCAAAGGGAATTCAAGGTTGCTGTTTCATTGACCTGATGATGATGTGCAGCGCTTTAAAATGGCCCTAAATGAGCTGATGTCCTCTAGGCAAGAGGGATGCTCAAAACGCGCCGCTTCAACAATGCAGCGGATGATCACAGAATGTTAAAAGATCCTCATTTTGAAGTGTAAATAAGGCAGGCTCAAAAAGAGTTGCCGGTAAGGTTCACAATTT
This sequence comes from Myoxocephalus aenaeus, assembly GCA_038501785.1. Lineage (NCBI taxonomy): Eukaryota > Metazoa > Chordata > Actinopteri > Perciformes > Cottidae > Myoxocephalus > Myoxocephalus aenaeus. The sequence continues at coordinate 2,014,027 of JBAMJR010000065.1, read as the reverse complement.
CTGCACAATATATCCCGATTCTTAAGAAGCTTGTTTATGTTAAGTGATACTTAAGTGCTGACCAAAGAGATCATTTCATGCCCGGGTATATACATAGTGCATCACAGGGGATAGGGAAAGGTGGAAAATTCATTAGTGTTTATTTCAATGAAATTCACATATCAAAATCCTCCAGCTATGAGCACATAAACAAAAGAGTGAGGGAGCTTTGGAGCCACCCATGTGGAAAGCATTGATTGCTGCTCACTTGAAGCCTTCAGGAGTCTATTGGACACAAAACTTGAGGCCAATTGATTTTTCTGCATTAATTTCTCAATTAGGATCCTTGAAGAAGACCAAGAGGGCTGCAGCCCAAAAAAACTCTTGTTGAGGAGGAAGCATGAGGCTTTGGGGCCTTACCGGCATGTGTGTGTGTGTGTGTGTGTGTGTGTTCACGCTGTATCTGATCTGCCTAACACAGAACTATCTGTATGATAATGAACGATTTTGGGATCAATTTTGCAAAAAAAAAGGAATACCTGAGAGGTAAATCAATATCTGAACCTACTATGCCCTTAAACTTCATACACTCACATCCCTCCATCAGAGTCAAACATGCACACAATAGAGCTCTCAGAGCAGCTTTGAGCGTACAGTGTGTGTCATATTGACAACAAAAAGAGAGGAATTACACCACCGTAGTTGTTGTTGTTGCTTCTCACGTCTGCTTTATTACTTTTTTACCTAAAAAACTGTTGAATGTCCTTAACTTTACAATAGGCTGGGGATTTTTTTTTAATCCAGTTGTTTGCCGGGTCAAGGCTAGTTACCGACATATTTCTCATTGTGCTGTAGAATGCGAGTTGTTCAAAATTGATTTATGTTGCTTGCTATTGTTGTTGTTTTTTTATGTTCAACAGAAAGTTGTGTATTAAAATCTTTGAACCATATGTTTCCTTCTTTTTCCCTCTTACAGTACCTATCACAACTGTATGTAAATAACTATAGACAGTGGTGGAAAGTAACAAGGTGTGTTCTCCCTCCCAGCAGTTATTCAAGTATTGTAAAATGTAGAGTATGTCTAATCTACTTTTTTAATGTATTTCCCCATGTTACTTGATACTCCACGCACAGATGGAAATCTAACCCCCCTAAGGTTCCTGAATCTTGCGAGAAAGTCGCAAAGTTGGCCACACCTTCAGACTTTATGCATAAGCCACTCCCCCAAAATGATCATCATGAACGTAAAAAAATAAATGATTGGAAGGGCTTATTACAGTTCTGCAACAGCCACGAACTATTTGATTCATTGATTTGATTCATTGATTGCTATTGAGCTGTAAAGAAACAACTTACATTCCTTATAGTTAAGTGAGATTTTGAATACATGACTTTTATCTGAATACTCTCTTTTCCACCATTGTCAGGCTTGGATCATTCACTAATGCTAAAATGAGTTTAAAACATTTTATCCTTAGACAGACCCAGATGTACCCAACAACGTTTAAGTTTGAGGCATATATACATGTGATCCTGTAGTGTGCATAGTATAAACATCTAAAGTGTGGTCTGTGTAGAGCTATGATGGTATGTAATGCACATGTTGATGAATAAGAAAAGCCTATATAATATTACTGGATTAAACAACAGCTGACATAAAGCTTATGCCGAATATATACAGATTTTAGTTCACAGTCGGATTAATTAGTTTTTGTTCAGGTCTATGTGCAGTTTTCTCTTTGTTGGAAAAGAGAGTGGCAGAAATATGTGACTAAAGAGATTTGAGCCTTTGCATCAACTATAACCTGCTCACAACTTAACATTGGATGGTGTTTAGATTCCTTTTGATTCATATTGAACAAAGAACGTACACTGTTGTCTCATTAATGACCTCGTCTTCCATTCTGTTAATGAAAACATAGCCAATTGAACACGACGGCGCTGTGGTTTGTACTGGGAGGCGACTCATATGCCTCAAGGTCACGTCTCCATCGTGTTGCTCATTAATAACTGTGCATATAGAGAGCGTTAAAGATGCAATTGTTTCTCTGCTTTTCCAATCATTTATAGCATTGAAAGAAACAGCCGCTACTTTATAACTCAGCAAATGAGCAGCAGTGAAACTTTCAAATGAGAAAAAGGTTACTTTATGTTTATTTCTTAAATTCCTCTCCGCAGTTTGATTCGATTTCCTATCAAGATGACACACGATAATGTGTGCAAAACCAAACGCTGTCCTTCATTTAATTAAAGTTTCTTGAATAACTGGAATTCAAGGAGTAAGAGCTGCACAATATATTGTCTTTCATATCAATATCATAAGATTTCATTGATTGTAAAAAATTGGAGGAAAGTCAATGCCTATATTAAACCCTCCGTAAAGCTTGAATTGAATGCACATGCCAATTTAGACACACAACAGCCAACAAACTTTGCTAAAAACTCACACACAAAGACAACCTGCCTCCATCTTGCACATAATGACCCTTCATTCAGGCTCCGAAAGGTCAACTTGCCCTCACTGTGATTTTAATTAGCCAGGAACATGAAGATGACACTGTTCCTGCTTTTACGTCCCTCACAAAAAGACCTGCTGCTTCCTGTTTGAGAAAGTGCCTTCTATGAGATGCTCCCCGTCTCTTAACCAACAATCACAACGGGCTTCTCCCCATTAAAAGCCCGGAGATGTGGAGGGTCCTGCATACAAGACCCTCAGAGAAAGGGAGCGTTCCAATTTGCTCCTCAATCACAAAGCAGGGGTCAACATGAAGCCACTTTCTCTGCATTTGTCCCGTGCATCTGCTTTTGGCTTTTTGTTTTGGCAGTCAAAGGTTTAAAAACACAGAGGTCAAGAGATTAAATTTGGTGTCTGACTTGTGTCATTAGTGGCTCACAAGCTGACAAACGAAACGAGTCAAATTGATCAGGATCCAGCGATGAAGACTGGTAACACCGCGTGAAGAGCTTATATCCAACTCTTCACAAGGGGACGCATTCTTAAGATGAACCCCCGTGAGGGTTTACCCATCCATGATTATGTTCCCGGTTTCATTATACAGTCTGTCTGTGAATTTCTGTGTGATAAAATCAACACCATGCTCCGTCATGTGGCCACGCAGGCGGATAACTGTGCGCTCCGTATGAATCCACAGAAGGTCCAGTGGCAAACACAAACCATTTTCTCTTCCAATCAAGACACAAATCAGCTTATAAAACCCCCCTTTGGCTACCTGCCTGTAAAGCAAGTGTGAAAATATGACTCAAACCATTAACCCACTGGCGAGTATACCATTGACCTTTAAGTAACATTTACCAGCCAGCAGAGGCTCGGCTATCCTCTCCCTGCGAGATGCTGCCGTGACGGACAGGTGAGCGGTGTCTGTGCCGTTCGTACTGCAGGTTGCCTCGTCTCTCCGGTGGATTCCATGTTTAGAGAGTTCAGGACCTGCCTCGGTCCTTGATTAATGACTATCGCGTCCCTTTCTGAAAAGCACTCGGCTGTTTGTTTTGGAGGCGACGGGAGAGACAGCTCCCATAGCCGGTTTAATATGGTTCCCACGATGCTGTGCATGGGATGAGTTCTGGAGACACTCAGCTCCCGCTTGAGTCCAATACCTACAGTGATATGAAAAGCAGTGTGCCTGCATAAATCATGAGTGTCCAGGCTGTTCACAAGAACACTCCTGATCCCACTCCTGGGATTTTTACAGGGGGGAAGAAGAAAAAAATGAGGCTCTGCATCCTGAGATTTTGGTTATTGATTCATAAACTTTTAACCTAATGAAATGCATGTTGAGCTGTTTGCTATATTAGTTGAGACGTCTCTGGAGGGTGATATTGATTTTAGATGAGTGCAGAGTCACAGGCCAATGTGACTCACTCTTCATTACACTGTTATTCTCTTCCTCCGCGGTCTTCATTGTGATTTGTGTTGCGGATTGTAAACCAACAGGAAATTCATTTATAAAAAAAGGGTTTCAACACGAATGTGCTTTTGCAAAAATGCCTCAGACGTTGTTAACTCTCAGAAAGCACACTGTATTCATTGACATGTTCAGACTTAACCGATAACAATTACAACAGTTTCTGTCTGTGAAAAGGATATTACCATCAACCCTAACCTAGGTTTTGGTCAACATAACACTCTGACCATTTTGCTTTTTAGATTCAAGGACTTAAGAGCATGATTCCTGCATAAAGCTGTTATTTGTATTCATCAAATGTATTGTCCTATTGTGTCAAATGATTGGAGCGCTGAGGGGCAAGGGAGCACAGAAGCTCCTTTTCTACAAGTACAATAAGAGACACTTAGAGAGAGAGAAATATATAAGCTACTGTGCAGTACATCAATAATGATTCATTTTCCAAGCAAGCAACTCTTTCCACATCTTTTTGATGTAAGGAATGCAAATACAATACACATATTTCTCAGAGTAATAAAATAAGTACACAAAGAAATATTCAGCAAAAGGAACAGTGATGTGCTGAATTTAACAAGCACAGTAATAAGTATGCACAGTTCGAGAAAACACAACCACACATTTACGCATAAACGCAAGCACAATCTAGATATTTGTTGTCTGATTTGCTTTTACTCTAATGAATATTATATTAATATATGACTAATATACAGTATAAACAGTCTTTTCATAACCAGGTAAATCAGAAGTCTATTTCTCCTCCCTGGCCGTTCCAGAAAATGATGAGGACCATTAGTATACACGTCATTATGGCTAACTACAGTATTATCCTGCTGATAGAATTTATATGAGCTGTGCTGACAATAAAATGCCAAAATACTTAACAGCATCTCTCCCAACAATAGAGGAAATTTGCACTTGACAAATGCAACTAAAGTTAAATGTTAAGTTTCACTTATTATCAAGCGAACAAACTTCATTACTGGAATAAATCAAACCACAGTCGCCATAAAACAAGCATATTTCTGTGAGGGGAAAAAAGCGAAAATGTCCAGCAGTAATATGTTAATCAGCATTGAGAGACCTTTTAGCTGGTGTGGTTGGCAACATTGGATGCATGATGGGTAATTAACTGTTTGCAAACACAGAGGATGCACACTGTGTGCGGCTACCTTCCCTGCTCGAGATGAAACAATGAGGGTGTTCACAGGAAAGTATGTGATTTCTCAAAGTAGTTTAATGTTTTCTGTGAGGATTTTTCAAATCTGTTTCTTTGAGTACTTATGTTGAATTTAGTTGACCAGGCATTTCTTTCTTCTTTTTCCCTCCCAGACATTGATTTAGCCACAGATGTAAAAGAAGAGTAAACGCTGTTAAATTAAAATTAACAAACATTTAGTGAAAGTTGTACTTTCCAAAAGCATAATTTCATGACAAAGAATCAATAAATTTATCTGTAAAATATTATATATATATATATATATATATATATATATATATATATGCTTTTCCATGTAGACTGTGTAAATTAGGTAACACATACAGTATATATTAATTTAATTTGACAGCTTCTTTTTCTTTTATTTATTTATTCCTTTTTAAACCACAGGATCAACAAACATAAACATATGTGCAGTGGGATTTAGAGGACTTAAGAGATTCACGGTGTTAAACACTGCTTACCGACTATGGATTGACTATTTAATTATTCAACATTAAAATAAATCATGTCCCAAGAATCCTTTGAAATCCCAAAATGATTAAAGCAGAAATGTGTATTATGTTAAACGCTTTCTGGCTACCTGTAGGAGTGCAATCCTAAAAATATAAAAACATGCAACATTCATGCAAAATGATTGCTACATCTTGTGTGTATTGTATCGATTGTTATATTTCAAGTCAAAAACAAATGGATTTTAGAATCAATTTGTCATAATTTCAATGTTTTGTTTATGCCCTATATAATAGAAGTTGCATGGACAAGTTAGAATAAAGCAAACATCATATAGATATAGATATAAAAGGCAAAAAACTGGGTTGAGCACTTACAGTGTTTATTTTCCAAGCTCCCAGAAACATAGAGTACAATAATAATTCCAACAGAGCTGTCAGTAAGGTAACAAAATGAGATGTAAAATAATGAAAGCAACATGTATAAGTGCTTGTGTTTAGCCTTTATTACTATAGCTTAAATTTGCATTTGCCACAGAGACAGAATAATAATTAAATCCCCTGATTAGTGCTGACTTCAAATCCAATGGTGAACAATTCCAACACGCTGAGGTCAGAATCAGTGTATGGATTCATCATCAGGGCTGCAGGTGAAGACTACACAATGGAGAGCTGGAGTCTTGTGATCAGACGGTGGAGATGCCTCTGACTTCCTCCACACTCCGAGACGTGGAAGTGCATGGATGAGACAATCCCCAGTTGTACCAAAACCACAGCATGCACACGGAGCAGAGGTGAGCACGCGAAGCCCATAACAAAATGAATAACGCCAACACAAAAGCCGCGCGTGCTCCGTGCTCCATCGTTCAGAGCAGCAGTGGCAAACGCAGCCTATCATCATCTTATTAAAGGGTCCTGTAGATTAGAATCACCGGGGCGGCATCAGAGGCAGGTGTCCCCACGGCAGGCATGATAACACGCTGCCAGCCCCCCAGTAAACTCTCAGGTGCCTGCTGAGGCAATCCGGGGAGAGGCCAGCCTGGAGCTCCTCTGCTTTGGTCTGGTCTGTGTGGGCTCAGGTTTGGAGGGCCCTGAGCGGCGGGGTGCCTCCTCTTCCACCGGCTGCCTAAACACAGACACACTGGATGAGAACCAGAGACGGCTATCCCTTCCCCTTGCTCCCTGCTCCCTAACACTGCTGGCTGGGCTGCAGCCAGCTACCGCTGCTCTCACCTCTCCCAATATAAAGCACAGCAGCGATCGCTGAGCGGAGCAGTCTGCTTCCATGGTGCTGCTTCATGGTCGAGGTGCGTTGGTAGGCACATCCACAACACTTTAGTGCTACACTGTGCACAGGATTCCACCTCGCTGCTGTTTGACAACACTGCTGAGAGCACATACAGAGGAATTACTGTCATAACATTTGTTTTCATGCGTCTAACAGCACGATGACATGAAACAATATTTTTTTAATCAGCAATTCTATGTCTTGTTTTGATCTTATAGTGATTTATTTTTCGCAGCCGTGTTGCAATACTGTGTAAGTGTCACCTGGATGTATGTATCAGCTCTGCTTCTCGCAGTTGTATTTGAAATTCATTGTTGATTTTGTGATTGCTCCATCAAATATCGGCTATAATAGAAACTGCATTTCCTGAGCTGATGAGATAAGGTTAGTGAATCACCGGTGCTGAGCTCATCACCGACATACACACAGAAACACACACTCATGCACAATCCCCTTGTTCAGCAGGAGCAGGCATTAGGTTTTTTCCCCCCTGTCCTATTGCTTTTATATACATTATTAAATGGAACGGAAAGGTTTAAAAAAAAAAAAACTGTTATTACGTGTTTATCTGTTTTTACCCAGAATAAATAATTTGCATTTTAGCTGTTTTTTCTTTGTTATTACATTTTTTTCTTAAATATTAGAAACACATTAAATAAAAAAATAATTTCCATAGAATAACTTAGTGCATGTGAAATGAACAAAAACAGGTCACAGAATTTAAATATGGTTTTGGAGACATATACTACCTTATCATTTCATGTTGTCAAATGATATCTTCTTATATTTTTTAATTAACTGCAATCCCCTTCAGTAGGCATAGTCTCAGATGTGTCTTTTTTAGGCTGCATTTGTGTAAGAATAAGACACAGAATTGGAGCATCAGTTATTTGTGTCCAGTCTGGCTGCTGAGGGAGAAAATAAAAAAAAATAAAAAAATAAACAGCTCAGTCTGTGCTGCCAGTGAGGGATCAGGTTAGTCCCAGAGGACATCACACCTGTCAAGAAAGCAGGATGCAATAACACCCTCCATCCCAAAAAATAGATCTGAGGAAACATTATCTAATATAATGAAAAATAGATCTAAGGCACTGACAAAGCATATATAATAGGAAAACAAGCTTGGAGTAACAGCTTTTATTCTGCTTTGATAGGCCTCCATTTTATAAACAAAACAAAAAGTAGAGACTCAATGTGATAAACTGCAAAAGATGTTTGTTTTTTAATTTAAGCTGTAACTTAATTTGACCCCAGTGCGACAGACTGGTCGGGAGTGGTGGAGTCAAACTGGTTGCAAACAGCCTGAGGAAGTACCCTCTTTTCTTTTTTCTTTTTTTCTGTTCCCTCCACCGGGAGACCGCCCATATGTGCGTTTAATCCACATTTACAAGCAACTCCTATCTTCCTCCTATTTCACCATCACTGTCCTGCTCCCAAACTGCCTTTTTCCTCCTCACATGCGTTTCACTGCAGTCGTCCGCCGGCTTCCTCCAGCCTCCCTCTCTCTCTCTCTCTCTCTCTCTCTCTCTCTCTCTCTCTCTCTCTCTCTCTCTCACACACACACACACACACACACACACACACACACACACACACACACACACACACACACACGCGCACTCGCTCACTCTCTCTCTCTCCCCCCTCTCTCCTTTTTTTTCTTCTTCCTCCTATTTATGAAAACGTCACTTCAAGTCCCTCCCTGTTTGAATCTCATTAGTTTCTTGTGTGTTTCTCCCTGTCAATAATCCTGAATCCAGACTCTCTCTATTTCCATCCCTCTCTATCTGTCAATCAGCGCCGCCTTTGAACTGAAAACCACTCCGACCAACTTCAACTCACTCAATCCGAGCGGCTCGGCTCCTTCTCCGGCTTCCTTTTTCCTGCCAAGATTCCCCCTTCTTTTTTAGTTTTGTACCAACCCGCCAGAGCTTTTTTTTGGTGGAAAACGCCAATACAAGAACCCCAAACTTAAACTCGGACTTTCCTAGATCCCCGTGATCTAAAGGGTTTAAAACTTCGTGTTTTTTTTTTTTTTTTTTGCCCACCCCTCCAACCAACAAAAAAAATTCTGCACGGGGAAAAATGCCGCAGCTCAACGGCGGGTGGAGGGGACGATCTGGGTGCAAACGATGAAAATGATTTCCTTCAAAGACGAAGGGGAGCAGGAAGAGAAAATTTCGGAGAACTCCTCGGCAGAAAGGGATTTAGCCGATGTCAAATCTTCTCTTGTAAACGAGTCGGAAACGAATCAAAAGCTCGTCGGACTCGGAGGTAAGTTGCACGGTAACCGCGGGGCTCGCGGCTCCGCGGCTCTGGCCTAACGTTACGTTTCTGACATTGTCACGCTGATAGAGACACTTTACAGGAAAGTTTACCAGCAACCCTCGTCGCCCGCTGTGTTAACTTTAACGCAACCCCTTGTGTTTCATTTCATTTCAAGGCGGAAAGACGGCCTCCGCCTAGATCTGAAACTTTCAGAGACAAAACAAGAGAAAGTTTAGAGGAGGGTGAGTTTCTGCTTTATTGTTCCGCTCTTGTTTTCCTATTTTGCAACCATGACAGTATATGTGCCAGACGGAGGGGCTTTCTCCTCCGCTTTATTCCTAGCATGCTTTTTTTTTTTTGTAAAAGGGGGGGTAAAAAAAGTTATCAAGGCCACTATATTAAAAAAAAAGTTTTCTTCTTTTTTCTCCCCCCCCCCCCCCCCCGCCATGTTAGCTGCGAAAAGGCAAGATGGAGGGCTGTTCAAGAGCCCACCGTACCCGGGCTATCCGTTTATAATGATCCCCGATCTCACAAGCCCCTACCTTCCCAATGGATCACTTTCTCCAACAGCACGCACAGTAAGTTCATTTATTTACAACTGTATGTGCACACACACTCACACACACACACACACACACACTCACTCACTCACTCACTCACTCACTCTCGCGCGCGCACACTCTCCCGGGCTCCCGGGGTGGACGCGGAGTGTCGTCGTCCCACAAGTGCAGCCGATAGAAGCGTAGCGCCAAGTTGAGCAACTCCCGCAGTGTAAAGTGTACAGTAAAGTGTTGTCACGCATGTTCGACCGCAGCCCGCGTTGGCTGCGGTGGACGGGAGCTAGCATGCTAACAGTGCTAAGCGCTAGGACGCAGGGCAATGAAAATGGATATTATGGGTTTATGGCAGGTCATGTGCACTTGACATTTCTACATATATTCTCCCTGAAATTGTAATTAAATGCACGAGGAATGGTACAACTATTATATTAATATATTAAAAATAATAATAATTATTATGTTATTATTATTGTATAGGGTTTCATGTATTCCAGGCTACAATTGCATGTTTCTTTTTTTTTTAACCCACTGAATAATGCAATTGGCTTGTGTTTGCACAGCCTCATCAAACATGCCCTTTTTTCTCTCACAAGCTGCATGAGCATTCAGACCTTTACGCTGGCTTTCTGACACGCTGCAAGTAGTTTGAAGCAATGTAAAACCACACAAATAAAATCAATATGCAAATGAGCCTTTCAAAGTGATTTGCATGTGTCAAAACCTATAAAGACATTATGTGAAAGGTGTATGCATTAACATTTTATATATATATTTTTTTACAAAACATAAAATAATTATTTCTTCTTTGTATTTATTTTTCAAAAGTGTGCTTTATTGAATGGAAATGCTTATGCAACTCTGCTGTGCTCTGCATGTGCACCATCTTTGTTTCTATTGAGGAATCCACTGTCTTTAAAAAAAAAAAAAGCATGTGCTATGTAAACCCATATTTATAAATAAATTCATGTTATTTAGACACAATCAGCCATGCTATAATTATGCACACTTACTCATTTGCTCAGCACCTCGCTAGTCCCACTGGGCAATGGCAATCCTTAAGCGGCATAATTTTCTCAACCATGGGTGTTTTTTAGCCCCCCTATTTTAAACGGTTGCAATTACAAGTCTGCGCTTTAGGACCTGTCATCTCATTTTACAAGGTTAAGGCAAAGACCAGGCATTAGGAAATACGACCCCTCCACCACCTCAGCTTTGGCTAACGAAACTGATATTTGTTACATTTTTTTCATGCGCTGTGCACACCTTGAAAATAAATGCACATCTGATACATAATGCTTTCTTTTGTGTTTGACACAATTTCTGCTTTTGAGTTCAACGTGATCGCTCGGGCTCTCACGTAAAATCATTTTTTGCTGCTTACACAATTCTCTCTACGCCTGGGTGCTTTATATAGTTAAAAAAAATAAATGATTTGATCATTCCCGGAAAATGCACTTATGAGAACATGTTGCCATTCTTTCCCTCTCAGTCAGCCAGCCCTGTTAACGCTACTGGCTGGTATGCAGAATTAGTCACTCATTATTCTCATCAGTACTGACACAAACGCACACATTCACAACACACATGATTTGAACTGAGGCGCTTCCTTGTCTCAGTGGCAGAGGTTTGTAGTTTTCTTTGTGCCTATCACAGCACTGTGCCCAGCACCAGTCGAGGAGCGCTCGTTTCATTGTGCCCATGCAGCAGTTAGAAAAGCAGCAAATTGTGCAACGCGGCTGGAGGATGCGGCGAGACAGTTTTGACTCTTAATTCCACCCCTGAATTACTATTTTTAGAAAAAGAAGGATCTTTTTTTTAAATTTAAATATATGCTCCATGCTGTTACCTGTTGTTTAGTTCCCTCTCTGCGGCACTTGCTTGTATACAAGATAGAGTCAGAGCAAAATCTAAAAAAACACTGCTGATTATTGACACGTTTTATTCGCTCTATTCACATATTAGCAGACGTGTATTACAGCTGAATTCAGAGATGTACCTGAACAGTGACTGTAGATGATGAGCATGGTTTTCGGCTTGCGGTGATCTTCCCACTGTACAGCCCGGCCCCCACTGTCTGCAGCGCCCTGTGTGTCCGGCCATTAGAGCTTTGAAGTCAGCGCCCGCTGTAATATAAATGTATTAGACTTAAAGCTGGCATAAATAATTCACCTGGACATTGATTAGCTGTCTTGCTCCCTAACATGTCATGTGAGGCACTGAATATGACTGCGTGTATTATTGGAATGAGACTTTCTATGTCCTGTCATGAAAGGGTTTGATTCTCGCTGCTATTCCCTTCATTTATCTTCTCCTGCTTCTCTTGGCTTGGGCGATGCTGTGATATTTTATTTTTAGGATGTGGATTTCAACATCTAGGCCTTTTTTTTTTATCTGTGTTTTTTGTATTTAATATAAATGGTCTAAATTGAGGTAATGGATTTCTGTATTTCTCAGAGAATAATTCTCTGAATTTTTCTCTCTCTCTGCTAGCACTAATGCTGCTCTATCTGGACATGTTACCTGGTTTCTGCGATTTTAGTTTTTGCATGACTTGAGTGGGCAAAAAGAAAAGGAAGAAATTCCTGCATGTGGCGGTTATCATAATGTGTCTGACCTCTGGGAGCCATAATCAGTCAGAATTAGTTTTTCCTACCACCTAAGTCCAAGGAGGCTCACAATTTAGTATCATTTAGCAGTTTGACATGACTCTGTGCCCGGGCTTTAAAAGCCCTTGTGTCTTCCTCTCCTCCTCTCCTCTCCCTCCTCCCCAAACCTCACACAAAGGCCTGCTGGATCACTGGGTGCAGGTTGAATTGGAGAAGTGGCCTGCCCAGTTCACCCCGGTTTTCTATCTCCTTTCACTTTCCCCCTGTTCCCTTTGCTCTCTCTGTCTCTCTTCCTCTCCCCGTCTACCTTTTGTTTCCTGCCGATGCTAACACAGGGCTTGTGAAAAAAGGCGGCGGGTTAACTGCGGTGCTGTGGGCTAACATCACACCTCAACAGGTCTGGAGACGCCGAGGCTCAGGGAGGGAGAGCAGGATCTGGGCGGCCCAGCTCTCCTGCATCGGGCTGCAGGGCCGTAAATCCACCGGCTTTATTTACTGCCTCTCGGACTTATGAATGTTAAGATATTTGACGCCACCCCTGGCCCCATAATTCTCCAAGCCTGGAGACTTTTGGCGGAGGTTTTGAGTTTCGACGTATAATTACGAGTAGTTTAAAAAAGAACAAGAAAGTAGGGGTGGGTGGGGCAAATGGGGGATGAAAACGCAACACCAAGCATCCACCGCTGTGTTTAGAGTGAAAAAAGACGCTCCCAGAACCCGTGGCGATTTCTACTACAAGACGGTGGAAAGGCTTTGTGTGGTTGAAACAATAGCTTTTCTCCTCTTTTCCCTCTTTGTTCCATTTTTGTGCTCGTGCCAGGATCGCTCGTGTTGCCGCGGATTCACCTGAATTGAAAAATACATCCACTTTCATACAGGCAGACTTCTTCCTTTATCCTTCTTATTTTAGAAAAAGACATAATGGAGGATTTTCTGGTCAGATTATTGTAATGAACATGCCGAAGTGAATGAACCGCCACCTCCTTTGTGCTCACGTGCACACATTGCTGTGGCCTTATCTGTTATAATTGACACAGACAGACAGTATCTTTCCTAAACGTGGCAGCAGCATAAGCATAACAATGGTATATCATATGGATTATGTGTGTTCGGCTGCTGTAAATGGATTTTTGGCTGTGACAAGAGGAAAGATGGTTTAATGCGGATTTAAAGGATAGGGCCCACACCTTATCAAATTGGCTTTACATGTTAATAGGACCTAATTGGTGTCCGCGGGGGGTTTCGTGGCACAACGCGGCTGCATTCTGTGCCTCTAGCCGCAAAATGCACTCTGAGTTTAGTCGGAAGGTTGCGCTCCTTTTGTCTTGCAAATCACTTTTGTTTACAAAGTAATGGCGGAAGCCCCCCCCCCCCCCTCTCTCTCCCTTCCACTACTTCTGCTTGTGCTCCATCTCTTCCTCTCTCTCTCTCTCCCTCACTCTGCTGTTTGTCTCATCCTATGTGAGGAGAGCAGAAAGAAAAGGTCCTTATTTTTCTCCGACTCAATAAACAGTCATAAAAAGCACAATCTGCTTTGGATTTGAGGAGTTAAGTTAGAGAAAAGAGGTGGGGGTCTGGGGGCTGGGAAGCAAAGTTTGGCACCATTAAATAAAAAATTGGGGCCTGCTAGACATTAGCGGTGCACAGCACATTCTCAGAGCTTAATTAGTCCGAACTGTAATTGTTCATGGTCTGCCAATAGGAGTAATGCTCAGGAAAAGTGGAGTTGCACTAAATCGGCCCAGGGTTTTTAAAACAATAAATCACTTGCATATTTGTGCCGTGATTCAGATGGAGGCTCGACCTCTCCCATCTCGACATGTGGTAAATTGTAAAGTCAATGAATCGCAGATGTAGGGGTTTGGGAGGAGGAGGTGGGGTGGGGGGGGACTCAGAAAGAGAGGGAGAGGGAGTACAGTAAGGTTTTGTTAGTGCCTGGTGAATGAATGGAAAAGATTTGTGCAGTAAATATTTACTGAGGAGATATATATATATATATATATATATATATTTTTTCTCTCAGCTAGCGGGGCTTAATTGTCTAATGCTGATGATGTTGGCAGGCTGAGCCGTGTGAGAGCTTACGCGCCCGTCAATCTGTCACTCTGCTTGAACCCCCCCCCCCCCCAAAAAAAAAAACAGTCACTTTGTGAGTGTGTTTCTAATCAGATTTTTAACTAGTGCAAAGGGATGAGGTGGTTCCCTGGTGGCGGTGTGCGCTGGGCTTGGGTGTAGCCAACCTTCAGCTGCAGTCAAGTCTGGTTTGGGGCTGAACCTTTTTTTTTAATTAAATCATTGACTTCATTGTTTTTAATGTAATAACAGCTAATCTGATGCCTAATTTTGACTTCAATGTGGCAGATTATGCCTGTTACTCATTAAATCGTAGCACAGGCTGGATATTTTTTTCTTGGTTTTCTTTTGGTAAAACAAATTATTCTCAGAATGGATAAATCTATTACCACCTCCTGTATCCGTGCTTGTTTCTGTCAGTAAGCCACCACACTCTGCTTTTCTGTGCCTGAGCAAAGAAAAAAAAGGCATTAGTTTAGCAGCTGTGCACTGGTGCCCCCCCCCCCCCCCCCCCCCTCCCCACACACACACACACACACACAGGCCCCCACTGCGAACCCCCTCCCCTCAAAGCCGCACACCCCCTCGCTCCCTCTTTCTCCCATGCATTTCTATAGCGCTCAACACAAAGATAGTACTGTACATCTGGAATGCAACTTTTGTCATCTGTTAAATATAGGCTCGCTCTGCTCCTGGCCCACAGGCTCCCTGAAACATGGAAATTAAATTACTGTGTGTGTGCGCGCGTACATGTAGCCACCAGTTAAATGTCTGTCCACATACGGAGCATGTTGGTTTATTTTTATTTACAGTTTTTCCTTGGTAGGAAGCACATTTTGCACTCCCTTGAATTGTTGGCAAGAGATATGCACAGAACCAGATATGCATTTGTGCTTTGAGCATTTTCTCATTGAATTTCTTTTTTAAAGAAAAGTCGGTATTTTTATACTTTAAACATGAATATCCACCAAACTTCCTGTCTTTTCTGAACACATGGCTCTTTTTGAATTTTAAATTCCTGAAGGTCAGTGCATAGCTGATCTATACACGTGTTGACAGTATTGGTTGGTAGAATATGGAGCTTCTTCTGATTTTCAGACAATAGGGTGAACTTACATTGAGCTGTTTCGAATAAAGACTTATTGAAAACGGCGATATAGATTATAGATGATGAGATTGTATTATAAGCGTTGCTGCGCTGCATCCAACTGAAAAGATAAGGTTAAAATAACTATTGATCGCCTCTTTTAGATATAAAGGTTATGGTTAGGATTAGCTGGTCTCAAGAGATGATTACCTGTAGAATTGGTATTTTTCACAAAGTGTCATAATTACCAAACCACTGAAAATGTCATTTTCAAGTAAAGCATTTTGAGAATTAGAGAAGAATTCTTCTAGTATTTTGTCCTGTGCAGCTGTACATTTAACCATATGTTCTACCATAGTGCATTTTTGGTTGAGCAGAAGAAATCCACAGAATGTTATGTGAAGCTCAGGTATCACTCCAAACATACTTCTGGTATGTGCATTTCTCTTTTCTTTTTTTCTTTCTTCCTTTTTCCCCTTTCCTTGAATGTGCATATTTCTCTAAGTTCATTCATAATGGGACCAGAGTGCTCCAGTAGCCAAATGAGTTCACCAGTAGCGGAGAGGGAGGGAAAGCACGGCGCGGGAGGGGGGACTGGGAGGGGGCAGAGAAAAGCGGGAAATGTGTGTTTGGGCTCTGTGTGTGTGTGTGTGTGTGTGTGTGGGAGTTGAGGGGCGACGGCGTGGGGGTGGTGGTGTGCAAGGGTCGGACGCACAAAAGCCGTCTGAATAGAGCGCATAATTGCTGTTAATGCCAGGGCAATGAGAGCAGCGACAGTTCCTGGTTAGATGTCCAAACAATAGTGCCCCTAGGCTTCACATTTATCTTCCCGTTTAAAAAAAAAAAAAAAAGGAAAGAAAAAAAAAAACACAGCAGGGACTAAAGCGGAGACGAACACACACTGGAGCAGGCGAGTTACAGTTTTCAGCCACGCTTGACGGGCAAGGCATGTATTCATGTGTGTGGTTTCCTCCCGCCCCCCCCTCTCCTCCACGTCGCTCTCCGCGCTTCCCACACTCATTGTCATCGACAAATTTGCCTTAAAAGCTCTGGGCGAGAGGGCCGCTGTGAAGCTGGCGGGATTCTGGCGGTGCCGGCCTTCTGTTCGGATGGTGGAGTGTGTTTGGGAAGAGGTCAAAGAGACATGCTTTTCATTGGGAAAGGAGCTTCCCCTCTCACCCCTTTTTTTTTTTTTTTTTTTTTTTACAACAACTGATAGGAAGTGCTTGAGGCTCCACTGAAATGTTTTCCCTCCAGAGCTTGTGTGTGTGTGTGTGTGTGTGTGTGTGTGTGTGTGTGTGGGTGCGTGCATGCAGGGAGGAGGTGCCACACTGCCATCACAGCTCTTAATGATCATGTCGGGCGAGATAATGACTAGCCATGCCAGTGTGCAGTGAACACCTGTGGTACACCAGCCTTTTATGGATGTGGTAGAATGCTCTGGAACGCACCACAGAAGAAGAATCTCATTCACGCTAATGTCTTTTTTTTCTAATACCTTTTTAAATCGTGTACACAAATAATCAGACAGCAGCGGTAGGAAAATACTGGTATTCTCAACATAAAATCCAAACAATTATGTTACCTCAGCTTATTTATCCTGTGGTAGTTTAAGCTCCTATTTTCTGTAATATGTAATTACAACATATTAAACATTATTATCAAACTATGTGCGGTATCAAAATGAGTTTCATCCAGTTTAATATGCAGATGTTGTTATTCAGCAGTCTTGTTTTTGTACCCAGTTTGTATCTCCAGTCTTAATGTCGTCAAGGGAATTTCTGTGTGCCGATAATCTGCTCAAAATGGCTCAGATGGGGAGGAGGCACTCTGTGTGTGCTAAACACATAATGGAGGAGTTTAAGGTGATAAAACTCCAGTCAATGTATTTTTGATCTACTAATTAAACTTTTAATTGTGGCAGGATAAGCTCCGAGGAGTGTGTGCGATTACGTCTGTGTTTTTGGGAAGCGGAGTGAGTCGGCTAATGAGGCGATGGTCTGCTTGTTTGTCGTGTAAGGTGCTGGATTCATAACTGCCCGCAAAAGGTGAGGGAGGTTTCAGAGTGCAAGCAGAAATAAATTAATCTGCTAATCTGCGGTTTATGGTAGGATTTTGTGTGTGTGTGTGTGTGTGTGTGGGGGGGGGGGGATGTTGGCGAGATTACTTTAAAATGCACAAGGCTAATAAAATGTAACCCCTTTACGCTGGCGTGCCGCGTGGACCCGCGTTGGATTCTTCTCTTTTTTTTTTTTTAATCTTCTAGTTGATGAACTAATTCCAGTGGAAAACAGATTAAGGGTAAATTCCCTTAAACCAGCTGTTAGAAACCTATTTACCCACAATACTAATGCGCCTCTTGTAAAGAGACAGCTGTCAACTTGTGTACAGCACTAGCTAACATTTCATGTGAACAGTCTGTCACATCCACACGCAGCCCACGCTGAGCACGTGAGCATCCCAGTGCCAACCATGAGAATGTAATGTGTTTATTTGGCTCCAAAAATTCAGCATCAAGCAAATTTCAATAAATAACAATGTTATTGTATACAGTCTGTAAACAGTGCTTTGTATTTTAAATTAATTATATTGACTTGCAAAGAGTATTAGTTTTTCTTATTTTGTTCCCTCAAAATGGGTCCTCACTTATTACTTGTGATGTGCACAAACATATGTTTAGACATTGTTTGAGCATGTTTTTAGCCTTAAAAAAAAAAAAACTCCACCCCCCCCCCCCGCCCATCCTTGTATTCATTCCCCTTCCAGTGAGAGGCCGTTGGGTCGGCCGGGGTTCGGGGTCAATTCCAAAAGTGAACAAATTGACTCACAGCACTGAGTGAATTGTCAATTGGCTTCCTCCCTCCGGGGGTCAGAGTGAATGGAGCGTCTTGTTTGGACAACTGTCCCGAGGTGAGATGGGTGGCCTTCACCGCTCAGCCAGAAGGGACTGACTGACAGACAGACAGACTGACAGACAGACTGACAAACAGACAGACAAACAGACTGACTGACTGACTGACTGACTGACGAACCAACTGAACTGGTGGACAAACACTCGTTGCGGTGGGAAACAATGCAGTCTAGTTATGGCCGGTCGATGGGGAAAAAGTCAAATATCAGAATATTTTTGACCAAAATACCTCAATATTGATATTGAGACGATACTGTAGGATTGACCATTGGTACGTTTACAAAATATTTACACAATAATCATCAGTCATTTGGCTATAAGGACTAAGTGGGAAAAGATAAATACTAGAACATAATGACATCAGTTCACTGTTATGAAGCTATTAAAACCAGCGAAAGACAACTATCTCTATGAGATACAAAATCAAAGACGATATCTAAGCAATATTGATATTATATTGATATATTGGCCAGCCCCGAGTCTCGTCACCCTGAATGAACTGCTTGATTGGGATAATGACCTGCAGCGCATCGTGGTTGGCAGCTCTGATGGCGTCCACTGCTGAGGCCTTGGCACACGGAGGAAGTAATGAGTGTTGTCTTCCTATAATAAAATCAAGCCTGAATGACAGCTGATTTAGTAGACCTCTGTGTTAAGTATTAAATGTAGATTAGAGCCGCACATGTTCCCGTACTCGAGTTTACGTACTTTGGCTCGGGTGTGCTCCGCGGATAATTATTCTACATCCTGGTTTGTTTAATGACGGGTCTTGACCCAAAATCGGACGCAAATCTTATTCCAGCATGTTTCCCTGTGGCAGTCCCTTTTCAAAACTGTTGGAGTGAGGGATTGAACTTGTCTTGGCTGTATATGTAAACACTCTTTAATCCTTATGTTCTCCCAAACACCTTTTTAATATCATATTTGTATGTGAAATTTTTTTTTAGCGTTATGTACTATTTTATTTTGCTATCTCCAGAGGCAAGCCAAAGGCATGAATCTGAAACCTGCTCAGTCATAATGAAAGTTCAGATTTCAGACGAGCATCACCGAGCGGGGGTGGCCTTTGTGTCATGTGATGCACGTCACGGTGCCCTTTAGAACCAGGAGGCTCTTTATCTCCACTTTACTGCTCTCTCTATCTTTATTGGCAGCCGCACTTTGCATATTTGGAATAAAGATAAAATTCCAGCTTCGTCATTACAGGTGGCGTCAAGTGGTTACGATTTCAAGATGGATCCTTTTAGCGACGTGACGATTCCAGTTCTTTTAATAGCTAATCTCTCTTTCCGTGGGAGGTCAGCGTGGGCTCCGTCAGTCAGTGTTTAAGTAGCCGGCGCAGGGCTCTGGAGCATTTCTAGTAGATGAGTCCAGTTTTGCATGTCTATAAAAGCCCTTTGTCTGTTGGGGATGACCCTTGCTGTTGTGAGGCCTGTATCTGTCTCCGCTCAGGCAGGCGGGCAGGCCTGCAGTGAGGATGCAGCAGCTGGCCGGGGCCCAGGCACAGGAATGCTGTGTGTGCTGTTTAAACAGTGGCTTGTCTCAGTGCACGCCTGGAGGAGCTGAGGGAAGGAAGTTGCTGCATGTTTACATAGCTGAATTGTCCTTTGGGCCCCCCCAGTGTCTAATGCACTTCTGTTCAAACATTCACAAGTGTGGAGATGACCCCCACTGATGCTGGTCTTCACAGCTATGCCTTCACCCTGCCTCTGCTCTCTGTCTGCGTGCGTGTTTGTGAACAATGAAGACTCCTGGCCACTACTCTCTTCCCCACTGTGAGTGTTTGTTGCTTTAACCTGGAGGCTCGGGCGATAGATACAAAAGTATTACAAGGCTCAATTTATCACACTGAGACATAAGGGATAAGAGATACACAGACAGATGAAGAGATAGAAGGCAGCTCATTGCGAGGTGCTGTCCAACAAGGAGCCAGACATTGACATACGGCGGAGTCGTCAAGCTAATTGTTGTTTAAATTACCTGTTATGATCCGATGACAAATCTCTCGCGCGCTTGCCACCGGAGCGGAAAATGCATCCGGGGGATTGGCATGATCATCGCGAGTGTGTAAACCTGGCTTCAACAAGATGGATAAATGCAATTATTGGGCAGACCTGGAGAGGAGAAAATCCATTTAAAGCCCGTAAAGCTAAGCAGGGGCCGTGGTTAATTCATTTGGCCAATTTACGGGTGATGTACGAGTGTCAGGGCACATTAGTCAGGCGGGGGAGAGGTGAGTGTGTGTTGGCCCAGTGTGTTGGGTGGATGTGGGTGTGTATTTATTTTTGTTTTTTTTTGTAAGGCGGCTACACGTGAAGATGGCTCAATGGTTGGTTGTAGAGCAGTCTCCTTGAGACCTATTTCCCTACTCCCTTCCACTCCTCACCCCATTTCCGTCTGAGCGGACAAAACAAATGGAGCCTGGACATGGAAATGACAAAAAGATGCACTGAGTGCACTGAGTGAGAGGGAAGAGGGATTGCTTTGCAAATGAGGTGGAGAAACGTGTCTGTGGTCGGCTGGGCGGCAGAGTGAGTGCCGCACTGCTTCGCAATAACGAGAGCTCAGTCAGGTCCCGTCGTCCAACCACATCCTGCGAGTTTAATGACTGCTTTCTCTATATGCAGCAGTAGTGGCCACGCTGTGACCATTCATAGTAATTAAATGTCCCAGAAGAGCAGATCTGTAACCTAATTTCTGCTTCTCGTGTCAATCAATGAAGTAACTGCTCGACAAATATTTAGGTTTCTACGTTTTCGAGCCTTCGCTCAGCCCCGCCCCTTGCTTGAAGCTACTCCTTCAAGCTGCCAGAGGTAGCATGGAGCGCACACTGTCACTAACTGCACCCCCTGAAGAATAAATATTTAAAGTTTTGGAAAAACAACAAAAAAGTGATTTCAGAGAGAAAGCAGACAGAAGGGTTTACGATACACGTTTGAAGATATACAGGATTCAGCAGCAAATAAAAGGTTAAAAAGATAAGGAAGCTAAAGCCCACAGATCACAGTGTGAAATTGAACCACCTTCTCACCTGGCGATCGAGACAGAAGTCCGTAAAACTAGCAACAACACTGGTCCTGTAAAGTAGTGTTGGTTTTACTTCACACCTGTGTGTACACATTCAGTATACCTTCAGTTTCTAGCGTAGCATAGACATGCTAATGCTCGTTTATGACGTGGTAACATACCCCGCTAATGTTAGCTCCTGAGGTTTTTACATTGAAATGTATCGTTTTAGAAATGCACATCCTTCCTCCAACCTCTCCGGGTAACGAGTATCACCATAGCACAACGTTTAAGCTCAAAATCAACAAAACCTTCCCGAAAATAAAGAAGATGTGAACTGATTGCCACGAGAGTCTGTGGAGCGAGAGTCTGTGGAGCGGAGCCGCATAGTTGTCGTAACCTGATCAGAGCCGGCCGTTGCTACGCTATAATTGGCCGTTCTGCGTTTGAGGGGCAGGACTTAGCGAAGAATCAATTAGAAGTGAGAGAAAGATAATACTTAGAAAGGTAAGAAAGGAGAAAAAAAGCACACTTGAAATATTGCCGTAGGGTTTGTTCTAATATTGATAGTGTGACAATTCACTCTCACCCAGATTGACTTTCATACTCTCTCTGAACTCGTGAGTTTCAAATTGAGTCATAATTACAGTGTGGGTCCCGATGTCTACTGTGGGGCCCCGCAAAGCCCTCTACACGGCGACCCGCTCACCTGAGAACTCTTTCCTTCTCGCCCGAGCACTTGCAGTCTCACCTACGATACTTCCATGAAAGCTCGCCAGCTGCTAAACGCTTCAAGTTATTTCCGTCTGTGCTTCTTGTTTGAGCGCGGACAGACTCGTGTTTATCAACTCTTGCGACACACTGACATTAGATGGCTTCGCTGCGCTTAGTCTGTTACACAGTCATTGTCTCGCTGGAGCAAAACCACTCAACGGTTACACAAGCTGAGCGGTATGCAAAAACTGTGGTTAGATCATAGCCGGGCGGGTGAGAGGCGTTGAGGGAAGCTTTGGTTTACAGCTCCAAGCCACAGCCTGAAATCAGGCCGGGGTTCGCTATCAGACAGAGAAACATGAGAGGCTAAGACCTCTCTCACTATGCCGATGCTTTTTAAAGTGGTTGAGATCACACTTAAGTGCCTCTTGGTTCTGTTGATTTGGTTTGCCGGTGTGCGTACATGTTTGCAGTCTTGTGTCGGAGGAAGCGTGTGTTAGCATTTGTCACCTGACTGCCAGGCGGCTTCAGGAAACCAGAGTCAGTGTGAATGCCGAGGCTTGTCAAAGACAGGTGCCAGAGTGCTGCCGCCCCGAGCCTGCCGTTCAGCAGCTGGGGGGAAAGCCTGCAAGGCCCACAGTGGAGTGCGGGCCATCGGGAGACAGCATCAGCTAGAATTCCCTGCTGGTGGGGGATCAAATGGAACGGCCTCGCTGCAGTCCTGTGGCTTAAGCCTGAAACATACCAAATGCGCCTGTGCATGCACCTTCATCAGCGCTCTATATACCATGCATTCTCTTGCAGTTCTATATAAAATAAACTTTCAGCACGGTTGCTTCTGTTTTAAGTGCTATGGAATTGAGCAAGCTGTTTTAATCTTAAATGTAATTGAACAGCTGGACTGATTCGGTTCTCCTGCTTCAAGTATTCAGAGATTGGACAGGTAAGAATGAAACATTGTGTGCAACGATTTTAAAGTCCAGCTGATCTGTTTTGCTATGCAGCTGCATTTTGAAGGAGCTGGAGAACGAAAATCAAACGCCAAAAAGCTGTGCAATGGAAAGTTAGCAAATCCACAATGTCCCGTATTTGTGGAGATGGGCAACAGATCTGCACACATGCTATGATTACATCATTGCAGACTTGAGACCTGTCATGTGTCATCCTTCAGTGTTATATTCCGCTGTGTAACATCTGTTGCCTAATTCTTAGTAAGAAAATCAATAAAATCCTCTTTAAAATATTTGATTCTGTTCTGGTTTGATGCTGAGTTTTTGCTCTGTATGTGTGATCATCACATGCAATCCTACCTGGTTGCATGTTTAATTTACATTCAAAAGTCTTTTTTGATAACTCAAAATTAGGGAAGAGAAATCCTCATCCACTCCTCTCTGTTGATGTCTTAATGTCTCTGACGTCCTTGTGAACATTGTGGTATTAAACAGAGGTGCAGCCTCTTTCCCATTCAGAGCAATGTCTCAACTGGGAAGTGGAACAGGAAACATCCCCCGTCCTTTCAGGCTAGTGGGGTTGTAGATGTGCCTGGGAGCCATTAATGTAAGCCCTCTGAGCCTTCGAGGGGAAGTTCCACGGACATTTTCTTCTCATTTTCTAGAACTCGACCTTTTGGGATCACTTTGAGTCCTGCAATCTGAAAATCCAGTGCTCTAAATATGCAGATCTAGTCATCATCTTCTCCTGATCCACTTCCTCGCTTCTTCCCAGATGCTTGCCCACCCTCATGGGAGAACAACTGCTGGCTGTCGTCTAAAGACTGGGGCAATTCCTCACACTGACTTAGAAAAAGAAAAGAAAAATGCATGGAAGTTTTCTATATGCTCCCGCAGATCATCTTACAGCAGTAGACGTGCCTCTCGACACAACTGTTCCCAGTCGGTGGCGAGCTGCCAGTCTTATTACTGTCACCAGTAGGACAAATGTCTTCTGCATGTAGTTTTCACACACGGTCGTAAAGCTATTCAAGCTGTTGAACCAAACCGTTAATGTTCTTCTTCTAATGTTTGGTACATTTTGAAGAAAATCCAATTTTGTTTTGTTTTACATGGCATGCATTATCCTACTCCTGGTATAAACCATAAAGGTAAGATGCCAAAAGGTGCAAGAAATGTGCAGACAATCGGCTTGAGAATTTATAGTCACCTTATTTCGGTATAACCGGAACATATTTTTGGGGATTGAGTTGACATCAGCAGTAGGCTTCACACATTCAGAAATGATCTCACTGAAAGCATTTCATTCCTGACATGAGTCCAGCCAGGGCATTTATTTAGCTGTTATTTAGCTCTATGGTCGTGTTAAAATATAAACAGGCTGAGAGAGGCCTCAAACTCGGGTCTGAACTTAAGGAGAATCTTGTTTTTTGGCCGGACAGCTCGACTTTTGGCGCTCCCTGGCCAAAGATTGAGACGCTGTGGTCTGAGACGCTGGGAAAGTCGACCTCTAATTGTTCACAGAAGCTATTGGCAGGAGGAGCTGAGAAATGATGAGTGAGTAAGGCATCAACGGCGCGGGGGGAGGGCGGATGCTGAGATGGGACCGCTCACACTTTGCCGTTTGGGGGTTTTCGAGGCCCAATGGGATGCTCCCCAATGACACACTGGTTGTGCTAAAGAGAGAAAGAAAAAAGTCTAGAAAACCCAACTCTTTTTTTTTTTTCCTTGGCTCACTTTTAAGAGACAGACACTTTCTTCACGTTTTAAATTGGGCTTGTCATGCGGTTTCCTCAACTGGGCTGCCGGGAGCCGACTGTTTCCACATCGGCCAATGTTCTCGACCATTTTTGGTATCGAGGAAAAAATAAGGGTCTGCTTTTTTTTTTTCTGGCACTGATCACTGTGGTATTAAACTTCCAATTTTTTTTTTGCCGCAAAAGTTAACACAGCCATGCGCTTGTCTTCTTCACGCCTTTTTGATCTCTGTCACAGTTGCTTGGCAAGAGGCACATCTGCCTCTCTGTCACTAACACTGCCACGACCCTGTAACCCCCCCCCCCCCACCCCCCGCCTCCTTCCACTTGTCGCGCAAATCCAGTTTTGTGGTGCACCATGATTTAGCAAATAACATCAGTAATGATTCAATTGGGTATAAAGTAATTGAGAGCCGGCCTGCTTGCCATCTGTCTGGTGAGATTACTACTTTCTGTGTAATTAAACGTGTGACCTTGCGGCCGTGGAGGGAGGTGCCAGTGGGCAGCTACTGCCAAAGAGCCAGGCTGTCTTATTTGAAGTTGGTGGAGGCTGGATAGTTTTTTTTGGGGGGGGGGCTGTTGTGAGGTTTTAACAGTTTAGCCCAGCTGCTAAAGATAGCACAGGCTGATGTGAGTAGAGATTAAGTGGCAGTCTCCTTTACATGGATGTGTCCTGCGCATGTATTCACACACACCATCGAGCCCGTGTCAAAACCCAAGTCACCAAGCCTCGGTCAATTTAGCGATGCGAGAGGCGCCCCGCTGAAGTCGCCGTGATCCCTGTGTGCACACAGTGTAACCAGGAGAGGGTACAGACGCTGGGCCCGGAGTGTGTGTGTGTGTGTGTGTGTGTGTGTGTGTGTGTGTGTGTGTGTGTGTTCTCGTGGGGTCACGACAGGCTGAATAGAGGCTGCTGTTTTAACTCTGATTTTATGTGTGGTTTTGTTTTGACTCCTGAGGTTTGGTTTCCCTTGGACAGTGTCCAGAGATTACAAGGCCTGCTTCTCCTCAGCTCTCCTGCGAGGCCCTGCAAAGCTTTGTGATTGGATTTCAGTCCTGATCTGGTTGTTTTGCGTTGTAAACAGGACATTAAAGACAGGGGAGATGGTACGCTAATGAGTCTTTCAGTCAGTGTGTGTATGGTGGGGGGGGGGGGGGGGGTTTGTGTGGTTTTCAGCCTTCATCCTCTGCGTCCTTCCATTGTGGTCCACAACGTTGTCCACACCCAGTCAAAAAGAGGAACTAAAACCCCTGTAGTACGCGGATGACATACAGTTCATACACAAACACAGGCAAAACGGAAAAAGACAGTTTTTTTTTCAGTGTGGGCTGGATGGTGTCTTGCAAAACTTCCGTCCAGTGCTTGGAAAAAAAGAAATCCCGCTTGTTCCCCCAAACAAAAATAACCAATTTAATTACTATGGTTGTGCTATGGTGCAGCCACAGTGCGGCTGGCAGGGCCCGGCTGAGGTGGCACCGGCCACTGGGGATGGGGACAAGGTCTGGGCCGGCCTCCAGGGAAATTACAGGGTTTTGAGGAGGAGGAGGAGGAGGAGGAATGTAACGGTACGGTGGACCAGGACCCAGAAGCACGACTCTCGACACAGCGGTAGCGAATAAGAGTCCTTTACTGGCAATGAACGAAACAGGCTTAAACATGGAAACACACAAGACAATCTGACAGGGGACAAGTGCAAGTGAGGGGACCTAAGTAGTGAAGACTAATGAGGGAATGTGCTACAGGTGAGACGGGCATGAACAGGTGCATGAAATGAGGGCTGACGAGGAGAGAGTGGCTGACAGACTGAGGAGGGCGTGGAGCAAGAACTGAACTGACAGATGGTAAACAGACAGGCAGACAGAGTGAAAACAACTAGTCGAGGACTAAACCGTGACAAGGAAGGAGGTGAAGTCTGCCTCCAGTCCCAGCCCAGAGAGCTACTGTTTGCAGCTAGCTTCATCTTCGCCCTCTAAGGATAATTGGCGATGTACTCTGTGTAATCGTGTTTTTTTTGTTCCAAAGTTATGTTCCATTGTTTCAGTCAGAGCATCTCCCCAGCATGCTGAAAAAAAAAAATACAATTTTAGTTTTTCATTTTTAAATTACATATTGTCAAATAGACTAAATGTTCATGTTCCATTGTTTCTGACATTCTTACACTTCTGTTCTCTCTCTCTCTAACCTCTTCAGCCCTCTCTTGACTCCCTTCTCTCTTTTTCCACCTCCCTCGCTCCACCCAGCGATCGCTCCCGTCTCTCCCTCTCCCCTCTCAGTATGTGCTCTGATTACCTCTCCAAACTGGCAATAAGTTGATTGCTTTACAGAGATGATGTAAGCCTCTGCCCTAGGGTACATCAGGTTGGATTTCTCTCGCTTTATCTTGTAAAGCCTAAATTAACAGCTGGTTTGGTTGGAGTTCTCCTGGATCTGACTAAAGGATTAGGCTTGGTTCTCATGCGAGTCAATCCGGTTTGATTTATTGCAGGTCTATCAAAAAAGATCAATGGGAGTCCTTTTGAAAGTAAATCCTTAATCGCTCTTTGCACTTACGTGTCATCATTGTGAATTTTTCCCCCTCCTGTCTATCTCTTGCTCTCTCCTTTCTCCATTCTCACTACCTAATTCGTATTCTTCCCTTACACCACTGCCTTGTCTGTTTTTATTTTATTTTTTTCCCCTTCATCCTTCTACACCCCGCCCAACCCAATCCGTGCTAGCGATCCGCCTCTGTCAGTGGTATCATGGTGAATCGTCGGATAGATTTTTCTCTGCTCTCATTAGGTATCCATTGGGGCAAGGCAGCCCTAAGCACGGTTTTAGCAACCTCTGGTTTGCGATCACAACCAGAATGAGACCCCGCTGCTGCCGCTCTTGTTTCGCCTTCGCCCCAAACTTCACCTAAATCATGCCCCGTCACTCAGCTCTGGCTGGAGGTAACGAGGAAGATTAAGAATTCATACGTTTTGTTGTCAAAACCTTGGACTTTTGGGAGAGTGAGTTGTTTAAGACGTGTTGAACTGTTTTTGATATCAGCCTAAAAAAATCCAGGATGGGTTCGCGCATTGACCACTTCTTTCTCACATCTTCACTCCCTCCAGGCATAGATGCGTGCTACCACGTGGAAACAAAACAAGTGCTAAAACCCATTCTAAAAAACACAATCCGTACTTTCAGCCATCTTAAATGGTGGACTGCTTATTTTCTTGCACATTTAAGTGCACATGCTTTCCTGTCGACAAAATGATATAACACTCAAACGACACCCTGCTGCATATTTTCCTCCAGACATTTGTAAAATGACCTGGCAGCTGTTGAGAAGTGGGGAGCGGAGGGGGTTTAAGATCGCACTATTCTCTTCCTCCCTCTCCAGCGTTCTCTTTCTCCTCACTTTCTCTTACTCCCCCATCAACAGGGCTCATTATGGGATCTTCAGCACCCCCTCCACTCCTTATTCTCCTCTTTCCTCCGTTTCTCAAGGCCATGACAATCAAGGAATCTGTAACTTGCCGAATTCAACCAAAGGGCTCGGTGGATAAACGGTGTTGACGATATGCGGACGAAGTTTAGGCTACATGTCCTGTAGATGGTTCCCCCTCAGGTTCTCCTCTCTATCCACGTCCCTGAATACTCTGGAGTCTCTTTTTCCTATGTTGTGATTACGTGCATGACGCGGAGGGAGGTGAAAAGGTCTCCGGGTCGATCGATGTCAAATTCAGGTGTGAACTCCTGGCATGCTCGGTGAGCTGGATGGCTGGCAGGCTTGGGGATGGAGGTGTGGGAGTGGCTGTTGAGGGGTGGAGGTTGGTTCTGTGTGAGGGGTGGGGGATCCACGGGATACGTGGGAAGGAAGGGCTTGCTGTCAGCCAGCTGGACCTCTTAATCCTACAGCCTTGGGGAAAGGGTGTGTGTGTGTGTGTGTGTGTGTTTGTGTGTGTTTGTCTCGCAGAGATTTGTCAAGTTTAGCACACCTCTGCTCCCCTCTTTGGCCCAGCTGAGCCCACAGTGTGTGTTGTGTTGTGTTGTGTGAGTGTTTGTGCTCCAGTGAGAGACAACCAGGATTTCATGTGCACTGTGTTTACTGTAGTCCTCGCTTTTAACGGCACACTGTATATTTATGTCGAGACGACACAGCCTCTCACCCCCTTGATGTTAGAGAGGCGCTGGGGGTTGGTGCGAGGGGGGAAGTGGGGGGGGGGGGGGGGAGGCTGTCCCGCGTTGCTTGTTGAGGGTGGGGGAGGACGGGGGGTTTGGAGGGGGGGTAGTTGTGAGGGCAACAAACACTGCCAGCAACCCCCCCGCCCCCGCTCCGCTCCGCCCCATCCCATCCCCTGCCTTCATGCCCAGCCCTCTGCGAGCATCAAAACGCCTCTGCTCTAAAACTCGTGTGTGTGCACTTTATCCCGCTCTACGTCACACTGTAGCTAGCTGGCTGATTGCGTCATCCCCTTGTCATTCATTAGACACAGAACATACTATTTAGCCACATTCCATGCAAGCTTCCTCTCTTTCCCCCCCCCTGCTCCCCCCCCTCTCTCTCTCTCTCTCTGCCCCACTCTCTCTCTTTTGGCGTAGACTTTTGCATATATCACAGGCTGGCAGGCTAAGAGCTTGGGACTTCCCCACGCCACACTCCAAGCCTTTGATCCTTTGCTTTGGAGGTAACATCAAAAGGAGAGGCATAGAAAGGCAGCTACTACTGTGAAGTTCAATGTTCAACTTGATGGCTTGGCTGAGGGCTTTTTTTTCCTCTCTCCTCCTCTCCCCCCCCCCTCCCCTGCCCTCCCTCACCTCCCTCCCTCCTCCCGCTGCTCCCTCGATCCCTCCGCTGCATCCCTCAGCTGACAAAAACACACAGTTGTAGCCAAGGTTTTTTGTGTGTTTTTTTTTCTTTTTCTTTTCCCGTGCCTCTGACCTCACCTCCATAGAACCTATCTGGCACAAAACAAGACCTCCTCCCCGTAAAAACTCCGATATACAGATGGGGTACACACAGATTCAGTCGTTTCTTTTTGATGCTGATGGGGGGAAAAGGTGCAATTCCAGCGCCCGGCCCTTCCCTGTCTCTCTCTTTCTTCCCCTCTCTGTGTGGATAACATGCTGCATCCCCACATTGCAGCTGGTTGCATCAATGCCAAGCCAGGTCCAATGTAGCAGCGGTGGTGGATAGGTTAACTAGAGGAAAAGGGCATCGCACACCATATTGCTTTCTGTACGCCCCCTCAGTGTATGGATCCATCCTCACTGTCTACATCACTTCTTCTGAATGTGAGAAAAAGAACGTGTCAGAAAATGCTGCGAGGAGAAAGCAACCGGAGCAGCTCGCTGTGTTGACATGGGGCACAGAAAGCTTGCAATCACTCGCTCACGGGAAAACAATAATGATGAACGTCTCGACTTTCATTATGCAAACTCTCCAAAATAAGGCGGTATCAGATGAAGCTTTGCCTTCCAGGCCAATGCCAGGCTTTTCTGCGGTGTAGTCGACTGTATTTAAATGACACAGACTTGATAAGGCGATCCAGAAAGCTGAGGTGCTCCACTAAATGCTTTTTTCGTCTTTCATGAGCTTCCCTGTCTGACTGTGCCAATTAGCAAAGGCGTGTGGCCTGCTTTTCTTCTCCTCTTTTTCCTGCTCCAACTCTCTTTCTAGATAGACGCTCTCTATCATGCTACCGCACGCACACACACACACTGCTGTACACACACCAAGCACACGTTTGGTGTATCATTAGCTTAGTGTGCGGGGAGGCGTGCGAGCCCGGGCTCTCCCCTGCCTTATCTCCATGTCAATCACAGCGTGTGTGTGAACATCAGTTGTAATGATCTCCATCCAGCCTGTCGGTGCGTGTTAGCGCCTGGCTTCCCTCGCCCCCGGAGCAAGCCGTTCCCTAGCTAATAGATGCAAAATTAAGCTGATCAATAGATGGCCTCAGCTCATTATTGACATGTTATCGCGGCGTGGGATTTTTGTGCGGGGGTTTTATTCAGGGCTTGACAGAGATGCAAGGCGAGAAGGGAAAAAAAATATAGTTAGCTGTCTTCCCCAAATGGCTCAGGCCACTTTGTTTCAACCCTGCAGTGATATTACATTAAATTAATTTATTTGTACTCAATCTTATGCATGTAATATGTAACACGCCAAAGACGTTTTCTATTTATATTACTTGGCCTATCGGAAGAGTAATCCTCTGCTCAGTGGTAGGAAATGAGATGGAGACTTTGTAAAACGGCATATTAAAGATTCATCAATAATTGGCATGTGTGCTGCTGTTTGTGTTGTGGGGGAGGGGGAGGGGGGGGGCTCTTATGGACGGATCACCACGTGATTGAGCTAAGTGGTAATTAACCATGAGAGAGGTGTGTGTACTTATGAGCCTGTGCTTGTGTGTGCGTGTGTGTGTGTGTGTGTGTTCACGAAGATGCTGGTGTGTGTCAAAAAGAAGAAGTGGGGATGCAGAGGGTAAGATGGGGGCTGCATCGCTGACAGAGTTGATTTGGAGGTGAACGCTGAGGCCATGTGGTCAGGTTATGGAGGGTGGGGAGGGGCCTGACCCTCCTCAGGTCTTATTGTCACGGAAGCATCTCCCATTTTAATGAGCACCAATAACCAAGCCCTTATTACTTATTTATTCATTAAGCTACCGTGGCAAAGCGGCAGCACCCCACTGTGTGAGTGTGCGTGTAATTGCTTGTGTGGCATTTTTCTCTTCCTTCTTTCAGGCACGATATCATAGTAAATATCATGTTGCGTAACCACAACGATACGTTCGTTTAAAGCTAATTGAACCTAAGATAGATGGCCCAAAGCTGATGAATTAGCCTGGATGGTTGGGTTATTGAATCCATAAGCTGAACTCATATTTGAGTTGAAACCCTTAAAATCCTGGGCTTTAGCTATGCTGAGGGAGTAGGCCTCATGAATATGGAGGCTGAACTGCTTCAAGGTGTATGTGCAAGTGTGAAAGAGTCACAGAACAGACTGGCTGTTTGTTGGTTTCGTATGATGCTTTTGTGAAGATTAATTGCCTGTTGGTATGTGTGTGTGTGTGTGTGTGTGTGTGTGTGTGTGTGTGTGTGTGTGTGTGACGCCTTCAACATAATGCTTTCTGATTGATAACTATGCGTAGGTGGAATTGTGTGATAGCGTATAGTGTTTTCACTATATCGGAAGTCTTTGTGAAGCCTGAGAGTGTACACATTCTCTCCCTCTGAGGCATGTTTCATGGCTTCCTTATATCCAGTCTACCGTTTAACTAATTCATAGTGAACTCTCGCAGAACATAACCAGACGCCCAACATCAAGGGTAGCGTTCAGCTCTCCTCCAGCACAATACCAAATACAGCGTTCTCCAGCAGAACGTGGGCGCTGCAATCAGCTTACTTTTTCTCCCTCAGCAGAGCTCAGCTGCTGTTCACCTTTTTAACTCTCCTCTCCTCTCCACGGCCCAAACCCTGCTTCCTGCAAACAAAGGTACGCATATAGTGTGTGCATGAGTTGCCCAACCTCTTCCCCTCCTACCCCCTGGCCTGGCCTTGCGTAAGGGGCTCAGACACACCTATTCCTGCAGACGTGCCTGTTCACCTCCCGTGTAGCCTGTAAGTGGGTCAGTGTGTACGAGACTCCACACCAGGAAGGTCCAGGAGCTGATCTTTGGCCTGCCGATCCATCAGCCTACTTCCACTGAGCTGTGGGTCCACCTACTTCCACTGAGCTGTGGGTCCGCTACCGACTCCCATTATTAACCAGCGTCATGTAATTATACAGAATGTAGCCTACCATTTGAAAAGAAAATAGAACAAAGCTACAGTAAACAAAATTAAATCTAAAACAATTGTGAAGACGTTTCAACACTCATCCACAATGTTTATTACTTCTTATAATTAATAAATGACAAAATGTCCTCAGGACTAAACCAGTCAATCCAGTTGCCTTTTGAATGAGTACTAGATATCCTGTTTCACGGATGACTTGACAATCGTCATAGGAAGGAAAGTAGAACTTCATTATGTTGGTGATTGCGTAAAGCGCCTTAATACAAAAAGTAGTTTTTAACAGTAGCATAAATGATGTTTTAGTATCGTTTGCTATTTTATAACTGAGCACTTTGCGTCCAGATATTTTTAATTTGAGCCTTTACTAACAAGACTAGGGCGTATTGACGAGTAATCTCACTTAATACAGTAAATTAACTATGATCGTAACTCGTAACGCAATTATAAGAACTGCCAGTTTCACAACATTATAACCCAGTGTGTCACCCTAGTGGTCATAGTCGTGTTCCTGCCCGAGTAAAGGCACAGAAAGAAAGGGGAATAGTCACTCATATAGAAGAAGCAGGAGAAGCACCTGGAAGCAGAGCCTGATGCTAAAGGTGCCAGAGCGCCTGTTCATTAGCGGTGCTGATGGAAGACCAGGCAGCTCCTGCTGGCCTTCACCCTCCCTGCCACAATATTTATAGAGCAGCCAAGAGGCACTCGTAATGACCCAGGGAGAGGGACAGTGGGGAAGGGGAGAGGGGGCGCAGAAGTCAGAAATGGAACGCTGTTTACTTTCTGAGGCTTGTTGAGAAGTCGGTGTGTTCTGGATCGCCATCATGTCGCCCTCACACTTCCTTTGAGAACACGTGTGCATCCAGGTGTGCGTGTAGTCTTCTACCATAGTCTGCCATCATTTTAATTCTTTAATTGAAGGTACATTTTTGCTAAACGTTTTGACAAGTGGGCAAACGTTTAGCATTCCGTCAGCTACGCGTTGCGCAATCCTTTGAAACTTTCCGGTCAATCAGCTGGTGTTTGAACAGCACATTTGTCCACACTTGCTAAGTAAACAGTGTCGGAGCAAAGCCATACTTATCTGGTGAACCAGTGTTTAAGCGAGCGAAACTAACTTCCAGAACAGGCTTGATAAAAAGTCAAGTGTTCATGGAATTAAGTGTTAAGAAAGGACGGCAAACAGATCAGTTAAAAAACGAAGAAACCTTTTTTTGTCAAAGACGTTATGAGCAATAGTACCTTCACGAGTCTGTTCATGTAGCCCCATATTAAGCGCTGAGTAAAGTCTGAGTTTGGTGGAGAGGAGGGAGAGGTCATGTGCACATTCTCCATGTTTTTATTTTAGTTTTTTCTGCAAGAAAGAGAAAGAAGGGGAGATTGAGGTGGAGAGAGTTGGCAAAGGGAGTAATGGTAGAGGAGGTGAGGAGGGGAGGCTTTGGGTCAGGTCGGCGGCCCCAGTGCTGTCGGGGCCAGTGGAACCCCCAAGCGGTTCTGGCTTTGGAGTAAATATGGGCCCAACGGACCCCTTCCCGCCCCAGGGCACACAAACCCCAGGCCTTCCCACATTTCACTTTTATTTTCCTGGTTGCAAAATGCCTCCGGCTATTAGAGCAGGTGGGGTGTGTTTTTTTCTTCTTCTTTAATATCAACTCATAAAATGTGCATTAGTAGAACCAAAGCAGTCGTGATGGGCGCTCTTGTGTCTGCTAACTTTCTCCCAATTTTGTCAATATGTTCTTGCGATACTGCATTCGCTCTACAGTCCTTCCTCCACAGACAGGTACACAGAAACTATGCATCACACAGCTGAGTGGGCTGGGGATCTCTTTTAACCAGGGGGATTTCAAAGGGTCTGCGTTGTATTACGCATCTCCCTGCCTCATTTACAGAAAATGACAAATTACATAACAAATGTACGTGTTTGCTCCTTTTCTTTTGCACCTGTGAGTGCCGGCAATATCCGCAACAGATCAAGACAATATGCTCAGCTCTCGTTTTTAAAGGGATAAAATTGTAGTCAAACTGGATGACTAATCTCTTAAGCTCGGTGCAGTTTACTTGCAGAGCTTTGAATGGGCTCCTCTTACTAGCCTTGATCATTTCAGACTTAAATAAAGCTCTTTAGTATAGCGGTCTGATTGGTGTAATCTGCAAGCTGTCAATCCCATCTCTGAGCGCTCTCCCAGAGGAGCTGCCGGGCCTGTCGACCGGAGTGCGCTCAAATGTGGGCGCACGCTGTTGTTCAGGTGTGAATGGGTGAGTGAGCAGTACAGTATGTGGAGGGTGGAGGGGGTCGCCGTGAATGCGCACATGTGTTATATGCGTACGCCGCCGATGACGACTTTGGAGAGCTATGTCATGTCTGTTATACGAGGCCGCCACAGATGGGTCGAAGATCTGCTGGACTCTCTAGAGCAACACCCAGTATCCATATGCTGAATTCTAAAACAAGCTGCTCTCTGTCTGTGTGTCTGTCTGCCGGCCCTCTGCCTGTCTCCCCTCCTTTCTCGCATCGCTCACATGGCTGGGATGCCTGATGGAGCCCCAGTGGTCCTCATCATCTGTCCCATGGTCCCCTGCTGGAAAGTGGACCAGTGTTTTGGAGCCACATTTTGGCACATAATGAGCTCTGTTTGTTTGATTAGTCTGAAGCCTTCTGCTCTTAATCCAAAACAAAACGAACAAGCCGCGCGGTGGCTGCTGCTCCAGCCGCCAGGCCGCATGTGATAAACACATCAGATGGGGGGGCTTGATGAAAAGGAGCTGGTTGCTGACCAGATGCTGCCAGAACAATCCTGCACTCTCCGTGTCCGTCAATCTCACTAAAAAATGTATGAGAAAAGTAACCCCCCCCCCCCTCCCAATTCTTTGTCAATAGCTCGTATTGACGTTTGGTTAATGTTTGATAGGATGTGGAAAAAATGGTTTATATTTGGGGCGGATCAGAGTCGAGCACCGGTGCCAGGTTTTAGGCCAAATTGCTTCTGTGCCAGCTCGTTGAATTCGTAACAACAGTGGCGGGAGGCGGTGGTGTGCAGACGTGTGAGGATGATGTGTGAGCGCTCAGGATGCCCCCTTCAGTCGTCTCCGGCCCTGCTTCTCCACGGCCACGAGCTGTGACACCGGGACCAGGGCCCCAGCTTGTTTTCATTGTGATGACAGTCAGTGTGGATCTGGGTTAACGCTCTGTAACTCAGGACATGCCAGACCTCGGTGCAGCAGCAGTAACTCACACGGGTGAGTAGTCCACAGCGTGCACATAGCAAGCACCTGCTCGAACATATAGTGAAAATAAAAGTGCCGAAAACAAGTAGCGGATTAATTGATCAGCAGAGTGTTTTGTCAATACGGTTCGGGAAAAAAATGCCAAACTGTCTTGATTCTGTCTTCTTTTTGCTTTTGGACTGTTGATCAGACCAGAAAAGCAATTTGAAGACATCACCGAGGAAGAAGGCGGATTTTAAAGACAAAATGGTTAATTGATGAGAAAAAAAAAAAAGATGAAAATAATCATTAGTCATAGCCCTTGTATGTAAACCACCGACTCCCTTCTTGTGCTTGGGAAAGCAGCGGAGGACAGGGAGAACGGAACAGTGAGAGGGAGTTCATCCCTCTGTAAGGATTTAGAGGACTCCCTTGTCTTTCACTTCATCAGAGACAATTGAGTCATTCAGCTCCCATTGTGGGGCTGGCCGGGCGAGGAGGGGCGCAGGGTAGCGGCAGAGAAAAAGGGGGAGGCTGAAAGGGAGAGGGGAGAAGGAGAAGCCGTCTGCTGCAGCAGTCACTCGGTGGCTCTTACAGGTTGGGGGTCTGTAAAGGGGGGCGTGTTGGTGTTTGTGTGTGTGTGTGTCTGTGTGTGTGTGTGTGTGTGTGTGGAGCAGGAAGAGAGACAGAGGAGAGGAGAGAGTTATCCTGGAACTCCGGAGCAATTTGTCACATTGGAATGGCTCTTGAGTTACCCGGGGGGCCCCCCTCATAGCAGGAGAGTTTTCAGGTCGCAGAGTGGGGAACAGGGAGGGGCTTGGAGCAACAGAGAGGGGTCAGAGGTCATGGCCTACTCAAGCCCAGGCGGTGCGTCGGTTAGCAGGGCAGGCGGGGCGGGCGGAGGAGGAGGAAGGAGGCCAAGGAGGAGGGGGGAGGGGGGGGAGGGGGGGGGGGGTCGGGAAAGCGCGGCGCTTGCCAGGGCTCCGTTTTCCTTGGCATGCTTGTAAAACCTGCAGGAGAGATTAGTCTGTGAGAACATTTGCAATAGCAGGCCTGAAGTGGAGCCACTTGTAAGGGCATGCGCTGCGCCACCCTCCCTCTCGCTGCAGTCTTTCAGTGTCTCTCCACCACACTCGGGGGTGTCACCTTCACGCTCCTTACCCACCTACTCAGAATGTCCTCTCGCTCGACCCCTTCCCCGGCTGCAGCTGCGTTGGAATATTTGCATGTGTGAGCATGTGTGCACACGCAATGGCAGGACTTTCCCATGACTGGAT
Source organism: Myoxocephalus aenaeus (assembly GCA_038501785.1). Taxonomy (NCBI): domain Eukaryota; kingdom Metazoa; phylum Chordata; class Actinopteri; order Perciformes; family Cottidae; genus Myoxocephalus; species Myoxocephalus aenaeus. Next base: position 1,976,982 of record JBAMJR010000065.1, on the reverse strand, counting down.
TTACAATCCCCCCCCCACACACACACACACACACACACACACCACCACCCCTCTCCCGAGCATTGCCCCGTCTTCTAGCCCCCCCCTGGCACCAATGGACACTGTCTTGAATTACCTCATACATGACAGCCCCCCCCCCCCCCTCCCACCGCTTCTCCTCCTCTCTCCACCCCTCCATGGCAATTAATTAATACCCAGTGTGGGGGGTCCATAAAAAACCCACAAGACCTCATCTCTGGAGTTTTTTTTAACAACCTTTACCTTTTTCCACTCTCAGGGCATACAAACAAGCATAAACAAATCCAGTTTAGCAGTAAAACCCGTCTTGGGGGTCATAAATGCGTGGTAGTGGTGGAGAAAGACCAGAAAGCGAAGCGTTTCTTTTTTCCTTACGCGGGCTGTAACCGAGGACATGGAGTCAATAACTCCCTCCAGCGTCTACCACTGGCAGGCACCCCACAGTGAACTCCTCGCTAATTACCACTGATTTAGACACAGTCTCAGGAAGGGTCGCGACACACTCACTCTCTGACCATCTCTGACACACACACACACACACACACACACACACACACACACACACACACACACACACACACACACACACACACACACACACACACACACAGCCTCAGACATGCGTACAAACTAGCCATTACTGGATGGCAACACACTCGTTTTAGAGGACTGGATGACGATTGCAATTAAGCTACAATTTCTAAAACGGCAAAAACTTTCTTTTCCGGGGTATTATTGCAAAGAACGACATGATGTCAATCGCTCATGAAATATGACTGAATAGGGTTCAGAAAGCATATTGAAGTGGAGCACCTCACTCTGAACATGTGGAAAGGAGAATTCAGATTTCTTGATCATGTTGAAGGGTTTATGTCCACGCCGCGTCATCGGCACAGATCCAAGTTCAAGTTCACCTGTCAGACTCCTTTAAGGGAATATCTGGTGTGTGACAGAGCAGCTCATATGAAGGCTCATTTTACATGACTGCCTTTGTGGTACCAATTGAAGTATCTGTGGCACCAAGGTTACACCAAGGACATCACCTAGGTGGCCAATGAGGGCAGTATTTGAATGTAATGTAACTCAGTAGCTTCCCCTCTTCATGTGCTTTCCGGCTCTTCACCTTCTCGTACTTTACCCATTCCAAAGGCCTCCGAGCCGAAACAGCTGCTGTGACCTATTTCCCTCAAACTAGGTGGCAGTGACATTGACAAGCAGAGTCCGGGCCACATACTACAGCAAGGTCAACACCAGGCAGCCAATGGCTGTCCAAAATACACAGAGCGTTTGCGCTATCAATTCATTTTCATATGAATCTGTGCAAAGTTTTTTTTCTGACGACAGGGACGGGCGGGAATTGAATATTTTAAGATTTTAGGTAATAAAACCATTTTAGGTAGAACAGTTAACACGGCGCATGTCATCAAATTAAATGGACTCCACCCAGTTTATAACATAGACAGATGTTTCTCATGACCCTTGTTTCTGCTTATCTGTCTTTCTCTCTCTGTGTGTGTGGTTGTGCGTGCATGTGTGGGTGGTGTGTGTGTGTGTGTGAGAGAGAGAGAGAGAGAGAGAGAGAGAGAGAGAGAGAGACTTCTAATAGAGGCCAAGTCAATCATTTATGGGAGCAGTCAGGAGGTTTAGCCCCAGAGGAGCGTGGTGAGACGCCACGCTTTAACCTCTTTATGGGTTCCAATAAAAGTCTGACAACAGTCACATTTATGACATTAGGTCATCTTAAGGCCATGAGCCGTGTACAGTACCTTTAACCTCTGCTCTCCCCCAACTCCAAATTAGTCACTTTATGTAATCCAAAATCATCCGTCAGCTACTTTTTTTTTAAAGGAAATATCTTTTATTTTTATTTTTTCTGCTCACTGTGTCGATGCCTGGCTACCCCCCAAAATAGTTTTGTGCAGTACATTTCTTAAAGTGTGTAATAATTTGGTTAACACAGCTACCGTGTGCACTCCTGCTGGACGCTCAGACACATGCATCCTCACCCCATCCACCATCCGCCTTAAGATCTTTATTTGCTTTTCCATGTTTTTGAGTTTTCACACCCACACACCTGTCAAAGAAATGTCGTCTTCCCTTTTTGTCTTATTTTTAATTTGTTCTTATTTTTTTTGTTTTTTGCTTTCTGCATTGTTAACATGTTTTGTTTGTTTCTTTCCATTCTGTTTCCTTTCTACCATTCAGTACCTACAGATGAAATGGCCCCTGCTAGATGTTCAACAAGGAGCTCTTCAAAGTAGACAAGCACTTAAAGATGCCCGGTCCCCGTCACCGGCACACATTGTTGTAAGTAACACTCCGCCCGATACTTTTCTTCTTTCACCAGCTCTTCTGCCCTTATTCATGACAGAAAGACACACACGCCCTGCTTTTCCTCTCTCGTCCATCCTGAAAACGTCTTCAGCGTTAAAGCTCTCCCATTTCCCCCATTTAATAGATGTTTTGGTTGAAAAAAAAAAAAAAAAAAATGCACATTTGTTTGCATTTACCCTTAAATCAGTCACTAACACGCCCAGCCAGTTTTTATGTAATCTTGTAATCTTGTTATACGTGCAAATTCTGACAATGGAAGTTGTTGTGTGGATCTCAGAGAGTAGAGCTTTTTGTCTGTTAGCGAGTGTTCAGGAGCCGGACGCCACGGTGGCAGGTGCAGCAGTTGTTCTTTGGACAGTGATCCCAGAGAAAAAGATAAACCAGCCCGGCCTTGTACTGAGCTGGAAGATTATGGAAAACGAGCCTTATGTTGACAACTTTTTTTCTCCCGAGAATGAGCTAACGCTGGGCTGCTAACATCTCGTCTTTGAGGGGAAGTGTGGGCGTTTCTTCAACATTAATTACCCTATCCATGGAGTTGGAGAAGTCTGGCAGGAGAGTTGTCTGGTCAGCCATAGGGGCATACGCAGTACACACACACACACACACACACACACACACAACAGAGCATCCACCCCAGGCATGTCAATATCTAAGAGGCAAGCAGCTCTAGAGTGAACAAATTAACGTGAACTTAGTAGTTAACTAGAGGCATAAAGTTTTCAGGAGGTCAGCGGAAAGGTTGAACATAGGGAGGTGTACGTATGTGGTCACAGGGCGAGTGAGCCAGGAAAATCAATGAGTGTGGGGATCGAGCAGAATTAGTGAGGTGATCGCGGAGGCCCGGGGCCATTATTGGACGCAGTTGTTACTTTTGTTTTGGAGTCGGGCATCGACATCATCTACATATTGTTGTGGAAATTGAAAATTTGAAATGCGGCTAACGATTTTAGACGAAGAAGCTTTCCAAATTTGTGTGCTCATGAATAAACAACTCCTGTGGTAACCGCTCAGCGCTGGGGCTAATAATACACGGCTGACCCTTTTTTTTGTTTATGCACTCTGTGCAACAACACAGCTAGCAGTCGTCATGGAGCTCACACAGAGGGAAGCAATGATTTTTTTATCACACAAATTACACCGTCAAGACAGAGTGTCCCTGTGAGTCACTTTTGACATTTGATCAGTTCAGTTACTTTTATGGTCTGTAATAAATACCATCTCCAACAGACACTCAAAAGTTGGCAAGCCGAAGCTTCGTTGCTATTTTGCCCATTTAAGTTAAGCACGTCCTAAAATAGCAGGAGTCGACAAGGCTGTTTATTTGAAACAGAAACCTTGTCAAAAGTTGCATTTAAGACAAAGAGCTAGCGGTGACAGCGTTATTCTGAACAAAACAAGCCCAGCTTAGGCCCTCCTTATCTTTCCCTGCGATGCTCGTGTTATTTTTATACCAAAGAGTTCAGGGGCCTCTTCTTACTCTGTTATTTTAGGAGACGCTGAGAAAAGAGTCCCAACTCCTATGAAGTCATTAAACTGGTCGTAGGCAGCAAAAGCTGCAGGTAAATACTTGCGGTTTTATCCTGCTATGAGTCATATGGCTGTAAATACTTACCACCTCACATCCAGCTAAACTCCCGCTGTACGGTTCCCTTTTAAAGGAAGTTTGAGAACACCAGTAAAGTGTAATGGTTACAGCTCCAACTTCTCACAACAACACTAGTCATTTTATAGACATTTTTTTTTGTTGCTCTATCTAGTTGTAGCCTAATACAAACAGTCAGGCATGCAACACTAACAGGCTGGGAACAAAGAGGCAACACCAAAACACAAAAGTGGCTGTGGGGCGAAAACAAACTTGAAACAACAAAGATGGACAAGCAGTCAGATGGAAACAAATAGCTTTGCACATTGCTGAAGTACAGATCCATTCACAACCACACAATGTTTGAATTATATGAAAAGATTATGCAAAAATGGGTGATAAGTGATAGATTAGCATGATGTAAAAACAAACCTGTTGATATAAAAAGTGACTGACATTCACATTATATTAGGTAATTGTAATTCTATTAGGTTTTCAGCACAGATAGGACTGGGGCCAAAGATAAAGGGTTGGATTTGGTCATGATGGGGATCTCAGTTTTCTGCAATTTTAGCCACAACTAAAAATTTATTTAAGAGACTCGTCCAAATTCTAAAGGTGTCTTTGCAGGGTAAAAAAACAAACAAAAAACAGTTGGATTCGATGTTAAATAACTCAGTTTCTGAAATTGTAATGAACCTTCTGGTTTCTTTCGTTCTTCAAGCTTTAGTTCTAAGCAGAAGGCAAAAAGCAGAATGGAGTAGAGGGAGCCCTATTAAACTGACATGGTGATTAGTACTGACACTGATCAATATGAGAGAATATATTGTAATATTTGTGGTCGTATTGCCCAGCCCTGGTGTGATCTGTTTGATAGAATACACACAGGCTGGTAAGATCAGAGGAATTGCAGCATCGCTGCATAGGCACACATCTCGCTGTTAGCACCGAGTGATCAAATTGAATGTGAAATGCAGCTTGTATAGTTGCCGCTCCTGCCATCCTGCTCCGGCATCCACCTCTGACTGAGAGGGAAGTGTGATTGAATGTTTCCCTGGTTTGCATCATACCGGCTGTTGTACATATAGAAAAGACAGATTACTGTGGACGGCATTGTGAATGCCAATGATAACCTCACACGGACTCCCGCTGGTGTCACTCAATCAGTCAAGCCTTTTTTTTATTTTTATATATCTACCAGAAGTTGTAGGCCAGCATGTTCCGGTACGTGATCTCCTTATCAATAAATCCAGCCATAAACAGTAGTTTCGTTTTGTTTTCAAATGCGAAGAAACACTCCAGGGGCCTTGATCTCTGCCTGTCTGCAGCGCTCGCAGGCCGCATTGGTCGTGATAAGAAGCCGTGGATCGGCCTGCTAGATAACAGCAATCTGAAGCCCAGGTGACCCTGAGACAGTTGAAACAACAATAGAAAGACAGTGAGAGATAGAGGGAAAGGCGTAGATGGCTGCCGATAAGGCCTCTGAGAAAGTTGTTGGGAGTTGGAGGAGAGATGGACAGGGACGGATATGCAGACAGACGGTCTCATTTCTGGCTGGAAGGCTCAGGCGAGGTGAAATGCGAGAGGATCAGCCGAAAAAAGGGGAAGTGACCTCACGCAGTCTGGTCTTTCTGAGGGCGCGCTGTATGCCCCTGTTTACCATGCCCTCAAAGGGGGCCAGGCGGGACCCTTTGAAGTGCCTGACCACCCCGCAGGCAGCCTCAAAACCTGCCGCCGCTGAACTTTTATGCCATTGGCTGAAAGTTATTCAATATTTATCCACCTATTGATGTGTATTTTTTGAGGCAGAGAGTCCAAGAAACATTTTTTTCATGCCGCACACAGCTCCTGAGGGAAGGATCGTAAACAGTCCTGGCTTTGTGAACTTGCCTTTTTATTGTGATGTTTTAATTTGACATTGTGGACTTGAAGAGACTTTGTGGAATCAGCTTTAAGCGGGTGGCCAAATTTAGGAAGTGGTGTGAGTGTGTATGTTGTTGTGTTTTTCCACTTCTATTATTTAGACAGTGATTACTGACCCAGTAACACAACATACCATACCAGATTGTTTTGTAAATCCAGTACTTAACATGTGCGTGTGTTGATAGCATCAACAATAGTGCAGTAAGGGACTCAGCAGGAGTCCAGGCTCATGTTGCTAATATCATCATGACATCGTTTGACTGAAAGGTATTAAACCATCTCATCTCACAGTCATTTGATCAAGCTTTTTTTATAGCTAATGAACAGAACCTTTTATACAATGAAATGTGTAAAAGTATTTAAAGTATTTAAAATGGAAGTCATTCTTATTGAATCACGTTTTTGAATTTACCGTTCTGGGAATTGGGACAGAAACATGCAAATGTTAAGAGCATATAAACAGACACACACACACACACACGCACACACACGCACACGCACACGCACACAAACTACTTTCCTGACATTCACGTGCATACGCACGCTCACACAGCCTTAGAGTCTACAGCCTTGTCCTGGCTGAACAATGTCTCCATTGTTTTGTGGGCTTTCACTGGCAGCAGGGGACGGCTGGAGTGTTAACCATTTCCCAACTGCGCCTCACTGTGCGTTATTGTGTGTGCGTGCGTGTCAGAGGTAGTGAAGCATGGGCACAGGGATGAAGAGAGGGAGGGCACTTGCTCCAAGTGTATGGTAATTAGTGTGGAGGAAGTGATGGAATCTGGCCATTTTTATGGCCTGCAAGACCTCCCACCTTAGCCTTTACAACTCCTGAACATACTTATTTTATTCCCATTCAGTCTTGTTTCCCCTGAAGAATGTGTTCTGGAGAGAGGCTTTTGTTGAAAGCGCTGACGTGTTTTTGATTATTATAAAAAAACAAAAACAAAATCGCGTCTTAGCCAGGCATTCAGAAAAGAAACGCCACAATGACTCCGTGGATCCCGACAATGGGCCAGAGGACTGGATGGGCATGCGGCCGCGGCTCTCGGTTTGTGTTAGAAAAGACGGGTCCGGGATCACATTCACCTTCCTTGACCGCGTCTCTGTCCATTTTAGAGTAATGGGGATAAAGGGGGCTTCCTGTGGTCTGAATGGGCCATGCACCTGGGCTAGCCAAACAATTGCCCAGAACTCTGGGATGCCTGGCCTCCTCAGCTGTTAATGAGCGACCCCATGGTCAGCAGGCACCACCCACACACTGTCCATAGGCTTCACCTAGAAGGCTTTCTCTATCCTGGCTTATGCCGACCTTAAACTGCCCCACTTTTTCCAAATAACCTCTCCCCCGCTTTTGTCTTCCTTCTGCGCATGCATCCATCCACCCTTAACCTTTGCTGCAAGAGGAAGCCCATACCGCACACATGTATTTATTCATTGCTGTGGCCACTTTTTGGCATATAGGATTGATATTTCTCAATCGAATTTACCGTATCATCATCTTAATTTACAAGTGCCATCGCGATTGGAGATTTCCGCTCTTTCGGGCACGCGATCCAGACCTCAGACAGAGACCATTGTGCCTGTCAGCCGTAGCTCACTGTCTTCTCCAGACAAGACGTTTGTTCAAGGGGTCACCCCTTACTTCATCGGCTCGGGCCAAAATCTGAGGCCATCGAGACGTGGCGTCAGGGCTGGGAACTGTGACAATGAGGATGAGAGCACCTCAGTCATTGTGTCCGTCCGGCAGTCTGGACGGACGCTTGTTCCCACAGACAATCTACTCAGTGTTGGCTTAGTCAGCAACAAAACCGCGGAACGACTCAAGAGTCTTCTCGCTACTTTATGGACTTAACAGAACCCCCGAAATATTTGAAAGTAAAGGTACCTGATAAATTTCCCTTTGGGTTAAATAACTTATAATTAATACACCGTAATACAGCCTCTCCATTACAACATTTTACTGTAGGAAATGTGAACAGCAGTTCTTTGTATTGACTCTGTGTTCGTTTTTGTGTGTGTAAATAGCTCTAGGGTATTGTCGTCTATTTTTCCTTGCTGTGTTATTTTACCGTTGAATAACCTCTGTGAACTTAAACTACCCCAGGGATGTGTGACTCTGTGTTGGACATGCACATTTAAAAGGATAATACGTATCTGTATCTGTAAGTGTGTGTGTGTATGTGTGTGTGTGTGTGTGAGTGTTTCACCAATAACCACAGTGTTCACTGCATAGCTGTTATGAAAAGTTATCTAGCTGGCCCCGGGGTCAAGCACAAGTACAAATAGAACCCAGTGATCTTGTTGCAGAGGAAGCGACTTGCGCAGTAGCTCTTAGGTCCCGGAGCCCTTCAGTAAACTAAATGCCCTGTTGCGTTTCTCCGCATGTTCTGAGACTTCCACTAGCATGTCCTTTCTTCCTTAGGAAATCAATAACTCCCTTTCCTTATTTTCCTCCTCTTTCTTCCTTCCCCTGTCCTCTATCATCTCCTGACATTTCTAACAAAGATGTAATATCTGAATTTCTGCTCTTCCGAGCAGTAGGTACAGATCTGCCAGGTTAACCTCTGAATCCCTCCTCCTCTGAAGAAACTTGGATTTAACCAGCTAGTAAGACTAAGCAGTTCACAGCTTCAGCTTTAGTGCACACAGTGAAGCGATGCAAATAGCAGACATGACTGCTCTGGGGACCTGTAGTCGGCACACTTTCTTACTTCCATTTACTTAATAATTTAACATCAAGAAACACATGACTCCGACACTCAGGTGATATTATTTACTCCTCTGTGTCGGACCATGATAGCTAAAACTTTGTGGTGACAGTGGCTCCCCAGAGCAGCTGACTGCTCCTGAACATCTTTGAAGGTATGGATGGGGAGGAGATGCAATGTTCTAGCAAAGTGAAAAAAATGTTTTAACAAGCAGCCAGCCAGTACCAACAGCCATGTAACCAGTGCAGAGCCAGTGTTCTCCCATTTTAGCTGTGTAAGATTAATAATAATGTGGCCGAACATGCACCCAGGAGAATGCTGAGCCAGCAGAGACGAGGTAGTAGTTTAAATTACTAAAAAGCCAGGGACATGTTCTCCCTGCATTATTTCCAGGGAGAACATGTTTCTTTTGCATAAAACCTGGCCGGCTAGGATTGTGTGCAGATGTGTGTGCGTGTATATGTGTGTGTGTGTGTGTGTGTGTGTGTGTGTGTGTGTGTGAGAGAGAGAGAGAGAGAGAGCGAGAGAGAGAGAGAGAGGGATTGAGAGATGGAGAGATGGAGAGCTGATATAATTGTGTGACTTGGGAACATCCATCTTTGCCTTTCAGGGGCCCTTCTGCTGGGAATTCCCCGGACAGTCAGATCTGAGCCTTCACCAATTTCATTTGGTGAGAGACCTTTGAATTCCAAAAATATCTTGTTGGATTTTTTTGGCTGATTCCACACGCAAATTAACAACTGATAATTGATGATTTTAAACAAAAATAACCTCAATACTGGTGATGATAATGATGATGATGATGATAATGATAATGATAATCATGCTGTGTTGTGCTTTGTGCTATAATTCCGTGCTGCTGCTTTGTTGCTGGTGTGCTTTTTAATGTCTGAAATGTCAATCAGGTGATACGATGTTTGTGGGGGAGGGATATTTATGATGGTAAAAACATTTCAAGTGCCTCCTTAAAATGTGAAACACTAAAAGAGGGCCTCACCGGGTAGTCAAGGTGTTTTCTTGTTTATCTTTGTTTGGCTCTTTAGTCATTTCTGTATGTTCAGGATTCTATTTGCCGACTTTATTTGTCTTATGACTAACCGGTCTCAGTCTCTGGATCGTTCATGTTTAATGACAACGACCTGTTTAGCTTTGGGAGTCATTGGGGGTGTAGTTGGTTGGCCTACAAGCCACCAGCAGGAGAAGGCAGTCTTTTAGTTGTGTTTGTACTTCATTGAGAAGCTGCTGCGCTGTCTTTATAAACAGCATCTGGGCCGGAATGTATGACCTAACCTTAAAGTGAAGTAACACTGCACATTATCTAATACAAGATTAGACAAAAAGCACTTGAATACAAACTGTAATTTAATGAAAGTGGACCTTAAAGGTAAAGTTAGTCTGCGAGCTGACATGCTGAGGCCTTCAGCGAGCCTCGTTTTGGTTTGTTCCGTTCAGCTGTGTGAAGCTGGATAGATGCTGGCATTATGGTACCCAAAGGGGCAATTTCTTAATCTCCATGGCTCTGTGGATTGCCTGCTTGAATTGTTTGACTAATCAATCGCTTGTTGATTTTGCACACCCTGCAGGGCATTTGTTGCCAGTTAATAACACGAGTCAAAAAAAAAGAGAGAAACAAGGTAAATCACGCTTTATGGTGCAAATAGCTATTAATGTGATGGTGTTGTCGATGAGGATTTAAAGGAAACATGAGTAACAACACAAAAACAATCCTCTCGTCGACTTGCTGCCGGGCCTCCGCTCCTTCTCTTATACAAGCGTCTTTGCTAGAACTTGTTTGACAAGGTCTGGCAGGATCACTGTGGGTGTGCCTGTCTTTCTGCATGTCTGACAAACACACCTTTGTCTACACCAGCGTATATGTAGTATCGTTGCTTCTAAGGCGTGACTTGAGTTTTAGATGACAGGTAGTCAGAGCTAGGTCAGGTTATAACTTTCATGTGTTTGCATACGACAACGTGAACTCATTTAACCCAGAGACTTTTAGGCCGGATCCTGGGCAAGAAGATTAAAAACAACAACAACAACAACGTAACTCGGGAGGCTTTTAGAGAGACGTGGTAATCGTGATTTCGTCACAGTTCATTCGCACAAAGAACTAGGATCAAGGTTCAGAAGTGTTGATAAATAATCGAATTACGACGAACCACTCGTAAATCTTCCGCGGATTGCGCGATTTCCGGCTCCGTTCTGCGGCCCGGCCTCGTGAGCGACAACAGACCCGGCAGCTCCCGACGCTACTGTATTAACACTGGAGGCCGTTTCACAGGGGAACTTGTTTTGACAGAACTCCAGGTGTCTCATTGTTGGGGCTGGCATGGTTCAACAGATTTACCAATTAGCACTGGGTTGAGGGCGCAGGAAGGGTGGGAGTGGAGACGAGGGGAGGGAAGAAACGAAACGGGGGGAGGAGGAGGGAGAATGGATGAGGCGGATTTGGCCACGGTGATGGAATGAGGTTTTGAGTGAGAGGTGCTGCGAGGGGAAGGTGCGGAGGGGAGGGGAGGGGAGGGGAGTTGTGACCATACGGACGCAGGCTGGAGTAAGGCGATTCGTGACCTCGTTTCTTTCCCTCTCAGCAGCAGCGTGGAAGGGGCTGAGGTTTGAGCTGAGCCACAAAGCGGAGGGGGAACAATGTAGGAAAAGAAGAAGGGGGCAGGAGGGCAGCTGAGGAAATGGGGAGACTCTGTGTTAATGCATTGAAAAGTTTTGTCTCGACATACACCTTATCTTAGCTGAAATCATTCCCATTTAGGTATGTGCTCAAGGAAATATATTTTGAGTAATTTGTTATAGATAAACTCCTGACACTGGATTATGTTGCACACGTTGCTAATGCATCAGTCTGCAGGAGGGTTGGTTTGTTTTCGCTGCAAGTCCCCCTTGGCTCGCTGTTCTCACTCTTGTACGAGGCAGAATTGTGTGGGATTAAACACAATGTTATTACTCCAACTAACCCTCTTTGTTATTCCTCAGAAATGTCTGCCCCCTTTTTTTTCCAGGAAGTTTGGAAGTGAACTTTTGAAAACTGGGTGAAGTGATTTGGTGCATATCCCAGGGGTGGCCTGCAGAATGTAGAGTAGTATGTAGTAAGAGTAATATGACACTGATACACGTGCATTGTATGTATGTATGTATGCATGCATGTGATGTAGGTGCACCCTTTGTTTAGTCAAGAAAAAGTGAGGGTGTGTCAATAAACTGACAGCCTTTCTGAAGTTGAGAAAAGTTTCATTCTTTAGAGGAGCATGCTTCTCGTGTATTTTTGAGCCGACCAATCACAACAAAGAAAAGTCAGGCCTTCTCTGTATGTAGTTAGCTGTCAGTTTACTACAACAATAAGACTAAAACTGTGATAGCAGAGGAGAGGTTGGGGGTTGCTGTTTGTCTGATATTTTAGTCTGCAGGCTGCATGGAGCGTCTTGTGTGAGTCACTGTTCGATATCAGGGACACAAGTAATGCTCGTGGCAGTTTCTTTAGGGAAACTATTGACCTGAGTTCACAATACAGTTGTCGGAGTTTAATGTTAAACTTCTGGCTTTAAAGTTTGTAATAAAGTCACAAGTCAAAGTCAAAGTTTTAGCGGTCTCTCTGAAAACTTTTGTGCATTGACGTGCCTTTTTAAGAATATTCAGCATGGATGTGAATTAGAAAGCTTCGCTCAATCTGTGTGCATGGTCCAAACACTTCCTGAATTCAGTAGCACCGGGAAGTGTAGCCTAAATATTTATACTCTTTACCAGGGCTGAAACCCAGGGCAGTGCCAAGATGAATTAAGATGATAGTATTTAAGATTTCAAGCATAACCTCAAAGCAATCAATAATCAGACAAAAACAATTGTTAATCAAACTACAAAAGATATTTCTAGAACGCAGCAGAGAACTTATTGCTGCGGACTCAATTCGAATCAGATCTCGTGAATCCCTCTGGCTTCCTAATGACTTAGCGTTGAGCGATCCCGCAATTGCTATGGCGACTGTCTGTTGTGTACATATGTACAGTCGGCTTGGGATTGAGAGTGATGGAGACAGCCTTTTGGACAGGGAGCGGAGATGGGGACTGGAGTGGGGAAAGATGGGGGAGAATATGAAGCCCCGCCAAATTCCCCAAAGAACAAATCACAGTTATGGATGAATACACTGTCACAGTCAAATTTGAAGTGTGTGTGTGTGTGTGTGTGTGTGTGTGTGTGTGTGTGTGTGTGTGTGTGTGTGTGTGTGTTAGTGTGTGTGTGTGTGTTAGTGTGTGTCTGTGTGTGTGTGTTGAAGACGGAGGAATGCTGAGTGATTCCAGAGAGCACTTAAGCCGCCTTGAATTCAGTTTTGTGTTCCCACCCGCGTTATAACAGGAGAGGGGCTTTTCTTTGGAGTTTGCAAGGGTAAACACTGGGTATCTGCTTTCTGAGTCATTTAGCATCGTCCTCTGTCACCTTCCTCATATATTCTAAACAATGTTTTCCGGTTTGTCGGGCCAGCCTGAACGAGACTATCCCCCCCCCCAATTTATTTGATTTCGTTCCTCTTGGCAGTTCCACTGAAGACCTATCTGAACTTTTCTTGGATTTGTTTGGCTGCGGTTTTGATGTGCGTGTTGTTATTTTCTTCTTCTCCGTCTTCCAAGTGTGTGTAGTCGAAGGTGCCTGAGTGCCAGGTCCTGCTTTTGTCTCGGCCCAGGGAAGAAATTTGATGAGAGACTTATTTTCCTACACAGTCAGTGTCTTTGAGCATTTTTCCACCCCACTCCTGTTTTTTTCTTTTCTTGTTTTTTTCTCCCTTTCATAATAGTCCTGGAAGTTTGGTACACTTCTTTGCAGCACGTGACCCTGTGATTTGACTGCTCCTGCATACCTGTGCAGGTGTGCACATGCTTTCGTATTTACTTATGCAGCCGTTCCAAAACAAATTTGCTCTAATTGAATGGCCTGTTAAAACGTCACTGAAATCAGTCATGTCATAGCAGGAGGGAAGTGTCATGGGGTGAAAAGGAGACCTGGATTCCATGAGATTAAGGGGGATCATCATACTCAACGTTTTGGATGAAGGGAGAGACGGCTCAATCCTGACAGTATATGTTTAGTTTTGTTTTTCATGGGAGAGAAGTCTCAAATAATGTGTCAGACCACTTTTCCCTCATCAGCGAGATGTGCTGTACCATTGGCCAGACGTCGTCTGCGAAAAGATGCAGAGAATTGCATGCTGGGAAAAGAATAAACAAGCCTGTCACCAAAGTTGGAAAGAATCCTTAGTGCAGCGTTACTGTCAAAAAGCAGCTTCCATTTCATACATTATTAACATTACCTAAACGCATTATTTGTGTATTTATTCATTCATTTGTCTTGTTAACATCCTCCTGGAATACGATAAACAGCGCGGCCAGACTGGCTGTGTGACAGTTGTGTGTGAGATTTGAATAAAAAAAGCCCAGCAGCGTGATTGGAGCGAGACAGGAGCGGATTCTATGGACACCAGACTTCCTCTCCAGGCTCATTAAGGGACAGTAAGGCGATGATGTCGAATCGGCGCGCACTTTACCGGCCTGCCTTTCTCTTTGAACAGCGTCGCCCTCTTATCTGCAACATGCTCTGTTCCTCCATAACAAGACGCTCCCACTCCCGTGCACACACATTCTGCCTACACACACTCTTCATACTTATTTAGTTTGTGTAGACAGAAAACTCTTAAGTATGTGGCTTGTCCACAGAATTTTGGCAGCTTTTGTTGTATTTTCTCCTACGCTATCGAAAAAGCCTGGTACCAGTTTTTTTTTTCTGTTCTTTTTTTTTCTGCACAGACATCACAAATGGATATTTTAATTGGAACTTTTGGCACTGTCTCCATCTTGTGTTGGAATGGCAGACAAGTGAGTGGCTGGTGAGGCCGGGGCCGGGCTGATTGGTGTGTACCGAGGCGTGCCTAAATCAACTGGCAGCATGAATAGCTCGCTTGATTCTCACTGGCATTCTGGAATCCATTTTTTTTTTTCTTTGGATAAAGTCTGGAATAACCAACAAGGGAAGAGAGAATACCTCCTGCTCCCTTGAAGCATGACTTCCTTTTGTTTTGGTGGTGCCGTTTACTTGCCCAGCTGACTGACTTTTTGCAGCTTTTGTTGCTGCGGCAAACCCTTGTTGTAGTTTAATGTCAGCCATAGATTCATTCACCTCATATGAAGATTTTGAAATGGTAATGACCTCATGATAATGGGGGTAATGACGTTACCGTAATGAATTATCACTGCGCTCTTGATGTTTTTATTTTAAAGTACTACTTCCTCAAAGTCTTTTGGGATTAGTGAGGAATCCCAAAAACTGATGGAATCAGCCCTGAAGATAATTTATAATATCTGCTCTTTGGAGCGACTCTGTGTCGGCAGAGTTAGTCATGACTCTGTTATGCACCATTGTGTTTGGATGCCTTAAGCTCTTGCAAGGGCTTTAAGAAATAGTGATGTCATACTAGGATCTTTGTGCATGCATGATGACTAAAGCAAATTAATTAAACGGAGCTGATGAAACCTGCTTACATGTGATGTGACAGTAATGACCTGGACGACGACTCAATATGGTAAATGTTATGTCATTTTTTGGGGGGGGTGGAAGAACAGTGCTTTTGATATAAATCATATAAGCTACACCTAGTATTTATGTGCCAGATGTCATCAACAATAATTAAAAGAGATTAAAGCAGTTTTCTCACAATTCCACATTTTGGTCGAGATTGAATATGCATACTGAGCAGTTTATCCATTCATGTATCTTTTGGGGATAAAAAACATAAAATAACACTTCCTGAATTCAGGGAATTGAAAGTGAATAGATCACCGACCCTAAATGACATATTGGGCCTGACTCCAGCTCACTCGGGCTCCACTGCAGCAACTAACGCAAACCACACGCACGAGCTGCGTATCTGCATAAGTACACACCTGTTTAAACTGTGTGCAGTCTTTTACCTCAAACGCTACATTTTGGCACACTCAGGCCAGAGGCAGAGCAGCTGCGGAGAGCCGGGTCAGGTTGGAGTCATTGTAATCCTCCTTGACATAATGTAGTCCTTGTGTTTGGCGGGGGCCTGAGTGTGTGTGTGTGTGTGTATGTGTGTGTGTGTGTGTGAGGAGAGAAATGGGAGAAAGATGTCATGTGTGTGTGCAGGTGGGGTTGTGTGATCTGTATACTCACATACAAATCCGTGTTTTTGTGTATGTGTGTGTGGCAGTGGGCCGTAGTCTCCGGGCCGGTAGTCAGTGCTGTGTAATTACCTGGCTGTCTGCCACCGAGCCCCACTAGAGCAGAGACAGACGTGGAGCTGTGTCTCACGTAAAGCAGCAGCCGACTGAAACACAGGCCCAGAGATTGTTCAGCTCGGGGGTCTGGACACAACATGGCCTCTCTTGAGATAAGGTCAAAGGTAGAATGGATATATATTTTAGAAATATTCTAATATTTCAATACGTTTGAACTGAAGTGTATCCTCAGTTCCATATAACACATTTGGAGCTACCTTCATGTTGCTGGAATACAACCCCCAACAGAAATATACCACACTTATATTTGCATAAGAATATAACAACTCTTCATTGCTATAGGGTCATAATAAAATTAGTAAAAACTCCCATGACCATAGCTCAAGGAGAAGTCCTCAAATGGCCTGTGTCCAAAACCTAAAAGTATAAAATATCAAATTATGTAAAACAAAAAGCAGCCAAACTTTACAATTTGAAATATGAAAAAGATTGAAATTTTGCTTCATGAATTATTTAGACAATTAATGTGAACATGGTAAGTGAAGTAACTAAAGTAAATGCAGGATCACAGGCCAGAAAATGTTGTGAAACGCTGCACCACTGCCACAGGGCAGAGAGCTCTGAAACAGACAGAAACAGGGCCAGCCAATCAGAAGCCAGAAGAAGCCACATGACAGATTCATTTCATTGGCATAGAGAACTCTCAACTGCTATGTTACTTCTCGTTGCTTCACCAGTCACTGGGGCACTGACATCTGCTCTATTGCTGAGGTGCCCCCCCACCCACTGATGGTCCAAGGTGCACAGGCAAGCACATGGCACACGAGCTGCACGAGCTGCACGCTGCGGTGTCAGCCTGCCTCTCCCACCATTTTAATTGTTGTATCTCCTCAGCCTTGATATGAGCAAAAAGGGAGGCCTCGGCAGAACCTGGCACATCAAAGGCTACCTCCCCTAGTCTTACAAGTTGCCTGTCTCTTTGGAGAAGCCCGGGCATCGGAGAGCCAGAAAAGGGGATTGGAGAGGCGGTGTGGATTCCCGGCTGGAATGAGTTTGATGGGCTAATTGTAGCCCCCAGTGGACACAGGCGCACATCACAGAGGGCCGACAGAGCAGGGAGCTGAAGCTGTGGATGAGGAGCTGCAGTGCCTGGAAAATACTCCTGCTAGCTTTCTCCTCCATCTCTAAGATTTCTGCACATGGCTCTCTGATACCTTTGATTTCAGCATTCTGTCTCGAGCATATTGATTTCAGAAATATTCCCCCCATTTTTCCCCTCATTTATTGCGCTGCACATTTTCAGTTTTCGCTTCCTTAGCTCCGTAAACCTGGCAACTCCCTTGAGTAGCTTGGTCCGGCCCAAATTTGGGTTTTCTCACGAGCCTGCAGTTCTTTCAGTGTTTTTTTCTGAGACGGAGCTGTAGGCCTGATCCGCTACCTTCTTCAATCTCCATCGGAATTGACACTTTCTCCAGACGATTGCGCTCATTATTGAAGCAAGCATGCCAGAGTGCATGCTGGTCTTTGCCCTCTGACCGCGCCAAATCAGAGGCTGAACCCTAACACAATGCACAGACAAACACGGACAATTATTGTGCTTTACTACCAACACCATTACCAACTGGCTCCACTGTGAGGGTGATCAAAAAGACTCTCCGCCGCTTTGAACAGTTCTCTTTGTCCCCCCAATCTGCATCAAAAAGAAATCAATAACTGAAACTTTTGAGCTTGTGTATCAGTTTTTCCTCCCATTGCACCCCCCCCCCCCCCAACGCCAGTTTGGTTGGCAGTCGAGCATTATGCCACAAGAGTAACAGACAGTTAAAAGGAGAACGGCACAAGGAGGATGACACCGGCAAGGAAGCGCCTTGTGAGTGGAGGGCCCTGGCAGGGAGAAAATCAATGGGAGGGAACGCTTCCTTACACGGAAATGGCACAATGGGAGGGAGAGGAGGGAGTAAAGATAAATATAAATATATATTTTATTTTCTTTCCTGAAAAATGATGCATTTGTTTTACCCAGGGAGAGAAAAAGCAAAGACAAGGAGAGAGAGAGAGAGAGAGAAAAAAAAGCACTCTTCTGAACATCTTTTGAAAAAAAGCAAGTTCTTTGGTGAGGTTGAGTTGTGTGGTTAAGGTTTGTTTTATCCAACTGTGCGGAAGCGTGTGTAGCTGTCTTTCAGGTCTCTTTTTAGTTGAGGCGCAGAAAGACTACTCATGGCATGTTCAAGGGCACTCAGTGGACACGGATGCCCTGCAGGAGGCGGAATTATGAATACAACATGAGTAAACAGACACCTACATATACTATTAAAATAGTAAGCCTGGTACTTTGCAAGAGAGCCTTTGAGTAGTAATTTGAGCCGGTCCGTAGCAGTTCAAGCTTACTCCTCGGAGGGTCATTGATAAAGACTTGTGAAAAATCTGCTAGAATTTGCCTAATAGTGCAATGATTTGCACATTGGCAGTAATGTATTCCTCTGTGCATTCCTCCAATACAACCAGTTTAGTATTCAGTTTAGTGATAAAGGATTTTTTTTTTACACAGCAGCTGTGAACAAAGAATACAATAGCGCACAAACTCGAAACACAATTCCGAGCCTGAGACTTGAATGGCATTCAGACTTCACTGTGACTGAGTGAACCCATTCAGTGGGAGTACGCGGCGGTTGGAGAGATAGTATCAAGTTGCCTGCAGATGGAGGTCAGTGTGACTGGCACAGTTGGCACCTTGGCACAGCAGCAGCGCGCTGCAGCACTCAGCGCCGCAAAGGATGCGTCGACTGAAGGGGGGGGGGGGGGGACTGGGGAGCGAAGCGTTTTTCTCACTTCTCCCTTCTTTTATTGTCTGCGCTTCCTGTTTTGAAAGCCATTAAGGAGCAAATTTCCTCACAGCGAGAGGGGAGATGAAAAGGCCCGGTCTTTTGAAACATGTCCAAGCGCAAATGTGAAAAAGAGGGGGAATGATAGCTATCTGTAAACATCTCTGTTGAGGGGTCGACGGAAAAGGAATTGTGAGGGAATGATATATTCATTTGCCTTCTTTTTTTTTTTTTTTTGTGCTGATGAAAGAGATGCTGCAGTTTTTTTTTGTTCCACGCCAGCTGTATTGCTCTATTCACAACCACACTAATGTATCAGGGCAGGCTCACATAACTACACAGCCACCACCCCCCTATCCCCCTTCCGAAAATGCTTTGTGACATCTGCATCCACACATGTCTGCATTCACTGTAGTGAGTATTTATAGATGAGTTGGTTTTGTCATCCATTGATCCCTTCAGGTTCTCTGATCACAAAACTGTACTTTAAAGTAGCTTTTATGTGGCATCATAAAGGTAATCTCTATGTATTTGAACTGAGAGCACCCGAGGTTACCTGCAAGAACCTGACATGGTTATGAAAACTTGATCGGGCCCTTGGCAAATATTTTACCGGTAACACCAGTTAGTCGTTTCGTCTGTCGCTTCTGTTTAGTATCTGCTTAGTTGGCGTTCAGTATATTTACACCGGTTTCCTCTCCGTGGTGCTCGCTCCAGTGTCTCGAGAGTAGCAGTAGCTTGGTGCTGCAGACTCTCCTCCTCCCTCTCCTCTTCCTCCTCCCTCCTCTACCCCTCACTGCCCCCGAGCCTGGCCAGTCTGTGCCTCTTAATAAAACTGACAGGCTCTAATTGGGCTTAATTGCACCCTTCGGGCGTCGTCAAAAGGAGTGTTGCTAAACAAACTGCAGGGTCTGCAAGCAGGCCAGCCCGTCTACGGCAGCGCATTGGCCGCTGAGCCCATGCCTGCATTTATGTGTACAATCGCCAAAGCCGTTGAACAAAATGTACAATATGTGCGGCGTGTATGGCGGCGGCACATTAGGAATGCGCATGAGTAAGCGTCACATTTAATTGTGTGGGTGTATGTGCACTGACGTAGGAGGGATGCAGCAAACCATTCATTCCTCACACCGAGCCAAACGAACAAGAGCTCACAAGTCTGAGAATTCTTATGCATTCAAGTAGGCAGCGTCACCTGACTGTGAACCTCCACGCGCTCTCTGCCGCTAAATCGACACCGATAGTAAAACAGAGAACGTCTGTGTCTTTGAGGACGTGTCTACATCTCTAGGTGTCAGAAAAGCCTTTTAAATCCCCGCTATTATGAAAAACCGCCAACCAAACAAATCCCCCCGGCTGCTTTTTCTTCAGCGGCATGAGCAAAAAAAAGATGAAGTGGTGCTCCACATCCCAGTAGCACCACCTCCTGGTTAACGGACACGTGCGACCACGATGCCGGCTTCCATCCGAACGGTGCTCTAATTCGGAGAGGTGGGGCAGGCGCTCGCCACATGGGCCTTTGCTGGGTCACTGAGCACAATCGATGGAGAGCTCCAGATGCGATTGAGTCATTGAAATGGCAAAGCCTAACCTGTGTGTGTGTGTGTGTGTGTGTGAGAGTGTGAGTGTGTGAGAGAGAGAGACGGAGAGTATAAGGCGGCGGTGACCCCTAAAGCTGCGACCCGCAAGGAAAAAGGAGATAATCACATTGAGCACAGCGCTGTGCTAAAATTCTTCTGGCCATTTGTTCCCTCTTCTACCCTCTGAGCTATTTACTCATTACAGCCTTTCACAGCCTGTTAGTCTTCCCGTAAAACAAAGGTTTTTGGACTTCCATCTTGTTTTGAAGGCATATATACAGCTTGATACGGAAAAAATGCCACAAACAGGAGGATTTCTGTTGTGTGTGTGGCGTGCGAGCACGTTACGCCAGGAAAGACGCGGGGGAGCGAGGCAGCGGCTGTGTTTTTGTCCAAAGCTTAAAAGTCATGTAATGATGCAGTGGCTGAGCTGGAGGCCCCATAAATAGTGGAAGGGCCTCATTTCAGTGGCCTGCTGCTGCTTCAGTGCCTGACTAGCCGACTCTGTCACCCCTTCTTTTAGGAAAAGAGGCAGAGCACATAATTAAGATATACAGCCCTCGGTGGACTGAATATATAGGCAGAAAATATAGAGGCGCAGACCAGTCGGCCTCAATCACAGCCTGTGGTTTAGTGTTTGGCTGCAGACGGTGCCCAGACCTGTACGGGAGTGTGTTTCAGTGTGTGTGTGTGTGTGTGTGTGTGTGTTTGTGTCTGAGCAGCAGGCTATAAAAGGCTGGTGAGTCGAGCCGTAGCCTCTCAGTGTGTCGGGGTCACAGCGAGCCAAACTGTTGTGCACACGTACACATGCTCTATGTGGGTATTCTATTTCTTTGTGTGTGTGTGTGTGTGTGTGTGTGTGTGTGTGTGTGTGTGTGTGTGTGTGTGTGTGTGTGTGTGTGTGTGTGTGTGTGTGTGTGTGTGAAGGATGCAAACCCCCGGTCTCTGACCCAAAGTTCCTTCCCCATCCCGTCTCTCTGTATTCATCCTTGTAGTAATATATAATCCTGCTGTCTGGGGCAATAGTGTGTATCTGAGAGGACGCATCCTCCTGCTCTTTGACTTTACACCCGGCATACACACACACACACACACACACACACACACACACATACACACACATACACACACATACACACACACACACACACACACACACACACACACACACACACACACACACACACACACACACACACACACACGCTTTGCCGCTCACGCCTCAGTTGTTTCAGTGCTTTGTCAGTCTCTAATGATAACTATCCATCAACGGTAGGGGCGTTGCGCTTGGAAATGAAGATGGATTGAATTAGTGTTGAGTGCGCTGGCCGCTGTATTGTGGCGGCAACCCGTAATTACACTGTCAGGACCATTGAACCCCCTCAACGAGACGCTGAACTTAACACATTTGCACCAGTGTTGATTACAAGGTCTCTTAGTCTGGGCCGATTCACATCATGTAGTTCCTAATAGCAAGTGAAAGGTCCAGTGATTTGCGGAGGATTACTCTATTGCAGCGGAGACAGAGCGGTTCCCCTGCATTTACTCAACAGCAGTGATTGGACCAAGTGCTGAAAAATCTACCCTTTATTGTTAGACAAATTAAAACAACAGCAAAACAAATAAACACAATCATGTTTTGGAACTAAGCATTTATATATGCAGGGAAGCTAATGCACTGACACAATGTTGGAAATGTGTCTTCTTGCATTCTGACTTCAGATAATTAAATGTAATATAGGTGTTTTTAACTTTACAAAGTGAATCGTGTATTGTTTTCCGATAAATTGTGAATTCTTGCATGTAATTATGTTGTAATGCAGATTTGCAGATTTTTTTTACAAACAATGCTGAGAAAAGTGTTTGGCTGGTAATTAGCTTTCAGGTATCTGTGTTAAGACACTGCTGTATTTGCAGTTATAAGCAACAGGACATTCGCGCAAATTCTGAACGGGAGCTGACATTACACCAGTGGTCTTTGAAGAAACAGAAGCGGAGATAGCGTTTGCAGTGTGGGATGGTGAAGGCGAATAAAACGAGCACAAACAACCAAACTCGCCCCGCTTCCACCACCCTTTCCCCCGACACCCCCCCTCTCTCTGTGGGAAATGAAAATTGGGCTGAAGTGTTTGTTATTAAATACGTCCGGAGAAACTCCAGGAAATGGACTTAATTTCATATAGAGGCACATGACTCGGAGGATCTTAGCGAACCAATTAACCTCACCTCAGCTCATTAAAAACTCTCCTTTCATGGCCAGAAGCAGCGACTCATCCGCTAACACGGGACATGAAAGCACAAATTTGTCCATCCAAAACTCTTAAAAGTAATTGGAAAGGTAGATACGAAGGGCCAGTAATCTAGTAACACAGCCTAACTCGAGTGAAGTGAAAATATAGAGGTGATTTATTGAGAACGGGGACGGATCCATCACACAGATGATCTCATGGAACTCTGAATATATTATCAGCTTTGAAAGGGCAAAAAAGTGCGCAGGAGTTCTTCAAGTTGCCCTGTGGGATTAAGACAATTTCACTCAAGGTCACCACATGGTTGAGGGGCATCCTGAGTGCAACAGCAGCTGGGAAGACCCGAAACACGATAGAGGTCAGTTCACTTAGTGTCTAAATGAATGCCAGGGGAGTTGTCCTGCAAATTATTTCAGCAAGCAGCAACTACAATATACCAATTGTATTGCGGTTGTTATTCTGCAAAATATATTTCAATGGAAGCACATAGCCGGCCCTTGAATTTGACAAAGAGGGAGAGCTAAAAAATTGTATATTTACCACCAACATATGTGTCTACGTATATGCGTATAATGTGTGCGGTGGTGTTTTCCTGCTTTTGTAAGCTTAGCTCAAAACGCCCCATTGTTGCATGGGGTTTTCTCTTTCAATCTCATTGAAAGTCCATTTGTGTCACCCACAAAGAGCATTAATATTAGTCATAACTTAAGGATTACGGCGCAGTAATTGCATGTGCGCCATGCTCTGACTTTTCTTTTCTTTTTTTTGCACATAAAACATTATTTTCTGGCCTTTATTGAAACTATCTAATGGGTTAATGGCATTGAGAGGAAACCATTCAGCGCTCTCCACCCCAGCATGTGTGTGTGTCTGCGTGTGCATTTGTGAGTGCATGTCTGGGCTCGCATTGTGCACACTCATCAAGCCACATGCAAACAAGCAATCTCTGTCATCCGCATCATTACAGTGAGATAAACACACCATTTGACCATTTTCACAGTGATCTAATCTGAAGCCGGGCTGTGAAAGCGCACGGGAGGAGATGATCAAATCCCGTTTTAATGGAACTGATCAGCACTGTGTGGTCAACGTTCAGCCGACAGCCGCGTTTCAGATGCATCTCTTCGCCTTTCTTTGCATTTAACGCGTTCGCTTTGTCCCTTCAGCCTAAACAGAATTTAGGCTAAAAATTACGTTTCGTATTAATTCAGATTTTGACTATGTGAACCAATTGTTCTTGGCTTTATATACCATCTAGATTAGATGTGGGGGGCGGGGGGGGGGGGAGCATGCCTTTTGTCTTGAGGTCAGGATGGCGATGAACCGGGAGAGTATCGGTTACGGCCCCATTGCTACGCACGTTTCCATCTCCCTCTAGCTAGAAGGCAAACGGCACCCGAAATCTGATTAGCCTCCATTATAAAGAGTGATATTTTCATCCCGCCGATTCTCGGCACTGCGTCAGAGCCTTCGTTCGCTTTAATGCCGGGAAAAGCCTGCTCTTTTGACAGAAAGTAGATATTCCCAACATCACTTGTTTGGACATTTCTGTCTTTTGTGACATGGAATAAAAGACGGCCAAGAAAATAAAAAGCAACTAAATAATGTCAAAAGATCAGAAATCAATGGGCCGGAGGAACTTGATCCGCACGGCTCCGTGTGCGAGCGACCCCCCTCGCATTACGAGTGTTTTTCCACAGCCACTAAAGTTGCTTTTGTTCACCCTCTCGGCGATGTAACTCAAGCACGAGGAAGCCGTCTGACAATGTTTGTATATCGGCAAAAAATAGCCTTTTACTTAAAGGTTACCGGCCAAGGTTTATTGAGTTACACGCTCATCAGTGATGGGAGGCAGAAGCCATGAGAGCGTCTTTAATGTCTAGGTTTGTATTTCACATTTTGATGTAACCGTGATGTGGAGGAGCAGGAAATGATCAATGAGGCCGTGGATGAAATGGTCGTTGAGATGGAAGTTGGATTTGAGCATGTGTTTATTTATTTCATTTTCTAATAAAACAGGAAACATTTACTCGATCAAGCAAAAATACATACAGAACTATTTTAAAATAGGTTGGATTATTAATTACACTATATTAGAAATATATTATTTATTTATTTCTTGAGAGGATACAGTCTTTTGTTGATATAAAGAGAACATAGCAGTTGTTATTGATAACCAATATATATATATATATATAGAACATTTTAAATTAGTCTTTAAATTGTTTAATTTCCTGAAGATAATTTACCCAAAAATTATATTATTTCATTTACCAAGGTGAATATCATTTAATTAGCACAGGATCATTCTGATATTATTTAAGTCAAACGCAATGCAATAATAAAAAATCCGTACATCTATAAATCAATGATAAATACCTCTAATTTTGACGATGGATAAATACCAACGATAAAAAAAGACAAAGCTTTCCTCTACAGCATTTTATTTCTTCTGATCTGATAATAGCTTCCCTCGTTGGTAAGTAGATACTGCATTTATCATCATCATCGTAATATTTTTGTTAAAACTGCAGGTCACTGGCTACTTTATCGCCTTCTTTTATTCCTAAAGAAACGGTGGACTGTTAAAACTGTTTTTACGGGTTACTCTAGAGGTTACGGTACAGGGTTTCAACTTCTGTGGGAGTTGTGATCTGTTCTAATGAGAAAAAGAAAATGCAGCACCACAATGCTTTGTGTCACCCGCTGAGGCTGAGAGATAGACGCGGGATTAAAAAAAAAGAAAGAGTGGGAAAAAACAATTTCTGGACATTTCTAGGAGATAAATTAAATTTCTTTGCTATTTGGAGGTCTTCTTTGAACATGCAATTGTAATGAACACATTCAAAACTGGAGAATAGATTTACCCTCAGCTTCAAATAAGTCGCCGTTATCGGACTCTGTCATTCGCTCCTTCCCATTTTCGAGCTGCTAATTGATGTTTTTGATGTCGGGGAGAAAATTGAAGAAAATGTCATGTGTGAACCGGCGCGGAAGTTAATAAGATTGACTTCGTTGACTGAATTCACAATGAGCAAAAGAGAGGCGTGTAATGGGGACTGCTGCGAATTCGCCCGTCCATCTGCCGAGGGATGAAATCGACACCTAGCACGAACGGGCCCGTAGAGGTCGATATGGAGGGATGGAGCGTTCGGGATGCCCCCTCCACCTCCGAAAAAAGAAAAAGAAAAAACGGATTTTGATTTTATTTTCCCACTGATTGGAGTGCATAAGCAGCTGTTTTTCCAGAGGGCTCCTGCCCTAAACCGAGCCCAGCCTTTTGGTGGAGTCGTCTCCCAGGGCTGCCTCCTTCCTCGCTCCAAACAATACTCGTTCTTAATGCTGTTTTGAGTCTGAAAAGCCACGGAGCTTAACAAAGGTTAGATTAAGATGTGGCTAAAAGATGCACCAATATCAGTTAGGGTCATTGCATATGCTTGGCCAATGTGTAACAGAGCCTGAACTTAAATCCCCTTAAATAAAGGGATAGAAGCACCACCGGGGTCGCTCCATCTTGAGCCATTTATCGGGAGCTGGCTGAAAGCCAAACAAACATCGCCGCTTTACTTCTGATGTTTCTTTCTCTTAAAGTGAATTTCATCGAGAAATGCAATTATTAGTCAGAATTTGCCAATATTTTTTAGTAAACGTATCATTCATTTTAAAGTATTTATTTGGCGATTCACATTAACGTAAAGTGTAATGGGTTCTACGTTTTTAATTGGGGAACGGATTAGTGGAGTTTGGTTCAGCGCTTCTGATTATTTTTCCTGGCCTAAAGGGGGCTGAGCTAAACCCCTAATACGGCCAGTACCCCTAAGCGCTCTTCTTTTTGAAGACACCAAACGTAAAAAAAAAAAAGTGGCCTCCGCTAGCGTTCGGCCCTCCGAGGATCGTGGATAAGGGACATTATTCTCAGAATAGGCAATTAATTCCGCTGGCAACGATCGGTTAGAGCTTCTTCCCCCACCGCCCCTCCAAATGCCCTCCTCTCCACCCTCCACTCGCCATTTGAAATGCTAACACAATGAAATATTTTTCTATTGGTCCGTGTCCCTCGGCTAAGCCACCGCCGCGGGCAAAGAATTTCATCGACTGATGAGACCACAGGCGCGCCCGATAAAAAGGTTAACTGTACGTGACACGCACTCCAAGTAGCCCGCCGTACCTTGAACTCTCAAGTTCTGTAACTTTTATTTGACTTTTGTATTGTTTGCGAAGGCCGGGCTTGTTTGGCCGCCGAGGCTGAAAAGGAAGCCGTTTTTTTGTTGTTGGCGTATTACTGAAAAACGAGGACAACGCGACCGTTTCTTTTTTATAAAGCAATTTCCTTGCATTTGATTGTGCTTTTCCTGCGATGAGATTTTGCAGACGAGTTCCTATTGTCCGCTGATTATTTGACAGCTTATTTGACAGCTTTTTTTTTTTTTTCGTAAAAAGGAAATGGCCGATAATCAAATGCAATGCCTTTCAGATGATAACTCAGGATAGTTGTATGCACGTAATGCATTCAATATGACTGAGGAAGAATTAATTTGTTGAATGGTGTGAAATTGATTACAAATTCTAATTTGTATTTGCACTGAATTATTCGTTTTATCGTTCTGGAAACAACCAAAACCGTTTGCTTTCATTTACATTTTCAACCTCTACACAACACAGTATACATTTTGTATCCATTGTGTTGGATTTTACAATAGCTTGGCTCTGCTGTGTGAGAATAAAGAACAATCCAGGTTGGCACATTTCTTCCACCTTCAGGGAAAGGCAAGGTAGACTGCCAGAGAGTGGGAGGAGGATTCCAGGCTGTTTTTAAATTGTTAGTAAAAGATATATGGGCACAGAACAGGTATGGCTGCTGCAGTACCCCAAACCCCATCTTTCATGCACACAAACACACTTGCACATATACAGTACACACACACACACACACACACACACACACACACCACACACACACACACACACACACACACACACACACACACACACACACACACACACACACAGTGCGAGGACTGAGGCAGGTGGCTCCCCATGGCTGCAGCTTCATGACAACATGCCATTAGAAATAGCAGGCCTGTTGATCAATCCTGCCGACATGACAGCTTCGCCGCGAGGCCTGGCTCTTTGAGTGCCGACGCCGCGGCAGCTCCCTCTCCCGTTTCTCCCCACTAATTGGTGAAGGTTTCTCTTATATATGCTCGTGGCACAGGGCTTTTTTCTCTCCTCCACCTCCTCCTCCTTTTCTTCTTTTTCTCCCTCTCCCTCTTTTTGCTTCTCTTTCCCCAGCCATACCCCCACTGCTGCCACCCATTTTTTTTATCTATTTCTCCCTCTCCCTATATATATATATATATATATATATATATATATATATATATATATAATATCTATTTTTTTATTTTAATCTTAACATTGTCACATTGGAAGTGATAACTTTAGAGGTGATATTGCAAGTGGGTTGAGTAAAGGGATGTGTGTGCCGCGGGCACTGTTCGTTCTGTATTTTTTGCGGGACTACCGGAGCTGGGATTTGACATTGACTCTAGGCAATGTGCATCAGCGCCAGATACACAATGGGGATCATACAGAAAAATGTTTTTTAATCTTTCTCAGGTGAAATGAAGGAGAAACTAGACCCTTTTTGAAACAATTTTATTTTTTAATTGCACGGTTTTATTTTGATAATTTAGGTGCGGGTGCTATAAATACTCCATCCGTAATTAAGTGACACCGTGTCATTTATGTTGAAACTCATTTATTTATTACATTTTTTTTGTGTGTTGCTTTTCACAAGCAGCTGTATAGCAGAATCCGTATTTGTGTTTATTTGATTTATCACGTAATCCCTTTCTTTCTCATCAAACAGAATTAGGTTGGAAATGTCAAAACAATTGTCAGGCTGTGTGTTGCTTGCTGACTTGTCACGGTGCACGGGGCTGCGTTCTAATTCCACCAGCGTTTTGCCGGCGCATCGCTCTCAAACGCCACCCACTCTGAATCTCTCCCAACTAAATAAATGAGGGGGGAGATAAGCACACATTAAATGTTTAACTGTCTCGCATTTGTCATCTGTTTTACCCCTCTTAATTAAACAGACGCAGCTTAGTACCGGCACTCCAAGTGCAGACACACTCGCATGCAGACGCACACACACACACACACACACACACACAAAGCGCCGCCTGAGAGCACTGGAGCCTGAGCGCAAACACTGTCTTGCTGATGATTAATTTAGCCGTTAATATTTATTTTACTCAGTCCTGCTAAGTTAGCGGCTCAGTGGAGGTCAAGCCCGAGATTTAGTTTCTCAGTCTTCGCCAGTCTGCAAAATGAGGACCAAAAGATGTATTTTTTGTTTTCCTTTTTTTCTTTTTTTTTCCTTCTTTTTTTGTTGTTAAATTTGTCCCATAGCGGTTTTAGCTGGTAGAGGGGAATAATTCTGTGGGCCGGTTGTGATTTGTGTCTGCTTCAGTGTATTCAAGTGATGCGCTGCATGTTGAAAACATTAACTACTACCTCCACCCAGTGGCACAAAATGAAAAAAATAAAAAAGAAAGGCAGGTGTGATTGGCAGAACACAGTATTTAATGTAGTGGGAAGACTTGCCTTAAGCAAAGAGGGGGATGTATTCACCACACAATGGTGCTGCTATCTCCCACTCTGCATTGTCTCTCTCATCGCCGACCTTATTACATGCCGTATTTGGCATGAAGAATCCCCTTCTTATCGACACTGAATTTTAATGCGAGTGCGCCGGCGTGGCCGTCTTATTCTCGTAGTTGTTTTGACATCATATTGCATTTTCTGTGTTGGTTTATTATGTCCTGGTGAATCGGAAAGGAGATCTGTCTGCGCCACTGTTCACTGCTCGTGCTCTCAACTTGCTGACTGTTCTGTAAAAAATGTGGTGCGATTAAACATTGTGTTGGCACCGGAGCTTTGCCGGTTCTCGGGGCATCAGCAGACGTGGAAAAGGGAAAAGGGAGAGCTGGAGCTGGAGCTCGGGCCCGGGGTGAGTGCGAGAAGAGAGGAGAGGAGAATTGGGGGGTTCCTCTGAAGCCCCCTCTCCAGATCCGAGGAGCGGAGAGGGGATCAAAGTGGCTTGTTTTATGTGGCTGGTGTGAGACTTTGAAGTCTCAGAGTCACCTACAGCACTCACTTCATCAAGTTCACTAGTGTCTTAATAGCAGATCAATAACTTTCAAAGTCAGAGAGTTAATTTGATACTAGCGCTGATGTGATCACGCTGGGCCACAGAGCCGCCTGTCCTGCTCCCTCTCGTCTCTCTCTTCCCTCCTCTCCTCCTCACCTAGATTGGACCTGTTTTAGGCTCTCAACTCGAATTAAGCTGCGCTGGGATTCTGTGTTCGGTGCCTGTTTTCATAGGCAACCTTCTGTGAAACACTTAATCAGTGTCTGTGCTCGTGTCACAACAATTAAACCGTCATTTGTGTAATTACAGTTTAATAATTAGCATTCCTACGCTGCCGTTTTGAATTGTGAGATCTGCTTTTTAGATTCATATTTTTAATGTTTGTATTATGAAGACGTTATTTATTAATGTGAATTAATGCCGTCAATGCAGATATTTTTTATTTCTCTGACATTTTGGCCAGCAAATTAATTAATTTGTCGGGCTCAAAATAAGTGTTATAATTATTAAGACTCAAATGAATGTTTATAAAATTAGAATTTATTTTTGATGAAATTCTGTTTTGGCTCCCTATTTTTTATTACATTTATCATTCTTTGCTGCTGAATTGGATCAAGTCTAATTCACGAGACGTCTCATTGTGAGATCTTGCAAATATACGTTCTGAATTGTATGAGCAAAGTGTGTGAACATAATAATACATATTTAGGGGACATTTTAACATTAATAAAATTGACGAAAAATATAAGAAAGTGATATCTAAAGTTTTATATGTGAATGGAGCGCTGGAAAAAAAAACTACGGCAATGCCGACGGCTTTCGGAGATTGGGAGAATCCGTAAAAACGGAGCGCTTTCTTAAGCGCGCTATTCATTTCAGAAAAAGGCACCATCTGTATTTGGGTCCGTGACACCAGTGAGTCGGTGAGGGTGGATCAGCACCTGGAGAACAAAAGGCCAATTTAGTATGTTCATCTAAGGGTTGCTAATGGTATTAGGGAGCCGGCATGGTGGTCGGCAGGGGCCCGGCGCTCCAAGGTGAGCCCGCAGCTTGACCCCCACACTCACACCAATTCACTGGGCTGCTGGCATTAGTGCCCCACATCTGCCATTTTTTTTATTTTTTTGCGCGCGACCCCCCTCAGTGCTTTTCCCTTTATTTTTATAGTTACATATATTCTTCAGAAGGAAATACGAAAATAAGTTTTTATTTGACCCATATATGATTTTTCATGCGGCCGCTCCTCTGATGGAAATCAATGAACGGAGAAAACGAATCAGATAATTGTGGAAAAAGGGACGGATCCTGATTCGAAGCGCAACTCTGTGTTGCTCAGATTATACAAAATGTGGGAAAAGAGAAAAGGGTTTTACTTAAAAAAAAATCACGCACACGATACAGTGCAGCTTTGGATAGAGAGGAGTGAAGATGATGGCACGTCATCTGCTTAATTCTTCAAGACAGTTTACGGTAGGAATGCTTTTGCTTCAACTATTCCACATACGAGAGAGAGAGTTTATATTTATTAAACCGTTCCTGGCATAATTGTTACGAGGTAAATTGGAATGACGTCGTTATGTAGGAAGTATTTAGAAATGTGCATTGTGACATATTTGATGAAGGTTGGGGAAATTGTGCAGAGAGCCGTGCTTGACAGCCGCGGTGTTCCCGGTGTGAAGCTGTTTTGTGGGAAGCGGGTGGCGGAGCAGGGAGAGAGCAGGGCAGCGCTGATGGAGGCTCTCTGTGTGGTCCTCAGCGGTCGGTGCTCCGTGCGCTGGAGGTCCGGGTTTTTTTTTTTAATGAATGTTTCATGTTAAATTTAGCGCCAGCGATGTTCACGGTGTAGCGCTTGTACGTCTTATTTTCTATTAATGTTCCAACAAAGGTGGAAAAAAAAGCAAATGCAGATCTTCTTGTACAAAGAAAATCAAGGAGAATACATCCGTTGTATTTGATCAAAAGACAGAAAGAAAGACAAAAAAAAAAGATCTTCTTTGACTTTTAATTTTGTCTTCCGTCATCAAAATTATTTGTAATTTATGATCTCAATCCTTAAAAAAATTGTTAAAATTATGAGTCAAAATATTTCTATATTCCTCTCCTTTCTTTCTTGAGGTTCCCGCTGTTCATGCAGCATGAAATCTTGCTTCATTAAAAGTGTATTAATCTTGTCTGGTCTCATGGGAGGTACCTTAAGATGATGTTGTGTCTTTTTCTTTAAATTGTTGGAGGAAAAAAAAAATCTTCCAGATTTGGTCCCTGTCAGTCAGAAATAATTGTGTGCTTAATCTTGTCCCTGATGGATGACTTGGAGTTCAGCAATGGGCCAGCTCCAATGACAAATACAATATTAATATTCATTAACTGCTTTGACAATGCTAATTTTGATGCAGTAGTAAAGGGCCTTCCAAAGTTAGCGGCCAAAGCATCAGAGCTGAGCAAGGTGGCAAGATAATTTGTGCTGCTTTGCTGAGCTGAAGGCTTTTAAAGTCTTAAGCAGGGGAAAAAAAAGGCTAGGTACCACAAACAAAATAAAAGAGAAAGGGAAAAAGTTCAGACGCATTGGAAACCAGGACTGTGGAAGTAATACGATCAAGAGACGGCTACAACAATTTGACACCTCCAATGCTGCATCTTTGAGCAAAGATTTTTTTTTATTTAAACAAAAACTTGCAACAAACGGGGCGCACAACATGGTAAGTCAGCACATTCTTGATTTTTTTGTTTAATCTTTTTGATCTTTTCAATTATCGCTATTTGAAGATCAATAGTCATTTTTTTCTGCTGTGGTTAAAAGGCTCACAGCGGTGGTATGGTGGATGGTCGGATCACGGCTTTAAGAGTGGGCTTCCTCTCTTAAAGCCACCAGTTGGCCGGGTTGAATTTTCTATTGCCAGCTCTCCCTAAAACCATACAGGGCTTGTAACCATTTATCGGTATTTTGAGTATTGTTTTAACTGCTGTTGTTGGCTTGTTGTGGGGCAGGTTTGACTTTGGAGTGGGGCTCCTTTTCGCCTCTCAGCTGTCTTCAGAGAGTTCAGGCAGAATAGTTGGAGGTGCGAAAGCTGCACTACAAAGCTGCTCTTTCGGTGATAAATATCCGGGTTTTTTTTGTCTTTTCTGTGGCTGTTTTTTCCGTGACTTCTTACATCAAAAATTGTGGCGAGCGAGGGGCAGCGTGGCTGCGACACCACAAACCCTTTTGCCCCGGATCGGAACGCTTTCTCTCGCCTTTTTTTTCCCTCTGACACTTTTCCTGCCCGGCATTTGTGTTTTTTTTTTGATTTTGTATTTAATTTAGTGTGACTTGCGGTGAATGGAGCGTGGCTAGTTTTTGGGGATTAATGACATGACGAGAGACACCCCGCTGCTTGAGTTTAGCCAAGTTAGGGCAACTCCTATAGACGGCACTCCACTACCTTTATTTCTGCCAAGCCGCTGAATGAAAGCCTCTCTCTTTCGCTCCCTCTTTTTGTTGTTCTTTCAACTTATCAAAGAAAGAGAGATGGACACAAAAGAGCTTATTAGGGGGGATATGAAGATGGGCGAGGGGGAAAGAGGGGGTCCCGGTCAGACGCGGAGAAGAGAAGAGAAGAGCAGCGCAGCGCAGCCTAAGTGTGCGTTTGAATGCATGAGGGGGCTGAAAGTGAACAGCCCGCTCCGGCCACCGCGGTCCTCCTCGCCCTGGGACCTGAAGGGCTGCCGTCCTAAGTCAGTGCTTTCGCCCGGTCCTCCGGCCGCTCTCTTATCGGCTTAACCCATCGGGTGTTTGCGAGCGCTGCCGTAGACGAGGTGCTGCCCCCCAGTGGATTAGTGGCTGACATGGTGGTGGGAGTCTGCTTGGAGTCTGTGCACCACCACGAGTGCCAGCATGCTTGTTTTAACCAGGAAGAGAGCAGCATCCCAAATACAGCTCTTTTAAATGGTAAGACTTTTCAACATTTTAATTACAGCTGGGCTTTATTTTATGGTGCTTATTTGGCTTTAAATATAATGTTTTGATTGCATGTGTTCATGGATATTTTTCTGGGCTTCTTTGGCAATTTATAACACTTATGTTGCTAAGTGACAGATTGACAATTTGGATAATGAAAGGCAGTGTTTGATTGCTTTGTCTTGACAGGCTGACAGGGTTGTATTATTCTAAGACTTCAAACTAAATATTTTTATTGTTTATTGTATGGTATAACACTATTATATTAAATCTAACTGACAAATACCATTATTTATATTGAAGCAGTTTCAAATATATGTTTTATTGACATCTAGATTTTAGGGATTTTGATTGCATCTGCTATTTCTGTGCTTTAGTTAACATTAATAACTCAGGGTTAACATTTTTTATAGTTTATATCTAAAATCTTTTAGTATCTGATTTTTGTAAATAACATACTTATACCATAATTATTATAGCATATGCTAAAAGAAGATAACCAGGACTTTGAAAGTAAGACGAGTTAGTTAAAGGCATTTTCTCTCTTCGCTTTTATTCTGCATTGTTCAAATTTATCTGTGAAAAATAATTAATTTATTAAGGTCACAGGCCGTTCCGTTTCCTTGTTTTGTAAAAGTTTTTGTTCTTTCTTTTTTTTTTGTATTGCACACTTTTTGGTCTCGTGCGAACATCCCAGACAGTGGAGTGGGATAGAGTATTTTATTCTGCCCCCCCCCCCCCGTGCTCGCTTGTGTTCTGGCGTTGATGCCATTGTCGCCGGGTGATTGGGAGCTGTCCATCACTTGCTGGTGAACTGGCAGTTTACTTAAGAAAGTACACGTGGGACAAAAGGAGATGGCAGGAGTGTGGCAGGCCGGCTGAATAGAGGGAGGGCAGGCAATTAGCCACCGCCTTGTCGGAGCTCTTTTACTTGTCAAGCTGGAGCCGCGACGCTATTGTCCAGGCTGTGTAAAGGACATTCCCAGGGCTTTGTTTTGGCTTTAAGGGCCTCGGGACTGCCTGCTGCAGGCCAGGGGAAGAGCCGGGTCCTAACAGTGACAGAGAGGCTGAACGAGTGCACGAGCAAAAGAAAGGAGCAGCGCATTGAGAGAAAAGTCTCTACGTTTTTAGTTGTTTCTATGGCCATTTTTGCAAATGCATTAATTCAGCTGGAAAACATTCATATGTTTGTTTTATTTGCCTCATAAAATGTCTTAATTCCCTTAGTTGAATATGTTTTCTTTAGTATTTTCCTTCAATAACCTTAATCAGGTTATATTGAAAATATATGAAATCTTACTGTGTTTACATGGGGATATTTCTTTCTATAAATATTTAATTTGTCATGGTAATTAGTCTTAATTTGGGTTGTTAGAGGTTAATAAAGATAATAAACGGTTGACACATCTTGTTAATCATAGAATGCAAAAATAAAAATTAGAAACGGTTTATTCTGTTGTGACAATTTTAAGTTGCTGTGAAAAAATACAATGTCTTTATCTGAGGGGTTTAACATTTCTGATCCTTTATGTCGCTTCTAGAGCATATTATATTTCCCTAATATTGCCATTAAATGTGGTAACACATCTTGTCTCTCAGCCACCCTAAGATTTTTCCATTGACCCACATTTCTTAAAAACAAGGTGGCAGATTTTAGGAACATGTTTAGCTTTCCAACACCCCAAATCAAAACTCATGTGTTTGATGGAATCTCCTTGAATGCACCCTGTGTGTGTGTGTCTGTGGGCTCTGATGTCAAACAGATCTCTTGAATTTCTTTGCGCCTGTTGAAAGGAAGTCTTGACCATGCGAAGCTTATCATTTGACTCAAGTATTGAGAAGAATGGCGGATCTGAAGGTGAAACAGTTGCAGAAAGGAAGAGAATAGGGAGAAGAGGGCAGTGAGGAGGGCTGGAGGCCTTGTTCACATGAACCCTGAATAGAGTCGAGGGGGGAGTTAAGAGAAAGATTGTTCTCCACTCTAAGGTATTGTTTAGGAAAAGGGTGAGAGGGGGGGATAAAAAGGATTGCGGAGAAAGGTGCCACGTCCGTGTCAGAGTGAAGAATTTCTCCCCCCCCCCCCCCCCCCCCCCCCCCCCTCCCCTGGAAAGTGAGTATGAAGAGGGGACTGTCAGCATCACACAGATAAAGTGACTGTTGGCCACACTTTGCTGAGCCTGCCCTCCCTTTGTGGATGTTGTTGTGTCTTGTGTCTTGTTCCTTTCCCCCCCTTCTATCTCTCTCCCTCTCCTGCTCTCTCCTCTTTGTCTCCATCTCTCGTCTTGCTCGCTTTACCTTGTAGCCAAAGCTTTTCAAGCTGCCAGTTCGTCTCTGGGCATCCTGGAGGCACAGCAGAGCCCACACACATACACACACATACTCTAAGAAACACATACACAGGCCCAACGTACAGCAGGGATTTGGGTAATAACTGATTTCTGGGTGTGTGTGTGTGTGTGTGTTTGTGAGTATTTTTTTTCTTCTGGAGTATTTGCTTGTGGGAAGACTGCTGCAGTGCTGAAAATCTGCTCACAGTAATTTATCCTTCTCTCTGTCCACATTCTGGCTTCTTGAGCTTCTTGTCACCGGCATCAAACTTTTCACTGAGAAGAAGAGGAGACGGCAAAGCTTCTTTTGTTAGAGTGAGGGGTCTCTTTTTTTTTTTTTTAAGGATGGATGTGGGTGAGTGGGGAGGATAGTGGTGACTGTGTGTTTACGGGGAAACTAGGCCTCAGACCCTGAACCTGCTTTAGACGTCTCAAGAGACACACACTCTCTCATGTCAAAAACCTGAGGGGGCAATGTTCAGTCGGCCACGGCAGCGACAGCAAAGAGAGGGGGGGCGATAAACACACATGCCCAGCACAACACTCGCACACAGCGGCGCAAGGAGCCAAGGCAGAAACAGACAAAGAAGGAGAGAAGTGGAGGAGAGAAGCGTCCAAGAGAAGCAAGCGGGCTTCTCCCCGGCGTAGAGAGAGGGAAAGGAGGAGCTGGGGGGGGCCAGGTGGAAGGAGGAGGAGACGGGGGCGGGGGTGGGACCGAGAGGGTCATGTACCCGCGGGATGGAGCTTCAGCCGGGCCGGAGGAGACGGGAGCCGAGGCAGGAGTCCTGGGCCCCGGGCTCTCGCTCCTCCAGCAGGTGGGCTGCTGGCACCTCAATCTGAGCAGCTGGGTGAGTAACGCAGTCCTGCTCCCCTGCTTCTTCACCGTCTCGGCCTTTTCTTACCACGGAAGGCGTTTAGCATTATTCTGACAGGTTGTTGTTGTTGTTGTTGTTGTTGTGGAGGGGAAGGGAGGGAGGGGGAGTTGGTATTTGGGTGGAGAGTCGTGGCCATCTGATTTTTGAGGGTGTTTAAAATGTGCTGCCATATAGAAAACTTTTGTGCTTGTCTTTTGCTTTGTGATAATTATATCATATATTCACGCAAATAGCTCAAACCATGGATTGATGCTCCACAGACTTTAGTAATTGACACACTTTAAAAAAATACCCCGAATGCTATCAATAATCTTAGATTGAGGCCCAAATAATGAATGTTGTGAACAGTGTCTCTAAGTTAATTTAAAAGAAGTACATTTTCAGAAACACGGTTCTCGCAAGAGGAATATTATTTATTGGACAAAACATCATTTGATCAAGCTCATGTCTTAACCATGAAATGTAAAATAAGATTTCAATAACCTCACAGATTAACATATTCTTTGTTAATGTTGCCATCCAATTCAAATTCTTAATTGCCTGGCTTTCAACTGAAATTCTGAGGGGCTGATTGCATTTCAAAAGGCAGAATTCAGTCTGGCTCTTAGCACTGTGATACAATATCACCTCTCAGAGAAGCCCCTTTAACTCAGGTACGAGAGCTCAAGAGGCTGTTTACATTGAAAAGGAAAAGCTTTAACACACGTGTGTCTAAAGAGGCGATTTGTCTTCACAGAGCACAACAGTTCTACCAAATACCACTTCATAGTTAAGCTATTTGTGCGCAGTTTTATTTGTCTGCGACATATCAGAACATGTCCTTTCTGTGATTCTATTTGATGTGCCGACTATCAAAGATGGGAAGCAAAAATAAATGGTGACGAACGACTTGAGCGCTAGCGGAGAGAGCAGGAGGAAGGGGAGCAAAGGCTCTGGCCCACATAATATTTTTGTTCAGCGCTCTGATCAAGCAGTCGGCATGTCACTGCAGCAAAGTGAATAGATTAACTTTTAAATATACTGTGGTCTCGGGAGCTCCTTGCCCTCAGAGACGCATCTTCTCTGCAAGAGAAAACTGATCAACACCTCCATATCTGCTTTTTAAATCCTTTTGCTCCCCCTCTACAATTCCCAGGTTCTTAATATTGTGGAGAGTTCTTTTCTCTCCAGTGATTAACCAAGTAATATTATTTATGAAATGTAGCAGTTTTTTTTTTTAATCAGCGTGGTACGCTGGCAGATCGTGGCTCTGATAAGCCTTTTTAAT
Source organism: Myoxocephalus aenaeus (assembly GCA_038501785.1). Lineage (NCBI taxonomy): Eukaryota > Metazoa > Chordata > Actinopteri > Perciformes > Cottidae > Myoxocephalus > Myoxocephalus aenaeus. Next base: position 1,938,939 of record JBAMJR010000065.1, on the reverse strand, counting down.
TTGTCGGAGCATTTCATTTCCCATTGCCATTGATCTCCAAATATTCCTTTTAGATTGTCTGCTTGAATCTGAGGATGGATTTGACTGAGTGCAACCAGGGCTTGTGTGTGTGTGTGTGTGTGTGTGTGTGTGTGTGTGTGTGTGTGTGTGTGTGTGTGTGTGTGTGTGTGTGTGTGTGTGTGTGTGTGTGTGTGTGTGTGTGTGTGTGTGAATGGTTAGTTTGATATGTGGTTTGCTAGGGGATGAAGATCTGTAGCCTGGAGGGGTCACTCCATACCTCCCACAGGAAAACAACAGTCATATGTGTAAACAGATTTCAACAGGAAATTGAATGATACCAGATGATTCATTAGATTGGTGGCAGCACAGTTTTGACTTTTACTCAAATCAAGCATGTGCACACACATACAAATTACTCTTCTCTGACACTTTCCCCAGTATTGCTCAGTGTGTGTGTGTGTGTGTGTGTGTGTGTGTGTGTGTGTGTGTGTGTGTGTGTGTGTGTGTGTGTGTGTGTGTGTGTGTGTGTGTGTGTTTCTGCATGGTGTCACTCCATGTGCTTTGGACGTGGGCCACTTGCACGCTCTGGGAGAGGCTCAAGGCGCTCTGGCAGCTTTTTCTGCTTGCTTTGGAATTTGGAGGCCTGAGAGGACCCCAATCCATCACGGCACTGTCATCCCCACATCTCCTCTCTCCCCGGCCTCCCTTCCCTGCCCCGGCCTCACTACAGCTCATTAGCGCCCCGCAAGCTGTTGTGACAACTCATCATATCATGACATGAAGCAGAGAGACGGAGGCTCAAGCCCCCCCGCCGCCCGGCCACCCTTCAGGGCCCGCAAGGTCACCACCTTCACATTTAGGGCTCAAATTGGCCCTGCGAGATGCCACCAGGAGGAAATGCAAGGCCAACAGCTTTTCCTGTCCGACCTCCACCTCTCTGTCTCCCTCCCTTTGTCTCCCTCCGTCCTGCTGTCACTTTCTCACCCCCTCTGCCTTCTCCTGTACCCCCCCCCCTCACTTTCCCCAGAGGTCCGACTTGAAGCAGCTCATTCATTTGTCTACTTCCAAAAGGCTCTTTTCAAGCGATGGCGCAACAGCATTAGTCACCAGCGGGCATAGGAAACGTTTCACACGTAAGATAGCGTTGAGGTCGAACCGGCGCTGCAGCTTTTGAAATGAGTTTAACACTTGCAGAGTTACTTTGTTCAAAGTTTTTAAACGCCCCCCAAAACGCACCCAAAAAAAAATAGTGGTGCTTGTTCGCTATTAATGATTAGTAGATTAACGACACAAAACGAAACATATTAAAGCATATGGGCATTTTGAGCATGTGAGTCTTGCAGCTGGAAATAGAAGAATAGAATAAATAGAGCCATGGCAATATCAATAACATAACCAGAGGCGGCAAACCACTGCTTCTGTTTGTGTCTGCTGTACTTGTGTGCTGCCTGCACTTCACAGCGTTGGCCTTTCTCAGCAGCAGGCGCTGTATGTGTGTCCTGGTTGAGGAAGGAGTCAATGTGCTCATTGATGTTCTCACAAGAGTGTGCTTTTAAATTTTTCTGCAGGGTCTTTTGAATGCCAAATCTCTTTTTGAGGCTCGAGAACCTGCTCTTTATGACTGCGGAGCAGGGCGTTTGTTTGTCTTCTGCTATATTTGTTTATTGTAATGACGGAGGTGGTGGGAAGGATGCAAGTCAGCGGGGGTGTAGGGGCAGGAAGTGTTCTTTCTTTTCCCCTGGCTTTTGTTGAGCAGGGAGAGTAAAGCCTCCCACGTTGCCTGCTTTTGTTTCTCGGCCCTCTTTGGGCTCTGTGCGGCTGAAGCACCCAGCAGCCTGCCAGGCGAGTCCTGCGCTTGTATTGTCCCGCAGTCGGCCACGGGGCAGGTGCTGGGCCTCCTTTTACGCGGGGACCACCGGGTGCTGCCTCAACGTCAGCGGCAGACAAAGTGGTTGCTACTGCGTGTGTGTCTGTGCGATGATCGCGTAAGATGTAGAGTGAGCAGGTGAGCTGAGTGAAGACATCAGACCCCATGAAGTCCACATCGGCTGACTCGCCATGTATGCGTTGGGTGATAAGCACTGTGGGTTTAGTTTGACTGATGGCACTGAGAGTTTTCACCCATGCCAGCAGAAGGAAAGACACCTAAAGGAAAGTAAACAGGAAGAATGAAAGGCGGGTGACAATTCATTGGAAAGCAGCAAAAGCCACCAAAGCACTTTCCTGTCTTCACATCCAGCCCCCGTCTGTAGAGTGAGCGGACTGGAGGCAGCGGTCAGCCCAGCCCGTTGTTCTTTGCCTTGGCCTGGGCTTTTCAATGGGGGGGGGGGGGAAGAGCACACTCTTATACCACCAAGTGACTATGATGTAAATCGGCTGGCTTCTAGCTCTCCCCGTGTCTCGCAGTCCCATACACACCCTCTCTAACACCCTCTGTCTAAATGTGGACTCAGTGGACGGGCATTTTGAACCGTCTTCTCAATGGCTGGGGCCCCTGGACAAAAGAACCCATTTAAATGGCCACTAAAGCTTTTCAGCACCAAGAGACGAAGAATTGACAACATTCTTTCACATCATTACCCGAGGGAGGAGCAGGGAGTCGTGAAGGAGGATGTTAGGAGGTGAGATATAGGAGGAGGGGGGGGGGGGGCAAGAGCAAGAGGGACGGAGGCCGAGACCATCTTCTTGCATTCAGCTGCAGACTCATCAGCTGCATTTGGCAGCTGTCATAACCCCCATCCTGATTGTTTTTCTACCAGTTTATTCTTTTTCATCCCACTATTCTAGATGTGCAGATCAGATCAGGAGCCCCTACGCAACGAGGAGGGCCTCGGTTGTGTTTCTTTTTTAACGAATCCCACTCCACCCACCGCCCCTTCCAGCCCCCCGACACACAAACACACACACACACACACACACACACCCCTCTCTGCTTCTCTTCTCCATAGCCTTTTCAGCTCAGGGCTGTGAATGAGTCCCAGGAGTCTCTCTGCCTCCCTGGAGTTCTGCTGGGGTTCATTAATCTTTCATTGGGACCATGGCAATAGGGAATGCCCCCCCTCCTTCCTCCCATTCCCCACTCCCCCACCACTGCCACTACAGAATAGAAGTCTAGATGGCCGGGCTTTTTACGGGCCATACAGACGGACAGCTTTAACTACGCAGTGAAAATGTAGTGCGAGCATGTACTGTTTGTGTATTAAGCTCGTGAACGGGCCCGATTTTAACTTTGGCCTCTTACAGCCCGGGCAGATGATTACTTTGCAGCATTAAGTTCTGCTCTCATCTGTCTCGCCGTGGGCCCACAGCTTTGCATTTGTATTGTCAATGAGCGTCAGGCAACGGAGCGTCATTTGTATGTATGCCCCCCTGCCAACATCTAGTCCCATTAATGTTTTTCAAAGTCTTTTGGAAATGTGCCACAGTGGAGCGCTTTTTTTCTTCTTTCCTTTCTTGCATGGGTTAAAGTCACTAATGAGGGTGTGTGGCCTCTCAGAGCAGATTGAGCACACACACACACACACACACACACACACACACACACACACAAGCAGCTCTCCTGGTCGCCTCTCCGCGCCCCCTGAACATATCATCCATGTTATGATAAGCCTGATTAGTGCTGCTTCTTTGACTGCTGAGGGCAGGATAAGGATGTGTGGGTAAAGAGGCGAGAGCAGCCTCTTCCACCAGCCTAATCTACAGCAGAGCTCTAATCTGGTTATCTTGTGGTCGGGGGACTGTGTGTGTATTAGTGTCTGTCTCAGCCTGGCCTGATGAGAGGGGCTGAGCTCCGGTTAACGCAAGGGGCCCACGGCAGCACACCCCAAAGCTCCACTGTAATCTTTGGGTAATTGAAAAAAGGGGGCCTGCACCACTTAGGAGCACAAAGAGAAGATTACATAGCTAAAACTAATTTGGCAAAAATGCAGAAATGGATTTTCAGCCCCACCTCCTCTCTCCGAACCCTTTTATTACAATACACCCCATACCCTCCGTGAACCGGGCCCTGAGGGAATAGATGAGGGAAGAGGGGAGACCAGGAGGAGGCGAGCCGAGCAGGGAGGAGGAGAGGCGAGCCGAGAGCTGACTGGAGCTGCTAATGACTGTGGATTTACACGCGCTGCCTTGATTTTGTGGTTTACAGATGATCGATTACTTGACTGCAACCGTGGTTAAAAGTGCCTCATCACACATCAGACCCAAATCTGAACTGGCAACCCCCCAAGCCTCGTAGATTGTGTTACAGGATTCCAGGGTGACACCACAGAAGTGTTTTTTTCATCACAAACCACACTGTTTTCACTGTGGCTTGGCGGTTTGGCGCCTCGAGAGTACCGTTTATTTGATGAGCCTTCCGACCAAGTTGTAATTCTGTAGCAGGCGCCTGCAATCTCTAACCCCGAACCCAAATATTAACACCCTGGCCTCTTTTTCTTTCCCCTTTCTGTCTCTCTCTCTCAGTCTAATAAGGTTCCAGTGGTACAGCACCCTCACCATGTGCACCCTCTCACGCCTCTGATCACCTACAGCAATGAGCACTTCACACCGGGGAACCCCCCACCTCACCTACAGACAGACGTGGATCCCAAAACAGGTATTTTTTTGTTGTATTTAAAGTCAGCAATCCTCCTCAACCTTTTAGAAAACAGTGTTTTAAAGGTGTCAGGATGAATCTTCTGAACACTCTGATACATTTCAAGAAGACAACAACAGAAGCAGCTCTCCTCATATGAGGGCACTTCAGCTCTGAAATAGTGTTTGCACCGATGGGTGTGTAAATGTTTTATTATGCCCTGCCACCATGGTTTCTCATATGCAGGACTTTGTTTGTCTTGATGGCGTCCGTCTGTCTGTCCGTCTGTCCTGTAAAAACAATTCAAGATTAAAAGATAATTCAATTGGCATGTTTACAATAAAGGTATTCTATGACGTAGGCTGTCTTTAGTAGTTTAAACTACTACCCTATTCAATATGGATATCACCCATATGTTTTGTGAGGAAGTATTATGAAAGGAAGTATTAGAAATGTAAAATGTGTCCTTTTAGTGCTTATTTATTGACCTCAGAAACATATTTAGGACTGTTAACAAGACTGTGCTAGTTAAAGTGAGGCAAAGTCACAGCTAAAGTGCTTCTTGTTGACAACTCTCATCTGTGACTGAGTGATTTGGCTCTGACACTCATTAACGGCTTCAGTGGAAAGTGGTCTTACGTTGGGGAACAAGAACCTGAACAGTGGCCCATAAACCACCTCGTAAAACATGGAATTCAGCAAACCACCAGGATGACTTCTTATGACCGCAACTCCATTTGCCAAGACTCAAAACAAGACAGCCACTGTAGTTGGAGGTCCTCACATCTCAATACCTTGAGTTCTCACGACCGTCTGCTCGGAACCATGTCTTCAACTTAGTGCAAAAATCCTCGAAATGAAAGACGTGACCCAAGCGCTGGGATTTATAAAAAAATTTCATAATTGACTGTCCACGTTTAGAAGTCAAATTCTGCCCACGCATCTCTCCCACAACCATTCAGCGCACAGTTTTAGGCAATTCTATCAGCCGATCCTTTCAGGTTAATGCATTTTCAGTGCGAGGCATAATTTCTTTCTTTTCAGTGGTCTCTGGTGGATTCAGTCAATGTTTTAGGTAATAATGTTCCCTTATTATGATGGTCCTTACAAAGGGGAAATAATGTGCCAGCTGTTGTTTAATGTAGTGCTTAATAGGGCTGCTTAATTGGGCTCAGTTTTTAATTAATTAATGAGCTATATTAGGTCTTCACTGCTGGGTGGCGATGGGATAATGTTTGAAAGGCTTTCCTTCTTAATAGAATTTGCTTTTGTTAGAGTGCTACTCCGAGAAAAAAGTGAACCGCTGAGACACAGACTGCAGCGCAGCGCATTGTCCATCGGGAACAGAATCCTCCTCAAAAGCCAGTTCCTGGATGACCTGGATCAGCTGCAGAGTTTGGGTGTAACCAACAACACCGGCCAAGTTCTGATCCGTGAAGATCGATCTGTTCTACTTCGGCACTGGTCGAAATATGTGCAACAGCAGCTGCAGGGGCGAGCCAGCTGTGAAAGAAACGCACATCAGCCAGAATGAAAGTCCCCCACTTCCTGAGCGCACACACACCTCCCTGCTGTGCTTTTACACATGTCAAGTGTTCCCTGTTTTAAGTTTGCCATGAGAGAGAAAGTTATTTTTACACCCGGCTGCGTACGAGACCTTTTCAAGGCATTCGTTCAGGGCAGCTTGTCGATGCAGCTTCTGAGCCTGTCAGCTGCCACAGGAAGCACGAGCAACACCGTGGATGCTGTGATTCCTTCAGCGCGAACTGTCCTTAAATTGGACATCTTTGTCACTGTTTGACAGTGCAAACAAAAGTCTGCACTGTTTTTATGTTAAATCTGAGGATCAGTTGGGACGAATGGAGACCAACGAGCCAATACTTACATTCACATCCTCAATTAAAAGCAAAGGTAGTTACATTGATGCTGATTTTCTGCTCATGATCTATAACAGTAATATTTGCTTTTTCATGTATAATATCGGGTGAAACCCATATCCGTCCAGTCACTGTAAACCAGCCTGACTCAACCTGGATTCCTGTATTTGCCCCTCTCTGATCACAGACAAGGCTTTAATTATATTGTTCTGTTTTGTTAACTTCTAAACCTCAGACATTTTATATAATTAATCTTCTGAATCAGTAGACAAATGTGACAAGAAGAATCGTGTTGGTATTCTCTCCTCACCTCTCTCCCCTCTGCCTCTTCCAACACATTGTGGCGCCGCCGCCTCAAAGGCCTTTGATCAGGAAGTGTGATTTAGCACCGTGTACATGCGAGCAACAAGCCCTCTTCCTCCTCCTCATCCTCCCATCTGCACCCCCTGTGATGTGCGCCCCGTTCAGATGTGAAACTCTCAACAAAGAATGAATTCAGCGCTGACAAAGATTTGGTTTTCTCTCTTGTCATCATCCTGTCTGTCCACCTCCTACCTACTCCTGTTATCCTCTCTCTTCCACAGGAATCCCAAGGCCTCCACATCCTCCAGATATATCTCCTTATTACCCACTGTCACCCGGCGCTGTCGGCCAGATCCCCCATCCGTTAGGATGGCTAGTACCACAGTAAGCAAATCCTTTTTTGTATTCCTCTTTCTACTGCATAGCGGTGTAAAAAAAGGCTTCCAACACCCACCTATTGTCACGATTAATACGCTTTACATCAAGCCAGATCATTAACGAGAGAAACAGCAAACAATAGTAGCAGGATGTTGTTCTTTATGTACACAAAGTAAATTATGGAAGCTGTCTCTGCCTCCTCCCGGTCCCGAGGGTGGGTCTTCTCTCTGTTCAAGGCCTCTAAAACTCTAAATTGATCGCTTAGCTTTCTGACACACTCCTGGACCACAGCAGCCCATTGCAGCTTCCTCGGGCCCTCGCCAACCTCAACTTGCCACTTTGAGGCAAATACTATTTTGCATGTCCCTGTAAGGTCCAATTAGAGTAATGAACCGTGATTGCCCGTATTTTACCCACAATTCCACACGGGGGCTCTCCCCTGGTAACTCTTGTCAACACTTGTTAATATGACAAAAGGCTACAAATTAAGCTCTGTTAATTTAATGTTTTCTCACCGCGATCTAAATACCGAGAGAGGCCCCGAGCACAGCCATGGCGCCCTTTGATTTGCTGCACTTTATTTTGGTATAAATTTACATTCATTATTGTTTGTCTTTGGATGTGTAGACCTCAATTAGCGTGATGGCTCCATTAAAGAGACCCGCGCTTCGTCTTTAATTATCACAACAAAACACCTAGTTCCAGCTCGGGGAGGAACCGGGCCCCGCTCTGTCGACACAGAGCGAAGGGTTATGAAATTTAATTAGCCATCGCTATCAAGATTTGTGGCATTCAAATTGTTCAGAGTTTTCCTCCCTTTGATATGCGCTCTGCAATCCCCTAGATTTTTGTCCTGATCAAATGAGAATAAAGAGGCCCACGGTGGGGAGAGGGGAGAGACAGAGGGCTTTAACTTCCTCCTCTTCCATCAACCCTGTTCCTTTACCTTTTTGCCTTTCTTCTTTTCTTCCCCCTTCCCAGGCAAGGTCAACCTGTTTATCCAATCTCAGCAGGGGGTTTCAGACACCCCTACCCAACTGCGCTCACTGTCAACGCATCCATGTCAAGGTGAGTTGAGACCTAGGAGCTAAACACACTCACACACACACCTTTAGTCGTGCGTCTGTGTGTGTTTGTGTTGGCTGTGAGGGCAAGGCACAAGCAACACACGTGCACACTCGCGTGAGCAGCAACTTATCCCTTAAGGAGAGCTCACACTCCACATCTCTGTGTTCAAAAGGCCAATTCTCTAGTGTGGGGCTCCAGCTAGCGTGCTCAAATATTAATTATATTTATCATTTTCTAATGAGGCCCCTGAAGAACATTTACCCCCACTGCATGTCAGGCAGATCTGAAATGAGCTGGGGCATGTCCATGCTGTGAGTTTGAACAGCCAGACAGATAAACAAACACAGCAACACTTTGATGGGGACTAGATGATATAAGCCGTGGCCTGACACTTGGCTAGCGCTTTGGTCCAGCCCATTAGGGTCCAGCTCAAGTGCTGCTGTGGACATTCGTGCACCCATGGGGGGTATGTGTATTTGTTACCATCTTGTATACATGTGTGTGTGTGTGTCAGTTGGTGTTAAACTACTTACTGTTCCCTTGAGGGATGCGTGTCCTCTATATTGTGTGGAAAGCGAAAATAATTAATTTTAGATGACTAAAAGCCCCAAAAAGCAACAACACAAAAACAAACAGCTTGCCACTCCACTCCCCCATCCTCCTCCTCCTCCTCCTCCTCCTCCTCCTCCTCCTCCTCCTCCTCCTCCTCCTCCTCCTCTCCACACGCCCTTGCAGCAGGGGACTATGAGCCGGGCTGGTGTAGAGTCTAGGGATGAGGCCAAGCTTCAGATTAATTACAGCCTGATTGGAAAAGCAGTTCCTGAGGGCGGCGTGTTTAGACCTCTGTGACATTGATGGATCATGTAGATGCAGGGAGGGCGGAGACGCAAGGGGGACATTTTTGAAAGCCCTGCCCTGAGAATAAGAGAAAGTTGAGCTTGTAAGCTCCCCCAGACAATTTAGTTTTTGTAGCTGTTAAACTGTCCCATTAGTCATTTAAATATAAATACCTAATTGCATCAAATGTTACATTTAAACTCGTTCTGGAGATTGGTGAAGGATTAGAGTCCGATTCGCCCCTCCCAGTCCTTCCAGAGAAAGTCTCAGGTGCACAGGGTCAGACAATGGGTTTGTCCAGACATTGGCATCAGCCAACCTGGGCTTTAAGTGACTGCTAATTTGGTCCCTTAATGACAGCCTCTACATTGTGATCATCTTATTTCCAGTGGAGCTAATTGAATATACTATCTGGGGTGTGGGGGGGGACTGGCCATGGGGAAGAGCTAATGCCCTGTGATGAGGCCCCTAATTGAATTAGTATAACCGAATAGAGGGAGGGCTCTGGGAGCTCTCTGGAGAATGGGAGTGTTTAACACATCTCCATTGAAAAACCTGAAGTCTGTCTTGGACAGGACCGAGGAAATAAATCAATTTGTTGACAATATCTAGTAAATAATTGGTGTAATTGTGTCAGCAAAATGGCAGAATCCTTTCATACGTAGCCTTCAGCCAGTTGGTTTTGTTCAAAGAATGGACTAGACTGTTGTGATAGCTCAAACGATTTGTAAGGAGATGGCTGACTGGATGAAATCGGAGAGAAAAGACATCCTGGCCTTGTACTCTTGTCGGGAGCCAGTTCTTTGCAGGAGTGCGCGCTGCTTCAGTATCAGTCCCCTGTGCCGTAGCCCAAACTGCTTTAGGATGCAGGAAAGGAATCTGGTACCTCGTAGTCCTGCAGTGAGCACCTTACACCTAGGTGCTGTTAAAAAATGCATTATTTTTGGACATGAGGGGAAAAAAGCCAAGGAGAGTAGAGACAGTCAGCGGAGCAAGTGAAAGACATTATTTTGATAATGGGGTTGGAGCCAGTGCAGGTCCCAGGATATGTGTGTGTGGGTGTGGGTGTGGGGGTGTGAATGTGTGTGTGACAGGTAGGAGGACGTGAAGGCCCCTTTGCCCCTTATGCTTAAGCCTGCCCTTTGATATGTTCCCCCATCATCATGCTCCCCTCTCTTTTCCTTGGGAACGGGAGAAGCGCACCGTCCGGGTCATTATACATTAAACAGGCACAGGGGCTACTGCTTCGCGTTGGCAATTAAATGGCACTGGCTGACACTGGGCTCTCTGCGCCAGTGACCCCCCCCCCCCCCCTCACCCTCTCCCCAACACCGCGAGCCATTCTTACCTTTTTAGATTGAGACGTAGAAGCCCCAGGGTTGGGGTGGGTGGGGGTCTCTGCTGCGTCTCCTTCTCTGTGTTGGTTAAATTGGTCCAAGGCGCTGCTTGCTGCTGATGAGCCCGGATGATGATGATGATGATGTTGCCCCCACGCTTCAAAGGGACGGCCGTCATGTTTAAACCATAACCTGGGCCATGCAGTGGCAGCAGCAGCAGGAGGAGGGGATGGGGGGGGGCGAAGAGAGGAAGCGAAAAGGAGCGCGGAGGTGGTGAGGGGACAGGGAAGAGTAGAGAAGAACAAGAAGAGAAGGAAGAAATAGAACTTGGAACAGAGGAAATTTTAACAAGTGCACAGAGAGAGGAGGGAGGGTGAACAGGGAGAGAGGAAGCGGAGTGAGTGAGGAAAATGCAGCAGCCCTAATGATGGGCGATATGCAGCCACTGCTGCCGAGCTCCCCATCAACGGATGACATGGCACAAACACCAATGTGTCAGTGATGAAGGGAGAAGAGGGGAAAGGAGAAAAAGAGGGAAAGAGTTTGAGGGGGGAGCGCACTGGCACTCCCCTGAGATGGCCTCCAACAGAAAGTAGTTGTTCCTGGCGAGTTTATCCTCATCATTATATTCTGGCTCGGAGCCATGCAGCCAGACACAGCCAGATAATGAGCTGCTTTAAAAAAAAAAAAGAAGAATTATTCCTCCTTTTTTCCCTCCTCCTTCATCCTCCTCTCTTCTTGAATCTGTGTGTGTGGTCACGTGGAGCCGCGCCGTAAACATACACATGCAGATAAGAAGCGTACACATTCAAATAATCTGACACAAATAATTAGTGTCATACATCGCATAGCACAAGCAGTGTCTCACGGCGGGTCTGGCCTACGATTTCATAAATAAAGGTTTCTGGCCCCGATGTGCGGAGCGGTCGGAGACGATGGAATGATGATAGGAGCCGTAGAGGGATGAAGATGAAAACGTCTGTGCTGCTGACAATGCTGAACTGGCAGAAAAGCAAATAAAAGCCCCAATTCCTGAAGTGATACTAGACTTTGATAGAACATTTTAATCTAGTTTGCAATATTCCTTGATAACACAAAATGGTTCAAGCTCCAAAACCTAGCATCTTCATATCAGCGCTAAAATGCTCAAAATGCAGTTTTCCCGCAAATATACCAATGACTTGAAGTTGTGCAGTTAGCATTTGTCATCTACGGATGAAATTATAATCTCATCCCGCAGCAACCATAAGGTGCCAATTGTTAAGGCAAATATAAACCTCTTCTGCGCCTACGGCTCCAATAAAAGTTATGCGTGGCACTGATATATTCAGCCTGCACAGTCTCTCCTTAACTATGAATGGAGACGTTCAAGGTGCTTAGAGCCCTCAAGCTAACGCGGCTTCATTGAATCTATTACATGAATTGTTGCCTGTATTGGTTGGGACACTCTTGATTAGAATTTTCAAATCTCAATGAGGTTGTGATTAAATAAAGGTGAAGAAAGGCACTTGCCTCAAGTGTTCCCTGTATGGCTTTTTTTGTAAAAAAAATGGCATTCTAGAGATTCATCCTTGTGCAATTGCACTTAATTATTACCACACAATATAGCGTTCATGCTTCCAAATCGTGTTTTTTTTTACTGATGGTTTGGTGGTGGTTTGTCATAACTTGCTGTTATACTCATGCGTAAAGTGTATAGCTCCAGCTCGCAAATTAAATGTGTGTGACATTTGATCTCACACTCATTTTGAATAGTAGAATGTTGATTGTTAAAAAATATATAGCCGTGGACATTTTCACGCGGATGTTTGTATGTGCATGCATGTCTTTTCTTGTAGCTAAAGGCCAATTCCATTTCTATGAAATTAATTGAATAATCCCCGTGTACTTTGGCATGTCATTGAAAGAGGGAAATGGAATTTAGCCCCTTCCGTCCTGTGTATACATGTGTTCCATCTCCTCATTTCACCCGTGTCCATTTACACAGTCTTCTGTCCTCTAGGTTCCCCCCACACATGGTGCCCTCTCACCACAGTTTGCACGCCACGGGCATCCCACACCCAGCCATCGTCACATCCAACGTCAAGCAGGAATCCTCCCACAGTGACATCTCTCTCAGCTCGTGAGTAGATGCTTCTGCTGCCCCAAACACACGGTCCAGTCCCACACATCATGATTTAAAAAACCAGTCGTGAGTCTATCCCGCTCACCTCTCTCTGCCCTCTGCTGCTCCACAGGAAACAGTCAGACGCTAAAAAGGAAGAGGAGAAGAAGAAGCAGGTCCACATAAAGAAGCCTCTGAATGCCTTCATGCTCTACATGAAGGAGATGCGGGCCAAGGTGGTGGCTGAGTGTACACTGAAGGAAAGTGCTGCCATCAACCAGATCCTGGGCCGGAGGGTAAGACCCAACACTAAACACACAGCGACACCCTGTAATGGTCCAACTGAAGGGTTCATCACGGCGGATTCCGCATCCATCTTTCCTGCCGATTGTATTCCAGGCGAACGCAGTTCACAGCCTCGTAGAGTTAAACTCATTTCATTTACTTTCATTTTGAATTCATTGTAAAAACACTTCCTGTGTCTTGTCTGTGGCTTCACAGTGGCACGCCCTAACGCGGGAGGAGCAGGCCAAGTACTACGAGCTCGCCAGGAAAGAGCGACAGCTCCACATGCAGCTGTATCCCGGCTGGTCAGCACGAGACAACTATGTAAGTGTTTAAGTTTACAAGTCGTAACGGGCTGGTCTTTTCCCCTTTCACTAGGTGACATGGCCAGGAAGAGTTCTTTCTTTTGCTTTTAGCCTGAGAGATTACTTTCTTCTTCGAATTTTCTTTGGATATTTATATCTGAGACTGGTTAAATTGGCAAGCCCACCTTTTTATGACATATTTGGAACAAAGTCTGACCATGATGTTGTTTATATGAATCCTCTGTGAATGTGTTGCGGCTCAGACACTTTGTTCTGACACTTAAGTGCTCAGATTCTCATCAATTTTGTCCAGTTTTGGGATCAAGCTGAGAAATCTTCCAAAACAGAGGCTCGTCACGATGTCTAGATGTTCACAGAGCAGAGGAAAATAAGACAAAAGATTACAGAGAAAGAATAAAAGAGCAGAAAACAGAAAGAGGAGGGATGATTCTGAACTGGCCTGCAGTGGCTGTTACAAACCGGAGGGCAGAGACAGAAACAAAAGGCTGAGAAAGAGTGAATAAATAAGTAAACACAGAGAAGAGTCCTATTCTCTGTTTCATGTTTTGGGCATTCTGCAATATAATAACTAAGGTTCCTGTCTGTGTCTATTTTTTCTTTCTATTTTTTTGGCGGCTAACCAACAGGGGAAAAGGAAGAAGAGAAAAAGGGAAAAGCAGCAAGCAGAGAGCAATGGTAAGTGAGCTGCAATTATCTCTCATATTAGAAGAGCCCCATCATGTGTCAGGCAGATGTGACATCTTGCAAGATAAAAGTCAAGCTAGTTTTTTTTTGTGTTATGTTTTTTTTTGAGTGTGTGTTATTGTGCCTGGCTTTTTTCTTTCTTTTTTTTGTATAGTTATGCTTCCCAATGCAATATTTAAATGGTAGAGTTGCTTGTAATACCCCCCCTTGCCCCATTTCCCCCCAGCCTTCCCCAGCTAATAACAACTGAATATGCATGACCCCCCCCACACTCCTCCTCACCTCCCCTCTTGACACCCCCCTCCCCACTTTGCCCCTTAGCGTTCTGGTATTGTGATATGTATGTTTTGAGAATGTGAAGTTGAAGCATTGTGAGAGCCATTCACTTTGCTAGTGTTGTGTGCGTGGCTCTATTTGATAATGCCTGTGCCCTGCAGATAGACTGCACTACAGTACTGTGTGTGTGTGTGTGTGTGTGTGTGTGTGTGTGTGTGTGTGTGTGTGTGTGTGTGTGTGTGCTTGTTGGACTGCCCCTTTGCTTGCTTTCATGCATGCTTTTATATCAACATCAGAAAAATCACTTACATCTTAAAATTAAGGAGGTTTGCTTATTCTATGATTTATCCATTTTTATTCTTATGATTCATATTCTTCTGATCATATTGTGAGGAGCAATGGCGACTTGTTATTATGTATTTTGCGCTCGTTTGGTGACGGATTTCTTCTTGAAGGCCTCTCTATCTGTTCTTTTTTTTCAGAACACAGAGAATATTTTCCAAACCCTTGCCTTTCACTCCCTCCGATTACAGGTGCTAATGTCATTTTGAGTCTTAAATTACTAACTTGTTTTATTATTATTTCTTCTCTTTTTCTTAATGTATATTATATTTGATCAAATGATGTGCAATATTAGGCAGGTTTAAAAAATATATATATATATAAATCTAAATATACTCTTGCTGCTTGTTTGCTGTTTCCCTTTCTCAAAATGTTGCTATTGTTTATTCAACTTCAAACTAGATTATATTTAATTTAGTTAAACTCAATTTACTCATGTTGCTCATTAGTCTAGAGCGTTTTCCGTATTTTGGCACAATTACCATGCAGTATGCCCGAGGAACTGATTATATGAAGTTAAGTTACCATCGTGGAGTATGACCTGAAGGATGTAATGTCAGGGTGAACCTCCTTAATCTGTACGCTTCAGTAGCTGCAGTTCCCTTTAGCGCCGTCTCCTCAACCAAGACCTGGTCTCAATCCCTCCGCCACAATATTCTGCTGTCACTCGGCTGTAATTCTGATAACCACACAGTTACTGGTCTGAGCTGACTGGGGACTGGTAGTTTTTCTGCAACAGACAGCCAGTGTTGATGCTGTTTGATGCCAGGTCTAAGGAGTAGATTCCCTCTTTAAACCTTCCCCTGGCTATAGGGCTAACTCATGACTGTGCTGCTTCTTTTTTTTGCAGTCGGCTCCTGCTGCCTAGTTATACCACCTTTAACCGTGTCTTTTTAAAACCATAGTGCACTGATAACACCCAGCAGTAAATAATCCAACCTGCGTTTGCTCCATTTAGTATTCCCTCTCGACTAAATAAGCATCTTATCTTCACCTTTAACTCCAGTCAGAATGTAGGTTACTAAAAGCAATTGTTTCTATATTAATGTCCTGATTTTATAATTTGCATGCATTTTGATTTTACTAATGTCTGAAACACACTAATTGTGTTCAGCCCTGTCTTTAAAGGCACACTTGAGAATGGCTTTTGGGGTGTTTTTTTGGGAGGGGGGCGATTTCTTGCACAATGAGCCAAGCTTCATAGATTCACTGTTACTTGTTTTTTTTTCCTCTTTATTTCTCTCCTCTTTTTGATTTCTGTTCCTTATTGTTTTTGGTTTTGGTTCTTTTATCTCCTCTCTCTGCTGGCTTCCCCTCACTGTTGCGGCATCAGACCTGAGCGCTCCTAAGAAGTGTCGAGCGCGCTTTGGGCTCGATCAACAGAATAACTGGTGTGGCCCGTGCAGGTGTGTATGGTGTGTGCTTGCACTGGCCAGGGCCAGGTGAAGGCTGTGCAACGTTACACTGGGACTTCCTCCTTCGCTCTTTGCTGCTGCCGCCTCTTCTTCCTCTTCTCTCCCCTCCCTCTGTCTGTCCTGCCAGGCTATCGTGACCTCTCAGCTTCCTCCAGCCACGCCCTGCCGGTCTATCTTTAGGTTCCCACTATTTGATTTTTTACTCTCTTTTTTTACCTACCGTATGGGTTGAAGGGTGTTAACAGCATATGCTAGAATGTTTGTATGAATGGTGCCTGTGCGTATGTTTTGATGAGAAAACATTCTACAGGGGTTTCATTGCAGGATGTACAGTACAATAAGCCTCACTGACATTGGTCAGAAATCCTAAACTGGCAGGTCGGGGCTTGGAGGATCTGGAGCCTGATGGCTTGTTCAATATGGAGGACATCCCAGTGTTGCCAGCCTAAACCTAAGCCCTGGCTACATGTTTTTGTCTGTGTAATGACGTGTCCATTTTGTTTTTTCTTTCTTTTTCTTTTGTTATTTGTCTTTGTGTGTATGTTTGTGTCTACCTCTTTGGCTAACAGATGCAAATACCCCAAAGAAGTGTCGTGCCTTGTTCGGGCTTGACCAGCTGAGTTTATGGTGCAAACCATGCAGGTATAACTGCTGTAGAACCAATGGGAGGAAGACATCCACAATGAGCAGCTTCTTCTGCTTGATTATTTGCTCAGATATCCCTCTCAAACGTGTTTCCATCATTGTGGTAACAGATGGCAAACTGCTCTGCTCCTTTTCCTTAATGAGGAGCTTCCTGCTATAAATTCCCTCACAGCAATTCTTCCTCATTGAACTCGGTTCAAGCCCAGTGGCAGAAAATGGATTTCTAAATAAGATTACTGAATACTTAATCTCAACAAAAACAACGTGCTGCCAGATCACGGTTTCCGAGTGTAATTTGGAGGAAAAAAAACATCTCAATTACAATCTGACTTGTTTCCGGTTGAAATCCATTTTCTCTCTATGTCATGTATGTTCTAATTGGCGTCCTTTGAATAACAATGTAATGCTTACAAATTAAGCCCTGCTTTCTCTGAGGCCCTGCTCAGTGACACTCTTTTCTGTGCCCTCTTCCTCCTCCTTCTCCACCTCTTCTTCCTCCAAACTCCTCTTCAATAACCCTTACTTAGTCCCTACCTGTTGTCTTTCTGTTCTGACACAAGCAGTCTTTGAATTGGGAATATTTTCATGGTAGGTATTTGTTTCTGCTCAGTAATACCCTTCTATGTGTCTGGCTTGCACCACACCCTGCCCCACCTCTTTCTTGACACCCACCATCGCAACACATTGTTTGTTTTCCGCTGTTATACGTTTCATTTGTATCGTTTTAATCGTTTACATGGGGCGGCTTTAAATCAAAATTTAGTCTGACTATTTTGGAATTTTGCCGCACTTTGCGAGAGGTCGCTCTTAGCCGTTCATAAGCCTATTTTAAAGGACAGCTCTTAGTTTTTGTCACAACTACAAATGTGCTGAATGTCTCAAAATAATTTGACACATCACCGAGACTATCTACGTATTGAAATGTTCTTTTAAATAAGAAGGGCATCACAATCGCCCCACCTCCTCCACACAGTCGGCCATTGTTGGCGATTCCACTTGGCTCTCTTATTCCCCTCCCGGCTGGAACACACATTATCAAAAACACTACATTATTCCCCATAACAATAACAGCAGATCAGGAGATCAGGAGGGTGGACAGCGCGATAATTCCGTCTTCCTTTTCGGAGCCGAGAGGTTAAAAGTTCTCTCTGGGCTCCATTTCCTAAAAGATGCATCTGGTGTAATTTCCCCCGAGACGGAAAAATCAATAACGTACACAGGCACATACTATGAATCGATATGTCTGTTTAAAAAATGGATATTAGCTCATTTGTTGCAGTTTGACAGACAGTTATCCAGAGCACGATGTCTATGTAGTGGCAAATGATACCTTTTCACGGCCGGTCGATGCTCCGCAGCACCCAGCGCTGCAGTATCAGTGTAGAAAGCACTAAAAGCCGTATCCCCGCTCTTTTCTAGACTTTTCTAGTGTTCTATACTGTCTGGTGTTGTTTGCCTGTACTGTCGAGTTATTCGGGAAATGCATGCTTGTCTTTCACCCTAGCATGAGATCAAGCTTTCGTGAGCCCTTTTTCATGTGATTTGTCGATGTCCCTCATCCTTCTCATTCTCAGTAGTCGGCTCTCTTTGTTTGTAGACTTTCCCCCTTCAGAATTACAGGAAAAGGTTTGATTTGACAACCTTAATTGAACAGTAGATCAGCCTCATATGGTCCAAAAGCCCCACTCTTTCTTTTATTTAAACACCTTAGTCTTCTTTTTGCCTACTCCCTGTCCCGGTGAGTCTTAACTACTAATACTTCACGGCCTCCAGGCATCCTCGTGATAGAATGGAGAGCTGAGAGAGGGGTCACTGCCAGGGTCAGGGTAAAGATGAGGTGGGCAGAGGCTTCGCAGCAGAGTCGCCGCAGACAAATGCAACAATCCCCTTCCCTCCCATCTCCCCCCTCCCCTGCCCTCCCATGCTCGTTCATCGGGGTTCCACTGAGCGCAACGGGTCTGGCCTCAGGACTCAGCAGGCAGGGGGAGGGTCCCGACCTCGGGCGGGAATGCAAACATGATGCCTTGACCCCTCGCGCACACACACTTGTGTCTGTGGGGCAGATGCGGAGTAGTGTGGATCTTGTTGACTTTTTTTTGCCTCGTATCCAAACTCCGTCCCCTCAGGAGAAGAGAGAGTAGGGCCAGATAGAGGTAGACGAGCGAGACAGGTCCAGTAACCTTGTGTTGCTGGAGAGAACAGGCTGATCCCCAGCTGTAGCTATAAGAAAGGCTGAGTTTACATCCAGAGAGCAACCACCGCTACATCTAATCTTCTCTCCTCATCGCCATCATCCTCTCTGTCTGTGCTTTTCATTTCCCAGCCGCTTCACCTGTGATCTCTCCTTCATGTCTGTCCTGTCTGATGGTTTAGTATTTGGATAATTGACTGTCATTTCTACCACCTTTTGGTCTTAGCACGAGCTACTTAAATGCACCCGCAAACTACGACATGTTATGTAAAACCAGTTTCAAATAACGATTTTTCGAAATTTCAAATAAAAAAAAAGGCAACGGTGCATTTAAGTGAGCAACAGTTCTTAGAGGCAATGCAGTTTGAAGATGCGATGCTAAACAATGCTCTCTTTCTCTCGTCTTGTCCCTCAGGAGAAAAAAAAAGTGCATTCGCTACATCCAAGGTGAAGGCAGCTGTGCCAGTCCTCCCTCTACGGACGGAAGCTTACTAGACTCCCCCCCCTCCTCCCCCTCCTCAGTGGTTCCCTCCCCCTCCTCAAAAGAGTCCAATCCTCAGACTGAACAAATGCAACCTCTCTCACTGACTATGAAACCGGCCCACCAGCCACTCCACCACCCGCACCGCCTGGCTGGGCCTCCACCGCCATCTTTGGTTCAGCTGGAAAACTCTGCTGCAGCTAGGAAAACGCCCGGCGCCTCCTCCCACAACGGAGCCCTGGAGCATGGTGACGTCTCATCCTCGCGGCAGCCGGGCTCTTCTGTGGCGTCCTCAATGGCCCGGCCCTCAGCATCGCTGTGTCATTCCCACTCGCTCCTCTCCTCCACGGGCCCCCAGCCTCTGTCGCTAGTGACCAAGTCTATAGAATAGTCTACCCTATTCTTCTCCTCTTTTCTATCTCTGCCCACACACATACATACACACAAACACATGCGCGCGCACACACACTTCTAGGCTCTCTCTCTGCTATATTTCACTTGCTGTCGGTTCATTTCTCTTTATGTTTCTGTGCCATGAGGCTTTGAAATTTAGTTTTTGTTTTATTGAAGTTCATTGGTCAATATTTGACCCATCATTATCAAAAAAGAAAATCGAATTATTATAAAGAAATGATACAATGAGCTGTAGTATAGCTTTGTGAATCTGCCAAAATTTTTATGGATTTTGTTTTGTCTTTTTTGTAGTGTTAAACAGTGCAAACAGAAAAATTATCTAGTTCAACTTCAAAAATGTTTAAAAGACGGATATAAAAAGGTAGGCTAGATTATTCAATGAGCCCTTTTCTTGAAAGAGTTGGTTCTCCTTCTTTATTTGTATTAAATACGAGCTTGCGAACCAATCATTTGACATCTGTTCAAACTCTAGGAGGGCATGAGGCTGGCGGCGACACCTCTTCGAGGAACAACTTTAATTGTGATGTTACTTGTTCTTGTTTAAATGTACAGAATATTGGGGAGGGGGGATTACTGTGTTAAATATGCATTCTTCCACTGCGTTGTCTTTTTTCTTTGTTGTTTACCTTTGGGGCGGAGTCAGGCAAGTTGGGTGGGCTTGAGGGGAGGTCGGGGTGGGAGGGTTGAGGGTTATTAAATTCAAAATGTCACAACGCTAGGACCAGTAGTATTTATTGCTTTAGAGATTGCTTGTTGTATCTTGTATGTGTCTCTTTTTGACTTTTTTTTTCTTAATACATTGTACAAATATTTTTTCTTAAGGTAAGCGACTTATATATGAATGATCCATTTTTACAAGGAGGTTTTAAAAGGCAAATCTTTTGTTATTGATTTCTTTCCTCGCTGAAAAACCTGGATTCCACTCAGTGTAATGTGTAGATCTCATGAACAGAAGTATGCACAACTTCATTTCAAGAAATGCGTCTATAAGCCATTTTACAAAAAGAAGAAAAGAAAACTTGAAACAAGACAGTGGGTGCCGTGTCTTCAGTAGTTGGAAAAGTGTCTAAAGCCCTTCTTTTTTATTGCACAGTCACATCTCTCAGACTGTAGATTCGTGTACAGATTTTCCGTGCCAAATTTTGTGATAATTTTCTCTGCCCCTCTAAACCACGCTGTAGGGATCCTTTTTTTTTTGTCGTTTTTATTTTTATTTCGATACCATTCTTTGCTGTGACGTTACATAGATTGCTATGTATGTAGTATAAATGTTGCTATAACAAATGTGTTTGGTAGCAAATTGTCAAATATAAAAATTTAAACTTAATAAAAAGGCGGACATCATACTGTATAAACCCACAAGGGCCAAATTATGTATATTAGGAAGTTCATAAAAAAACTATTAAATACAAAAAAATACACAAACTGCCACTTTTAAGTACACTACTACATATAGGTAGATAGAAAAAATAGGCATGTTGATGTTGCAAGAGGCTGTAAAAAAAGCTACAAGAGAACCATCCACTCGGTGCCATTGTAGTTGACATGACGCGACTGTAATCTGTCGATTTCTTCTCTGGTTTATTAAGATGCTAATGATAAATAGTTTGAATGTTTCCTTAACGGCTGTGATGTTCCTGTTCTATTTTATGCTCTTATCTTTTTGTTTGTTTGTTTTTCCTGTTATTTTAAATGGTTCCAAAACCATGTTTTTTTGTAATGAATAAATGTTTATGCTGTACAGTCTCTGTAGCATGCAGTTCTGTATTAATAAAAGCAACTTAGTATGTGCACATTTGTGTCCTCCTTTTATTTGGAAAATTGCAACAGCATCTCGGCAAGTAGCTCTTATTCAGCTTCAATTGTCCTGTAGGTCATAACAGAGTCACGAAATAATACCGGTCATTAAGATGCCTTGAAGTAATAGTCTAATAGAGATTAATGCCATTATAATTAAACATTATAAATACTTTATCAGGTGTCATGAAATGCAATTCGCTGCAACTATATTCAAACCCAGCAACCTTGTAAACAGAGTGCACGCAGCATTACTAATGTAAGCACCAACGGGTAGCAAGACATAATCAATGAGAAGGTCATCGTAGTCGCAACTCTAATTGTCTAAAATGTAATGCAAAAAGTTCAGACAGAGGAACTTTTAGAACAGTTCAGCTCAAGTAACTCCACTGTTTTCACTACTTTGTGTTTGCACACATGGAAACTGAACACCACGCTTCATATGAACTATTCTAAGTGCAGCTTTCAACCAATTGAACACTCAGTATTCCACTTCAGGATTAAGAGTTTGGCTCAAGTGTTTTCTTGACTCCAGACTCCAGATCCTCAGCAATTTCCATTTTATTGGTTATTTTAAATATAAACCTTTTTCATGGTGTGAATATTTACTCTGACATCTGTGGAATTTTTTAAGTGAACATTGACTTTATCAGCTAAAAGAGAATGCTGTCTCCTCTTTGCAGGAGACATCTGATACAAGCGAATTCCCCTCAATCTCTATCTATGTTCAGTCTGCTGGGAAATCAAGAATTTAGATAACAAAACAAACTGGAATATACACTCACCTAAAGGATTATTAGGAACACCTGTTCAATTTCTCATTAATGCAATTATCTAATCAACCAATCACATGGCAGTTGCTTCAATGCATTTAGGGGTGTGGTCCTGGTCAAGACAATCTCCTGAACTCCAAACTGAATGTCAGAATGGGAAAGAAAGGTGATTTAAGCAATTTTGAGCGTGGCATGGTTGTTGGTGCCAGACGGGCCGGTCTGAGTATTTCACAATCTGCTCAGTTACTGGGATTTTCACGCACAACCATTTCTAGAGTTTACAAAGAATGGTGTGAAAAGGGAAAAACATCCAGTATGCGGCAGTCCTGTGGGCGAAAATGCCTTGTTGATCCTAGAGGTCAGAGGAGAATGGGCCGACTGATTCAAGCTGATAGAAGAGCAACTTGGACTGAAATAACCACTTGTTACAACCGAGGTATGCAGCAAAGCATTTGTGAAGCCACAACACGCACAACCTTGAGGCGGATGGGCTACAACAGCAGAAGACCCCACCGGGTACCACTCATCTCCACTACAAATAGGAAAAAGAGGCTACAATTTGCGAGAGCTCACCAAAATTGGACAGTTGAAGACTGGAAAAATGTTGCCTGGTCTGATGAGTCTCGATTTCTGTTGAGACATTCAGATGGTAGAGTCAGAATTTGGCGTAAACAGAATGAGAACATGGATCCATCATGCCTTGTTACCACTGTGCAGGCTGGTGGTGGTGGTGTAATGGTGTGGGGGATGTTTTCTTGGCACACTTTAGGCCCCTTAGTGCCAATTGGGCATCGTTTAAATGCCACGGCCTACCTGAGCATTGTTTCTGACCATGTCCATCCCTTTATGGCCACCATGTACCCATCCTCTGATGGCTACTTCCAGCAGGATAATGCACCATGTCACAAAGCTCGAATCATTTCAAATTGGTTTCTTGAACATGACAATGAGTTCTTTGTACTAAAATGGCCCACAGTCACCAGATCGCAACCCAATAGAGCATCTTTGGGATGTGGTGGAACGGGAGCTTCGTGCCCTGGATGTGCATCCCACAAATCTCCATCAACTGCAAGATGCTATCCTATCAATATGGGCCAACATTTCTAAAGAATGCTTTCAGCACCTTGTTGAATCAATGCCACGTAGAATTAAGGCAGTTCTGAAGGCGAAAGGGGGTCAAACACAGTATTAGTATGGTGTTCCTAATAATCCTTTAGGTGAGTGTATGTCTTATCAGGTAAAGTGTTTGTTCAAAATAGTACATTAAGAAATCTTTCTATACTGTGTATATTTTCTGTATTAGAAAATCTAATTCTACTCCGCACATTACATTATAACGTCCTCCTAGAGAACTGCAAACTCATGTTTTCTCTCTGTCGTGTCGTTTTACCAGCATTCGAGTGCTCCTGGGATAATTTACAGTCACTACAGTGGCTCTTCCCCCTTTTAAACAGATGTATCAGTGAGGCAAGTGTCCCATTTTTTATTTCAATTTACAGCCGTATGTTGTCTGTCTAAATCTTAAGAACACAAACGGACTGACTTCAGTTCACAACGTGCTTCTAAATGCATCTCATAGTAGCTTGTGTGACCGCTTGTGATGACATGTTATGCTCAGTTTGGATTCCATCTATAGGAGGAATCACCAACTACTGACAAACAGGAAGCGCTACACACCTGAACAAGGCCATCCAAACAGAGCGGAGGATCATGATCAATATTTGGTACTCTTTGTCCGCCATGGATGGAGGGTATGAAGCACAGGCAAATTAACTGTTGTGCTAAATGCACAGTACATATTTAAGGAGTGGTGTGGGATCGATTTATGTTCACACTGTAACTCATTTCAGTTCAATATTCGCTCAGACCAGCACCTTTGGAGCTGGAGGAGATTCAGCAACTTGCTGATGAACACTTAGACAAGGCTGCTGACAAAGGGGCATGTTCATTATCTTCTGTGTGTATTATGGCTGTCCCTTGGCCATTTGTATTCTGACATCAACACATTCAGCACGTCAAAACCGCTCATAGGTCGTTGGATGCTTTATCATAGTTATGATTTAATTTAGCTATGAGAGTTCTATCAGTAGGTATGTCAGGGATTTCGTGTACACATTTTCTGTATTAGACGCAGGCGTTACATTGCAGTCAAAGCAAGCTTGTTTGGGTTGGTCTCCTTTTTCAAGATGTTCTCAATGGATCAAGAAAACAGTCTCTGATTGTACATGCTGGCGAGTGAGTGCATCATTTTAATGGATTCACTCCGTACGCTGAGGAGAGCAGCATGGATTTATTTTCATTAACTTATTATTAAGTTTGCTAAAGTCTACGAAGCATCCAAGCAAACAATGAAAAAAGCAATAACGTGTTGCTGAAATACAGCGTGTGGGTGTTTTACTCGAACAGGGCCATGATGTATAGACCGTCCTCTAGTGAAGAACCCAAAGCAAGAAGAAGTGAAACCAGGGGGATGGGTTCAGTTCTCATCAAGCGGACGCGGGACTCTTTTTTTGTTCCCTTTGAGTGTATACAATAAATTTAATGCATTTGTGGGGGCTATACCCTTGAACTATAAACCATTAGACTCGCGACGTATAACACGGGAGCGTCTATGGCGGTTCTAATTTATTTCAAGAAGCAGGAAAGGCATTGTGTACCTGAGTAAAGAAATGACATGTTTTGATGTCACTGTACATGGAGGAGCAATGTTGAAGGCCATCGCTGCAGGCAAGCATACAAATCAGAAAACATTGCAGAACATTAAATAGGTTAAAAAAAAACATGGATGTTATTAAAAAAAAGAGATGTATGTATGTATGTATGTAAGAGACCCCTGACCCTGATCACTGTAGTGGAAGAAATTGAAAGGTTGAAGGAATGGCCGCAGCGTATACAGTACATTAGAGCATCTACAGCATCTCCTTGGCTGAAGATGAAAATGCAACATATTTTCAGAACAACTTCATATTCACAGATGTATGTTGTGTCCTCCATAATGACATTCCCCTCTTCACCCCAAATGAGTGTATTATGAAGTTAAAAGAAAAGAGGAAAGAGGGTTACTGTTCGGTTTCTGTGTGCAGGCGAGTTCTCGGAGGTGCTCTTTGTTTTGGCTGCTTTGTGTGAAAGGACTCGAAGCGCTCTTCATGCAAAAAATTTAATTGCATGGATAGTTCAAAAGAACATATTAAAATAAACTCCAATGAATTGAGACTCTGCTGCGACCTTCATCAGGGAGGAGAACATCCTTATTCACTCCTCATGCACGTTGATACGCTGCTCCCTAAAGAGGACTCGGCCAACAACATTCATTGGTTCAAAAAGCACTTAAGAAATTGTTTGGGAATTGGAATACTGAGCCAGTGCCGTTTGTGATGCTCTTGACCGTATCTCATGATCTTAAGATTTAACGTGTGTGTCCAAGGATGAACTGGGGTCAATCTATTTTTTTTGCTGGATTGTAGGAAAAAAACACAGAGTTAAAGGATTCTTAGGTCATGTCAATACTTATTATGGTTTCGCACTTTGGAGAAGAGGGTGAGAAAGAGGAGATCAACAATGAGATGATGGTAAAAAAAAAAAAAACACACGGTACAGCAAGGTCTGAGTGTTCCCAATGATGTGTTGTTTGCTCAAACAGTGGTGTGAAAAAATAAGTTAAATCAGAGAGCCATGGTGCAGGTAAAAGACCTTGTGGGATTATTTTAGAAGGTTATTTTAGGAAGTGGAGTAAAGCATTCATTATCAGACTCACAGCCAAGAACTGATGCACAAAGTGCAGAATGTGGCCAATTTTTTTTTTTTTTGTAAATGGAATTACATTTACATCTGTTGCTACATGTTTGCAATATATATATATTTATATATATATATAGTTTCTATATGAGGTTTGAAAAGAAGAAGAAAAAAAATCCTGCTCTTAATTCGCTCTCGAGTTAACACCACATAACTCTTGAATGGCAGGAGCCTGTAAAAGGAAAAGCAATTTGCCGTTAGAACTGTCAGTGGTTACTTATTCTCATATTTAATTAGTTTTGACGCTGAAAACAACTTGTCTATATATACATTGTTGGCGATTTGAATACATACTAATGAGTAACCTGTAGACTGAATGTGCTCTTTTTTTCAAAACAAATTTTTGAAAGAATCAGAAACACTCTTTATTCAGTAACAATTGTCCTCTAACCTTGAAGAACAAAATGATGAACATGAAAGGTGGGCATTTTGAGCGATTTTCTCTTTCCTCCAATATGAAAGAGCCTCTTTTATCTAAGAAATAACTAAGGGTTACTACACAAGGGAAATGTTGGTACAATTTGGAGCACAATACTTTCCCATAAGGACTATCCTGTGGCGTGCCAGTAACAAGGCCATCTTTAATCAGAACTATTTTGGACCCATTAAGGCCATATTGTGTGTATTGCACAACAATAGATTCTGAAAAAAGGGACAATGAAAGCAGCGTGTGAGTACACAGAGGAGAGGAATAAGCAACAGAGAGTGAAGGGATGTTCCATCAGAGAACATTTCAGCAATTCAGACCACAACATGGAGAGCCTTTTTTAAAATATTTTTCAGCTTCAGTCTCTCTCTCTTAATCCTGCTGTTCTCCTTTAAAATCAAATGCCACAACATCTGATGTGTGAAACCAAGTCAAGCAGTGGCAACAGTTGATCAACAGCACAGAGAGAAGAAATACACAATATCCATCGTGTTCCTTACATTATGCTGCATGAACGGACATTAAAAGCACCCTCACATGTATGATCAGTTTATAGCTATGACTAGACAACAATGTGACTGTTATCTGGTCACCGAGCAGGTCAAATAATGCAGTCTCAATGGAAAGGAGATCATTTATATAACCCATCAGTAATATAAATAATGATTCATTATTTATTATAAATTCAGTGTAGTTTCCAAATAGAAACAAGGATATTTGACAAACAAAACATATATTATTGAAACAATGGTTTTGCTTTATTTGGTTACAAGAAAAACAGAAAAGTATAACAGAGACATTCTTTTGCTTGTATTGCCACGGACATACAGGTATGACTGTTTGTTCCAGATAAAAGTAGCTGTCGACTATAAACTGGACAGGTTTAAGAAGCTGCGCGTGCTCTCGCTATCATCGATCAGTTTTTAGCAGACAATCACTTTTTGACATGGCACCTGTCCTTCATGGGCCAGCTTCACCAAGGCGTATGGAGGACAATATGTAAAAGGAGAGAGGCTGGAGGAAAACCACAGAAAGAACAGGAGTTTCTCCTGAATTATGAGCTCAGTCAGAGAGAGAAACACAAACACATGGTTGCTGTGTCTTTTGCTAGCTAGCTAGTATAATTCACCTGCATGATGCAATGTGAAAATGAAAGACTTGTGAGAAAGAACATTGTGTTTTATATCCCTTTTGTTATACTTTTCCCAATGTTATTGTCAGGGGAAATCAATGCCACCTGTGGATGAACACTCAGTAACAGCGACAAGTGTACAGGCCAATCAGCAACATCAGGAAGAAAGAAAAAGATAGTAACAGGAGGTCAACAGCTGGTAATAAACACAACACTCACAAGTAGTGTAATATTGTAGACAAAACTAAGTTATATAGAAAACGAACCAGCTTGCATCGATACATATTCTCCTGCTTAAATATTGTTTGTTCGGGTAATAATCTGTGTGTGTAACACACCTTTCAGGAGGTGCATTGATATGTTTATTTGTGGGTATATAGGCTATTGCTTATGTATAGATTGAATTGACTGATTGATTGAATTGTTCTACCACTGTATCTGGCAGGAGCAAAGTTATGCCTAACTTTAAACCTGAATATAATTCAAACGGGCGAGTTATATCAAAGTCAACCTCATCCCCCTGTTGAGTTGACATGGAGGAGGATACTAGCTATGGAGACCAAAACTGTTTATTGAACCAGGCTGAAAACATGGTTATTTCTGCGCTCAAATAAAAGGCATTTTAACATCGTGGCCTCTGGGGATTGACTCGCTGGATCGAGTCAGCCTCAAGTAGCCACTTGAGGAACGGCAGTTTCTGGCACTTCTGCGTTGGCTTGCTGCTTGTCTGGAAACAAGTGTTGTGTGAGTGACTTTTTTCCTGAAGCAAAATGCATAGGCTACAACTATTGCCAGCATATCTGTTATTTAATTTTTTTTTTATTATAGGCAGATGGCGGATCCCAATGTCAAAGACATTTGTAATGAAGTGTTTCCTAAAAAAACTCACTTTCATACAAGCTTAATTGTAAAATGATTAATTAATAACAACATTGGCGTATTGCAATGTGAACTTTTAGGTGCATACAGCCAACTAATATACCAGAGTATGTAGAACAGGATCTGGTCCTTTATTAGTCTGGAATACACTTTGCAGAGTCAATGCTAACTATAAATATAATTCAGTCAAGAACACTGTCGTCATAGACAAATGGTTATACTTGGCGGTGGTGGCTCTGCTCTTAAAATGCTCCCTAGATTCACCAAGCAGCTCCCAACCACAACAGGGAGCACCCTGTGTGTACAGGAATGAGCCCAAAGTAAGACTTTGAATACCATTTCAACCAATCCTATGCAAGCCTCTACCCTTTTTGAACTAAACAGAGTGGAGGCTGGCCAAGCTTTGCCAGCAGCACGGTCTGTAGCAAGGATCAGGGAAGAGGGAGTCATATTTGAATGGACCGCCTTGAGGGGAGAGTGGGCTGTGATTGGTGTGTGACCGATTAGAAACAAGGATTCAATCAGCTGGCTGTTAGCTTGTTACAGCCGGGGGCGTGTGATGTCCTGCATGAACTAATACCATGCTTCATCTATAGTATAGTATGTCATAGGAAATGTCCTAAAGAAATCATAGTATAGTATGCCCTAAAAATATAATTATATATATATATATATATATATATATATATATATATATATACATACAATAGTTTACCATGAAAATGTCAATAAAAATGTCATTCTAATATGGTATGATATACAAATCCCATACAGTATGCCATAAAAGAATCATATACCATGTCATCATTAATGCCATGAGAAATGCCATAAGCCGTAACATGTAATTAAGAATGTCATACTATATAATTAATATCATAGCATGTTATAAAATAATGTATAATGTATAATGAATAAAGTATTATATTTTGCCATATAAATATATTTTTAAATATAGCATTCCATCTGTGAAAAGGGCCTATATGATCACATATAGACGTACACACACTGCGTGCGTGCGTGCTTGTGTGCATGCGTGTCTGTCTCTGGTTGCCAGGGTGATTGGGGTACCAGGGTGGAGGGGCAGACATCTTAAGAAAGATTAGAGGAGATGGTGTTTTGTACAAAGCTACATGTCAAAGCCTGCCTCCCAGTCAAAAGCCATGAGTCCATCGACAAAATATTATTATCGACAGAGAGATGTCATTAAAATGTCAGAGTATATAGAATGCCATAAAAACGTATCACAGAGTCGGTCATAGAATAGTATGCCATTAAAATGCCATACAAAATGTCATAGTCTAGTATGCCATAACATATCGTAAAAAGGCTTAGTATAGTGTGTCATAACAAATATCATACAATGTTTCATAGTATTATATGTCATGAGAAAGACGTAATTATTTCGTATCATACAGTATTAGAGTATATCATAAAAATGCCATGGGATAGTATCCTATAAAGAATATCATAGTTTATAGTTTGGCAATGTCATAAAAAAGCTATAGAATATAAATAAATTGCCATAAATTAGTGTCATAATATAATATGCCATTAAAGTGTCATAAAAAACTGTTATTGTGCTATAAAAATGCCATTAAATATGTCATAATATGGTATGCCAAACAAATTCCATACAAACTTCTAATTATTGTATGTCATAAAAACATTCATAGCATTGTATGCCCTAAAAATTGCTGCAGTATAGTATGACACATAAAAGTAATAACACATGTCAGCGTGTAGTATATCTGAAAGGTCATAGAAAAGGTCACGATATAACATGTCATAAAATCGTCATAGAAAATATCATAGCATAGTACACCGCGTTCCACATTATTAGGCAAATTGTATTTAAGGGTCATAAACATTCATTTTTTGGTTTTTCAATGAAACTCATGGATGGTATTGTGTCTCAGGGCTCTCAGGGTGTCTCAGGGCTATTTGGATGATTTCAATCATCCAAATAGTAATAATAATAATTAGTTTGCCAGGTGAGCCCAATCAAAGGAAAACTACTTAAGAAGGATGTTCCACATTATTAAGCAAGCTACATGTTTCAGGCAAAATGGGGAAGAAAAATGATCTCTCTGCTGCTGAAAAGCGGCAAATAGTGCAATACCTTGGTCAAGGTATCACAACATTGGATATTTCCAAAAGAATTGCGCGTGATCATCGGACGGTGAAGAAATTTGTCACCGATTCACAGCACAAGCGGGTTCGTTCAGACAAAGGCAAAATAAGGAAGATTTCTGCCAAACAAATGCATAGGGTTAAGAGAGCAGCCACTAAAATGCCATTGAATAGCAGCAAACAGGTGTTTGAAGCCGCTGGTGCCTCTGGAGTCTCGCGAACTTCAAGATGTAGGATGCTCAAGAGGTTTGCAAGTGTCCTTAAACCTGTTATCCGGCCACCCCTAAACCAAGCTCATAAGCAAAAAAGGTTGCAGTGGGCTCAGGACTACATGAAGACTAACTTTCAAACTGTTTTGTTTACGGATGAGTGCCGTGCAACCCTTGATGGTCCTGATGGATGGAGTAGTGGATGGTTGGTGAATGGCCACCATGTCCCAACAAGGCTGAGACGTCAACAAGGAGGTGGCGGAGTCATGTTTTGGGCCGGAATCATGGGGAGAGAGCTGGTAGGCCCCTTCAGGGTCCCTGGCGGTGTGAAAATGACCTCGGCAAAGTATGTAGAGTTTCTGACTGACCACTTTCTTCTGTGGTACAAAAAGAAGAACCGTGCCTTCCGTAGCAAAATCATATTCATGCATGACAATGCACCATGTCATGCTGCAAAGAATACCTCTGGGGCATTGGCTGCTATGGGCATAAAAGGAGAGAAACTCATGGTGTGGCCCCCATCTTCCCCTGACCTTAACCCTATTGAGAACCTTTGGAGCATCATCAAGCAAAAGATCTATGTGGGTGGAAGGCAGTTCACATCCAAGCAGGTGCTCTGGGAGGCTATTATGGAATCCTGCAAAGACATTAAAGCAGAAACTATCAAAGAACTCACAAGTTCAATGGATGCAAGAATTGTGAAGTTGATATCAAAGAAGGGGTCCTATGTTAACATTTAACTTGACCTGTTAAGATGTTTTTGATTCAAACTTTTCTTGATTTCAGTAAATATGACCTCCTAATGCTGCAAATTCAACAAATGACAATTTTTTGTTCTTTACAACCTATAAAATATCTTGAAACTCTGAAATTCTGAAATTCTGCATAATAATTTGGAACACTGCATTTTGAGTTTTTTATTTTTGAAAAAAATACTGTTATCATTAGGAGGTTTGTTCAATAGAATTTGACTTATACTCTAACAGTTGATGACTTGAAAATGATACTGACTGACTGCATTACTATTTAGGAAAATCGGAGCAAAGTGTAATTTGCATAATAATGTGGAACGCGGTGTATTCTGTAAAAATGTCATAGAAAATGTCATAGTACATTATGACATAAGAAATCTCATTAAAATGCCCAAAACAGCTATGCAGAGAAAATAGGACTGAAATGCATTTGGAAAGCCAGAAACCTTGACAAGTCACCATTAGGTCACATTAAGGTCACCCTATGGATGATCTACAGAAATATACTGTTAGGTTTACTTACAGTCTGATCATATTCAAATGTATTTATTGGCCAGATGTTAACAGCCTCATCTGCATCTTAACTAAAAAAGTGCTTTATACTTGGACTAGGTAGTGATTACAGAACAAAAATAACTTGAGAGGCCAAGACTAAGAGAGTGAGTAAGTAAAGGTGCTGCTTATATACAGGTGTTAGGTGTGTGTGCTGCTGTCTGAATGTAGGCGTGTGTGTGTCACCTTCCCAGCACAAGTGCCCTAGTCCCTAATGATGGCGGTGTGCAGCGAGCTAACTACCCTCACAGTGGAGCGAGCCCCCAGGCTAGTGCCACATCTCTCCATCAAGGCCTGCCTTCATCCCGCTTTACACTGGGCCCTTTCCAAAGACACACCACACACACACACACACACACACACACACACACACACACACACACACACACACACACACACACACACACACACACACACACACACACACACACACACACACACACATACAGAGAGAGCCAATGACAAATAATTCATATTATGGCCTGCCTGAAAGTTTGCCACACTACCTCATTAAGCAGCCTATTGTAACTGGCTGACATTCTCTCAGCATAATAACATTCCTTGGTCGGGTTGTGTTTGAAGTGACATCTCACTAGAGTGAAACAGAAATAAATAAAGAAATATTTTTTTTTAAAACACCCAGTCGTGCTATGTTGTTTTTCACCTTCGAAACTCTCAAGGTGATGCAACTTTAGCTGCCAGATATCAATAATGGATCCCTGTTGTTTCTTGATATGAATGATAGATATGAATGAAGACACTATGGCTCAATCCAAACCTACAGATTGAGTTTGATCTCCCACTTAGGGCTGCATTGATTTTTCCTCTTAGTTACACAGTCCAGTGCTCCGCTTCTGACACGCCAACGAACGTGAGTCTGTTTGATTTCATCTGTGAAATTTACAACGGGCAAAGAGAGAGGCAGGCTCGGTAGATAGGGAAGAGGAGGAGGAGGAGGAGGAGGAGGAGGAGGAGGAGGAGGAGGAGGAGGAGGAGGAATAGCAGCGCATGGGGGGGCATTCGGGAAAAAAATGTTGGGCTTGATGAAGGTGTGGAGAGGGGGTAAGTGAATATGCTCTATTGATGTGCTCCATGTTTGCGCACACGGCAGCAAATGGCAGAATGGCAACAGTGTGGGAGTTTTTTTTTTCCTCTTCTTTTCTGAGTGGCAATCAGTCAGTTCAGAGGCGATGAGCTCCTGGCGAGCCTACGAGGCATGTGGCTAGGTGCTCTCTGTCCTGGGGGCGAGACGGGGAGAGCTCTGACTTAGCTCTGACTTTTCCGGGGCATCAACGAGGCATGGGAGAGGAAGCTAAAACTTTCTCAGCAAAGTGAAAGGGGGAAACTGGTGTGTGTGTGTGTGTGTGTGTGTGTGTGTGTGTGTGTGTGTGTGTGTGTGTGTGTGTGTGTGTGTGTGGCGGAGGGGGGAATCATCCAAGTAAGGCAGACTTGAAGTTAAAGCACTGACGTGCACTTCAATCTTCACTTCAGTCTCGACAAGTATGCCAAACATGGGTTTTGCATAAACACACAGCACTTCAGAGACAGGCGTGGAGATAAAGATGAAGTTAGTCGAATAACAAAAGGGAAAATGAGAGGAAGATGGAAGGCGAACCCCGAAACATGAGGAAAGATGGAAGACAACCCCTGCTAAGTTGGATTCTGCAGCTGTCTTCCATATCCCTCAGCAGATAGCAGGAATGATAGCAGTGCTTGTTCCAGCCTCCTATAATGAAGTCCAGATGCATCAAGTCAGCTCTGCTCCTCATCATCACAGGCTGTGACCTTGGGGAAACTACCTCAGCCGTGGGCTCTCATATTTACAGAATACTGCAGAGAACCACCAACCACGCTCGCTGCTGAGGGATTACGAGTCAAAAGTTCCACAGTTACAAAGGTCTTATCCAAATGCCAAACGGCTGCATCTCTGAATTTCTGTTTGTGTTAAATGAACGGAGTGGCTTGCATTGTCCTCTCTTTAACGGTTTTCTTTTTGCATGAGAGGCGATATCTATTGAGCTGACCCCGCTCCACATGTGTAATAACACAGAGGACAGTGTCAATGTGGAAGATCTGTTCCTCTTTGTCTACCTGGCTGACACTGAGAGGCCAAGGGGTCATGCAAAGGGTCTTGCTATTAAAATGTTTTTTACATGGAACCAAGTAGCTCCTTTGAGACGGAACATTGGCAAAGAAAGCTGCACTGTGGTTTAACAATGTGCAGTAAATTAAACACCAAAAATCCAAACGTACTGTAGTTTGTCTGGCATTGTAAGTAAACATGAACAGAGTGGCCTTACAGAGAATCACTTGCTATTGAAAAAAGACTGCAGCAGATAAATCAGTGTGTGACAACTTAACAGTGACATAGGGAGAGTTAAGCGTTAATGCACTGGGTGCAGACCTGTATGAAAAACCTCTGTGTAATCAATTTAAAGTAGCTGCCAAAGAAAAACCTCAAAAACAATTAATATTCCTAAACCCTTGTGAAATGTAACAATCACTTTGCCTGAGTATATGCTGAACAAGAGGGTTTCATCCCAAGGCTGACAATGGGAGCAGATCGTATTTTTTTGTACTGCATATTGCGTCTTATTACCTCCTTCAGTGATCGGAGATTAGAAAGCACAAGGCACACTGATGTGGCTGAGAATAGCAGGTAAAAACATTTCACTGATTTTCAACTCCTCAGTCAAGTACAATGTATCAAAACTTCAGTGGCGCACTGTATGAAACAAAAGTGCTGCAAAAGTGGGACGGCAAGTCTCATCGAGTAGACACAATTACAGTGTTGAGGATATGCTGCGAGCATCGCATGTAAGACAAGAGAGCCATTTTAAAGGAGATTAGTGCTGACACCTCCCTGTGTCTCAGCGTGCAGTGATCACACTGCGCCAGCGACTGTGTGTGGGAGGCCTTTTGTCACTTGTACCATTCAAAGTGGGAGAGGGAAAACAAGCGATGGGATGACACCCAGCCGCCTCCGATAGATCAAAACCAAACTAATAAGCCAGGATGCTCAAATTAACAATGAGGCCTCTTGTTTAACTCGGCTGCTTGACTTCCTCAGCTGAGGCGCATCAACTACACAAGCACATTTAAATCCATATGAGGACGAGACTTTGGAAATAACGACTGCACTCAGCGTCATCGGGAAAAGAATATTAGAGGAAAGAAGATAACGAAAGCTATTTTCTGTCAACACACCTCCATGTTCAAATGTCAAACGACTGTGCATGGCTCACAATCGCAACAAAAAAAGTGCAACAGACAACAATTGATAACAAAAGCGGTAGTTCAACTGAGGTGGAGGCTTATTAAGAGGGCAGTCATCCACTTAGGGTACCTTGGAGTAAAGCACATGAGGCCCTCCCTTTGCAACAATAATCCATCTCCATTGTTCCCCTGAAGAGGCTTGTTGAAAATTAATTTGGGCTGGTCAACAGTCAATAACATGCTCCCCAGGGACAGGCAGTTTAACCCCCCACTGCTCAGCGTATTAGAGCACACACACTCAAATCCACATTCCACTCAGTTGCCTCTCAATAGTGAGAGGAAAGCATTATTGACCAATTTCTGAGCTTAGTGTACCTGCATTTCACCCTCCAGGCAATCCACTCTCACCTCCTCCATCTGCTTTCATTGGGTTGTCATGTTATCATGCTGTCTTTTATTCATGTTGCACCATTAGACAAAGATTTCACAGTGACAGGAAACAGTCTTGAGGGTTGTGCTTGGATAGTTATCACAGTGAAGACCAACCTCAAAACAATCTGTTTTTAAGATGTGTTTTTATTTAGTCCTTCAATCAAAATTGGGTTTGACTGAAGACTAAATGTTTTTGTTTTTTTCCTTTGTGTACTTTATTGGTATGATCATTCTAAAACATGAACAACGAAACATGTGTTTAAAATCGTTGTATATTAATATGGGAAATGTATGCATAATCACAAAATAATCATTTTAATGCAGTGAATTGTGTGCAGCAGTAATAAGTTCAGATAAATCCATTACATGTGCAAACAATACTTAATTTAGTGTGTTTCAATTTGCAAACATTAATTTGGACAGGCATTTGGTAAAATGGTGACAAAATATGATCACACCATCATTCATACAATTGAACTCAAACTGGATGAATAACTATATTGAATTATTGCCATGCCTACTAATATATAGATAAATCAATTTGACATACCTTGCATATGCATTTAAAGATTTATTGAAAGTAATGTGTTTAAATTATACAATAGAAAAGCTGACAAAAACATACATTTTTGAGTTTTCACTGTGATCTACATTATTTAATGATTTTTTTAGAGCATTTAGAGACCGGTACAACATCACATTGTATTGCTTTATTTTCATTTTAGTTCACACACAACCTGACAATGCTGCTGTCAGCTGTGTGTTCGGCCATTCACATTGCAGACAGCATTTGACGTTACAGAGTTTTCCACATCTTTTGCTGGAAAGTGCACCACACATGTTTTAGGGTAGTCAGCTATTTCCAATGCTCTTAAGTTCAGTGTTTGCAGACACAGGCATGAGGCAATTCTGCAAGGGAAAAACATAATAGCGTACACTGTGTCCACTGTGTGTATTTATTCGTCCATAAAGTAGAAATTGTGATTCATCCCTAAGGGGTCACCCTATAAAAAAAAAGCATCTCTGTCTGGTGACAGACTGAGGCAACAGCCGGCAGAAGTGTTGCAATTCCCTTGAACAAATTTGGGACACTTACATCAGGACATTTCTCCAGCTATTAGCTTTTCCAGGACTGAAAACGTTCCCAGATGATTTAACTCCAGACTGTCTTGTTTAAATACAAGACCAGATTACAGTTAATTTAAATGTAATAAGACTGAATGCTGATAAAGCCTCGGTGGAAAATGAGATGGAAAAAGACTATTCTGTTAAGATTTGTGGATATCAAGACATGGATGTACATTTCCACTACTTCTCATTTTCCCACAGTTGGGCCCTGACATGTAGTATTCTCAAGGAATCAAAGAATGATTGACAGGGAACTTTCACACATTAATCCCTTCTTATTCAACCTTGTGGAAAAATAAATAAAAGTGAACTGCAACAGACATTGGTAAGTATCTTTGCAAAGTGCGAAGACTTGTTTTTCTCCGTAGCATCTCGACATTGTGGAAGAAAATAAAGGCTTTTCTCCAACTCACTTGCCAGCTACTCGTAACCAATCCAGCGCCCTGGATCTATTGATAACAAAACTGTGCTTCTCCAACTCTCACCTCCTCTGAGAGGAAAAGCGCAAGCCTCTGAACGTTTGGCGCTGCTGAGATGTGTATACAGGAGCACACATGAGCCATTTTGTCAGAGCAAGTGAGGGTTTGGCGGTGAGTGAAGACACTGGAGTAGAAGCGCCTGTATTAAAGTTGAGAAAGAGTGAGAGAGAAAAGAGAGAATGGGGCTCAACCCCCCCACATCAAAGCTTTTCCCTCCAGCGGTGTCTTGTGATATTTATTTATTGAGATGATTTTGCCAGAAACCCAGTGGCCTGGCTGTGCCCCCCCCACTCTTTGATATGTTGCTTGGTTCTTAGCTGGCTGTCCTTAGAGAAAGAAGGGTCGGGGGGTCAGCCAAAGAGACCCCCAGAGGAAAAAACATGGCTCACAGAGTACACCTAGAAACACCACACACCATACCATATACATGCACACACACAAACAGCACACCAGATGATGCACAGGGAAAAGGAGGGGGCGGGGGGGATCAGGCATTGATTATTATTAAAGGGCCAATGATTTGTTTCCTCCACCATTTGGAGGACCACGGCCCACATCTAAATGAATGTCAGATTAATACCTTGAAGTCATTACAGCGCACCCTTTATCGTCATGTTCAGTCCGTGCACCACAACAAGCTAAACACACAACAAAAACAAGCTGAAGTGTTATGAAGCTCACGATTTTATTCCTTCTTTTTTTTTTTATGTTTACATCTCGTGAACAAAGAACACAGGAAAACAGCCTCGGGGTTCATTTCTCTCATTAAAATGTCCAAATATGAAACAGGTTGACACCTTGTAATGAGATATTCACACATGCTTTGCACACACAAACACGGCAGTCAAAGATCACTCGTACATGAGTCACATTACAGCAGTTTGGCCAGGCCTCTGGTAACCAGATGAAGCATCCTTTACGGGCAAAACATGGTCACGTGCTGCTCAGAGAGCTAAGATTAGTAGCAGTGGAGAGCCAAGAAGGACGAGTCTGATCCAGTAAGCCCAGGTGGAAGCCATTAGTTAGCACCATGTCGTTGCAGTGTAAAATAACCTGGGCATGGGGTGGCATGTTGAAGCCAAATAGTTTCCATGGAACGGTAAAGTGCTGGACAGGAAGGAGGGAGCTGTGGAAGCATCATCTTAAAGTGACATGCCATCAAGACTTCATATTTTCTTCTTGGATTGAGATTACGCAACAGTTTTTTCTGCTGTCACATGGGGTTGAATTTGAGGCATCTCAGGATGTACATTTCATTTTTTGCCTTGAAAAGTCATTTTTTATGATGGAAAGCAATGCATGCAAACAATACAGTACAAATCTGACGACAGTGGAATCCATGCATACTGATGTTCTTTATCATTTGTTTTGGCAGTCGCTAACTCTGAGTAAGTGAGGAGGGCCCCTGTCAATGGCCCCCGTGTCAAAGCTGCCCACAGAGAATTCCCAAAGTGGGGCGGGGAGCCACTCCTCACTGCACCGCAGGTTGTAATTTCAGCCACAGGGGAGGGCATGCTCATCTTTTTTGCGTGACAGATCTCCAACATAATGCATTGTCAAATAATTCTTAATATGGCGAGTGTGACACGATGGCCGAATTTTCAATATTCAGATTTGCTCTGGCTCATAAACTCAGCCGCCACCGCGTGCCATCGGCCCATCAATCAAGACATCTCCACTCCCAACCCCCCTCCTCCTCCTCCTCCTCCAACTCTTCCTCACCTGTCAGCCCATTTGAATATGAGGTGGCGCTTGGATGGCTTCCACAAAATAAGCCTCTGGGAGAACAAGGCCTGGCAAAGATGTTTTACACGTGTAGGTATTTTGATTGAGGAATATGCATCGCTCTCCCGTGCCAAAGGATGTGACAACCCCTCTCACCTCAGTCAGAGGTCTTCTCCAGATTTATTCCCACATTATAAGGTTTGTCTCATCGTCTTGTGGAAAAAGTCAAGGCTGCTTCAAATCAATTGGGATATGTGTCTCTAATGTTGACACTCATTGTTTGAACAGGCTTTTACTAAATTCCTTGGCAAACAAGGTGGCTAGAAATGAAAGGCCTGACAATGTTTGCTCTAGATTGATGATGAGAACAAACACTGACAGAAAATATCAAGGACTGACAATCACTGCCCATCTTTCTTAGTTGCCCCTTCAATAAGTCTCCATTTAACACCCCCTATAATTGAACTTGTGTAAACAATAATCCATCTAAAAGCAGAAGGGCCATTTAACACAGAGTGATTGTCTATGTATGAGGGTAAACAAAC
The DNA here is from genome assembly GCA_038501785.1 of Myoxocephalus aenaeus. Classification (NCBI taxonomy): domain Eukaryota; kingdom Metazoa; phylum Chordata; class Actinopteri; order Perciformes; family Cottidae; genus Myoxocephalus; species Myoxocephalus aenaeus. Next base: position 1,899,432 of record JBAMJR010000065.1, on the reverse strand, counting down.
AGAGTGCTACTGGATCTGTCATGGCTTGGACCCCTCTAGATAAAGATGGATGGGGGAGTGGAAGGGAGGGAGGGGGCTGAGGGACTGGGACAGGCAGTAAAGAGCGGTGTCAACTGCTCTCCCTCCTCATGCATTAAATTCAAAGGAGTCTGGTGTACAAAACTCCCACTGATCAATTGTAAGCAAAAAGGAGTGGAGGCAGGGAGGGGGACCAGCGCTGGTTTGGCATACGTGATCAGCACATTGGGCCAAATGATGTCATCCATCAGGATGGACACTGCAATTTGCCCTCTATTTCCTCATCAATCAAACTTGAGCGTTCTTACAAGGGGGTGGGATATGTGTGTGTGTGTGTGTGTGTGTGTGTGTGTGTGTGTGTACACATTTATGTCTGGCTTTTAGTGACAGAGAGCATTGGCAATCTCCAGACCTTACCTGAAGGGCATTAAGAGGCATCAACAGAGTGCAGCAATCCGCGTCACTGCTCTTTTATCCATAACTAAGATTTATAATCTGTTTCATTTGAATTAAACACTATAGATACAATACATGAGTTATTGCATTTACTGCAAATGTCCAACATTGTTGTACTATTCCAGTTTAAATATCCCCTGAATTCATCATATCATTTAAACCTTGAGAGAGTAGACAGAAGACTTATGGGTTTTATCTTTTTTTTTCTTCCCAAACTGCCTTCATGGCTCTCTCTCCTGCTGCCCTGCTATCAGTAACTTCAGAGCCTTCAGCTGTTGAGCTGTTTGGAACTGAATGTGCCTTTGGCTCTCATACTGCATCTCACATAAGATCTTCTAACTGACCACTAGGTGTTATCCTGCTAAATTCACAAAAGAGCTGCCTAATACATTTAGTCCTACATTTTGTATTTATTTTATATCAACAGCTACTTAGCCACTGGCATGTTTGGATACACTTTTAAACATACAGTATTTTAACTGCTCTTGAAAAAGCCAATTCAGAATCCTGTTTGTCTCAGCATCTACTGGAAGCTTCTATCTTAAAATACCTAAAATGTTATTAGCTCATGAAACCAGTAAATTCAGTAGAAAAAATACAGTATGTGTGTTAAGTAATCTCTTCATAAACTGGATTAGCAGTGCAGAATGGTTTGCCCTGAAACAGAAGCTAATCTGAATGGATTTCTCTTCAGAATAAATATTTGATTTAATAAAAGCAGGGTGGCTCCATGTGTGAATAAGACCGAGACCCTTTTGGTCATTCCAAAGTCTAGACTGAAGGTCAAATGTGTTAAAAGTATAAGGACCATTAAGCTCAGGAACAATGTGCCTGAGGAGATCAGCACTGGGATCACCTTTGCCCACTGGCTTATAACTGGACGCTGATGATGGCGAAAGGACACCGCTGGGAATCCCAGAATCCAGAAAGCTTGGTCGCTGTGATGACATCATATAGGAGCAGGTTTATAGAAACGATTTAACTCCACATTTCTTTGAATAATTGAATTCAAATTGCTAAAATTAGTACAATCACTATACCTGACATTTGCATCACATAACAATACATTTAGGCTTACTATACAGGATTGACATTCCACATTATGTTCATGGCATGACATACAAAGACATACCATGTCAAGGTATACGCAGTGATAGTACGACAATGGAGTTTACAGAATACAATTATTCTGAACATTCAAAGGCAAATACATATTCCACATTTTACTTGTAATCTTGTCCACTTTGAACAGATGGTTTTCTTATTTAAAGCAAAACTGATTCTCATACTAAATCATTTTATTCAAGTTATTGTACAGCTGCTAGTGTTTAACATTTGTGTTCATGTTTTTATGCTTTGTAGTGTTATATTCTCTTTCTGTACTAAAACTTGGAAATTCTATGGTATGGCCTTGGTTACCTTGTTCCCTTTTTATTTTTTTCTTCTGCATATTATTAGCATGACTCTGACTTTTACTAATGTTGTCATTACTACGACGACTAATAACCCATTTATCTTCAATCTCCCAACCATTATCTGACCCAGCAGTTCAGAAAAAACACCACTCTCTCCCTCATCACTTTCCTCTCCTTACATTGTTGAGATAATGGTCTCCTCCCCTCTGGGGGGAAAGAGCGACCGGTCTTCTCTGGGACTGGAGAAGATCAAGTTCACCTCATTATTAACCTACACACCCCCTCTGACCTCTGCAGCACCCACCCACCAGGCAGCAACATGTGCATCTCATTGTGGGAGGAGGATTCATTGGCCTCCTTTTTATCCCCGGCCTGCTTCGGCTGACTCGTGTGGAGAACCTCAGCTGATTTATGGGCCTAACGGATTGGTCCCAAGTGACTCGGATGCTTTGCAAAATGTGATGCATGACTAAAGGTTTGGACAAGTGCTTTTTGCATGGTTGCTGAACAGGCAGAGTTAGTTAGTTAGCTATGTAAGCTGTATTTATTCAGTACATTTAATTGAGATCAAGATCTCTTTTGCAATAGAGACTGAGAACAAATTACATATACAGCAGATCAACACAAGGTTATTAATTCGAAAAAACCACCACACACATGTAAATGAATCACAAATATTATAATATATATAATTAAAGAATAGTAAGGCTTTAAAGGCTCTAAGGGGAATTAGTGTCTTCTGAACTCAACAAAGGACGGTGGATAACTCTGCAGCTTTAATAGCAAAGCCTTTTAAATAAAGACACAGGAAGGCTGATGACCGTTCAACCCTTTCATAAAACTCACAGTGGTAAGCGATAGCTATCATGTATAATGAATCAAATGGCACTGTGGTAGACAGCGTCCAGTGGCTCGAGGGTAATGGCAGCAGCATGAGCATCCAGGATATCTCCATAATCCAATGCAGACAGTATGGTGAATAGTATAATAGCGTCTCGGTTTTCAAAAGGAAAAACAAGCTCTTTGTCAATCTAAGAATCAAATTAAAATGTACAATTTTGGAGCAAGATATGACCAAATTCCTAAGTATTTATTATGCTGTACTAAATTAGATCTCCATTTAGAGCATGGATTGGTTAAGGAACATTAGCTCTTGAGAAATGTCTGCATTGCGAGTGAAGAACAAGCTTAAAACAAACAGCGAGGCCTTGAGGTTCATCAAAAGCAGACTGCCATCTGGGGAGGGCATCGTTTGTGGGGCTGGGGGACACAATATGGTATCATAAGCAGAAAAAATAAGTGGGATAATACATATAATTGATGTACAGTGGAAATAGCAGTGGACCTAATACCGATTCTTGAAGGACACCTTTATCAACCATTTGGAGGCTTGATTCAAAACACTTTGATTTTTAATATTAAATGGCAGTGAGTTGAGAATCTGCCCCAACACAGACATCCAGAGCAACATAATCACATTTCTTACACAATTGTTGAGTATATATACAGTGAAACAGTATACACCCCCTTGTTTATTTTTACTTTCACATCCAAACAATCCAGTAATTAACGGTAAAGCCTGTTGTATTCCAGCGAAGGCCCAATGTGTGTTTGCATGATGGACTGAAATCGCGTTACTTATCTGGGGTTAAACGATCAAGTGAGTGCAAATCGACTATTTATAATGTGTAAACTCATTTGATCCAGAGTTTCATGAGATTATACACAGACATGGAGCATATCCTCCTCGACAAACTTACTATATGCTAATTCACAATTGAGTAACGCTAAAGTCTGTGCTTTTGCTTTCTGTTTTAAATATACTGGATGATCATGGTCTTCAGTTAAAGTCAAATGTATCATGTTCATGCTGTATTTGGACACAATCGGCATCCAAGTTCCACATTTTTACTTTTGCTTATTTTTTTAACATTGCATTTGAAGAAAACAAACAAAAACAAATAGCAGAAAATACAGTGTTTTTATGTGGACTGTACTGGGTTGGATTTGTTAAACTCAGACATGCTTCGTGTCGGAGCACAGAGACACGAAACAGAAGGACAGAGGGCCGCCAGAGAAGAATAAATATGCAAAAAGAACAAAAAGTAGAGGTGCTGCACAAACACACACACACACACACACACACACACACACACACACACACACACACACACACACACACACACACACACACACACACACACACACACAGATCCTCTCTTTCTTGCTCTCTTTTTCTCTCTCTTTTTCACTCTCTTTGTCATCCAGTCTCAGTGCTAGCGAGAGTGCTGGCATCCACTAGTGCTGGGAGATGTTCTAAGACCTCTTCTTACTTTGTGCCAGCTCTGCTATACCCTAGTGGGTGTGCGTTTAAGTTTCCCCATCTGCTTCTGTTCACATTATCTAGCTCCAGGGCAGGCACCTTGTCTAAAATACACACATGCACACACATGCACTCGCACACACAGACACTCAGAGTTTCATCTTTGTGCTGATGACGCAGTTTTTACAGTTGTGTGAAGCCCACACACACAGCATAGCAGGGGTGTTTTTTTATCTTTACCTTCCTTTTCTTTTTTGACAAAACAGGCAAAATCAAGAGGAAGTGCTGGCCTCTGGAGAGTGGAGGCCGCTAACTTCCTCTGAGCGTTGTGATCACGGGCTGCTCATCCCTGGAGGTTAAATCAGCGGTGGTGCTCAGAGGACTTAGGGGACTAAACATCACTAGCAGTTCTGCTGTGAACTAGGGGCCACAATTGCATCAGAGTTCTCCTGTTTTTTAAATACGTCCTCAATCAAATCATCGTCTTCCGCATTGGGTTGTGACTTTCAAAGTATGGGCAAGCAAAATAAAAGCTACTCTTTAAGAACACATATTTTGATATGAGAAAAATAAAGGCTGTGAGTAATGTAGGAGAATGAAGATGATTTGTTGTGTCATGCTATTAAATAAATACCTAACATAGCAGCTATGTGAAATGAGAAAGGACGGGGGAAGGAGATTGAGAACGAGGCTGCCATTGTTTTTTTGCCTCCCTCAGAGCCATGTGATGTGGCTATGCTCTCTCTTTCACTGCTATGACTGGTGCCATAAACAGCTGATTGAGCTGTCTGCTCAAGGGTCAGAGGTCAAACTCATCCTGTCAGAAGCAGGCTGGTGGTCAGCCACAGGGAGGGGTGAGGGGGCGGTGACCTGTTGATTGTCTGAGGTATGATGGACTGGGAGGTGGGCAGGCAGAGGCTGCAGTGTGTGGCCTCCCATGAACTATGAAGGAAATCAGTGGCGACAAGAGGTGACTCGGGGTGGCCGGGCAATTCTGTCACCATCTGACTCTCTTTTCTAAAACTGCGGAGGAAGAGAGACGGTTGAAAAAGGAACAAGAGAGGAAAAAAAACATGTCCAGCAGGGGTCTGTTCTTCTAAGAATATTTGTGTTCAAAGCCTTAGTCATACATCACTCAGAGTTATTTGAAAATGCATCAGTGGAAGTTAAAAATAAAAGCACCATGAGGTACCTGGCACAATCACATAGCTATTATGTAACAAACTAAAATTCATGAAATGCCCTGTACCATTTTTGGAAGCAGCGTCTCAACAAATTTATGCACGCAATCTATTTCTACCTCAAGGCCAAGGTCCAACAGGCCTTCGAGCACAGCGGTGTCTTAAATGACACCTTCTTTCCTGTATATTTGAGTGAAAACCCTGACAGCCCATGCAGTGCCATCAAACAAACAATTATTTCCCATTTAAAAAGAAGTGCCTTCACATTCTTAGTTTTCATGTTTCTTTCAGTTCCTTGGAAAACCTTGTCTGGGCCCCCATGTTTCATGGCAAGTGTAGTGTGAATGCCTAAATGGCTCCCCTCTCCCTTATTGCTTTATGTTTGCTTATCTGTTTGCCTTTACTTATTCATATCTGCGTTTTGAGCGCTCCTTTCTTGCCTCTTGATATTTGTCAATATGGGCTTGACCTCAACGGGCCAAGTCTCTCCTCTGAAGTGAGAGCCTGCAATAGCCTTGAAAACAGACCTTTAAATTAAACGAGGGAGAACACAGATTGTTGTATAATTCATCTGGACCCCCTGCCGAGGATCCTCTGTGCAGTCGTGTTACTGTCTAGATTAGAATTTCCTTTTGTTGCCGCCTGTTTGTGTAATACACAATGTGGATCCTGCCAGGGCCCAGTAAATTACCTCTTTAAACATTCATTTGCCTTAACCAAGAGGAAGGGGGAAAGGGAGCGGCGGGGAGAAAGGGAAAAAACCTCTTGATTTCACATACAATGAATAAGTTAATAAAAAGATTTTTCCCCTCTCCTGTGCACACATTTTTTTTCTCTCTCCCTTCCACACTTGAAATCATCCTTACCAAATCAAAAAGTAAGAGAGAGAGAGAGAGAGAGAGAGAGAGAGAGAGAGAGAGAGAGAGGGAGGACGGGAGGTAGGAAGAAAGAAAGACAGAGAACTAGAGTGAGACAGAGAATGTCTGCGTATGCAGAAGTACAACAACAACAAGAAAGAGGAGAGGAGTGAAGCCGATTGGAGAGGAGAGGGGAAGCAAGAGAGAGAGAGAGAGAGAGAGAGAGCGCCCAATGAGCTCTTGGAATGATGTGCCTCATAGTCCCCGCTTGCGTATCCCAAAATACCTGGTGCTGGAAATGTGAAAGCCAGGCGCACGACGGACGCCATTCCCCAGAGAGGCTCCGCTGGTATCATTAGCGAGGGAAACGGCGGGCTCAAGTGGCGTACAAACTTCAGCAAAACGTCAAGCGAGAGAAATGTGCACGCATTGCGCCTCTTTCTTTCCTCCCCTCTTTCCCCCCCTTTTTTCTCACTCTCCCTCTCTCTTTTTTCTTGCTTTGTGCTGTGTTTCAGACACGACACACACCACTCTTCTACCAAATTAATATTTCTCAAAATAAAAGCCAGGACAACTTTAAACTAGCGAGGGAAGAAAGGCGATGGGGAGAAGAGAGAGACGGGGTAGAGAGAGAGGGAGAATTGGATTCAGTTTGCACGCTTTCCTGTGAAGTTGAGTCCCTGTCTTCCCGCTCACCTCGTTTTGAGGTCTGTGGTTTTGTCTCGTCTCCGTCTCGGAGTCAGCTCCATCTGACTGATGAGGTCGTCACAACTGCTTATGAATGCCAAATGAGGGAACACAGCAAGCATCCAGCGCTTGTAGACGGGGCATTTACATACAGTTTGTATCATAAGCAAAAATCCTCCTCGACCTGGACAAAAGTCTTGTCACATCACCGGACTGTTCTGCAACACATTTAACAATACAAAGTGTTACGTGCTAACCTAGCCTACAATCACACGTACTCCCGTTAGTTATAGACCTCCACTTTCAGAGGCAAACACTTAGCAGAGGCCCATTTAATAGTAAGAGATAAAAGTGTTGTTCTGTCATGTGAAATGTTTACGCATACCAACACATTCACAACAGTTGAGTCACATGCAGTTGCTACTTAAATGAGATCCTGGTGGCTTACTTTCCGCAGAGCCGTTGGGATGGCACGGCTACAGTCCACAACTGTAATCAAGAGGGACAGCGAACGCCCTTTGACGATTGGCTGGTGAGTGGAGCCAAATAAGTCTTTTCTACGTGGTGCAGTCTGTCGCAGACGTAATTACAAGTTAGATCTAAATAAACAAACAGCTGCTGCCTGACCGCCCCTTCAGGAGCTGTTTGGTGGCTGCTGCTGGAGATGTCTGCTCCCTTTGCTTCAGCGTTCAAGCACAATCACAGAAGAGTGCACACAGACATGATCTATATAGAGTGCACACATACACACAGCAAAGCAACTAACCCTGTTATCATACAAGACCTCACATGCACTGCATACTTCCTAATGACAACTCTAAACATAACGCATACATTCAGACACGCCACGTGTAATTTTAGCTGCGTTGGCCTATAGACGTGAAGGAGAGGGTTTTTCTGTCTGAGGAGGAAGAAGAAAGCCCACATACGCAGAATTGTTGAGCAAACTAACAATTAGCCCTTTATTTTAATTGGAACATTTCAAAGTGAATCAGTGGGCCACTGAGGCTAACCAAAAGTACGGAGTGGTGCTAAATTTGGAGTGTGTAGGGCCATTTTCACCACTTCTATTTAAAAAAAGAGGGACAGAGAAATATAGAAGTCAGGAAAGGTGGGAAGGGAACTGTACTCTATGATACATACAGAATCAAATGGAGCGCTCCTCTGCCACCTCAACAAGACATATCTGTGGTACGCCGCTACAAAACCAGACAAGATACAAAACATCTGCCTCCCTCTGCGGAAAATTACAGGTGGTGGACAATTTAATCTGTGTGCTGTCTACTTCAATGCCTTTGTGGCCAGCAGATGACATGGGTTAGATGGTCATTAACAGCTGCCACTGTTTAAATTGGCTTGATGCTTAAACAGCTGGAATCCAGGGTAATAAGTTATGTCAACATGCTACTGGATAATGTCATGTCCAATTTAATCTGGTCGGAAACATGAGATGAAAAGCACACATTTCTGTATAATATTCTGCAAAAACGGACAGCTTTGTTTTTGTTTTTTTAATAATACTACAAATGTATTAGAAAACTAAGAAACTGATCTGACATTAATCTTTGGATTTTTTTTGTGATAGGGGAATTACATAATTTACTTTGGTTAGGGTGAATTGTTTTTGGTTTTGGTCATATTTTTGTGCTTGGCAACATATTGACAAACCAGTCAGGTAAAGTAATTATAATTGACGGATATTGCAATACAACTATAGCCTCTCAACTCACAATTCAATATACTATCGCCAGTGTTTGAATGACAAAAGACATTATCACCGCATTCTCAAAGGAAATAATGCAGTATCAATTTGAGTTAGTAGTGTAAAATTAGCATGAACTGAATTAGTATAATTCCATAACAACTAAACCCTGCTGCCACACATCAAGTAGCAAACCTCCAGTCACTCAGATTAGGGAACCGGCAGTCTGCTGTGCCGTGTTCACTCAATGCATTTCAAATGTGCGCAAACAATTAAATAAATCACATCCCTAAAAATATCAAAGCTATTGTCAAACCATGTAACTTGGCTGCAGCTAGCAGGTAAGCTAAGATGTAACCAACCACAGCTGTTGGAGGATAGGAGGCGCTGTAGAGAAAGCTACTGCTGCTCCGTTGAGCCAGACGCCTTCTGGTAGAAGTTGCAAACTGTCTTTAGGGAAATGCAGACACTGCAGATGTGAATTCTCGATGCTGCTGTCATCCAAAATGTGCTGATAATTGGCTTAAAAAGTGGACATTTGGTATGATTATGTTAATGTACAGGATCTGATTACAATTGTATCACATTGAGACTTTATAATGGCTAGTGACCAATGTTGACCCCCTAGCTTTTCCAACAGACAGCAATTTTTGAACATGGTAGACATAAGGTTTATTTGTCAAAACAACTGTTTGAGATTTTTTTTTTTCTTCCTGAGATCCAACTGTATTTAGGTGATTAGTATCCTGCAGCTATGGTCATTTCATGAATAACTAAAGGAAAATGTTTGCTGAGATTGTCCAACAGCAAAGGAAACCGACAAGTGATGAGGGAATGGCTTGGTTTAGAAAACCAACTGGACAAGAATAAAGCAATAAAATCTCTACTCTTAGTCAAACAGTAAGTTTCCAATCAATAACAAGAAACATCTTCTTTTGAGTATCAACCAAATTGGACAAATAGCAAAGTGAATGCTGTGACTCCAATGAGCAAGTGTGAGTGAGTTCAAAGGTTGTTCCCCTTTTTCCAACTGTGTTACATTGTTCCCTGCAGAAAAAAATGCCATTGATAGTGGCTCTGGAGCAGCTAATGTGCTGATAACACATTACATTTGAAGGTTTCAGTGCTTTGAAACACCGGTGGGATGAGGTGTGGGAATCCAATCCATTAGATAAAGCCAACAGTAATAGGTATCCTATATCAAAGGGATATAGTTTAAACTGCAGGGGCTTTGGATGCGTTCATTGCTATTTATTGTTTTAAGAGGAGCTTTATGCACAGGAGGTGATATCAACACACTAACAAAACCCTTTCAACACCATTGGGCTTTGCGTGACATCAAATGTGTCTATTAACCAACCTTTTGACAAGCCAAGGTGATTCATCTCTACTGTGTGTGTGTGTGTGTGCGTGTGTGTGTGTGTGTGTGTGTGTGTGTGTGTGTGTGTGTGTGTGTGTGTGTGTGTGTGTGTGTGTGTGTGTGTGTGTGTGTGGATGTTTTCGTTCCAGTTAGTGATTTTAATGTAGCCTAACAACAAACCAAACTGAACATTAACTATTTTAACTACTCTTCAGAAGTGATTTTCAAAGTGGCTTTTTTCTTTCAAACTGTTCCCCAAATCCTACTTTTCTTCTTGAGCAGCGCGGGATAAAAACAATAACAACAATACAAAAATAAAATTTTAAGAAAAAAATCCTAAAAGACAAAACCTATTTCCTTCCCTTCAGATGGATGGACTCGGTATTGGCTTACTACAATAAACTGTTAAGAGTGAATCTCTTTGTGTGGCTTTGAGCGTGCAGTAACAAAAAAAAAAGAACCATCATGCGCTGACAGCTCACCAGATTCCTGAAGCCTGGCGGCTAAACCCAATGCCATTCTGAAAAACGAGAGGCCCCAGAATCAAAGTCCCCCTTCAGCTCAATCACTCTGACTGCCTCTCCCAAACACTAATAATCACTTTCCTCCCTTCCTTTTTTCTCCCTTGTGTGAAACATCGCATTGCCTTTGATTGGGCTGTTTAAATTATTAGCACACCACCTCGGCAGAGACGGCTGGCAGTGGCGCCGGGGAGAAGGGGAGCGCGAGCCTCCTGCTGAGAGCGCCTAGATGCACGATGTAGAGATGAGGCTCGGACCCCCTGTCACATCACAAGAAGATGGCGTCCAATAAACACTCACAATGGCCGCATCTCTCCCGCACAGTTTGTCTCGCTTACCTACATGCTTTCACTTAGTATTTGTTCCCTGGAGGGTTGTTTTATGAAGGGGAGCTGGGGAGGGGAGGTTGTTCTGATTTGGAAGATGTCACCTAAATGCGGTTTTGTTTTTGTTGTGTGGCTACTGGTGTGATGCAAATCTGGGTGCAGGTACGCCGTTACATCTCGAGACTAAGAAATTGTAATGTCGGTCCATGAAAAGGACAGAACAGACCAGAAAAAAAAGAGAGAAGTCGTTTGCAGCTTTTGCATTGTGTGTACCCCTCCTGTACACAATCTGACACTAGACCAAAGTACATGAGGACATTTTTCAAGGAGCTGATTCTACCCAGAATCCACTTACGAACACAGTGAGTGACAATACCTTCATACAATACGCCTTTGTAGCAGAAGAAATGCAGCCCTGCTTCTTGGCTACTTTATAAAGGATGTCTCTAAGGGGTGAATTGTGGTGACCGTTGGTACTCAGTGGCCCCAGTTCCTCCGGGCAGACCTGAAAAATACAAGTGAGCAGACAATTGGAACAAGCAAAAAAATATGGAGCTAATGCCAAAGTCAGATTTTCTTTTTTTATTCACGTTAAGGACACAACTTTGGTCTCAGTGCCCAGAGACTTAAATGAATAGCATGGAGCGAGAGAGACTTTGATGTGACAATCATTCCCTAGTTAATTTGTCTTCAGTCACAAGAGCTCAAGGCATCTGGTGTGCAATCAGTAGAAAGACAAAAACACTACAGAAAATAAATGTTTTCTGAATAACGTCTCGCTTTGATTTGCAGGTTGATCGGTGCCCACCTCAAGGCTAGACTGTAAGTTATGGTCCTTAAAGACAATGCGTCCGACAGAGCCTGTTGTTATGAGATATCACCAATCATTTTCTTTACTTTGCTCTTAATCCTAGATGCACTTGTCACATGCACACAGACAGTGAGTATCAGCTGCCAAAGAGAAAGTAATACCTGACACATGTCAATACACATTTTTTGCTTTTGTTGGATATGTAAACAGCTTTCATGTTTATTAAGAGTATTTCAAATACATTACAAAGTATAATATTGTAATATGTCAGCTACACCTAAATACATATAATTTAAAACCAAAACATATACACTGTATAACACATTGTAGACCACCCTATGTATTGCTTCATGTTCATCAAATAATTAAAAAAAAATCAGCTATGAGCTACGAATCAAAACAATTATCTATATCAAAATATGATTGCTTTATATAGTTATACTTAAAATAAATCTACTTAAAACTGTTTTTTTCTTTGACAAACTATATCACATAAATTGTATCAAGTTCATATATTTATACTTTTATCCTTTCCTACTCCTGTAAGCCAGAGTGCCTGAAGAAGTCCTCAGCGTAATGCATCGATCACATGCTGAAGGTATATAGTATAATCAATGTATCTGAATGGGGTTGAATGTTATGCTTTGAGTTATGCCTTTCATTATCTAAGTCCACACTTTCACAAGACTCTGTTTGCATTTTAGTATATTGTTGCACTATTCAAAAAAAAAGATGAATAAAGGACTTGCATATTTATGCATTTGCATCTATACAATTGCAGCCATTTGATCATGAAGCATATCTGCATTCTTGCAGTCCAACAATAATTTCCAAGGCTGTTGGGGCAGTTTCTTGTAGTTGGTTTGAGAGCAGGCAAACAGCCTCCCCTCGATGTTCTGGTGAGTGAAGCGGAGCTGTTGAAAAGAGAGACCTGTTCCTTGTGCTCTTCTGCCACCCGGTGGCCGCTGGGGAGAAAAGAGAAACATCTCCAAAGAGGCTTCGCCTTTAGAGGTTGATGAGCCCTCATCCCGCATCAAAATATCATGATTGCATCTTAGGAGATTCTTTGCCATCAGCCTGGAAGGCAAAAAATAAATCCCTCTCAACTCTCTCGTCTTCACATCCCTCTGCCTTCCCTTCTCTTTTCGTCTTTGTCAGTGGCATGACAGCTGATACCTCTTTAATGACTAAGACAATTAACTTTCTTGCGGGTGCAAAATAAGAAATAAAGGGGTTTTCAGGGGGGCTGGGGTGGGACTTTTACAGACAGAAAAGGAAGCTATGTCTGTTTACCCACGTCATCATTAAAGTGACGGCCAACACTAGCCCAATGGGCTCATCTGCATAATTGAATAGAGTTAAGAGTTGCACCAAAGCCCGTGCTTTCTGGCAGTGTGTGTGGACTCTGGAGACTCAGTTTCTTCCTCTTGGTACAAACGTCATCATTAGACCTCCTTAGCCCAGCGCATAACAAAGAGTTAGCTCATTACTGACAAAAATATCTTTGCTAATGTCCCCCTCGCTTTCCCCGATTCTCTTCTAATCTCTCTTGGCACAAATGACTTCAATTTCATGATGATAACATTGTGGGGAGGAGGGGGGAGGCGGGGGGGACGTGCACAGAGGAACTGGAAGAGAAAAGAAACAGCTTTGGTGACATGGCCACACTGTGTACAGAGATAGGCATGCCAAAATACAGAGGGAATAAAAATAAATGAAAGAGCTTTCTTCCTGGCAATATTCCTGCCAACATCTGTCACAGGCAATGCTCGATGTGTGAAGGTGTGTCTGTGCGCTATACAGTATGTGCCACCCGTGTGTATGGCTGTGTACTCGCTTCTGAATGTTAAGGAATATGAATTCATCATGTGCAAGAGCGTTGTACATCTGTGTACAAATCCAGCGAACGTGTGTGTTTATGTGATTCCATCTGAATGTCTGTGGGAGTATGCATTCACACACACGAGTACTTACGTTTTTATATGTGCATCTAAAGCCTCCTCTCCTCATTTCCTGCACATTTTGCATGTGTGTGCGTGTGAAAGCGTGCAGTTATATGTGTATGCAAGCGTGTGCGAGGCCTCTCTGGCATACATCCGCATACATCCAAAGCTTCCTCATTTACCCCATATTTGCAGGTGTGTGTGTAGGGTTTGCGCGTGTTGATGTGCATGTGTGTGCACACTCCGGCATGCCATTAAGATGAGCAATGACAGCTGTAGCCTCTTCACCCTGCAGCCCTCCTTTCTGCCTCTAGAAATGTGCCTCCTGCTTGTCATAGAGGAGCTTGGCCTCTCACTATCATATATCAAACTGCTGAATAGAGGTGCAAAGAGTGCAGAAATATTTGACTCAAGTACAATCATTGCAACTTCATAAGTGCCCGTTTCTAACGCCGTCGCAAAGCTGACTTCAGTAAGAGCTGAATGACATGATAGAAAAGCGCTTTTAAAATGAATCATCGGGTGGTAAAGGATCAGCAAAAAGTTTATGTTACACTAAAATTATGCTCTCAAAACTAATAACGAGATGAAATAACTAGTTAATTTATACCTCAAGTCTTGAGTGTATCTTATAGACACTGGATAAGAGGGGAATGAGGTATGTCAGGCTGATGCTCCAAAGTATTTGCCCCAAAGGAAAGCTTTAATTCACTCGTGGATGAGGAGAAAGGACACATTGCTTGCCTTCTTTCTGGCACATTTATGAAAAATGTAAGCAAAGGGAAAGCATGAAAATTACTGTAATCTTGGGAGGGAACGTAAGAGACAGGATTGCTGGATAGAAAGAAAGAAAAAAGTATATATAACATTAATAAAATGTTTCTTATTGGTCTGTTTAATTTGATGTAAAAAAAAACATAGAGCATGAAATTGACCTTAGTCAATTCAATTATAAAAGTCACAAAAGCCAATGCTCGGAAATAAAAAAAAAGTGAAAAGTTGGATTTACAAATTACAGCAAGGACGATAGGAAAAACATCGTAAATTTGAGGGCAGTAAATGTTCAAACCTCAAAAAGTGTGTTTTCCATATTCTATCACAAACACAGGTGCTTCAAAGTCTGCCTTGAAAAGTATTAAAACAGAAGTCTGCAGGAGTGATGATATGCTATTGAACTGAAGCTGGTGAACTGATGTCATTACTGATCTCATCAAATACTGCAGGCCACATTAGTTTTGGTGACAGATGGTCACGGTCAAGATTTACTTACTAATAATTTAAAATAACTATAATTGCATGGGTGCAATTATATCCATAGATGTGGAAAAATACTAACAATCAATATTAAATTTTGCCAACCCGCAATTATTATTGATCATATGGTCGATGTCCGGAAACAGTCGATCAACACAGCAGTATTTAAATTAAGAGACTTTTGGTTCTACGAAGTATAGAGATGGTGACCAGAAGAGGATTTAAGAACCCAAACTCAAACCTTTCCACCTGTAAAAGCAACCTCTTTCAACACACAAGCATCACCCAACCCAGAGCCCTGCAGCTCCAGCAAAGGCACCCTCTCCTCTCAGCCGTCTCTACAAGGGGGCTGAGATCCAGCTTCTCCTCTAAAAGTCCATCTAAAAAGAGGAGCAGACCCGGTGATGCTCTGGTCTCCCCTTTTCCAGAAAGCCTCAGTGCCTCTGCCGGGCTGATTGGCCACGTCAGTGCAAAGACCAGATATGATCTTTCTATTTGCCCAGCGGCGGGGCTGCCTCTCTATCAGCGCTACCTCTGGAGGGGGTTTATCTGGCCTGCTGATAACAATGTTTTCCCCTGCCTCCCTCCCCTCCATGACGGTTTGTTACACTAGTAAATGGGAGTCAGCAGCCGCTGCAGTCAGCTGGTCCTTGTAAACAAGATTGGCTCCATTTGATTTTATGACTCCTCGATAGTGTGTGCGTGTGAGAGAGGCGGACAGAGAAACACATATAGCCGTTTTGCAAGCAAACATCAAACAATTAGTAGGATTTAGGATAAAATTCATGAGCAGACTTATAATGCTTTTAACATATTTGTTTACACTCCTGCAGGGTAGTCTGTTTTCACTACTTCCTGTACATCTGTTGCTGGAGACTCGCCAGCCTGACAAAGCTGTGCCGAACAATACGCACCGGAGTCCGAAGAAGCAGCACTAAATAGCGTCCATGTCAGCTGAAACCTTGGCCAGTGCAAGAGATAGTACTTAGCAAAGTGCACCCCAGTATAAGTTGTAGATCACTCTCTGAGCTTGGCCGGGGCAAAACCTTCAACATGCTTTTTCATTCATGCCGTCCGTGGTGGGAAAGGTCTTGCGTTCTCCGCATGGCTGAAACATCTGTAAGCTGTTGCAAAGACAGAGCCCAGAGGAAAACATTTACCGAACAGAATACTAATTCTTTCAGGCCCTAGTGTCAGCACTTCGTAAATAAGCTTGCACATATGGTATTGTTTTCTTAAGGTGGGTCTGGGAGAACCATTCTGGCTGTGGTAGTCTGCCACAGCCAGCCATGAGGTTTTGTTGAATCTTGTTATGGTTCTTGCTTTTCTTTGGCTTTCCTTCTACATCTATGTGCACACTCTGTCTGCTCTCCGTGGATTCATCTTGCTTTTGACATGTATCGTTGTTGACCTTTGATTTATAGCTAATAGTAAAGCTGTAAGAAAATGTGAAGAAACAAATTAGAAACCGCGCCTGTATGAATCGATGAAATCTTTCTATCCGGTTGCCTCGAAGTCTTTTCTGACACCCTGAATCTGTGCGTCCAGAATAAATATGTTTGGTTCTTATGAAAAAAAAAGCTTTTAGTATAAAAACCGGTGCAACATTTTTCAAACACGTGGGGTGCTGTAGATGTCTTCACAGGCTATAAGAACGCCATCCAACTAATGGCCTACCATCTCCATCGCCCTCGTAGATCAGTTAAAACTCTGCTTTTATGTCCCTGCAATGAGTATGTGCAGTCCTCTTTGGGATGACTGTCCTAGATTTAAAGGCTTGTCAGACACCACTAGCCCTTTATTTTTCTATAAACTTGTGCTTTTTTTTAAATCTTTTGCATTTTTCACTGGGGAATTCCTGCAGCAGGAATGGTGTTACAACGGATTATACGAAAAATGTCCACAACTGGGAGTTGAAATGGAAGGCTCCTTCATCTCTGCCTTGCAGCATCTTTTGTTGTGATGCCTGTGTTGCAGCACTGGAGTGCAAACGCATCAAAATACACAAGAATTATAGAATTGCAGGTTTAAATTCTTGATACTATAATGTGAGTATTCTATTTATTAAAGGCACCGCATGAAGTTGATGGTTCTGGCATTTAACGAGCTCTCTGTAAATGTCAATATAATTGGCATTAGTTGAATATCTGTCGGCATCTGCCGCTAATCAATGCTCCTTGGTAGGCAACAAGGTCACGGTTTGCCTGAGACAGGAAATGGAGATATTCAATGCTGACATGTCACTCTGTGATTGTGGCAGCCGCTAAGATACATAATTCAGTGCTTTTAAACTGGACCCGTCTGGTGAAGCGAGTGGTGCTCGTGTTGTTTCTTTAGTACATCTGTCTCCTCGTCACTCCTGGAGGCTGACATCTATCTCAGTGCCGTGGCACGACGGAGGAAAGAGCACCTCCATGGCGCAGGTAAACCCGCCAAGAGATAGAAGGCCTCCTCATGAATAAATGATTGTGACACGCAGCAATAATTTGCATCCATGTAAAAGTGACGCATCAGCGCTTTTGTCTGCCGAGGAAGTCTGGAGGTGTGTTTTTATTTTATTATTTAATGGAAAATGGCTTTCATTAACAGTGGCGAACCAAAAGGTGTTGACAGCGACGCACCGACTTGTCAAGCCGATCACAGCCTGCTTTTCAAGCCGATCACAGCCTCTGCCTTTTTTCTGTCTCTCTAATTAGGCATATGCTGCGAGCATCATAACAAACGCTGAAACAGGTTTGTCCTTGCCTAATCCGGGGAACTAATTTTTAAGGTTATTATGCAAATCGATACTGTTTACAAACATGAAAGCCGCGTCCTATTTTTGATCTGCCACATCGGTTTTCGATAGCTTAAAGCCCGTCTCGGCAGGTGTCATGTCAATAACAACCAGAGATCGATCGTTGCCAGTCTGAGGGGGATTGGGACTGCGGGGCCTCGCTGTGGAGAGGGGATCTTCATCAGGCTGAGGCACAGACACAGTCACAGCACACCCTTAAATCTGTTGTCCATGGACACAGCTGTAGATGACACTGTGGCTGATGTCAAACTAAAAAAGGATAGATGTTTATGGATAGATGTTTTCTTCTCATTTCAATGTGGCGATTGAAATCTAAACAGCAAGAGACATTTTTTTTTTTAAGCTCACACGTCTGTGACTCGGTACCGAAATCTGAAAACCTCTCCATATTGCTCATATGCACATTAAGACGATCTGCTTTCAAAGATTTACAGAGGATTTGCACCGGTACAGTGTCGGTGCACAACATAAACAAAAATAAAGGTAAGAGAAGAACAAAAAACATGCTCATATGTTAAGTTTCACAAACTGTGCTACTGGAGTTAATCACTGACAGGATTACTGAAGCACTCCATCCTGCTCACACAATAATTGCTCGATCCCAAAAACTTTGTAACTTTTCTGCAAATTATGCTAAATTTAATAGTGCTATCAAACATAATCCTAAAAGCATGTACCGTGTCGGTAGGTACTTGTCCTATATGCGTACGGCTACATTGTTTTTGAGTTGAAGGAAAATGCTATATTTTGACACATCTACAGTAAAGTTTGAGAAAAATACAGTACAAAGCCAGGATCAGGTCTCTCATGACTTCCTCTATTGTGGCGTCTAACAGCCCCACTAAGATCAGCTTCGCTGACATTTTCTCTGACGTTGCCTTGTTGTCAGGATTGATAGTCTAATTTAGGCTACAAACACACTGAATATAAATTGGTTTTATAGTAGGTCTTGCAGTCTATATGAAAACATATTTGTTTTAATAATTAAAACAAACGGTCGTGATTTCTTTCTTTTTCAGATTTATATTTACCACAGAGTGTGATCTATGTTTTACACCCCAACACATAGAGAAACATCTAAAGACTGATACAAAATATAACCGCACTTATAAAATCGCTGTCCATATGGTAATTGTTGGACCAGCGTAGAGGACCTTGTAGCCCCTGGCAGTACGCCACTCCGGTTTGCTCCTTTCAAATATTAATCCTGGCCTTCTCATGCATATTACACCAGCTGTATACAACACACTTTAATGGGAGTTAGCCAGGAGATCGCGCTGAGTTGGCAACACTGAATTTAGACAACTTGAATTGCTTTTACTAATCATCTTTTATGGAATCCATGTTTGACTTTGACTCAGTGGCTCGTAAACAATAAGCATCTTTCACGACTGCTGTGGCACAGTGAACAATTTTCACAGGAGCAAAGTTCTTTTGATTTTCATTTTGTTTTTCATTTTGTTTCACATTGTGCACCTGCCAGTCACAGTTGTGGGACAAGAATGAATCACCACCATACATCCATGATCAACACACGCAGCAAGCTGTGTCGGCTGAAGCACTAGATCTGTATCATAGATAGCATGCCTTTGGATTCAGCGACTTCAAAGCCCTAAAGGCTAAAGGAAGGCAGTTGTTGTGTTCACTTTCTGGCTCTAATATGTTTGCTGCCTTTAAGTTAGCCTCTGGATGCTGAACATGTTAGAAGACTTCATCCTGGTGAATGTTTCCTTTTGTCTGCAGGTTACAAAAATGTAAGAAAGGAGATGCCAAAGAATTAGTAATTGGACTTGTCATTGAAGGCCTTTGTATTACATGTATGTTGTGACTTCCATCTGTTTTCTGTCACATATCCGGGATCGCAGTGGCAGCAGACTAAGTCTAAACTTCCCTCTCCCCTGCAACGTTTTCCTGTTCCCCCTGGGGGATCTTCCTAAATCAGATGAGGTACATGAACTCTCCAGGGTGGTCTGAGTCTACCGCAGAGTCTCCTACAAGTTGGACGAGCCCAGAGAACCTCCAAAAGAGGCTTCCTGATCAGATGCCAAGACTATCTCAACTGATTGCTTTCGACACACAAGAGCAGCGACTCTCCTCAGACAACTGGATGTTGGAGCTCCTCACCCTATCTCTAAAAGTATTGTATTGACTTTTGGGTCACACACGATAGGCTCGACTTTATTATCTTCTGCAGTTTTGCTTCTCTACCAAGACAATTGATTTTTAGTTGATCAAACTGAGACTAGAGACCAATTTTAGGATGTCTTTCCCTTTTCTGCACAACTACACATTTGACTTCAATCGAGACGTTATCTTATGATTTCAGTGGAGCTTTTTTATTAATAAAAAAAACTGCTTTTCTGCTCAGAAATTTAAATCTTAAGCTTCCAAACTGAGAAAAGAGCCGTTTTTTTTTTCTTCCCTTCTCCTTTTTCTCTATGACTACTCTGCAAGGTTCAAATCTTTGGTTTTCTCCAGTGATTTCAGTCCAGCCGTTCATTTATCGAGTAATTTATTCATACATTTATTTGAAGCTTCGCTCAATAGCATCTGACCCCAGTGCCCCATCATCCGACTCTCCCTTCCGAGACAGAGCTCAAGCGGTCCCTCAAGAGTGAGGGAATGCAGGTCAGAGGCAGAGTTTACTTGGGGAGGGGGCGGGGGCAATTTTCACAACGTGGTAGTGTTAAGCGGGTAATCATAATGTGATAGCGCTCTAGCTGCTGGGTTCATGTATGCTCATGAATGTTAAGGAGAACTGTTTTAAAGGCCTTCAAAATTACCCCTGATATCAAACATTGACCTTTTGTAGAAACTGCAACATGCTACGATAATTAGAATTTCAATGTGTGCGGGTTTGCCAAATTTCACATCGAGAAACATGCGTTATAACCCCCTCAAATGTTTTTTGTGTGGATAAAAGAAAGTATAGTATATTTATATATAAATGTCGGCTGCGTGGGATTTGAAACAATAGGATCTACTCGTGGTAATAATTTGAAGTACCTGCCCTATAAAACACCATCCAACCTAGATGTTCACTGTCAACGGCTGTTTACCAGAAATCCCGAAATCATCCATCACTTGACATGGAGAATCAATACTGCAGTGAGGTTACCAATTAAGATCCATGTGTCTTTTAAGTCTGCGCCACAGATCAAAATATTATGTTCCTATGTTGCACTTTAAATTAAAATACAAAAAGGTTTATAGATCTATTTATAATGTTCAGCATCAGCTACTTTTCTTTTTTCCTTCACAATAACCCAACCTTCAAATGCTATGGAACTGGGGCTTGGAAGTTAGAATACACAAGACTCTGTCACCAATGGAAACTTTCAGTTAACTCGACGAAGCACACATCCAAGGAGTTCAGCTCTTATCAGAGAGCCGGATAATTGTTGAAACAGGTGTAACTGTCGAAGTGTCAGCGTGCCTCTCTCTGTGTTCTGGTCCCCGAACCAAACCTCCGCCTATGACTCCATCTCATAAGTCTTTCAGACAACCTTGGTGTGATTTCTTGACAAAAGCACACTCGCTCTCAAGGTGCACTCGAGCGCGATATAAAAAGGGACAAAGACAGAGCCTGAAAGAAGATAGGAGAAGAAATGGATTTCTTCTCTAATTATGCAAGAAACAGAGACTTTGTGAAGATAAAGTTGGGTGACACAAGGGCATATTGAGGGACACATTCACTTTAGGAAGATTTTTCAAAGTGGGAGGCACAAATGGATGTTTGTGCTATGAGCTATGGCTGCTAATTGGTGCAAACTTAATGAATGCAGGGCGCTGTGTGGAGACAGATGCTTTGTGCAATGTGGCAGATTTCAGTGGCTGCGCGCCTCTCTCCATCGCTGGAACATCAAGAAGAGGAGAACATTTGGCAGGTCACAAAATTATGCGAGGAAAAGGGGAAGCCCGAGAAGAAAAAATGTAAACAGTTGTTTGTTTATTTTTTTTCCGTTAATTTATGGGTGACTGTGTGTATGTGTGTTTGTGTGTGTGTGTGTGTGTGTGTGTGTGTGTGTGTGTGTGTGTGTGTGTGTGTGTGTGTGTATGTGTGTGTGTGTGTGTGTGTGTGTGTGTGTGTGTTGAGTGTGAGCGTTAGCCATTCTCAAGCGCTTGTCTATTTGTTTGAGGCATCGCTTTTCTTTTGGCTTTCTTGCCTTGCCAGCTCTGTGGCTCTCAATTAGCGTGCAAGCCTCAGGGACCTAATTAACCAGTTCAATTAATAAATAATTTTCTTAAAAAATCCCATACAAGCCATTCTGACATTTGTCAGCCACTCAGGCACTGTTCAGTGTGTCTGTGTGTGTGTGTGTGTGTGTGTGTGTGTGTCTGTGTGTCTGTGTGTGTGTGTGAGAAAAAGGGAGAGAATGATTAGCTTGTTTGCAGGCTACGCTTATCCCCCAGGTGGTTGATGCAGGGGACAGGGCTGTGTGTGTGTGTGGTTGGATGAAGAGGGGCTTACTCGCAGCGCGGGACCCCACAGCAGAGGAGGGCCCCCATGACCTTTTATCGAGTGTCCAATCAATAATGTGCGAGCGTCCATCTCTTTGAGTTGCAGCCTGAGCCCGGGCTTCTGAAGGCCTGTGGCCAGCAGCAAAGCTGGATGGGAACAGGCTACACAGTGGGGCAAAAGAGTCCTTGGGGGGCCAGGAGTGGAACAGAACCAACCGCCTCATGTCATTTACTCATAATGATGTCTTCCTTTAGTTGAAAAGGGAGGGTGCAGGGAGAGGGGGGCTGTGTCTGTGTCCCAGCTAGCCACCACAAATGCAGCCTCTCTCTTTGTCTGACGGTGAAAGCATCTTCTTTGGTCTGTCACCGGGCTCTGTGATTAAGGAGGAGAAACAGACCCCGTCTTTATTCGCATTATAATCCCATTTAGTGTTTCTTATCATAACTATCTATCTGGTCACATGTTGGGATGGAGTTGTATTTCATTGCTTCCTGAACTGTAACGTATATTCCCTTGTGGGCACAATGGGACAGATGTGCTTGTTTAATTTGTAGCATTATCTCCAAACATCGACATTACAGGATCTGGTTGTCACCGCCAAAGAGCCAGCGCTGATGGATCTGACTGTGTAACAGTGTTCATTAAACACACTCCAAACAGCCTTCAAACCGATTCTATTAGTGGCTGCCTCTAGAACAAGAGGCGCCTGAACGAAATTTTTGACCATGAAATGCTCTTTAAGCAGATGAACGGGACTTGAAAGATAAACGGGAATTGAAGCTTCCTTTTTTCTTCTTCTTGAAAATGCCAGTGAGGAGTCAATCACTGGATATCAAAGCAGCAGGGACACGCAAGAAAATCCAGTGATAATACATGGGCTGCCCACACTCACTGAAGACTGTTAAAGATGGCCATCACAAGTATCAGCGCCGACACAAAGAGCAGCCACCGGCCTTTCAGCGAGCAGCTAGCTGTCGCTCCGCATTAGCTGCAGGGATACGACAACGCTTTGCGTTGTATTTAGATGCTGTTTGCCGCGTAGCCGTGCAGAGGGAGTCCAGAGACTTATCCAAGACACACTAGGCTGACCCACACTGCCCACAGCGGTCATCACACGGCTACCTGCTCTGGCGCCATCGTATACGTACGCTGCAATTTATCTCCACACGGCTCTACTGAGAATACCCACACAAAATGAAGATGCTTGACTAAGGAAAAATATATTCTGGCAGCCAGATGAGAAGATAAGCGAGTTAAATATACCAGCAGAAAAAGAACTGTTAAAGTCTGCATGTTCACATTAGGCATCATCTGCGGCAGTCTTTCCTCATCACAACTGGGCTGGAGAGGTTTCAGCAGATCGATCGGTAAAGTAAGTGTGTGAAAGAGAGGATGAGTCAAAAGGGGATCTGAAGGTGGGCTGGCAGATGGAAGACACATGGAGGACCTAAAGATGGAGAGATCACTTTTGTTCCCTGTCAGGTTTGACCGAGGCCTTCTCTGCACAGAGGTGACTGTTGCACTCTCTGGCGCCCTCCAACTCCCCCCTGAGATCACTCCACTCAACTCTACTGCCTCCGCTTTGATGCAAAAGGGGGGTTATTGTGTAAATATTTTGCTTGAGCATTTGAGCATCTTAATCTTCCATAAGGTGATCTTTGGAGTGGAGCAACACGGGGTGCTGATGTTCAGAGGAGCTCCCAGTTGTAGAAAGAAAGAGGGAGCGAAAGAGACAGAGGAGAGAGGGAGAGGAAAAAGAAGGTCTGTGTACTTGCTAGAGTGCTGGGAGCTAGAGTTCACTACGGGGGCGTAAGTGTGTCAAGAAGAGCGCTTTCCCCCCATCCGCAAGCCCCGGGCCCTCTCCACAACATTAAAAAGCATAAACAGTCAATACTGAATGTAACTCAGAGAAAGAGCAAGAGAGAGAGCGTGGAAAAAAAAAGAAACAAGTACGAGAACGCAAGGGTTTTTCAAGCGTTACACAACATAGTGAGATCAGAGAAATGGAGGCTGGGCTGTAGTGTATAGTTGCAAAGCTTTCTGATGGAGGAAGGGAGCCTCTCCAAGTGAATCATTCATTGCGGGCGGCAGGGGTGTAAATATGAAGGGGAGGGTTGAAGGAGAGCGGGATCAAGGAAATGCACACCTGGTGCAAGACAGGGGTCAGATTGGCCCAACACGAAAGGAAACGAGAGGGAAAAAGAGAATGAGTTGTTTGGCATACCTCCGTTTAGACAACAGCGGCAGCGCTTCTATCAGTACGCTTGTGCAAAGGACAGAATGGAGTAGGTAGTGGGTGCATATGGTGTTAGGCTGTCTGTGCCGGTACACATGCCGAAAACACATGCCGACGATAAGGAGGCTCGTCTTATTTTTTTATTTATTTTTTCCGTTTCAAACGTTTTAGACTTCCAGTGTGAGATGTGAGGGCTTGTTTATCTGTGGCACATTGTTCTTGCTCATAATCGCTCAGGAGTCTAAAATCAGTCACTCCCTCTCTCAGGCTCCTACAAGTTTTTCAAACGATATCCACCCAGATACTCGACACCTGGCTGGCTGACTTCAGAGCTGAAATCAGCGGAGAAGTCTGTGTGTCTCTCAGTCTTTTTTAATCATCATTTCAGTCACTCCTCACATGTTGAAGCCTATGCATTCGGGGAGATCGTTCTCAACAGACAGATCATAAAGACGCAGAGTTTACTTTACTTGCGAGCAGGTGTGGGACGGCTGGTACAGTATGGTACTGGTTTGAGGACATGTGCGAGTCATTGTTTGTGTGTGTATGTGATCAAATACATCACAGTGTGTTTTTCTGCTATGTACCACAGGTCTGCATGGGAAGATTATTAGTTTAAAATGTCTTTATCCTTGAAATATGAACAAAGAGAAATGTCCAGAGCGGATAATTACAAAGAAAAAATATACACAAGCATATGGCGCTACCTATATTTTCAAGGTTATCAAACTTATTCACAAGTCATAGTGGTTTTTCCTCAATAAACAATTCCATCTTAAACCAAAGACATTCAGGCCGCATATTGTTTTTCTTCTTGAGAAAGTGTTCTCTTGGTTTACGGCCAAACAAAAGTTACTTCAGTGCAAAGTGCTGTTTGAGCCACTTTCCTGCCAGAGCAAGACTCCATATTTTAAACATTTGGAGGAGGGAACAATATCTATGAAAAGTGTGAAATTTGATTTCTACCCCACGGAATAGGCCGTTTCCTTCTGTTGTCAAACAGAATGACTAAACATGCTCATTCACACGCTCCCATGGTAGGACGTTATTAATTTATCACTTCAGAGTTATCAGTGCTCTTGTGCGCGCACACACACACACACACACACACACACACACACACACACACACACACACACACACACACACACACACACACACACACACACACACACGTTTGCCTCTCTATGATTGACAATGTGATAAATTTTATTTGAATATGGCTGACATGAATTATGTAACCAGGGAGACTGGTGGCTTTGTTGCTTCCCTCTAGCTCTTCGCTTTTCCTCCAAGATAACATACAGTTGATAATTTACAGTAGAACACATTCTGAAACTATAAAGAAAGATATAGCGACAAAGCCCCAAAGGGAAGAAAAAAAACAGAGCGCTTTCAGTGCAGCCAGCTGAGCTGATTCTGAGAACTGCAGAGAAGTGGAGAGGAGAAGGTTCACGGTGTGGCAGCGCAGCAATAAGGTTAGGTGGTTTGACGCTTTTGACACTGGAAAGTGTTTTTTTCTTGAATACAGCTCTGATGGTAGCGATGAGGTCTCAGCGGACTGGGTTAGGCCAAGAAAAAGAGAGAGAAAAATAAACACAAATGAAAGAAAAGAAAAAAAGAGCACAGCACTCGCGGTATCTGATGTTGATAGCTGTGGCCAAAGACAGCCCTTTGAAAGGCTTGAGGAAAATGACAATAGTGTATGTTTTTTCCTTGTTGCTGCTCCTCCAGACGGCCAACATAGAAATAAAAAAAATAAAAAAAACTTGTCTGATTGGTCTGAGAAGACTGTCAAATGTCAAGCAGTTATCAAACAGCCGACATGTTTTCTTTTAAAAAGAAACCGGCAGAAGGAAAAGCCTAACCTTTCGGCAAGTGAGTAGAAGTCACTCATCCCATCATGTGCGGTACTCCACACAAGAAAAACCCGCTGGTCTTTACAAGGCTTACACTTTCCCCTCTGATTCAAATCTATAGTTGTTGACACAAGTTGTCTACGGCTCAAATAGATGGATCTGTACAAATACCTAATTCCAGGGAATTATTTATTTGGCGGGTTGCAACGCAGAGCCAAGAGGACAAACTCCAACACCAAGAAAAAAAAAAGAGTTTGCAGAAACTCAAAATTAAGACATTTCATTTTCCAGTCAGACACCCTCGCAGAGCCTTTTTCCTCAATTCTTGGTCACTTTTTGATCTCTAATTGCTTCAAGGTCTTTTTTTTTCCACACCCCACGCTCTCCTGCATCATGTTTACATTTCTATGAGTCCGGCGCAGATTTCATGTCATAATCATCGGCCCGGACTGACAGGAACAGCGTGCTCAACACTTGGGCGTCGGGTTGTATTTCTGCTGTTCCAGTTCCTGTGGCTGATGTTGTTCAGCTCCCTCCACACAGAGCGGTGCTCGTAACCAAAAGGGAGATGGGATGACAATGTCCTTGATTTTCAAAGCGACTTGTTAATGCCCTCATTTTCATGTACACTACTGAATCAATTCAATTCTTTTCTGCGGCATTGCACTGTTCAAACAAACTTCTGCACAACTTTCACATGAACCTACATTTCTATTCTCATTATTTTTGATTTTATTCGGAGAATGTCTCTTTGTGCTTCGTGCTCGCTGCGCTGGGAGGTCAGAGATCAGGCTGAAGCTGGCAAGGATTCAGTGTCTTGCTCAAAGACACTTTAGCAGACTGGGTGCTCGCTGCTGTGGGCCTCGAGCCCAGCTACACTGCCCTGCAACCCCAACGCTGACAGTTGAGATGAATCTCAAAGACTGCGTAACACTGCATATTTTTATCTTGCGCTTGTGCTCTTGGATTGTCTAAAGAGACTGGGAGTAATCAATGACTCTTATCGCCAAATAGGAAATTACAACATCTCTGGCAATGCGTAAGGTGACCTGTAACTCAGGGAAAACAATAGCCGGAAATGAAAGTATCAGCAATCAAGTGAATTAGCTAATTATTAAAGAAGTAATGTCGAGGTATATATATCGAGGAAATATATCACAGTAAACAATAATACTGCTTTTTCATTTGCCCTATATTTTTTTGGGGGAGGTGGAGGATGGGGTTTTGTGTTGTCACACACTCCTCCATCTAAGAGTGGTTGAATCGCATCAGGGGGGCTGGAAAGAGAGTTTTCTCAGCCAGATGCGCTGTTGAGTCGTCAGTATTGATCAGAAACACGCAATCCAATTTCTCACACATACAATATTTTAATTTTCAGGCACAAAAAATCCTTAAAATCCACCTGACAACTGATCTTTTTGAGGTAGATGGATTTTTTCCTTTTTTTTGTATCCTGCAGCCAGATTCAAAGCGGTCACCTGCTTATTTAAAACACCAGCCGCTGACAACACCACAAACATCACATCTCCATTTTCAAACAAAGGTGAGGCCGGAACAAACTCGGTACTTTGGAATTTCACTGCATTGAAGGGAGGTGATAATTAACATTAATATGTACAGCTGGCTCTTTATACAACTCTTGCCTGCTGCCTTTGGTGTCCTGTTGAGAGGGTGTCTAAGCAGTGCACCATCAATGGCAGGGAACAAAGCGAGAGAAAATATCAAGTCTTTTTCCACAACTGCCTGTGTGCCTTGCACTGCCTTAAGATTAATCTAATTTGGTCTTTATTGAGAAATGGGTAAGAGCAGTTTTGTTTTATTTATGTATGTTTTTTCCTCCTCTGCTCCTTTCCTTTGTTGCTTCTCCTCGTCTGCCTCTGACAAAAGACAGCCAGCCTGCCAAGCCCGGTGTTGCTCTGGGACGGACCTGTCAATCACTCCTGACGGCACCCTGACAACATGTACGTTAAAATTTCAAACGGGACTCAAAGGCGGCGCGTGACAGCAGAGCCTTTGAAAGTGGCTGTAGCGCGCGGCGACAGCCAGAGGAGTACGGGTGGAAAACAAACTAGAAAACAACAGTGCGGAGGGAGAAGACAGAGAGAGAGAGAGAGTCACAGACAGAGAGGGAAAGGAGAAGAAAAAAACAAAAGTTAAAAGCAAAACAGTGAAGAATGTGGGTCTTGATGATGGGAATTGGCATTAGATTCTCCCTTGGTGTATCATTGTTTTTTTAATTTGGTTGAAACTCCCTTGAGTGGAGAATTCGGTCTTCCAGGGACTCAGCAGAAGGCCCGGCTCTCGCCGCAGTCCAGGGACAGCAGCGGCAATCTCCTGCTCCTCTGAGGCATCACTCAGATCAAGTCAAGCCTCCCATGCATCTCGCTACCCGATCCTTCAACACAAAACAACTGCTCACGAATGCTAATAACATTCTTGATTCCATCTCGCACACCTTCGCTTCATGGCTGTGCAATTTATTCCCAGTAGAAATGTGAACCGGCGCTTTCCACTGAGATAAGCCTTTTCTGTAGAATTCATAAATCTAAGATTTGTAGCTTCCAATACCAACAAGAAAATGGACAACTAAACAGAGAGTCTGCTGTCCTGAATGCCCCGGCACGAATTTTTTTCTCGTGCATCCGCAATTTTCCTACGAGCAAACGAGTGGCATATGGCGTACAATTTGCACACACGTGCTTGAGGATGTACTTTTTAAATGATCACCCGGCACACCACAGACACAGACCACCTCTTCAACATGGCTAAATGAAAACGGTGTGAATGGGGGGCAGCAAAAAGGCCCGGGCCGAGCCAGACCCTATGGGAGAACTGCCATCTCTGCAGTCTGTGCACTGATCCTTCAGTCAGCATCCACATCTGCAGTTCAAAAACACACACTGGCTTGAAACTACTACAAAGCCAACTGTTCATTGTCTATCTGAGACTTTGTGTGACCATGCTGTGTGTGTGTGTGTGTGTGTGTGTGTGTGTGTTTGTGTGTGTGTGTGTGTGTGTGTGTGTGTGTGTGTGTGTGTGTGTGTGTGTGTGTGTGTGTGTGTGTGTGTGTGTGTGTGCGTGCGTGAGTGTGTGTGTGCATACATGTGTGACGAGTCTAAGTTAGTTTGAAACTAGAATTCTAAAATCAACTCTTACGCTGTTTGTGTGTGTGTGTGTGTGTGTGTGTGTGTGTGTGTGTGTGTGTGTGTGTGTGTGTGTGTGTGTCACTTGTACAAACAAGTGGCCAAGCAGCATGTGTGCTGGGACACAGGTTATGCCAACCTGTTAGTGATTTTCCTCAATTTCTTTTATTTTTATATGTTGTACTTCTCCCTGGGTGAAACTATGTCTAAGCACTGATAGGCTTCAGTTCAGACAGGAGCTATGGCACTGACACACACACACACACGTACACAGGCACACACACACACACACACACACACACACACACACACACACACACACACACACACACACACACACACACACACACACACACACACACACACGAGCGACGCACCACATGAATTTGTGCCATTGTCGTGTCTATATGCATGAGTCCAAGCTTACTTACAAATGTATACATGCAAGCAAACAAACACACACGCTGCTCAGAGATGGCTGTGGTATAAAGAACTTAAAACGGCCATCCTGCAGAAAGCCAATGCTTTGGCTTCTAGTGCCCTCTAGTGCTGGGAACTACCTGGCAAATTACTTGGGACATGTTCTGAAACTGCTCAACTGTGAGAACAAACTGGGTGCGATTGAAATGTGTTAGAACTATTAAAAAGAACATCAGGATATTTTAACCAACTTATGTAAAGAAGCTGGTCAGAAATTAGTTTAATTTTAACATAAAGGTGGCTATTTCCGGACAAATACTGAAGGATTTCGATAAGCGTAAATAGGAAGGAACTCATTTCAGAGAACAATAAATACATCTCATAAACAATTAAAGACATTAAAATAGTCATATCTATATTGCAAATTCTGCTATGGGCATTTATGCAGTTCAAAAGAGTCAAAAGTATAATTCCACTGATCAATTTTCATACATGACATAGTTGTTATTTTCATGGCTTTAACTAATTATATTTAGAAATATTTTGTATACATATTTTCGATTTGTCAACATCAAGGATATTACTAAAATAATTACCCCATATGTAAAAATGTGAGAGTGAATTAACTTTGTTTTTTTATGTAAAAAGTTGCTATTCTAAACAATATGTTCTTTACACAAAGCTGGCTGTGGGGAAAATCACATTGCAATACTATTATGAGCCTGTAAGTCCCATTAAAATGCTATATAATAAGATAAATCTAACTAATTGACATAAATACATAGATTTTATTTATATTTTAAAAAGGATACTATTGCAGGACTAAGTTCATTGCAACATGTTCTAAATCATGTTTCTTTATTCTTAAGAACTTAACAGCTGCAACAACATTTTTAAATACATTTTCACGTCTAGTTTCAGCTGACAGTAATAACTCTTAATCTGATCAAACTGAATCTCATAGATTTTAATAACATAATGTTTCAGGTATCCAAGTTTTAAAACAGTGATATATAAATACATGGTTAAACTGGTAATAATTACAATAGTTTGTTTTAACTGGGTCTTATGGGAAAGGGATTGAAGACTTATATTATGAGTGTTACACTGTGTGCTCATAAGCAAACGAGTGCTTCTGGACAACAAAAAAAAAGCATCCCGGTATTATGCACTCTCTTTTGTATTATTAATGTGGAGCACAGGAAAGGCCTTTGAAAGACTGGTAACATTATTAAGGTGCCATGCACTACAAACAAGATCTTTGGCATAAAATGTGACTTTCATGTAACTAAGATCACACCTTTTTTTCTTCCACGTGCTTATCCGCTCAAATGATTAATTCCTTCAACCGATCATGTTTATTGTACATAATTTTGCAAAAGAATCATTTTTATTTCATGTCACATAATGAAACATTTCCCCCTGTGAAAATACTGTACATGTTTAGATACAACAATAGTTACACTTTTTTGTTTGTATCTGAAAATATTCCTTTTATTAGAGAAATAAAACATAAAACATAAAAATCAATTAGCAATTCAGTCTGAAGTCAAACTAAATAGAAAAATCAAATAAATCTTGTTATATTTAACTAAAACCAATATAACCTAAAACATATTTAGGGCAGCTAAGGTCACTTTCTTTGAGCAATCGGGTGTTCCACGTGAGGACACTACGTCTTATCTACTGCTTAATTTAATATAATAAGGACGTTTTTTTGTAAATCATATGCGTGTATATTTTGCGCATGCATGATAGAGCCAGCAGAGGTGGGATTTGAGAGGCACCTCAAAGCTATGATTATCCTGAGTGTCTCTGCCCAATAATGTTACCTGCTGGGACAGCAGCACTGCTCCTCTAAATAAATTGCAAGTGGCCTTGGGCAATAAGAGGAACCCTCCTTTGATCTGCCTGACTGCCAACCAGGAAAATGTGCAGGCAGTCAATCAAGCTCTTAAGGCTTTGCAACAATGGAGCCGACCCCAGTTTATTATTTATTTTTTAAATTGATGTATTTCATTATCACAAGGTGTCTACTTGCTGGGTAGGGAAGGGGAGGGGGAGGGGGCAACATGATCAATAATTGATATGCGGTGTGAAAAAGCTGATTTGCTGCCTCTCCTCTGGTGCACTTGTCACTAGCTGTTGTCAGAACACATTTGCTTTGATGACAAATTTGAAGAAGTGAACAACAGCATCGCATCTGATTACAAATTTAGTGAGTGGTGAAAGGCAGCGGCCCCTTCTCGCTGAGGCTCTGTTTGTTCAGGGCGCTCAGGAGGGTTGACTACCGGGCTCTGAGGTGAGTTACAGTCTTGTAAGCACAGAGATGAGAAGGGGGTTGAACTTTTTTGTCATGTGTCAGTAAACAGTGTGACTTGTTTGAAAGGCACCTGGATTACAGGGTGAAAAGTTGCTCTTTAAACCTTGAAAGCTTTAGGGCATGGGAGACACGGCACGTCAAAACAGAGTGTGGAGATGAGGAGTGAGAGCAACTAAAAGCCATCACTTCCCCCAGTGTGCCTGCTGAAAGACCAAGGACTTGTCCTGCTTTTCACAGAGTTTGGGTCACACTGTGTGGGAGAGCATCTCAAATCGATTTAGTCAAATCAAGCAAGACGCTTGAGTGATTTGAACAGTCCACGTTTCCTGGAAGATAGCTTGTACTAATCGTAAACAAGAACACGGGTTTTCCTTCACAGTTAAATGATCACCTGCAGGTCATCAGACTCCAAATAAGAGCAACATCTTTATGCTGATTTCATTGCTAAGAGTAGTTCTTAATTAGCCTAAATGTTTTTTTTTAATTACATGTACGGAGTGGAGATTTAGCACAAACTTTAAAACTAAATCCTGATGGGGAAACGGTTCAACAAAAAAAAAAAAAAAATCTCAAAGCAGGGAAAACAAACAACATATCAACAACTCAACATAATTGACAGCTGCATCCATTTGCTCGGTCCAAGCCCCCTCCTCCTGCTTTTTCCACTCTGTTCTTCCAACACCATTTCCTCTTTTAATTATCCCCCAGCAAAAAGATGGAGCACATCAGACGCATCGCGGTAAATCCTGGCCCTGGCACGGGCTCATAGTGGCTCCTGCGTCTGGCAATCCCGATAGAGCCTGGGCGCTGGCAGTGACAAGAGAGGGAGGATGCCTGGAGATTTTCTGACAGAAAAAATGGAGAGGATGATCTCTCAGCAAAAGAGAGGTCCTCATTCTACTCCCGGCGTGGGAGGCATTTTGGCAAGCGCTTTCCGATCATACCACATTTTCAGCACCAGATTAGCCAGTTCTCAGGAGCAAAACTCACATAGACCCCCTTGTTTACACCTCAGTACCACAGTGTTTCTGTAATGACTGTTCAGTAAAAGACCACATTGGAGGCACTGCAAGCACGGCTGCTCTCCTATCTCTGCCTACAACATTTTAGGGGTGAGACTTATTGTATATAGCAGGGTCAGAGAGACCACGGTTTGGATTAAGGGAATATGATTTGTTTTGAATTGAAAGAACTCTCCTCTGACCTGAAATGTGTTTTACTGAGTGAATTGCACATTCACATTCTAATTAGGTATCAGCTACACGGATGGGGTTTTTCTTTTGGAAGCCGGATAGATGAAAAAGGTTGCAAGTTAACTAATGCTGGGGCTGCTATCTGTCAAAGTTTCTCCCATCTCTGTGGGGTGCACATCAATCACCGAGGTCCCCAACTGACAGTCATTCTGCGGGCTAATAGTGTCGTCATCTCCCACGCGATTACACAGATTGCACAATGAGATCCTCGGACACAATGGAGCTGCAAATCTAGCCCCCCACTCTGTTCCCCTCTCCTTTCCTTTTCTTCCATCATTCTGAGATGAAGAGTGGAATGCTCCACAGCGGGTAGCTTTCTTCTCCTCCGGGGGGAACTGAGAAAGCAGGCAAGGGCCTCTGTGATGTTACTTTCCCTTCAGGGTGGGGAGGAGATGTCTTGTAGCGCAGCTAAAGATGATCATTTGAGAGCCTGTGAAACAAGGTTCCCCTCTGGAAGCCATAGAGACGTGGAGAGAGCCAAGGTCCCAACTAATGAGTTAGGGTTAGCTGATGTTCCTCAGTGATGAAAACAAGAACAATGACAATGAGTCAGTTTTATTCCATGGTTTAGACATTGTATTGCACCTCTGTTACATGTGCTTCTCTGAATACAGAGGTCAGAGGTCAGGCTGAGCAGCAGCCTTAGAGGAGGTAGAGTCCCGCTCAAAGACACCTCAGAAAAGGGAACACTTTGCTACTGCACCATGCAGCGCTTGAACACATGCTATCCAGCCAGAGTATTGCCTGTCATTCTGCTACCTTCTTGCATCAAGACCGAGTGAAGGAAATTAATAATCTAAGCATGAACATATGAGGAAAATCTAAACATTTGTTTCTTATATGTTCTGATGAAACCTCTGCGCCCGGAGTAAATATTTGCTCGACAAACTCACAAAACAAAACAACATCCCCATCTGATAATCTGCCACAATTACGCTGCACACTGTGATGAAAGGATATCAATGATCTACTTATGTCATAGAAAAAGAGTGCAGCTTCAAACATGAAAGCTATTGAAGCCTATGAGAGTTTCAAGTCAATGAATGATCAAAGGAGCAAAAGCTTATCAACGCTGTTCCTTAACACCGAAACAGTATCATATGGCTCTGGATGTGCTACCACAGTAGCAGGGTTTTTGCCCAGGAACATAATGGCTATTGTGCTTTCTGAAACCATTTGCCTTTTTACACAGTTGAAGCTGCAAAAAGCGCACAAAGTGGAGAGGGGGCACGAGCCCTTTATCCCGATGAAAGGCTAAAGGATGAGACTGACCTTTCTGGCATCAGCTGGGCTTTGGGAACACAATACATGGCGGCAACTCTTTCTGGCCTTTTCCCCTTCAGCTCTGGGCTATGCTTACAAGCCAAAGACTCAAGTCCAAACATCTATCATTTTATACAAAGACTCAAACACACAGATGCCCCGAACCCCTCCTTTTATATCACACAAACACACGCACACTGAGCAGTTCTGTCTGTGCATCTGCAAACAGACCAGTCTCGTCTGGCATCATAGTACAACTGCAGGCTATGGAAGCAAAAAGAGACAACATATCACTGTAGATTACATCAACACAAACGCTTGACTCAGTCCACAGTATCAAAACCATTTTCCTTTAACAGGAATTGAATAACAATTACATTGTGACCTGCACGCACTTAGGGAACATACCAATCCAAACTCGCTTCAACTGGGACTGACTGGAAAGTAACTACCGGTATGTTTCAATTTTCCACGCTAGCAACATATGAAATGAAATCCTGACACGGTTAAGTACTAGTTTAGAGCGTGCCCCCCAAAAATGACCTCACCCACTGTACTATTTTAAAGCTTTGTTGTTGGGGGGCCACGTACCTAAAGGGCCTTTGTGTGATATTTCAAAAGGCTGCATCACCAGGTCATGGCAGAACAAGGGTCATACAAACACAGAATAGCACTTGTGTTTCTGGTTTTTGGGGAGTAGGGGTTTGTCAATTCTATAGGTAAACTCTAGCAGACAGGAGATAAGGTAACCGTGGGCTGCCAGACAAAGGGAACAGTGGTTGGCATCTGAAAAGGTAAAGAGTAGGACTGCAGTCCCTGACGTGTCAGAGGCCTCATCGTCAGTGGGAGAGTATAAAAGGACCTGTAAGTGTGTCTAGGTCTATGGCGCGTTAGACATCCACAAACCTACAACCATGGGAAAGGTATGAGCTCACATGCAATATAGCAACAGCTTTGATGGAGTGGTAAAGAAGGAAAATGTCAGGATTTGGGAAAATGTGTCAAATAGTATAACAGGGAAAGAAAATGCAGCGACGGGCAAAGAGAGGGACTCAAAAAAGTCCTCATTCGAGTGAAAGTATTAGATACAAAAAAAATAGAGTGGACGGCTACCTCTCGACAACTTCTTTTTGAGGGGAAAAACCCACTTATAGGTGTTTAAAAAGGGAAGCGTCTATGGAGATCAACAATTATATGGTATCCACATATGACAGATTCATTGTATTTGCGTGACAGTAACAACAAAGTTGACTGTGTTCAGATTGGCCGAGCATATAATGAGTTCTTTAAAAAGAAGTCAGCTGAAACAATGGTTTCAATTACCTTGATTTTCACCTGTCAAGCTCTGAAAATAATATACAAGTGTTCAGCAGACAGGCGAGGCTTGTGCACTCGGTAGGACTCATACAAAAGTAATTGAGTTTGTTCAAGGGAGAGCAGTGTCCCCTGCAGTCCATTCATGAGTATTGCAACTAGTAGATCTATCTACCTAACATTAACCTGAGTGATGTATGCTTCTCTCTCCTCTTCAAGATTATCTTCTACGAAGGCCGCAACTTCCAGGGCCGCCAATGGGAGTGCAGCAGTGACTGCATGGACACCTTCAAGCACTTCAACTGCTGCAACTCCATCCGTGTCAGCGGTGGTCACTGGGTGGCCTACGAGAAGCCTCACTATATGGGTTACCAGTACATCGTTGGCCCCGGCGAGTACGCTGACTTCCACTGCTGGATGGGCTTCAACAACTGTGTTCGCTCCTGCCAGATGTACCCCCCTGTAAGTCAATCAAACAGACAGATAGGATTGGTATTCCTCTCCCCTCCCCCGCTCACCTTGTGCATCAAAGAAATGAATGTCAATCACTGGTCTTTTGATGTCATTAACAGAAAACTCAGGCAGGTCAGAGCATAAAAGTCTCTGTTGCAAGGCCCACAAGGAGACCCAGTCAGCCTTTAAAAGAGAATATGATACACCCCCCCATAAGACTTGGTGCCTTCATTGTAATTCTGTTAGTCACATTGAGTGTTTCTGGCGGTTAAGCGTGGGGAAAAAATGTAATTCTGTCATGCTCCAAAAGAGTTGGTACTCATTCTCATCCGTAGTCAGTAAGTATGTAAGTAAGTGTACAAGTAGTCTCTTGAATTTAAAGTTAAATATATTAACTCAGGGCTAAAAGCTCGACCAAATAGCTCTCAGGTTCACGCCAAAAACAATGATAATAATCGTGTTCTGATTTCTTTCACGCACAGTATAGAGGAGCCTACAAGATGAGGATCTACAACAGGCCCGACATGATGGGACACACAATGGAGTTCATGGACGACTGCCCCAACCTGTACGATCGCTTCCGCTACCGTGACATTTACTCCTGCAACATCACGGAGGGTTTCTGGATCTTCTATGAGCACCCTAACTACAGGGGACGCCAGTATTTCCTGCGCCCCGGAGAGTACAGGGCCTGCGGTGACTGGGGCTGCCACAACCCCATGGTGGGCTCATTCAGGAGGATGAGGACTGTCATGTAATCTTTAACCATGCGCAACTCAAATTAAAAACTTGATTTTCAAATAACTATGTGCTTTGTGAACTTATTTGAACAAATCCATGCATTGTGCAAATGTGATAATGGTGTAGAATAATACTCTTTGGCCATGAAGCAGCCTGTTGCTGCATCATGATCTATGTCACTGTCAAATACCCACTGAAACCAACCCAACCTTTTCTTTTTGCTGCCCTGCCTATCCTCACAGTCTGCATGTAGGTTTCTGGCATTCATGCCAATAAAGGCAGATGTTGCAACTCTTATTGTAGCCCTTTGAGAAAGTGCAGTTGTACAGTGTTTTCCATAGACAGACGTGGCTTTGACAGAGACAAAAGAGGCTGCTGCAGCTCACCAGTCCTATAGTGTTCTGCAGTCTGTGCTGACACGACAAAGCTTTGTTTCACATTTGCAAAGCCCTGATCCCAGCAGGGTCTATAAAGAGGTCTGGTACAGCCCGACATTTGGTCTGGACAGAACTTGACACAGTTACAATGGGCAAGGTAAGCACGCAATTTAAAATCTATACAGTAAAAGCAACTACAATGTTGTGTTATGTGTAACATGTTGATCATTTGCATCTAAAGGGTAAATAAGGGCTAAACATGTCATTTTGTCATATGAAATGGGACTTAACCTTGTGTGGGAAGAATTGTAATGGTCACTAGTTTTAAAGGATTGATTATCATATTTTCACATAGAACAGAAACGAAAGCTAGAAATGGCAAACAATCGCAGAAAAAAACTTAATTAAATAAAATGCAAATTAAAGCTGCACAATAAGACTTAGTTGGCTATACTTAATTAAATGATGCCTTTGTCTTTCGTTGAGGATAGTAAAACATTGCAATTATTCAACTGAACTTGGAGTTCTAATTTGTGTTAAAAAAAAAATAGGCCAAGATTTTTTTTTCTCTCTTCATTAAAATATACCACATGCTGCTCAGTATTTTATCAGACTTTGCGTCTGGTACAGCATTTGGGACATTTCTTCATACTCCCTTAAGCTTGTCTGTTTTAAAATTGTTCACTTGCAGTTATTTTGTACAAGAACTTTGTTTGACAAAGCTTACTTGCAAACCTGGCTGAGAATACCAAATGGTATGGTTATGAATCTAAATGAGACTAAAAGATAGCTTTGTTGAAGAGTCTGGAGAGCTGGAAAAGAGATAACTAGTCATAACTTGACGTAACACCTTGGTGATAACGGCCACCCATCCCTCACTTGCAGGTTATCTTTTACGAAGAAAAGAACTTCCAGGGTCGTCACTATGAGTGCAATAGTGACTGTCCCGAGATGCAAAACCACTTCAGCCGCTGTAACTCGATAAAGGTGGATAGCGGTTGCTGGGTGGCATATGAGAAGCCCAATTATGGCGGCTACCAGTACATGCTGAACAAGGGCGAGTACCCCGACTACCAGCGCTGGGCCGGCTTCAATGACTGCATCCGCTCCTGCCGTATGGTGCCACCTGTGAGTTTTATCTGATGCCCTACCCTGTTTGCAGCAATGTTCTCACTAAAAATGTTCTGTAGATGTGCCAGTTTAAGATAATTTAGTTCTCAAGCCTTTTCCTGTTGTTTTCACCACTCTGTGCCAGCATCTGAGGCCATTTTAAAGCATCTCTTTGTAGCTTGACCTATAATTGAAGTTAAAAAAAAACATGTGTAAAGAGAAAAAGAAACATATAGACTGTGTCATTGCATCAGTTAGTCTATCAATTACGTCAAATTGACAAGTTATTCTACTGTGGTAATATAAAGTTGAATAAATGCTTATGGTAAATGACAGTATCATAATGTCATCCCTAGTATAATGGGAACTACAGGATGAAGATCTTTGAGCGGTCTGACTTTGGGGGTCAGAATCTGGAGCTGATGGACGACTGCCCGGATCTGAACGAGCGTTTCCACACCCGTGACATCTCCTCTGTCAATGTCATGGAGGGCTACTGGATTCTGCATGAACACCCCAATTACAGGGGGCGCCAGTACTTCCTGCGTCCTGGAGAGTACAGGAGGCACATCGAGTGGGGAAGCAACAGCCCCACCAGCGGCTCTCTGAGACGCATCACTGAGCTCAACTGATTCCCAGCTTCTTCTTCTTTTTTTTTGTTTACCCTGATTGAGCCGCACTGCTAAACATCCCACCTTCTTGTTCCCCTTAATGCCAGCACTGTTTTCAGTGAGGTCTCAACACTGTGGTGTCCAAGCCCCAAATCATACATTAGAATGATGGAGGGTTTGAGTGTGTATGATGTTGGGTTCTGGTTTTGTTGGGTTGCTTTGCATTGTTGGGTAAAGTTCTTCCCCAACTCAGTGCTCAAGCAATGCTCAATAAATAGTGATGATCTTTTTTGCTTTGGTCGTCCCAGAGCAAAATGGTTTGCCTCGCCGGTCCCCAACCTCCTGTCCTACTGGAATGACAATAAAAGAAAACTTGATGAAAGTCAACTAAAGGGAGCCTTTGTTAATTTTCTATTGGCTACTATAGCTGTCACTATAAAAAGATCAGGGGGATATGACTTTTCATAAATCTGAGGAATATTTTTCTCTTTTGTATGGTGATTGAACTTAGTTTCATCAGGCCACAGAGTTAGATCGAAATGTAACCACCGACGCCCTAGTCCAAGAGTTTCTACAGTTTGCCGTGCTATTGTCATTCCACATACACAAAGGGAAATTATCAAGGAAACAGAAGCTTATTCTTTGAAGTTCAATATTAAAGACCAAAAAAGGGTATCTGAGGATGGGCATGTAGGAGTCTTTATGAGATCACATGGTACAGAGTAAGCGCGTTGGGTCCATGAAAGATGCCCATATTAGATCCACATCACAGGGCCAGTGCCGACTCAAAGAGTTGGAGTCAAAGTGGTCTGGTATTAGCCCCGAGCATCAAGCTCTCTCAGAACAAAAAACAAAACCCAGTCCGCATCCCTGCTCATGCATTTTTCATCAGCCCAAGATACTGAACCCTTTCAGAAAAATAAATATCAATTATTGAAATTGTTAATTAGACGCTGCGTAATTGGCAAAGATGAATAAATAACTTTGACCATTAATTATTGATTTAAAAAAAAAATTAAGCCCAGTGGGGAGTGCATTTGAGTGTCTCTTAAGATCAAGCACAACAAGAAATGTGAGTTTTGGCCTTGAGTAATGTCCAATTAAAGGATTGTCGGCTTTGCTGTACAAGTCCAGTGATTTGCCCTCATCATTCGTTTTATATGTGGACAACATCAACAGGGTGCAACATGGGAACTGATCAGTTAGGGTCTGGGGGCAAAGCCAGATAAGAGATGAGAGGCTGCCAGTTCTCAGCCATAAATAGAAGTTAATCTAAGGTCGTAAAGGGGCACGGTCTCCAAATATTAACCAAATTCAGGAAGTAAGCGCTTAAGACTTGCACAGATCTACAGAAAACAGGTGGTTTAGAGTTTATGGTTACAACCCTGCAAAAGCAAATAACCTGAAAACTCTGCAAACAGCCTGGCTTAAATGTTCAGTCAGGTTGCACAATCTAATAGTTCTACTGCATTTTCCACTTATAACATCAATGCAATCGGTCCTAAGTTCAGTTTTTAGGAGACACACGTTGGTACATCAGCAGAGGACAGAACTGGGCAATTTAAAATAAGTTGTTGACTTGGAGTCAAACCGGGAGTATGAGACACTTTGGGAACAATTTATCTGGGAATTTAGAGAATCCACCATACAGGGTCGCATCTTACTGCCAGTATACGATAAATTCAATGCAAAATACACTACTCAACACAAAAAACAATGCAGACATTTTTGTCAGTAACCTGACAATGTAAGCCTTCCATATCACAACAAAACACTCATCAGCATTATGTTATTACTTAAGTAGGAAACTGGTTAATAAAGCAACTGGGTATACACATGTGATCCTGAATAGCTATACTGGAGCAAACAACTTTGATGCAATATTGTAAAATACAACTATATAACACACTGTTCATGAAACAGGCAATACTCAATGTCCCTGGATTGTTCCTTCTCTACCTCAAGTCATTTAGATGATATTTTCAATCGCTTCAAACATAAAAGGACAAAAGAGTGAGAACCGAGTTTTGTCTCCCTCTTCATCTCTGAACCCTTTGGACTTGGTGATGGGAAGCTGATTGAATGGTAAGTAGTGCGTTTTAGAGAATGAATTCTTTAGATGCTGGAAAAGAGAAAGAAAACGCAAGAAACAGAAACACAGAACACAAGCCTGTGATTCCATTATTAGTCTCAGTTCTTCTTCTCCCTCTTTTCATTTCTGATGGCTGGATAATTAAACCTCTATAGTATTGTCTTCCATCTTCCTTGCCCCACTTCCAGCAATGTGAATTCCCCTATGGGCAACTTTAAAAAGGCTCTTTTAGACATCTGTTTTTCAGATCAGCACGACTTCTTTTTTTTCCCCATTAATTTGTGTTCTTTGTGAAAGTAGAAAGACTAGTGCCAGGACAGAGATGAACATACGTGTATAAATCCCCAACATTTCAACTGCAAAAATCAAAGAAAGTGAGAAAAATATTTTCTCAATTTTTTTTTAATGCTACAATATTGCTATTATACAACCCAAACCATTCCTTAAGTGTGCATTGCAAGACATCAGACAGGAGCTCAGAGGCTGGAATGTTACAGAGCTTAATTTAAAAGCAGTCACGTTTGCCCCTCCAGCTTGAAGGAGGCAGCTTGTCAATTACCGCTCCTGCGCTGACAGAGGCTTTGGGCGCCACAATGAACAAGCAGGAAAGCAGAGAAAAATGAGCACAACTTGTAACAATAAAAAAAAAAGGGAAATAAGATGGATGCATACAAGTATTCTAACTTGTATTGCTTTAAAACAAAACTGGTAAATGTCTGATACTTGTGTATAAATGTTCATCATGTCATTAAGTATTACATACAGAAAATATTCATCTCTTAACACACCATAATTTGGTTAAACTGAGAGAAAGCAACATTGTCTTCTATTGAACGCCAACTTGATGTTACAGCATTAGTTCCAAGTCTGAAATGACATATAGATCAGCACCTTATCTCATAAATACTTGTTCATTTAGAAAATCCAATCTGAAATTTCAGCAAGAAAAAAAAAAAAAAAAAAGGGATGTTCCATGAACAAAGAAAGCATTTACTGTAGAATCAGCATGTACCTAGTAGGGAATGAGCCAATGCACTCAGCTGAAAGAAAATGAGGCCTTACAGTTATAGAATATATGTACAATTATAGCAGACACCTTTTTGTGAGAATGATATACAATATCAAATAAATGTATCTTAGATAAAGATACACCATATGCCCATCATCATAATACTGTTTTTAAGGGCTAGAGAGAATTACCAACTGTGCTGACCCTTGACGTTACATTAGCTTTACACAATAACATTGACAAAGAAAGTACATGTTGTTTATGTCTAAAGAGTCCCATTTATCTTTTCATACATATTTAAATGAGCATTGTTGGTGGGAGCCTGAGAAGATTGTAAATGCCAACGACTACTTCTCTGTAATTGTGCACATGACAAGAAATAACTTGAACTTCTTTCTTGTACACATATTACAATGAAATGTCTCTGTGAATTAGTTTCACTTTAAAATTCAAGTCCTGAGATTGCTTTATTAGAAGAAGAATTTCAAGCACTTCAGTTTCCTTTGATATATAAATAGTGTATTTACTCTATCTCAAAGAATATAATCTTAGTTAACTCCATTCTTGCTCACAGTACTCCAATTAATCCAATAATGGAGAGGTATTGCAGGAGCCTCTAAGGGGGACTTTACCCAACTCATAAAAGAATCATAAGCTGAGGTAGAATTTTTTTAATTTGTAAACTCTTAGTGACAGCTTGAAGTCTAAACAGGGACAACTTTGTGGTAAAAAATGTCTTTCTGTGCCGTGTGCTTTAGAAGTTTAATGAAGTGACATCAGCCATGATCTGCAACAAGACCCCAGAGGAAGCTGCTGGTGGGCAATGCGAACCATCACGACCAACGTTAAGGCCAAGTGCGTGTTGTGAAAGTCTCTGGCCTAGTTGCTGTCCCTCTGCCCGGCAAGAGGTTGCACGACGGGCAGGTTTTCGTGGAGGTACTTCATGGTACCCTGTTCAGAGAAGTCAGCTGCTGTATGCCCGTCACCTCTCAGGACCCACTTGGTGGTGAGCAGCCCCTCCAGCCCAACGGGGCCTCGGGCATGGATCCGTGCAGTGCTAATGCCGACCTCTGCTCCTAGAGACAAAGACAGCAAGTGAGAATGTCAAACACATGTGTCCTTGAAAGAGGGTCTGCAGTTGTTTGAGAGTGAATAACAAATGAGTACATATATGTAGGCTGTTGAAAAATACACTTACCGAGTCCGAAGCGGTAGCCATCAGCGAAACGCGAGCTTGCGTTCCAGAAAACACAGGCGCTGTCCAGCATCTGCAGGAACTGCTCAGCTGTGTCCTCTGTGAGAGAAAAGCAGCTCATTGGTGCCGTTCATCACAACTGTGCAGCGCTGTACCTTTCCAGGCATTTACAAGTATGTGACAACGACAACTATTTATTGTGATTATGCCAAAGACATGTAGTTGAAAAAATGCATAAGTGTCGGCTACAGAATAACAGAAACGGCAAAAAGAAAACCTAAATCTGCAGCTCTGAGGATTTCATAACATAATTACGGGATCTTCATTGCCATCAATGGGATCACAAATACCTCTGCTGATGTTATTTTAGTACACACCCAGTGCTACGAAAGCTTAAAATCACGTGAAGTGAAGGGACTCAAATCAGCTTAACATTTTTGCAGGTTCTCTTGATGAGATATATCTTCCGATCCACAAATGAATATGTCTCTAATATCTATTACACCTACATATACACACACGTCCAAATTCTATCCAGTGTCTCTATTGTGTCTTTCTATCTATTTTAACTATCCTTTGTATTAATCCCTCTTCTTTGACACGAGCCGACATTGAGACAAACAGAGTACCGTCTGTGGTCACCAGATGGCAGCAGCACATTATTCACTGCAGGTGAGAATAATCCTCCGTGTAGAAATGTGAATGGTACATTACCCATATTGTTTAGTATGACGGAAAATGACTTAGTATGTCTCAATACAGTATGTAAAATGTAGTATGCCATGAAGTTTAGCTGCATGCGTTTTTTTTTGTTGCAGTATGCAAGTTTTTCCTGGCTATTCTGTCCCACAATCCTCTGAGACAGATGACAGCTCATTGATAGAAGCCACAATGATAGATGACAAGATGACGGATGTATGAGCAGAAGGGTCAAAGGTCGAGGTGCAATATTATGACAAAGC
Source organism: Myoxocephalus aenaeus (assembly GCA_038501785.1). Classification (NCBI taxonomy): domain Eukaryota; kingdom Metazoa; phylum Chordata; class Actinopteri; order Perciformes; family Cottidae; genus Myoxocephalus; species Myoxocephalus aenaeus. The sequence continues at coordinate 1,854,958 of JBAMJR010000065.1, read as the reverse complement.
AATATGTCCCAATTTCATGCATAAAGCATGCAACAGTTAGTACTTTGTAAGGGCAGCTTCTGTATGTACTACAAATATAAAGGACAACTATGAGATTTGGAACAAAGCCTCTCTTGAATTTTTCATATGCTGTTCACTTTTTATCTGATCGCCTAAAGACACTTGAAATATTCGGCATATTTGTATATCAACCTTTAATGAGGGATTTCCACCAGTTTTTCCTCATGCATTATTATTTTCTCATGGACTCTGCACAGAAAGGTTTCAATCAACATGAATTAGAAAGAGGCAGCGTGACGGCTCACTGAAAGACAAAAATGTATTGAAACTGTTACATGACCCAAAGTTATGACAGGGAGGACTCTTGTAAACTGTGTTTTAGCATCTGCTCTACATTTCAAATGGGCTCTGTCCCCTACATTGGAGTCACACAGGGAGGCTGTGCACTCATCTTGACAACAAAGTGTCACTGCTCATTAGTCCCTGTGGCAGACATTGCGATGAATGAGGAAGGTGAATCAAGAGAGTGAGACGGAGAACTTGATGAATATCAGACACCTTCATGAAGAGGAATAAATCAAGACAGGCCGAGACTAAACCGTGCTGTTTAGACCATGGTGAGGTAAAACATGACCAAAACAATGCAAGACTGCAACTTTTGAGTCATGCAAATTGATAGAGACACACAATAAGAAAATACTACAATACGCATTGGGCCACGTACCATTTTCTGTGATGATGACGTCGGTGTGGGAGCTGCCATACTTGTGGATATGGTCCACAGCCTCCTGCATGCTGTCCACCACCTCAATGCAGCACTCCAGGTCACCGTACTCTGTCCGCAGAGACTTTGCCTCTGACGGGCTGAATGTCAGGTAGGAGGCGAACCGAGGGCCTGCATGAATCTTCACCTGGTGACGCCACACAGAAAAATGACAAATGAGAGTCCTTGCTGAAAAATACAGATTCAAATGAAGGAGGATTTTTTTTTTTTTTATCATTCATCTTATGTTGGATGTAAAGTAATTGTACGGTGCTTTACCCGTTCAGTGCGCAACATGTCAATGATCTGGTCAAACAGTGGCATCCTGAGGACGTCCCTGTGAATCAGCAGGCTTTCCATGGCATTACATGCAGCCGGGTAGTCGCACTTGGAGTCTCTGACTGGAACATGTTAGTCAATTACTGCCATATTCACAGTTAGTATGGTTAAAAGGTGTAATGTGTTGGATATGGCCAACATTTAAGAAATGAACTAACATCAACAGAATGAAAAGAGGTTAAGACGTTGATGCATTATGTTGCGGAGATATCTACTGAGTAATACAGTTACTTCTACAGTACAAGTAATCAGGGAGATTTATACATGCTGACCAATTTTGATGACTTTGTCCGCGCTGGCTTCCCCATCAACGTAGATGTGGCAGATTCCCTCGCTGTGACCCAGCACCGGGATGCCCTTCGCAGCCCGCTGAATGCTCCTAACCAACTGGGATGAACCTCGAGGGATAATCAAGTCGATCATCTTGTCCAGCCGGCATAGGTCCTCCACCTCCTCGCGAGTGCTCACCTTGTTACAAATACATTAAACATCAATACAGTAAAATGTGTAAGGGTTGCATTGCCTTGTACTACATGTATAGGAAACACATTTTACCAGCTGCACTGCCTCTCCGACTCCGTGCATGGAAAGGGCTTCCTGGGTGAGCTGGTGGAGGACCCGGTTGGTGTTGGCTGCCTCCTTGCCTCCCTTCAGCAGGAGGGCGTTACCACTGGCTATGGCCAATGCTGAAACCTGGAGGTAAAAACACACAGGGTTTGTGATATTACTGCAGTCATTTCAAGAGTCTTGCAAAAAAAGAAGAATCAAGAGACGTGTTGGAATGTATACATATTTGGTGTGATATTTTATTAATTTATCTATATTTGCATTTGCAGGTACAACGTCAAATTGCCAGATCCGTTTGCCTGCATACCTGTGGCAGGCAGTCAGGTCGGGCCTCAAAGATGACCAGAAGAACTCCAATGGGCACAGTTATCTGCTCCAGCTCCAGGTTGTGAGCCACCCTGGTCCTGCGCAGCACACGACCCACACTGTCCTGGGCGGCCACAGCAATCTGGCGCAGACCTATGGCCAGGCTGCTAAGTTTGGCTGGTGACAAACTCAGGCGCTTTAGCATGGCTGGTGGCAAATGGCCTGTAGAAAGGAGGGAGAGCAAGGTTGCACTTTGCAATTATGTGATATGGGCTCTCACTAACTGAGGGCAAATCCCCCTCTGGTGGAGATATGCACGCAACTGCCCATTTGGAAATATTTAGAAAATGATGTCTTCGGTAAGTTTATTTTGCAATATCATGATAATTATTAGATTGGATTCTTTCTTGCCAGAGATTCATCTTTTTATAAAGACGGGTACATGTATACATAAGCTTACATTTCTAAGTAAGGCCCAACAATACCAGGGGGTATATTTCCCTTTGCAAAGGAATTATTAGCTCAATGCCACATACTTAATATATATTATGGACTCTAAAAAAGGTACAACACTGCCACATCCTCTGTAAACCTGGCCCACTGACTCAATGAGGACCTATGTTACCTGCATTTACAGCCAGGTCCAAGTCCATCTTGTTGGCCGTCAGAATCTCTTCCTTTTTGTCAGTCAACAGCTCTGCAAGATGGCAGATGATCTCACTCCTCTGACAACAGTCAACCAAACACAGGCAGGATGAGCAAACAGTACATCTATCCACAAGAGGTCAGTGTTTCTCTGTATCTGATAAAAGGTACTCTTAACTCCTTTTAAATTATAGGTAACTAGAACAATATAAACACAACTTTATACGAATAAACTGAAATCATCAAACTAATGTTAAGTTAACTGAACCCAAGAATAGTCTTTTTTTTCTGAAAACAATGTGGCACCTGGTCTGGGTGCAGCGATGCCAGGGTTCTTCCAGATGTGCGTGCCATTTCCGTCTGATACTCCACAGTTGGGCCTGGTTGAGGGTCAGAGAAAGGAGAGACTTCACTCAAAGTGCACTCAGTAGCCAGATTATTAGGTACATCTACCTAGATCTAATGTAGTCTAAAACAACAGTCCTATAATAAATCATACTTTTATAAAGGTTAAAACAGTAGCTCAACAAAAGCTAAGTAATAGAAGTGTTGACTCAACTAGAAGATCTGTATGATTTGGAGGCTATAGTGGTGCTGTTGAACTATATTGTTTATAGAGAGGTGGACAAAATGTAAAGCATGCAGCCAGGTGAACTCACCTGCAGGTTTGATCTCAGAGAAGAAGGTTCCCACTTTCTTTCCCTCCACAATGTCAGTGATGACATGCCCTGTTACTTTGGGGTGGGTGCCATTTGCAATGACCACTGAGGTGCCACCTTGCAGGGCCCACAGGGCAGCCTTGACCTGCAAAAACACAGAAAGAGACAAAATGTTTAAGTCTCTACGTGAAGTCTTTACTTTAAAACGTTAAAACAATGACTTACAATCCCAATATAAATGTCAAAACCATGTTACCTTCCACATACATTAAATAAAAAAGCAGAATATAATTTACGTGTTTTTTTCTTGTTTCATTTTTAACACAGGCAACTGTCAGTGCCAGCTAACAGTACTACAATGTGAAAATACTCCTGCATTCAAAATATATTTAAATAGAAATACAGTCAATCAAAATGTCCTTGTGCAAAAAGATGCATATTGACTGATAACATACCATAATTCAAAATATCTCATTAACAGGCTGTTTTTCCACTAAACACGAGTAGAAAAATCAATTTTACAAAAACTTTGCACTATGATGAGGCTTTTTTTCTACTTGAAGTTTTTAACAAAGTGACTGAGTGCTTTCAACATACCTTGGCCTCCATGCCTCCAATTCCAACTCTGGACTTTGTACCATAGATGATGGACTGCTGGTCTCCAGGGTAGAAGATGTCGATGAGCTTGGCGTCATCTGTTCCAGGGGGGCTGTTGTACAGTCCTAAGCAATCAACAGTGCTTACACAACTTAACCCTAGAACTTTTGTAAAATATACGCTATAGTACTCGCATCTATACTAGATTCAGCATTTAACTGACACATTCATAAATTTGATAAAACTGATGATTCTCGGTTAACCTTCTAAATCTACTCAACTGAATGGACCCTTGCTCAGCTCATCTCACACACTCTCTCACACACTCACACACACACGTAACCCCATTAGCATCATTTTCAAACATGAAGGCAGAAGGTTTGTGTTTGTCTCTTTCACATGACTCATTTGACCCGGAGAGGGGTGGGTTTTTTCCCCCGGTGAAGAGCGTGGACAGATGGTGTTGTTACCTAACAGCTGACCCAGACTGTTGTTGTGGTAACGCACATACCTTCCACGTCAGACAGCGCAATGAGGAGGTCAGCCTCCATCTCCACAGCTAGCCGCGCCGCTAGACTGTCGTTGTCCTTAATGCTGATCACCTAAAGAAGCAAAAGAAATGCTGATGTAAGCTCCTGAAGCCAGAAAGTCAGTCATCTGTCATTTACCCATCTGAGCCATTTCTTGAGGGCTAGAGCCAAAAATAAATATGTACTGTGCAAAGTCTTTATAACTATGCTGGACCAGCAGGTCACATTTATGGTATTGTGACAGTGAAAAAGTAAAATTATCAGCAACCAAGAATTAAATCTTTTCATGTCAGTGCAGTTTCTTTCTGGATGATTCATTGAATACCTCAGAAATAAAGCTGCGTTTACCAGATAATAATGTATGCAGGTAAGTTGACGTGGCCCAAAACTATTTGCAAACCCTTTTTAGATGTTCATAATATCGTTGGTTTTTGCCAGAAGGCATCTATTTTATCTGTGTAATGAGAAAGAGAGAGAGAGGCATGAGAGGTATGTTATGTTAGTTATTTCTGCAGGAGGACAGGTAAAGGATGAGTCTACGTACAGAAGTTAGTCCCGTCCCTTCTGACAGCACCTCCTCCCCAGTGACGCATGCACTGCCATCACGCTCTCCCTGCATGCACATGCCTTAATGGTTGAAGGCAGAGCTGATGAGGTGATTCAGGGTGGCAGAGGGGTTTCAGCGTGTGAATGGTTGAAAGAGAATACTGCCGCTAATGAACAGCGACTGTCTACACTTTATGAGCACTGTCTCTACCAACCACTTCGGCATCCCCGCTGCCACCGTCACCCCATGCTGTCTGTACCCACATTTACCCCCTGCAGGTCGCTGTTGGGCTCCGGCGGCGGCACCACGGCGTCATTGGTGTTGATGATTGGTACGATGTTCATACGCAGCAGCTCCTGCAGTGTGCTGTTTAGATTCTGCCTCTTTTGGTCATCATGGAAATCCAGATTTGTCACCAGAACCTGACGGCAGAATTATCAAAGAGCATTGAGCGAGAGAGACCAATTAAAAGATGTCACTCTGCATAATACATAGACATCTTCAGCATTTTAAAAGGGATTATTTTCCTATGAGGTTAAAAAGTACCTGTGCAGTGCAAGTGCTGTATTGGGTGAACATGGCCTCATACAGGGCCATCAGGCCACTTTGTCCCGCCGCAGCACAGGCCCGGGCCTCCAGCACTGGCAAAGACTGAACAGAAATGCAGTAAACGTAGTTACATTGATTCACTTAGTAAGCAGCTTCAACCAGAACACGCTTCAATCAAGTGTGTTCTGGTGTGAGGAAATAAAGTATGTAAAAGAGTAAAAGAGCACAACTCCTTTTAATCTTAAAACTGGCCAGTCTACGGCAACAAAATGCCAAATAATGTAGGTAATCTCTAATTCCATAATTGAAAGAAAGCCATTAGAGAGCAGCAAGAGTACTATCTTCTTTGTCTGACTCAGTGTTGATTTACACTTTAACATTACTGAAGCCTCAACACATTCACCTTCTCTCCTCTCACCATGTCTTTCAGCTGATTGTGTCCCGAGTGCAGCGCCTGTCGGACACTCTGGGACAGCAGGATCTCATGTCTTAATCTTTGCTTGCCAAAGGCCACCGCTCCACTGGTGACAATCATCATCTCTCTGCCTTGATTCTGCAGCATGGCCACCTGGACAACGATACACGACAATTAGGAATCACACACCACAGCTGGGGCTACAGTTGCTTTTTCTTTTTCATCTGTACAGACTCACTGAGGATTCAGCTTGAAAAGGTTGGCCCAATCAAATGACAAAAAAAACATTCCCTCTTATCCCTCGTGGTAACTAGCCATGATGTTATTAGTTGCTTTGATTGTCAGTGTTTTAAGATATCTGTGCCTGAGATTTCTGCCTCTACCCAATTACAATGGAGTGAATGGAATTACGCGTTTGGTGCTCAAAGCAAGAAAAGTTACATTTACAATATAAATTCTATGTGTCTGACTTTCCACAAACACGTCTTTCTACGACATAAACATGTTCACAGCATGAATAGCAAAGACAATTGTATTTAAGTAAATGACAATAAAAGTAAATGTACTTATTGTACTGTCTTGGAAAGACATTCACTCTATAACTATCTGTTTAACTGGACACCACTGAAGATGTGCAAGAAAATATTTCTTGGTTATTTGGTTGAACTGTCCTGAATTTTCTTTTTTATATAAACTATATATAAATAGTCTTGTTGCGATTTAAATCTCCTTTTCAAGAGCTTTTGCTCCTCTTTCTAATAAAGAAAGGTTACAGAGCTTCAATAAATATGTGTGTAGAAGAGAAAAGGAAATCTAAAATCAATTTACAACAAATAAAATAAGTTAGAATCAGAAAGAAAGTATACTTATGTAGATAAATATCTATGTGCGTGAGCTGAAGAAAATCCTGAACACCCACTGATGGTTTACATATCACTGAAAACAGATAGTGTCAAAGCTTGTATTCATGACAGAGTTACTTTCCCATCAATAATTTTCTATATTCAAGTACATCTTTTGCTAATATTTGGCCTCTTAACCTGCTCCACAATGGAGGCAAGCCTCCCCAGCGCCAGGCCACATTCATCTCCACGTGTGACCACAGCACTGCCGAGCTTGACAACGATCCTCTTGGCCTGACGCAGTTCACCGCGGTGTGCAAAGGAGCTGCCGTGGGCTCTCCTCAGGGGAGCTGTGTGGAGGTGCAGAGGACGAAGATATTATTTTTACATCACTTATGGGAGAGAGTGTTTTATCACCTAGAAGTAATGGTGAAATGAATTACAATGAAATTATACCTGAATAGAAAAAGATGCACCAGCCATTGAGGAGGCAAACTATTCTATTGGGAGTCATTAATCATTCTTGAAAGGTTCTGTTCAACCTCAGCTTTAATCATATTTACATAGGAAACTAATTTAGGAGATCCATTTATTAACAACAATCTATTGGAAATGAAATTCAAAAGCAAAGTCGTGAGAAGAATAAAATCAATGCACGGATGAAGGCGACTTCAATTAATATATCCTATTAATTTATAGACATAAACCTTTTCACACAAAACACTGCCATCATTACATAAATGTGCAAACAAGCATGTTACGCTGGTAAAGCCCTCCACTAGATGTATCTGTAACCAGGGAAACAGATAATCACTGCCTTCAAACTGCCACATCAGCAGGGGAAGCAGAAAAGCCTGTGCTGACATTACACATCTCTCTGAGGCAATGAAGCGCATGAGTGAGAGTGAGAGACAGAGAGAGAGAGAGAGAGAGAGAGAGAGACAGACAGACACAGAGAGACAGAGGGAGAGGCCTGTGACATCTTGTTCTGACTAGAGTTGGTCCCTGCAGGCACAACATCCTGGTCAAAGTCGGTTACAACAGCAGTCCTCTCATCTGCCTGTAGATACTATATTGACTCTGTTCATATGGACACAATCATGAACTTGTTTGTCCACTTTCAGTAGAAAACCAAAAAGATGCTTTCCAATTAGTAAGCAAGAGCGTATTAAAGCATAATTATTTACATTATCAATTAATGTCTGTTATTTTTTCAATAATTCATGAAGACATTAAAACAATGCCCGGCACAATTTCCCCAAGCCTGAGGTGATCTTTTTTAAATTCATTGTTTTATCGGAGCAACAGTCAAAACTTAACTGTATTAGTTTACAGGAATATAAAAGCAGAGGAAAGGAAATGTTTGGTATTTCTGCTTGATAAATGATCAAAACTCATTCATTCATTCTAGGGTTGCAACTAACAATTATTGTATGATTGATCTGTTGATTCATTTTCAATACATCAATGCATTATTGGGTCTGTAAAATGAGCGTCACAATAGTGAACATTTTCCATCATAGGTCACTAAAGGTGACGACGGCGCTCCAAAACTAAAAAAAAGATTCAGTTTACGGTCACATGAAATAAAGAAATAAAGAAAATCCAGAAAATGTAGAACTAGAAAACGTTTGGCATTTTTGCTTGAACAAATGACTTCAGTGACTCATTTTTTGTTTTTATGTTCCTCCTGAGAACAATATGCATAATATGTATATATATATAAAACACAATGTTAACGTGGGATAACCTGTAGCACAACGTGTACTGCAGCATGACTTGCCTTGGGTCAGGGCTGTGGTGAGGCATACGTGTCTCTGGTAATCCAGGTGGATCCTTGAACACAGGGTCAACCTTCGCAGCAGCATGGCCAGTTTAATGCCTTCACTGTCACTAAGACACGCAGAGAGAGACATATGACATAAGCATCAAACACATTCGAGAAATTGGAGGTGAGTGTTTAGATAATGGCAGCATAAAAAGTGATCCCTTGTAACTTGATGTAGTCACAATATAATTGCCCTGCTGTCGAGCAGCGTCTGCTCTTACTTAACCTCCTGAAGTCGCTTGTCCTGTGTAGGCTGTGTACCTGCCCTTGCCCCCGAGCAACGTCTTCTATTGAGTTGTTCTCATCTTCGTGGACCCGTTATTCCATCATTTATCACGGAAATACTTCAACAGAGGTGGACTTCACGTGTGAACGACTCCTCCCCTGAATGAGAGAAGAGCTGCTGATGAAACTGCCACCGCCGTTTGCAGCACCCGTTGCCACCGCGTCTGTGACTTGTTTCCCCGCTACAGTTAGCTAGAAGGCCAACAATTCACTTATCACTCGTGGTCGCATTGACGTTGAAATAAAGAAATTGCGTTTCAAGTTGTTTAAACACAGAAAAGCCTCGTGAAGTGGCGGTGAAGTGGCAGGATGTGACGTGTCAGGCCGGCCGGCGAAATGCGGAAGACAAACGGAAGTGGAACACATTTCAAAATAAAGCGCTATATCTAGCTCTAACAACTTTTTCTCAAGATGTGTGGTTTTAACCTTCTTATATATAGTCTATGGTTCTATCAAATAACACATATTTATTCTGTAAAACAACAACTACACATCTATTTAATGAGTACACATAAGGATTCTGAAAGAAAATTGAGGACTATTTAACACCTAAAGCAAGCTGGATACCAGGGATGTAATATTGTACTATGGAAACAAAAAACAGAAATGTAATATCCATAAAACCAATTTCTCAAGGTCTTTTAAAGATAGATAGATAGATAGATAGATAGATAGATAGATAGATAGATAGATAGATAGATAGATAGATAGAACACTTTTATTAAAAAAGGTCTTGCACGTCATGTGAACACATCAGGATTGCAATTGAGTCTGTCCAATGTATAATCATTAAGATATGTCCATTCTTCATCTACTACATGCATTTCTTTTTTAAGAAATTAGATTGTATTGCTTGAAAACAATAACACATTTACATTGCTTTTACACAAATAACTCCAGTTTACAGTATGTATCAATATACAGGGCTACCAAAGTTTAAAATTAAAAAAAGATTCCCTCTTAGCTTCTAATTATTTTCAGTTCATCAATCTGAAATTAATGGAGGACAAAGTGGGACCAGCTGTCCTAATTAGTTCTTTCATTAACTTGTGCACATTTAATCCACACCATGTGGTGGATCACAGTGCTACAGTAGAGATGAAAGTTTTCTGTACCTGCACCATCATGCTGTGACAAAATGAAAAGTAAGCCAGAGCCGATTTGACTGACACTGTTGGACTCCCACTGCCTCTAGGACCTTAGATAACTAAATTGGCTCCTGTAGCTCTGGCTAAATGTGTGTTATTCCATTATATATGTCCTGTTCTTCTCTCTGTTGTCCGCTCTTGCCCTTTATCTGTCCTTCTGTGTTCCTCCTCCCCTTCACTCTTTTATCTTTCCATCCGACTCAGGGGAAGGAAGTGACCCCTACTATACTCCTGGCTCCACTAATTCACTAACTATACGATTGTGTGTGTGTGTGTGTGTGTGTGTGTGTGTGTGTGTGTGTGTGTGTGTGTGTCTGCACAACCTTTTAACTTATCGCAGGTCTGATCCTTTTGATCACTTCGAATCGGTACAAGCACACATTTGTCCTACTGAAACAAACATATTATCAATTTTGTAACAGAAAAACTTACCTATGAACAAAATGCATACAACATTCACAGAAGACAGTGATGTTTTATCAGAAAGGAATCATATTCTAACAAACTAACTAATACCAAGCTCTAATCTCACCATAACATTGTAACGGATTGCAACACATCACAATATCACTTTGAAAGTAACCTTTACATAAAACCTTTTTCGAATAGATTGCTGCTGTGAATACAAGAAGTAACATGTATGTTCCCCTCAGGAGGAATTGGTAAGACCACCTGGGTCTGTTCATACGTACTGTACATTGTATTGTGTTGATATGTTACTGTACTTTATTGCGATGTGATATATTAGGAGTTGGAACAGATTCTTCAAATGGTGATGATCTAGCCAATAGTTGTGAAAAACTGCCATACAGTATGTTTATCATTTTGTTGGTTTGATTGTCTATACTGTAATTGTATTCAGGACATACAACATCTATTGCACTTCTGAAAAGAGTTTTCAGTCATCTAAATTGAGGTTCAGGAAAGGCACTTGAGAAAAGGTTCAGATTTTGAATATTGGGCTATATAAAAAAAAAAAAATCATCTGACCTTAAAGGCAATTACATAGGTAATGAGAACACAGGTTTGAGGTGTTTGGAAGTATGTAAAGCAGATATTTTGGTTCTGTTGTGTTGGAGTGTGTGTGTGCTTCATTCATTGGGCCTCATTATCTCTATTGTCAGACCCCTTGGAAGCACTGGGTAGCCCAGCACACAGTCACAATAAACACATAGTTAACATTGTGAATGCAAACAAAACACTTGGGTTTAGGCAACAAAACCACTTACGGTTTGAGAAAAACAACACAACATCACAAACACCACTAATCTAACTTTAAGACACGAACACCAGTCTTCTGGTTGAAAGTTCTGTTATTTTGACCCAACCTACCCCTCAAACTCTTTTCTTCTGTCTTCACACTACGTCATCACACTCCTGGAGCTTTTTCCCTGGGCGTCTAATTATGGACTCGGATGGGTTGACGTTGTAGTTACTTGAGAGCAAAGTGAGTCTCATGCATACGCTAAAGGGTGCCCTGTGACGCCGCGGGGTGGGACAAAGCTTTGGTATTTGACTCCCGGGGAATGAAAACGGGCTGATTGTTTCTAATATCAGCTTGTGTCTGTGGTAGCAGAGCCAGTCTAAAATAGCTGCAGATACACGACTATATAACCCCTCTAATACTCAACCCACATAGTCAAGCTGACCAGTTATCCACTGAAGAAAAGCAAATCAGAGAAGCTGAACTGTTTCCATTGAGGATCAACATTTATCTGTGGAAAAGTTCTGACATAGGAAACTTAAAAGGGATAGATTGCTAGAAGAAAACGAAACAATAGCAACATAAAGAGTGAGCGGGAAAGAAGATTTGTTAGAAGAAAGGATCAGAGTAAAAAGTAAGTTGCATTGCTGTTTTACTCTTTCTAATTATTTTTAATTACTGTATTTTTCAAAAGAGTGTATCCTTTTTAATACTTTTTTTTTAGCATCTCCTCTTTGATAACATGAAACAGCTTCTTCCCACTGGCCGTCACTCTGATGAACAGTTAAACAGACTCTTCATTTGCACTATCTGCACTTTTTTGTTGTTTTACTACTGTCTTTAATGTCCTTTTTATATTTTTTATATTTATCTTGTATATTGTGTGTGAAAAAAAAAAAAAAGTACGAAGAGCAAGTGAAACCGGAGTCAAATTCCATGTATGTGCAAATTTACATGGCCATTAAAGCTGATTCTGATTCTGATTCTGAAATGTGAATCAATCAATCTAATGATATAAAAACATTTTAAGGTTACAATAAATCAATGATAATGTCAGCAAGATAATATAGCCTCTAGACTAGATTTCATATTGTGCAAATGGACAACATTTCACAGAGAATCAGTTGGATTTCTTGAGGCGGAAAGGGAGATTTCTTTATAGCACAAGCACAAAAAGGGGATGATTATGGCAAAATCAGGACGGAAACAAATGACATGGATTAATTTACTCATGAGCACAAATGTGTCTCAAAACTAACTTGGCAGCATTTGACACAAATGATCTGGGTGATATGTGTATGGTAACACAGAGCAGTACAGTCCATAATTTTCTATTCTCAGTCATTTTTGAATAAGGCCAAGGTGTTAAATACAACTATGGAAGGCTGAATGTGATAAGAACTTCAAATGCAACATTATCCTAGAAAGTCCTCATAGTCACATCAGTTAAAGAGGTACTTTAATGCTGCCCACAGATGATTACCGGCAGCACTCTGTACACTTAATCTGAGCATTTTCTGACCTCAATTATTCAGACTGATCCAACCCAGACAGGATTGGTGGTCGGTGAGGTTGGTGGAGGCAGCAGTGATGTGCAGTGCGGGTGGTGCGGGTTCAGCTGAACTGGAGTGTAGCGTCCTGGAGGAGGACTGGCATACGGGCCAGAGCTACGTGGCTCACTGGCACAGCCTCGCCCTCGTACCACAGCATCACCACAGGTCAGTGAAAGAGCCACACATTTACATGGAATTATTTTGTAATGACACTTAACCAACACGCTGAGAAACTAGTACAGTTGTCTGTGTGTGTGCTTCTGACCCTTTTAGTACGGTGGTGGAAGCAGAGCGCTCAGGAAAACACTGGGAGGCCCGGAGGCTCCTCCAGAGATTCCTCTCGGGTGCCATCAGCAAGAATTACCCACATCCCAAAACACACTTGACCAGACGACCCCATCAGTCTATCGCCGACCCCTCTGCCGTGGTTCATAAACAGAAGGAAGAATGTTGTGCGACAACAAGAGCAAAGAGCGTCAGAGATGAGTGAGAGGAAGTCGAAGAGGGCAAAGTTGCTAAGATTCCTGGGCTGAAATGTTTGTTCCTGATTCAATATTTCAACAAATCCAAAATATTCTATTGTACCTTTTTTTTTTCAGCGGAATTAATTAGTGATAGATTAGTGATGTTTATAATTAATTCCAATTAGAATTTAACTTGGCTGTTTTGGCTAAAAGCATGACGTATATAAATATATCTATTTGATTTGTTTTGTTATGATGAAATTGTAAATGTCAAAGAGATATTTAATCATTAGCATGAAACATTTTTGATTAATGCTCACAGTGGGATATGTTGTTGGTACTTTCAGGCTGTAGTTTTTGTATGAAAGTTGTATCTTCATTATATCTGTCAAGATAGATTTGTATAACAATGTGGACACTTGTAGAGAAGACTGAGGTACAAATATAACTTGCATGTATTTCATGTGGATTCTAATTGATCACTTTTCTGTTAATCTGAACATAAATAAAATTGAGGCTCTATATTTTTAAATGTGTTTTATTGCTTCCTTGTATTTGAATGGGAACATTTAGAAGCATTTATAATCACATTTCCATCCAAAACCATAAACAAATCAATGCCAAATGGAATTTATTAGGCTTTGTGTTCACATTCTCCTGGAAAGAAAGATCTTGACAACTTTTACTGAGTCTGACTCTAATTGCAGTCTCCAAATATCATTATTTTAGATCACCTTGCAGAATTCCAAATCCAGAATACCCTGTGTCCCCATGACACTGTATTAGTTTTGTATGTCTGATGGAGGTCACGTTTTTTGGGCGTGTGCACTTGGGATTCTGGTACAGCTGCCAGGGATAAGCGAGGTGTTAAGAGACTCCTGGGAAGAATACAGTTGATTACAACATGGCATAGATTAGTTCAGCTGTTGCTTTGGGATACGCTGGGAATAGACATAACATTAATTCAATCAGGGGTTGAAGCTCAGCTCTGTTTAGTCAGCTGGCCGCTGTGGATAGTGGTTTTAAAATATACACAAAGTTATTTCAATTGAGCAATAAATACGATTTGTCCCATTCCCTGGTGCAAAATAACCTCACTGAACAGCTACAGTGAAGTGAGATGAGTTTGTTGACATTCTTAGTTTGCATAATTAGAAAATGCTTGTAATGTCATTCACTAAATTAATTTGAATAGCCGACGTAACACTGTCAAGTTTGACATGAATCTTAAATGTAAACCACCAGTTTATTTTCATAAAGTTCTGTGATTGAAGTCAACAATAAGCCTTTCACACATTTCACATGAAATGTATTTTGATATTGTAAAACTGACTCAGATATAAGCCCTTCCTCATTCTGTGGAGGCCAATGTTGGAAAGCAGACAACATGATCCCGAAGAATATCAGTAATAATAATGGGCAGTTACTGAATATTATAGCTACTCTCCATCTGCCAATTTAATTGTCTCTGCATGAACAGGTAAAGGACTCCTTCATTTCTTGAATCTTTTCCGGTTGTGTATTTAAATACCCTTTAAACCTGAACTTCAATTTGTCTCCAAAATGCATATATGAAGTTACACCAAGAAATAATTACGAATATATTGAAAACATTTTAAATCCAAAGAACATCGTGTATCAGTTTCTTTTTTTCAATTTTTTTGGCAATTTTATGGTGGACGAAATTAAACCTTTTATATTTTTAAATGTATTGATACTCAATATATTAACAGCTTCTCTTTGTGCCCTACAACAACCTCTACTTTTGTAATCATCTACAATCGCCTGTCAACATGAGAGACCTTTCCTTTCCCTTGCTACTCACTATTCCCCATCTCTTCGCCGCTCTGTTCAAACATCATCGAGGTAAAATGGCGACATGGAAATCGAGACAAATCTGTTTGTGTCTTTCAAACAGGGTTGCCTGAGTAGAAACTGGTCCATTGTTTGCGTGTTAAAGGCCCTTTAGAATGATTGTTGAGATATGGCGAGCCTCTGAGAGATGGGTGGAAGACCTGAAAGTCCATTAGTGGGTCCAGTGTTGGAGGAAGCCCCCCTGATCTGATGGTATCAGCACCTCAGGGCAGGGAACGTGAACAGAACAAACGCTATCAGGCAGTAACACAGGCCCAAACACAGGATTGCTATCTCTGCCCAGGAAACTCAGAGTAGCCCAAAGCACGACAAAAAAAAACACTCACAGAGGTATATAAGGCGGTTGATGGGATAGCAGTGCACCTGAAGGCGAGGATGGAAGAAAAGGGAACAGATAATGGAGTGGCAGCCATGGCGGCCTGCTACCAGGGATTTGATCCTGCAGCGTATCTGCAATATAACTACACTCCACCAAGGGCAGATTTTGAAAGAAAGGACAGCATTGTGCCGTGGAAACTGGCATGCCTGCATAGAGCTTTCACTGAAGGTAAGGGGACGGGGTCATGGATCATGGAGAATAAAAAAAAAAATAACACTCAATAAAAAAGTAGCCTATATGAAAATGTAAAACACAATGCCTGATTAAAGGTGGGTCAAAACACTGTTCACGTCTAAAGATCTTGGTTTTGTTTAGTTTTGTTTACCAACTTCATACTTAATTCTAAAGTTTAATATTATAAGCAAAGTGGTGCAATACTTTTTTGCAGAATATGTGAAACTGGGGTAAAGTTTTAAACAGTGTGAAATAATGCTTTATATAACTGAAAGGAAATTGTTGAAGAATTAAAGTGATAAAATAGACTTGATTAGGCTAACTGATGCAGATACCAGATAGCCATTGGACTTTAAAAAACGTCTCTTCAAATTTCTCTTAGCAATTTACCTTTCTTAAAATTCCAAGGACTCTTCAACAAAATTATTTTATTAATATTACAAACATATTGTCATACTATAACTCTTACAGTATAGGGTAGTTTGAAAAAAAAACTGGCACATGTTCAGTGCTTGACCTTTCAACTGTATAACCGTCTAAAACATATCTAACGTACATTATCTTGTTTAGTTTAAATGCAGAAGACCTATTTCATGTACTGTATGTATGTAAAAAGTATGTAATATGACAAACAAATAAAGTTGAATTTGAAGTTTAAGATATCTGAATTGGAGGTAAATATGAATCAAGGTATTCTATTTAAAAGCTTATCTTACTAGGGTTACACTTGTCGTACCTTTCCAGGCGATGTGAATGGCGAGCTCCTGGTGGACATAGGTTCGGGTCCCACCCTGTACCAGGTGCTGAGTGGCTGTGAGGTTTTCAAAAAGGTGCTCCTCACAGATTTCCTGGAGGTCAACAGGCAGGAGCTGAGGGGCTGGCTCCAGGACGAGGGAGGCAGCAGCCTGGACTGGACACCTTACCTGCAGCACGTCTGCAAGCTGGAGGGACGACGGTACGACCAGATCCCTTTTAACTCTGTTTGAAGACTTGAGACACCTTTAAATATCACACACACTAAGAATGATGGTTGTGAGACTAGAATCATAATATATATTTGCAATGTACGGTATTTCCTGCAGAAACTAAATAATTATCTTTATGTTGTTATTTTAGTAATGACAATCAAATGTTACCTTTTCACTCAGAGTTCCTTTATTTCCTTTTCCTTCTGCTAAAAATCAGTCAACTGCTTTCAAGGGTTACATGTTTTATTCTAGGCCACTCATTGCTCGGTTAGTCATCCTTGTCATCCTTGTTCTATGACAATAATAAAAGTGCAAAGTACATCTGAGGCTGATGAGACTATAGTTTGTTTTGAACAAATTATGACCTAATGAAATGTCAGAGGATCACTGAAATGATTATATTTCATCTATACACATGCTAACATCATGGTAGCACTATAGGCCTGACCAAAGTCAATAGGATTCATGATTTGGGAACCATGAACATTTAGTGCCAATTGATCAAATAGATGTGTTTCACTGGATAAGTGAAAGTTTGAACTTTTTGTGCTTCTGGAGGAAAGGTCAGGGGATCACCAAACAGACCATGCATGTCTGTGCAGAATGTCATGGAAATTAATCAGTTCTGGAACAAACAGAGTATGAATTGTAATACAAATTATACATAACTATAGGGTAGATTAATACTGCATTGTGCAATTACACAAGCTGTTTTAATCTAATTTGATGATTCGTTGATATTGCCTCAGGCCCTCAGCATGGACAGAGAAAGCTGCCAAGCTACGTCAGGTGATTACGGACATCGTCCCCGTAGACGTGCACCGGCCTCAGCCTCTGGCCCTTGATGACCTTCCTTCAGCAGGTGCCGATTGTCTCGTGTCCTGCTTCTGTCTGGAGAGCGTCAGCCCCGACTTGGCTGCCTTCACCAGGGCCCTGGGTCACATTGGGAGGCTCCTGCGGCCCGGTGGCCACCTCCTGCTCATAGGGGCCCTGGGAGAGAGTTATTATTTTGGGGGTCCTGGAGTAAGGATCCCTGTGGTCCCACTGAATGAGGCTCAGGTCTGTGCTAGTTTGAAGGAAAACGGCTACACCCTGATCAGGCTGGAGGTTTACACACTGCCTCAGGACATGAGGGTGGGGGTCGATGATGTGTCTGGGGTGTTTTTTGCAAAAGCAAGAAAGGAGTAAAAGTTAAGTGGGAATATAAGAGGATATAAATGGTATTAGAATTTAAAATAAAGAAAGTATCTAGATGAAAAATATAATTGATTAAGCTGAAGTAAGTGCGTCATTTTGTGCAGCTGACATTTAAAATAAGAATAGAGTTATTTGTGATGATAATAATAATAATACCCACTCATATGTGTTTTTTTTGTGTGTGTGTCATGTGGGGGGTTGCTGATCCACAGTTATTTTAAGAAGTATTCTATTCACTCTCAAAAGTCACAAAAAGGCAAAGACAAAAACATATGATTTCATTATTTTACTAGATCCCATATTATTTTATTGATCCAGTAAATGTCTTTTCTGAGGGTGAAAAAGGAGACGTTCCCTTTTCTCAGTGTGAGAAATGTAATTACACATCGCCACCTGCAGTTCAAACTACAGGATCAAGAATGGGATGCATCCATTTTTGTTTTACACGAAAGCTAATCACATCATGGCACAGCATTTTCAAGCTGTTTATAAACAGTATATTTTGATATGCTTTCTATTCAGTTACGAGGTTGATGAGTTGCCCATCTTGTTCATTTGTGATGATGTGAATAAAGCTGATAAAACTAATCTTATTTCATGATGTTTTCTTATCTCAGATCTTATAGAAATCATTGCATATCATTTCCATGGGTGAATCGTAATATTTGCTAGGGTATAAACTTAATTTATGCAACTGAGAATATGATGGTGTAATTTGAAGTGTTGAACACTGGGCGTCAGTATTCTGCCATCTTCAGTTGCTTCTCAAATATCACCCATGGACTAAACATCTTTATTTGACATTGGCCCGCTTGAGTTTGTAAACCTGTAGCATTCAAAGTTGTGCCCTCCTCGCCGGCAAAAGAGCCAGAGAGAGAGATCTTGTTTGCATCTTGGAGAGGATGCTTTCCTTGTACAGTAAAGTGGGTTTTGGCAATACTGTGTAAAAACGCCAGAATGGGACAACTTGAAAAGGCTGCACACCATGCAAGCTGTTATTGGCGGGAGGTTATACCTCTGACTTCTATAAGCGGTAAACCACACACGTGTACATCCAAGGCTGTTCACAAATGGACAAGAATAAAGATCATGAAAGTACAAAAACGTGTTCAGGGTTTTCATTTAATAAAACTCACCGTCTGCTGTCATTTGCTGTATTCAAACATCACTTTGCCACATGTCCAAATTACACACCGACTCCATATGAAATGCCAAATAAAGTCTTTTGTCCTTCTTTTCTTAGAAAATAAATATGATTGGGGCATCGACATTCCTGCAGATTAAATTTACAATCATCACAAACAAATGCCCATTCTAATTGTTTGATTAGCAACCAACACAAAACTTCATCTACATGCAAGGCCAAGAATGAACCTTCATACTCATCATATATATTGTTATGGAAAAAAGATGTCCTCTTTCCGTTCCCACCGATCATCCCTGCCTTCCCAAACAGATCCTGCTTGCTAATCGCTGTGTTACAAAAAGCCTGTTTATAATATCAAACCGGAATTACTGTGGTGCATTATCGTTATTAGTTGGATTAGCCCAATATGATTTAATCTGGTCTGCTGTGGCTGTGACTCACTCAAATAGTCTGTAATACATCCTCTGATTTCCTTGACCTTGCACGTAGATATCTACAAGGTTGAGAAAAGCAAACCGAGAGGGTGGTTTTGTAACTTTGGAAGTTCCTTTGTTAAATTCAAATAGAGGTTGGCTCTGCAATATTACTGTGTACTAGTTATCATACTACAGTATGCGTACTCATGTAATAAAGAGTGTATGCTGGCTTCTCTTGAGCTGTGTACATCATTCGCTCTTTCTATTTGTTGTATTTCTTTTTTTCTAAATGTGTGGTCGAGCACCAGTATCATGTTACATGCCCTGTACACGTGTGGATAAAGGTGGATCTGATTCTTCACACATAAAACACACATTGTCCCCTGTGTCTCTTCTGTTGAATCCTGTATAAACAAAACAAAAATCAGTCAATTCTTTGCAGTTCTCATATTTAATCGGCTGACCGAGACGCGATTTCCTTTCAGGTTAAAGTTTCTCATACCTGCTCATTAATACTCCGACCTTCCTTAAAGTCTGTTTTCCTCTTTTCCACATTCAACTCATTTGTCGCATGCATGCACACACACACACACAGAGACTCAAACAACACACTCATACGTACACCCATACCAGCACACACATTGGCCATATGGGTGCCATGGAAGTCTGCTCCACACTAACATTGTGTCTCCACTGGAGCCCTGTTCTTTTGTCATTCTCCTTTGTCTTCCTCTCTTTCGTTGGCCTTCTCTTTGCCTCCGTGGTGACGGCTCCGATCAGCACTTCCTGTCAAACTGCCCGGAGGAGCACGCTGTTCCCTGAGAAGTTTGCTTTCCATCCTTAGATCTGACCAAAAAAAAATGAAAATTCAAAAGAGTAAGCAATGTCTATCTGGGGCACAAATGTCCGTACAAGATCGAAAAATGCTATAATGTGAAAGGCCGTCATGTTTGAGCCACCTGTAGATGAGACTGTCTGCTGGCTCTCCTTCTCACGTTCCTCCTCTTCCTCCCCAGAAGAGGGCTCCTCTTTGTCCACAGAAGATATGTCTAGGGAGGCCAGGTGGGCCAGGGCCATTCTCTGGACGGCTGAAAATACAAAACTGAATATAAAATAAAGGAGCACAAACCAATTTTACACATTAAGGTCAGTTCACCCCTTCCAGGTTTAAATGTTTGACTTCTTGTCATCGGTTACAGCAACTCTAAGAGCAAAAGTGTCTCCCTGGTTGTCAGTTTCAAATCACTTCATAGATCTAAATATTTAATAAATTCAGGAGAGGACACCTACGTTTTCTTTTAAAAATAGGACAACATCATCTGCATGCAGAGTGATGTTTAAAGGTGTCATTGTTATACCTGTAAATGGATGAGCTTGAAATTGACTGAGTAAGTGGTTCAATATAAATTAATGAAAAAGGATAACGGGCTCTGAAACTATACTATTAGTTTTTTCCTCATGTAATAAAATTCCCTCCCAAACCAAATCTTGGTAGAACTTAGGCCATTCCACTCTGTTTAACATCGTTGATGGATGTGGTCAGAAGTTTGCTTTGTTGCACTTGTAACCACCCGCCTGATGTCATGGTGTACAGTGGAACATCACTGCCGCAAGGTGAGACGTTAAAGTTGATAACATGTGGGTGATTATATCTAGTATTCTCACTTCTGAAATGAAGAGATGGTGTTTATGTCCATATGGAGAGGCATGACGATGACCGATACATTTTCAGTCAAACAATGTCGACATTTCAAGTGGCAACAGTAATGATTGTAATGGAAGATAAATCACGATATATACATATTCACATCAAATAGTAATGTTTTTGTGTGTACTTATAATTGTGTGACGACAGTTGTATCTGTGTATGTGTGTGTGTGAAACCATGTTGCATCTGTGAGCCCATCCTATAATCCAGGATGATCCAGAATGGACTCACAGCTGTCTCTGCTCCTAATCTCGCATAACACACATTCCCACACACAGAGACACATGCCTCTCACTGTGTTTTTTGGATACGAACATATTCAAAACAAATACAGACCAAATGGCAGTTACTATGAAGGAATCAGGTCTCCCAAATCCTTTCATCTTGTGTCATTTGCTACGGAAATTGAAAAACTTCTATGTAACACACAGACTATATTAAAGGCAGTGTATTTACCTTTAAGTGAGGGTGGCTGGTAGGTTGACGTGTGAACCAGTTTGGCTTTCAAGGCTCCATTTTCCCCCAGAACCCACTGCAGAAGCAAAGCATCCAAATCATGGGATTAACGAATATAAATACAGTAAATGTTTCAGTCCTGCGTCAGTGGAAATATCCAACACTGGCCCACAGTGCTGTAGGCTCAGGTGCATTCCAAATAATAATAAACTGCTTTTGTCATTTTTTAATTAGTAGCATTATGGTGGAAAGGCAGCAAAGATGAAAAAGTTGAATAAAACTGAAATACAACATACACAAAACAATTGCATTTAACTGTCAGACTATATGAAGGAAGGTGAAAAAGAGTCTCCACCAGATAGTCAGCCGTTTATAATATTGAGATATTGATGTGGAGATACTATCATGACCACTGCCTCAGCTCTTTTTATTTTGCCATCAGCCCCTTGGCTCTGGTCTCCAGACACTTCTCACCATGCAGGCCTTGCTTACAGCAGCCATTTTGACTTGTTACAGTAGGAAAAGCACAGGTGTTAAAGGAAACCACACTAACGATGGCTCTGTTCTATTCAAGGGCTCAAAGTGAGATCGACAGTGAGCAATCTGTGACAAGAAAAGGCACAGATATTTATCACCAGGAACCTGAAATCCAGGCAGCTCCAGCCATCATTAATTCCATTGTTTACACCTGTGCTTTTCCTACCGTGACAAGAAAAGGCCCATTTCTGATAAACTTCCCAGACCTGCCATTCTCCACCTGTCCACCCAGACATTCTTGGACTTACCCACCAATCCTGGTTACCTGACACACCCATCTGTTCATATTCCTAAATCCTCTCCTGTTGACACACCTGCTTCTCGTTATCTCATCAGCCCTCCTGCCAGTTTGTCATGTTGTCAGTGGGTCTGTTGCTGCTTTATTGTGACTTGTTCCTGTATATTAGTCTGTTACCTGGGTCTGCTCATCTGTTGTGCCCTCTTGAATTAGTTTGAATGTTCAGACTGCCATCCATGTCCAATGTATAAGCCTGTTTTTATTTTTATTTTTATTTTTATTCTTATTTTCATTTGTATTTTTCTCTTCTTTCTTTCCCCTTACCGGTCACTCCTCTGCACACTTCATATTTAAACACTCATGCCACTTAACATACACTTTTAACTTAAACACTCGTCACTTTAACATACACTTTAACTTAAACACACATGTCACTTTAACATATACTCACATTAACGTATCTGTTGTCTGAGCACTTTATCTTATCTTACACTTATTTTAATACCCATTGCACTGTTGTTGTCGTTGATTGTTGATTGTTGTTTGTCTCGTCTAACGTCCCATGTCCAATGTATGCACCTTCCGCCTCGAAAAATTCCTCGTTTGTGAAAACATTCCTGGCAATAAACAGTTTCTGATTCTGATTCTGATTCTGATCTGATTCTGTTCCTGACCACTGCCTTTCATACATTTCCCCTCATCCTATGTTCTTGCCTTGTATGTGTGTTTGTCTGTGTTTTGGACCTCAAGCCTATTGACACACACACACACACACACACACACACACACACACACACACACACACACACGATAGATACAGAATTGGCTCTGAGGTGAATTTATTTTCCATGTTCACCCACTCTCGCTCATCCCACCTGATACACTCCTAATAAACAACCTTTCCAAGAATGTCTTTGTACAACCCCCACAGAACAAACCTGAGAGTGCAACATTCACTTTGTGTGCATGCTGTATAGAAAGCTTGATAAGAAACAGAGGGTTAAATATTTAAGAAGAAACTCACACCCCTTACTCAAAACACAAACTTGTTTTTCTGGTGCTTTGATTGACAGTGAGCCAATCGGCATCTCTTCCTCTAAAATCATTGAAATTTGATGCAAAATTGTAGTTGACTCCAGCTAGCCTTTGCTCTTTGATTTTTAAGTTTGTTTGCTGGATTTTAAAGTACCAAATAGTATATAAATATACCAAATAGTGCAGACGATCTGATCTACCTGGTGAGGGCCAATTTCTTCCTCTGGTGATGGCGGATCTGTCAGTCTGAAGAGTGTGGCTGGTGTCGGCCTCCGACGTCGAATCTTAGCAAAGAGAGAAAGAGAATCTATCAAACCATGCATATGTGTGAATTTGTGTATGTTTCCATGTATGTCTGCGCTAAGCAAACTCATAACACAGACAGCCCCGTGCATTGGAACAAGGTGTGACAACAGTCTTTTATTAACTCGTGGTTCTTGGCATTACGTCTGTGGTCTTTTATTCCGGGACAACTGTGCAATGAAAAAATGTATATTGTTGCGTAACGTTTAAAAGATTGTTGTCCGGATTGTTCCTGAAGGATTACGTTGTCATAGATGGTGGCTGCCTGGATTATTTAAATGTGCTTATACTATTTCACTGCATGTTCCCATCACTTGGTCGTAATCATTCAGGTTTTTCAATTCTTCTCTCCAATTTGTTATTTTACCATCAGATGCAAGTCGACTTCCACAACCTTGCATCGTACTGTGAAACAATAGCCCTCTTTCCTTCTCTGATTAGTGCTGGGTGGCTGTTTAAATATTGGTAATGTATTTCTTATTATGCCATTCAACATCAATTCATGGTGGAAAATCTTTTTTCAGCTTTAGTAGAATACAACATTTCATATGAATATAAAATGATCTCCATCTGCACTACTTGCACTATTACACTACCTTTCTGCACTAAATATCCAAAATTCATTGTCCATTGTCATTGTTCTTATGTTCATATATATTATTCGATATATATTTTGTATTGTACATACTAGTTAAATGTTAATGTGGATGCTTAGTTTCTGTGTTCTACTCTGTTGTCTTTAATGTATTTTTTATATTTCTCTTGTATATTTGTATATCACATGTATGACGAGAGCAATGTGTAACCAGAGTCAAATTCCATGTATGTGTAGTCTACACACACGGCCAATAAAATAAAGCTGATTCTGATTGCAGGTATTGTTACAACTGGTGTATTGTACTACTGCATTTGTTGGCTACTACCTGGTGTCTCCTCTCAGGTCACACTGTGGGCTCAAAAAACAGATACTCTACATTCCAGTTGATGCCTTATCTTCCCATAAGCAGAGTGAGTCATCAAAACCAACAGTTATGCAATTGAAATGGTACTAAAATCTCATCAGTTTCAGTCTGATGTTAGAAGACCATTATATAATACAACTTTACAATAATATGAAATATAAAATTCTGTTTGCCTTTGTTCAAATTGTACGTGTTTTGTAAAGCACGTTGAGCTACATTTCTCATATAAAAAGAGCTTTATGATTAAAGTTTGTTAACATTAATATTAATAATAACAATAATAATAGTAGATCAACACTACAGGGGCCATTCTACGTTCTAAGTACTTTTACTTTAAGTACATTTTGTCACCAATACCTAATAAAACACCTCCCTCTGGTTAACAATAACATAGTGTTATGAAATATACAATAGATTCATCACTCTTCCTCTCTTTTGGGAAGTGTTATGGTAATACGATTGTTGTGAGATACAAGTGGCTGCCAAGCCGATCACAACTGAGAGTGTAGGCATGAAATGTGTGGGCAGCTTTCACACTGGAGTAACTTACTTACTGCCTCTGCTTCACTCGGCGCCCTGGATTCATACATATTCATCATTCAGGCACTAGAATTAGATATGCTGCCCGTTGTGGGGGAACACACTTAAATATGAATTACATGGCATCCAATTAGAGGTTAAAAATGTGTCAACATGAATATTTAAAAACAGTACTCTAAAAAAAACATAAGGGGTTTTACACACATAGCAACACCAAATGCAGTCAAAGGACCAAACCACAAGTTTGACACCTGTTTGAGAGCCTTTTCAGACACAGTGACCTTTTCTGAGTGTTAGCATGGCTGCTAGAAGGTCAGGCACCTACAGGGAACATAATATTTTCATCCGGTTGTTGTTGTGCATGTCTGAAAAGCCTGTCAATACCTGTGGGGGCTCAGTGAAGCTGCACCACACAACTGATTTTATTAAAATGTCTCAGCATATGCAGCTAGCTGGTACACAGGAAAAATGGGGGAGTAATTTTTCCGAAGTTACTTGTATCGTCCTCTAAAGGAGTAATATTTGATCATTTTGGAGCATAATTATAGCCGTAGCCAGTAGAGTAGGAGCAAATATTCAGAATAAAATCTATTGGGAGTATAGATTGAAACCTCGCGCTACGCTGGAACGAGCTCACGGTTTATGGGACGGAAGAGAGCTGAAGGGAGTTGAATCCAATTCTAAATAGAATTCTATTTAGAATTGAATCTAATTCTATATAGAATTCTATATAGAATTGGATCCAATTATATATGGTTGAATCCAATTCTAGTAACTTATCATCATGTAGAGTTGAATATGAACACTGAATAGTATTTAAACAAAATTGTGTAGTAGATTCAATTCTCTGGGTTTGTGAGTCAAATTGTGTTAGTTTAGCATAGTAGATGTATTCTGCTTGAATGGGCTGCATGAGGATAATAAGAGTAGGATGTAACTGGATCGTAGAAATGAGCCTATTGGGGATTTGATTTACACAGAGCTAGGTTAGTTTTATTGAACCAGATGTGGTTTTTTTATGCTATCGTTTTGTTTTGTTTGGGACGATGGGTTACAAAGATTCAATGAGACGTGCCGAATTGGGATTCGTGGGATTGAGACTGCTTTACAAAATCTAAAGTAGTTTAGCCAAGTACAAGTTAGGGAATCACAGAAACTTTCTTTTAGGTATTTGAGTTTCTCAATGACAACTGGCCTCTACACAAACAGCTTTCCCTGTACAAAATCATGTGTTAACACGTCTGTTTCAATGACAAGAAAGGTCAAAATAATGAGCCATTTAAACCCATCTAAGGACCTATAAAACTCACTTAAAACAAGCCTTTGCATATGTCTTAAACCCCAGAACTTTAAAAACAGACCTAATGCTTTATAGGTGCTCAAAGAGTGTGCATTCACTGAATTAAGCCCAATGATTTACACACTATGGATGTGATACAGGCTGCATAACAAAGAGTATCTGGTAAAAAAAATAAGTGAGGCATATCAAGTAGTTCATTTTGGTGCAACCAGTCACACAACAGCAAGCCTTGGCCAGTGAGAGTGAGGACAGCTGGACGAAACACTGCACCAACTGTGCTTGTCTGATGTGTTTTTGAGAACTATCCAGCAACAATTAGAAATGCAGCAACTTACTAGACCCTCATTGCCACAGAAACTGCTAGAAAGAGGAATTAAAGCAGCACAGGACTCCGGTATTGTGCTTCCATCGTAAATTAATAATCCTCCACCTTGATTTTGGTAGGTACTGTGGGATGACCTTTATGGTTACATAACATTCAACTTCAATGCATTAATCTGGATGTTTATAAAGCACAATGACAGCACTTCCTGTCCTAAAGAGCCCTTCAGAGAGAAATATCTACTTAACAATTAAGACCATCCAGTGACGGCATAAATCCCCGGTTGTGTTCATACAAGGCTTTCAATTTATCCTGTGAATAATCCTGTATAGAATTTGATTTGATATTCAAGAAAAGACAAATGAAACCCAGTGTTGCCATTCGACCTTTTGTTTTCCAGTGAGGTATTTTTATAAAATAGATGAGAGTTGATTAAAGAACAATACATCTCATTGTCAACCCTTATCAACCAGACAGCTTTTGATAGTCATGGAAGGGAGGGCCACACACACACACACACACACACACACACACACACACAATGTACACACAATTAAAACAAATGATTATTTTGACTGATATTGCAATTGCAATATTATTTGACTTTTTTTTTACAGGATTATTCTCATCAGTACCAAACAAAGTTTTCCTAGGTCTGCAGAATATGATGTGCAGGCCAGGATATCTCTAGAGCGCCACACTATTTGAATATTACGCGTTCCGCCTTAAATTAATATTGTGCGGGCCATATTGCGATTTTGATCAAATTTGTATCATCTGTGCAGCCCTGTTCTTTGTCAACAGGAATAATGTGTGTGCTTGTTTTGTTGAATAGGACCCTACTGGAGTTTAGAGCTGCTGGCTGTGCAGCAGTGAAAATGGGTTCTTGGCATTAGCTGACCTTGATTCAGGCCTCAGTCATCCACAGCTAATCTCTTTGGTTTTAATCAGTCATCTCCTTGGCTGATGACTTTTCTCTCTTCCCTTTTCTTATTTGCCTTCTGTCAGTTATCTTTCTCTGTTTCTCCCTCCCTCTTGTCCTTCTCAACACTTTGTTATATTTATTCCATCTCTCTTTCTACTTATCTACCTGCTTTCCCAGGCTACTTCTTGCCATTTCGATGCTAATTGTATGGCAGTGTTTTGGAAAGAACTTGGCTTACCCTTACATATGCCCCATATAACCTTCTGTTAGCTGTTGAAACACAGGTTTCAGTCACTGTCAGAGGGAATGTGCAGCAGCGTCAGCCTTTGAAAAAAGCGAACAAAAGGATGAGATACCCTTGACCAGACATCACAGGGCTGTACGAGGAGGTTATTGATGTGAAACCAACCTTCTTGGCACTTAACGTGGCCTTGAAGAACAGCAACTTTGCAGACTCTCCAGTGGTCTGGCTTGAGTAAATAATTCATTAACATCTGAGCCTACTGGTGGTAGATGACAGAACAGGTGGCAAGTGAAGTCAAATCTCCAGTGTGGTTTGGGAAAAGCGGTGAAAAAGAAATGCTCCTGATCCGCTAGTGTCAAAGTCAATGAATGAATGAGAACCATTTCCCAGAAGTAACTGCAACATGCTGGGGTCAATTATTAAGAGTAGTGGTTTGCAGCATTCAAACACTCTCAAGTACAGTTTAGTCTCATCACACATGACATGACCATGAGGCAGTTTTCTAAGATGCAGCCTGCACAGCGATCGGAAATTGGGAAATAACAGATAAACAATAAAGGCAGGATTCAAATGCAGTCTTCCTAAATCATGGATTATAAAATATATATTTTTGGATTACTGTTCGTCCCGTCAACTGGATTGCTGGTATGTTAAGCATTAAGACAATGTCATGTATTTTCAGCAACAGGTGACCCTATAAGGAGAGTTAGCTTTGGTGGCTATAAGAAGACAGATCCTAAGCTGTGTTGTGACATAAGAACAACGTTTGTGTGCTTTACCAAGGAATAATGCTGCTTTTCCTCCCATTAGATCCATGGAAGATTATCCGTAATCTTACGAGGTCCTGAGACGGCAGAGCTTCTTATAGACAACTGACTCCGCTCACTTGATGCTGTCAAGGAACAGTCACAGTTTGAAATGCATGGAAAGAGTCTTAATAATTGAGGAATATGGACGTAATGAGCCAAAGTAATGTGAAACTTACTTACGCTGATAGTTTGTTACAAATTACAATAAAAGAGTAATTCAATTAACATATCAGAAAGAGTTGGTTTAACCCAAATACAGAAGAAACGGATGGAGTTGCTTGATAAAGCAAATGAAGACATGAAGGGGTAAGTAGTCCAAAGCCAGAGGGAGTGCAAGTTGATCTGTAAACAGATGTGTGAGAAATATCTGAGTGCCGATAGCTATTATTGATTCATTAGTTTATTTTTAGATGCCCCAAGAAATCTAAAAAATTTGGGAGGAACTGAGGATATTGCATCTGGTCTGCGATTAAGACATGAAGTGGAAGATATGGATTAATTTAAAGCATCACTTGGTTGTCATTTGCTGGAGGAATTGTGTCCGAAAATGATCTCAGTGTTACCTGGACGACCTTCATGGGCTGTCTTTGCCGGACTAGATGCTGGTCTGCATCCATCCTGCACAGGTCGACATTATTACTGTTCACACTGCACTATTTCCCCAACATAGTTTCTGTCCGGCCATGTCAGCATGTTTCAACAGCATTTGCTTTGGATTGGTTCAGCACACGTGTCAGATAGCGGCTTTACGTATGTTTACGTGTCTCACCACCTCCAGGTCCCACATGACTAATGATGTGACCTTCTATAGTTTGTTTCACAGATGTGGTCGGAGCATTATTACTCAGGCACATAATCTCATTTTTTTATTTTACTAACGGGGCTTTATCCCCCGCTTCCTCCTCCACTCCTTTTGAAGGGCAGAGAGATGCCTCATCACTTTTAAGGCCTAAAAACTGCTCAGCTTAATCCCAGTGCTGCCCACACCCTGCTGCCACAGATTTATACCCATCAAAATACAGAGTTCTGCAAAGTGCTGCTAGACTGGTTATGTAACTGTCTGTCTGATGCTACAGAGGAGGGCGACACTCACTTCTGTGTACTTAACCAGTCAAGGTGAAAGTTAGAAGGAAGCATTTGCATTGCTTTTTCCAATTACGCCAGCTAACTTGAGCCTAACAGTCTAAAAGTGGCGTGGTGGCATGTTTTAAGCCGCACAAAACACCACTGGCGATCCCGAAACAGGTTTTTCTCTATGACCCGAGTTTGACCTCAGTCTCTCACGCGCACAGCACCGCACGCCATCGTCATCATGCACGTAGAGGAACAAACACTGCCTGACTCTCACCATCTCCACCTGTAGCGGGTCCAGCTGGGTGGGCACGGAGGAAGGCACGGAGAACTGGATCTTCCTCCTCGCATCCTTGTCTGCCTCGCGCTCCATCACGTCCGTGTCTGCGGGCAGCAGCGGGTCCATGGCATCCAGCCTGTCACCTCCACAGCAACAACAACAACAACAACTAAAAGTCTACTTCTGATGGAACTGCCTGCGTAAACTGCAAGGCTCCACCAAATGACGAGACAGCAATAAAAGTCCCGCCAGTCTCCTGGTCACTCTGGTCTCTTTGGTCTTCCTACTCTTTGGTCTTCCTACTCTCTCTCTCTCTCTCTCTCTCTCTCTCTCTCTCTCTCTCTCTCTCTCTCTCTCTCACACACACACACACACACACACACACACACTCACACACTCACACACACACTGTCCGCTCGTGTCTCTCGCTCCCACCGTGTCTGCTGTGTTGTGTGCTGAGGAGAGAGGCAAGCCGTGAGTGTGCGGGAAGCTTGGTGATGCCTTCAGTTGCCGTCGGAGGAAAAAAAACACGACCAAAACGTGCAGTAACTGCAATATAAAAGTGATCAGTTTCCCTGGATATGGACTGAAAATAAGATTGTGAACACTGGTGAGAGCCATTCAGTGTTACACAGGTCCAAACCCCCTTTGAATAAGGAATATGTATTAATGAATGCATTTCCCTCTCAATGGTGTCACTGATTAACCAATAATGACACCCTTATAAGGTGGGTGTATTTGTAGGTGCGTGTATTTGGGTGTATAAGGTGGGCGTATTTGTAAGGTACGGCCTACACAAGGGTCTGCCATGTAAAATAAATAGATGTAATGAGGCTTAAAATAAATGGGACCTCTAGTAGAATGATTTGATTGAGTTATAAAAGAGAAGCCATTGGTATTAAACCCTGTGTTATCAAGGTAGAGTAAAAAAAACTGCTCTATCATATGTACTGTAAATACACATAAGGGGTAGTCAGTTGGGAAATCCATTGCCATGGCAACAGCTTCTCTGTGTGTGTGTGTGTGTGTGTGTGTGTGTGTGTGTGTGTGTGTGTGTGTGTGTGTGTGTGTGTGTGTGTGTGTGTGTGTGTGTTGAAGAGAATTTATGATTTATATAGCATTGGCTGAATACTCTGTTTAATGATTTATATAGCATTGGCTGAATACTCTGTTTATGATTAATATAGCATTGGCTGAATATTCTGTTTTTAAGATAATGCTTGCTTCATGCTGAAGGATGTGTGTGTGTGTCTCAGGTGTGAGAAACCGCAGAACTCTTACTTCCCACTCTGTGGTTTTGGTTCCGCAGACCAGACATAGCATTGGCAATTGACCTTTTTCTGACTCGGTCAGACAGAGGCCGATGCAGCCTTATATGTACATGTTGACCGGGTTTAGGCCTACAAACTTGCATTTATCCTTAAACGACCTTATACGTGGCCTTTTGTCTGGTTTCTGTCTGTCGGATGAGGTTTGGGACAGCCAATGAAAATGAGCAGCTTAAAAAGAGAACCATAATATGAGTCTCACACACAAGTCTTATGTTCTTGTTCCAACTACTAATTAAATTTATCAGCAGGTGCAAACTTATCTATTCACCCTCGTCCTGTATCCGGCCTTGAGGAGAAAGCAGCAGTATTTCAAAAATAATTGTCTGGGAACCTGGGTTGTGTTTTTCACTGGGAGTATTTGGGCCTTACAGTTTTGGGCTATGGCAAGATATATTTTACCATTACACATGTTGTGACAGTTGCCATGGTTACAGACAGAATAACTCATCCTCGTGACATTTCCATGGCCAATGTACTTATGGACCGCTCCCCTTTAAGGTATTTGAAAAGCATTGGAGTCAGATGAAAGAGGAAGTCAGATAGAAAGAGGATAAAAACCCTTTACTCTCGGAGTTCGGGGCTCACTCATCTCTGAGGTGTGCTGACCGTGTGA
This sequence comes from Myoxocephalus aenaeus, assembly GCA_038501785.1. Lineage (NCBI taxonomy): Eukaryota > Metazoa > Chordata > Actinopteri > Perciformes > Cottidae > Myoxocephalus > Myoxocephalus aenaeus. Next base: position 1,822,887 of record JBAMJR010000065.1, on the reverse strand, counting down.
AGGCCAGACTAGCAGGGGAGCGGAGTCCAAGATCTTGTATTAGGTATGCATTTCATGTATGTGTGTAATTGCTAAAATAAATAACCTTGATTGTAATACAACCTGTTCTGTCAATTCTTGAACACTCAAGGAAAATCCCGGCGAGGAGAATTCCACTTCTGTGTGTGTGTGTGTGTGTGTGTGTGTGTGTGTGTGTGTGTGTGTGTGTGTGTGTGCTCACAGTATTGAGGGAGGAGAGTACACATTATGCTATATATTGCTGCAGGTTGGCAGGTTAACAGCATGGTGACAACAATGTATTGCAGACATGATTTTCACTTAATGTAAATATAACAGCAGACAATATGATGGAGGTTCTTGGCCACGCACTCACAAATAAGTGCTATAATGTTGTACATTTATTTAGCATTAGATTAGAGATAGAGGGAGAGGTGACACAAGATTAACCGTTCATTGTCCTTGTGGCTATAAGTAAATACTTCCTCTCAACCCTAATGTTTGATTGGAGAAGGGGTCCCATGTGTTGAGCCGCCCACAGGTTGACCCGGTACTGAAGTGAAGTTGAGAGAGGCTCTGGATTTCTGCCAGCTGCAGGGAGAGTTGCTGCTGACAGCAAACTCAGACCTGCTGGAGGAGGTCTTCAGATTAAATACAAAACCTCCACCTTGGATATAAAAATAACAGCCCATCTGGGGCTCAATTCACTTCCAGTTCAACTGCCGTTGTCGAAAAAAGAAACAAAAGAACATATGGACAGACTGTTCATATTCAGACTTTGTGTCTCCTGGAACAAAGTGTGATATGAAAGCTGATGAAATGAGAGAGGTTTGCATATATTTAATTATCACAACATCCCATAATGCAATGAATCACTCACATAAAATGTTCAGATCTGCAGAGAAATAATCTAAAGGATTATAGTATTATGACCACAAAATACATCTGTAAAGAGTAATCCATCAATTATTAGTGACGTGGAGAGCGTTGCGCTCTCACACAGTGTCTTCTTTTATTCCAACACTAGGAGGCGCCAACCTTCTTCACAGTCCCTCATGGTTTACTGCTGTTAAACAGTGCTGGAAGAAATATTTACATATTTTATTCAAGTAAAATTAAACCGGACACTGTGCAGAAATACACCATGACAAGTCCTGCATCCAACATGTAAGCGCAGTAAAAGTACAAGCGTATTAACATCAAAATATACTGAAATTACCGAAAGTAAAAATTCTCATTATGCAGAATGGCCCATTTCAAATTATTGATACATTAATGTTGTAGCTGGTAAAGATGGCGCTGCTTTTGATTATTTAAAAAAATACTGAGTAAAAAGTACGATAATTGTGTAAAATACACAGTTTAAAGTATAGTAGCATAAAATGGATATACTTAAGTATACTTGTGTAAATGTATAAAAAAATAATGACATGCTGTTGTTAAAGGAGCCCAGTCTCATGTGTAAGTTACTGAGGTGTCTTTAGTGACCTGCTTGACCTGGTTGTAAGTGGCCATATGTTACCGTTTGAAATGTGTTACAATATCCGTGGACTACGTCTGTGGAATGGCAATCCTTGTATTTGCTTCGCCGTGCACACGTACATAAAACAAGTCATTTGTTTCCACCGACAATCAAACACAACATTTGTCCCACTCAACAGAGAATAATAATTAAATTTGGGGTTATTCCAGCATGATTTTTTTGCTCGTACAACTTGTTTCTATATAAACTTTAAAAAAGTTCACAATGAAAGTATACAGAAGATGAGCAAACCCTAATATTTTGGGACACACAATGTATATATGATATGTTTTGTTTAGTTTTGATCCTGAGTTCAAATATGAAGCATTCAGGTCATTTAAACCAGAACAAAAACATGTCAAATAACAATATCATAGTGTCTCAAATTACAGGAATTAGATTGAAAACTGTTTTGGAAGATGAACATACACTCATTCACGGAATGACATCACTTTCATTCTTTTTTTTCCTCAGACATGCACTGACCTTTTATCACCAGTAGATGTCCCCCACACGTTGCTGGAGAAAGGACATCAACAGAGAGGCCCTGCTTCTGTGTGAGCTCAACCAAACAACTCACTGATAATGTACAGATAACTGCATTATTTCAAGGTTGCTTATGAAACCCAAGACCGAGCAGATATGACGCAAAGTTCAAGTTTCACACTTGTTTTGAACCTCAAAACTCTGCTTGATGTCAACATGTTGCTCTATGAAACCACTCAGCTGGACTCTCAGGTTTTAATTGTTAACATTTTATTTCATGTATTTTAAAAACACAGTTTTCTCATTCAAGGTTAGTACAAAATTATAACATTAATTTGGTCACTGTAGTATTAGATTCACACTCAGCTGTGAAAGGAATGACATGATGTCCTGTAACATGAAAACCTCAAAATTCTAAAACAAAATCATAATCAAAACATTATTTTATGGGGAGACAGATATGCATCTCCAGCTCCTCATTAAACAATACTTTGTGTGTATTGTCTTCATATTGTTACTTAGAAAATAATGCCTCTATGGAAATACATTTACAGCGTGGAGAGAGACTGGAGAACCTTTATGCATCAGAATGTCTACATTTACAATAGATCATGCTTTTTGACTAATACACTGAGTCGAACAATGCCCATTCTTTACACGTGTGTCCTTCAGGACTAGAACACAGGGGCACCATGTTGGGGTGTGACCCCAGCTATGAAAAAGTCTTCATCTGGACAACCATGACCAGAAATACATTGATCTAATCAGTTAGACATGTTGATTGTTTCACTGATAATGAGGCAGGAGCCAATAAACTGTTCTCCACCATGCAGCATCATGATAAACCTTCCATTTTTTTTGTCATTCTTCTTTTCCTCCCTCTCTCTCTTGTCCTGCCCCATCTTCTGGCCCCTCTGCGCAATCTGTGCCTCAGCCACCTTTGGCACCAGCCCGCCCACCGGCACCTGTGCCAGGCCTGGCAGCCCAAACCAAGACGCTCTGCTTGGCTCAGTTCAATTGACTCGTTTAGGCAATTGCACCCTGACTCTGATCTTTATGGCCGCTTCCTTATTTATCGCGGGCCTTTGTTTGGAGGCAGTTTGTTGGAAACTCTGATCACGACATTTCTATATAGGGATCTAATTGTTTATAATGGCCTAATTCTTCTAATTGTATCATTATAGTCCATGTGGATTATTTGTAGGTTTTCCTTATCCAACAAAATAAGTAATCCTCTAACAATCCAATAGTATTTGGATGATATCATTCTAAAATTTATCATAATAGGATTGCTATAATTATTTATCTAAGGGGATTGTTTCCCTAAACCTTCTATATGAGATTAACCCCGTTTTCCCCCAGAAAATGGAGGCTAACAGAAGCTGTCTGAATCCAGTGCGTTTTTTTGTGCCATTCACTGCTTATTCCATTTTCTCTTTCAGCTCAGTGACAGATGGCGACTCCCTCTCCCCCAGGGGAAGCCAGTCTCTGTGAATGCGGCCGCATGTCAATCACCGGCTCTCATGTGATGGCTCTTGCCAATGACGTGCCAGCCATATGGGCCTGGCATCAGAGCTGGTATGTAACCCACCCAGTCCTGCCTCTGAGGTGCCACACGGATCCCTCCACGCGTTTGGGCTGGGGATAGCAGCAGCAGCAGCAGCAGCAGCAGCAGCACAGACAGAGCAGGGCGGCACGAGAGGAGAGAGAGGAGAGAGAGAGAGAGAGAGAGAGAGAGAGAGAGAGAGAGGTGTGAGAGCACAACAGCGCCTCGTCTGCACAAGCATCCGAGCGGCGCGTGTGGATGTGATGCCCACCCGGAGCGAGATGGTGTAAACAAACCCGCTTTGCCCCGTCACTGAGCTCCACCACGGAGGTAGGTTGCACATCTCTGATCAGATATGAGAATATCACATATCAAGATTGTTTGTCGTGTGTGTATGTCTTTGTGTGTTATTGCTTGTTGTATTGTGAGGGAGGAATTAGAGTGGCATTTATCAAAATAAGGGACTATTTTTTTTCCGCATCTTTTCCTTGCCTGTGACGATTAGATAGCTTTTAATCTCTTCCAAAGGCTCTTTGTCGCCGCACTTGAATATCTCACGACGTTTAATAAGTAGATTTTGTTTAAATACATCTATAAATCCACATTGATCCCTCAGAGATGTGGTCTACTCTGGCACTGCTGTATTCATAATTTGCATCGAATCGTAAAATAAGCACTGGAGAGTAGAAAGAGTTTAATTAGAAAATATCAAGATGTGTGTGTGTGTGTGTGTGTGTGTGTGTGTGTGTGTGTGTGTGTGTGTGTGTGTGTGTGTGTGTGTGTGTGTGTGTGTGTGTGTGTGCATATTTGTGTGCGTGTGTGTGTATGTCTGTGCGTGTGTGCACGACGCGCGTGAGCGCACTGTGGGGGTAGAATTCTCCATAGAGATACACAGGCTAATTGACAAGGTATTGGTTGGCATTAATTACATTGTGCTTACAAGATTAGAAAAAGACGTCCTTAGACTCCACACGCACAGCTGAGCTCTGGATACTGGAATAATCATGAAGATGTTGATGTTACAGCTTTTTACACAATTTTACTTCAATAAATAACTTGTCTGTTTAGCCGGATTTATTGGTTAATCAGTGACACCGTGGAGAGGGAAATGCATCCATTAAGTGAGGTTTTAAACGAATAATGATGGCGAATTATCACGTTCAAATCTCCCCATGACCCTTTAATGCAGCTTTAATAAACATCAAACGAAAAGCGTCAGTGGAATTAAAAAGCTCATTCTAAAGCACACTTCATGGTTTTATTTTATTCAATTTCTTTTATCGTCAGAACGGGTTAAAGTTCAGCAAAGGAAGATGTCAGATATCGACCCTGCGCTCTCGAGGGTCCAACATGGGCGTCATGAACCTGCGGAGGTTCTGGAACCTGAAGGCACCTTTCGACATCGAATTATACAAATACATAAAAATGAATCACAGAAATTCAAGTGAGCTCTTTTGGGTTAAAGTCAATTTAATTTAAAGCGGATTGAATGCAAAAACCTGTTCATTCAGAGGTATACAACGTGTGGGGCCCAGTGGTCCAGAGAGGCCTGCCTGTGCTGGAATTCCTCCTGGTCGGTAATTTATAGGACGAAGGAGGGACCCGCACCCTTAATGCGTCCCTGGGGGACGTGCTGAAGCACCGCTCCCTGTGCCGGACTGCTGCAGGGCACAGACAGGGCTGGCCCACACTGTTGCTTTATGCCATACAAAATAAAGAAATCCGATTTTTTTAATTTTTTTAAATAAAAAGACAATTCACGCTTTGTGGAATCTTTCTTTGCATCCTGTATTAAGGCCCCATTCTCTAGTTTCCTGGATTCATGTCAGGATGAACATGAACACTGCAATCTTAATTACTGATAAATACCACAGACCTTTTCTCTTATTCATAAAAACATTTACGGATTATTAATTGTAGTCCATTTCGCCTTAATTGGTTGGGACACACAGCAGCAGCCTCTACGGCCTTCGCGCGTTGACAGCACGCAAACAGGGTGCAAACGAGTCCAGATGAAGTGTGTAACGACTCTGTGTCTCTTTGCAGGTCGCTTTGCCACGATGTTGAGCCGTCTGTTCAGCGAGGTCCTGCCGGACGTCCAGAGGCTCGCAGCTGACTGGGCGGAGGACAACGAGCACGAGCACGAGCACTGCAAGATCAAGGACGAAGATCAAGATGACCTCCACGAGGACGACATGGACGAGCCGCTGGAAGGCAGCAGCAGTCGAGCTGATTCCGAGATGGCCTGCGACGATGACGAGGATGATGAGGCCGAGGAAGAGGAGGGCGACGAGAACGGTGGAGACAAACCCAAGAAGCGCGGCCCAAAGAAACGCAAGATGACGGCGGCGCGCTTGCAGCGCTCCAAGTTGCGTCGAGCGAAGGCGAATACGCGGGAGCGCACGCGCATGCACGACTTGAATTCTGCGCTGGACAGTCTGCGCAAAGTGGTGCCGTGCTACTCCAAAACCCAAAAACTCTCCAAGATAGAGACTCTGAGGCTGGCCAAGAATTATATATTGGCTCTTGGGGAGATTTTACGCAACGGGAAGCGGCCAGATGTGATGGCCTACGTGCAGATGTTGTGTAAAGGCCTGTCCCAGCCCACCACCAACCTGGTGGCAGGCTGCCTGCAGCTCAACACCAGGAACTTCCTGACTGAACCGTGTTCAGAGGGAGCCCGCTTCCACGTGCCCAGCTCTCCGTTCTCCGTCCACCCGTACTCCTACCGGTGCTCCCGCATCTCCAGTCCTCACTACCAGCCCGGAAGCGGCGCGCTTAACGTGCGGGGCCAATCCTACGGGTCTGGGTACGAGGCCGTGTACCCGCCGGGTGGGACGTCCCCTGACTATAGCAGCCCGGACTACGAGCCCCCGCACAGTCCGCCCGTGTGCATGAACGGCGGCGGGCTGTCCGGCAGGCAGCAGGCGCCCTCTGAGGCCGACAGGAACTACCATTACTCTATGCATTACTCCGGGCTGAGCACGGCTCGGCCCAGCCACAGCATGCCGTTCGGGCCCTCGGGAGCGCGCAGCGGCGGTTCGCACTCGGAGAACATTCCACCTTTCCAAGACGTGCACGCGCACCACGACAGGGCGCCTCCGTATGAGGATCTCAATGCTTTTTTCCACAACTGAGCCCTCACGTGCAGAGGCATTGCCCTTCTAATGACAATTCCTATATAGCGTGTAATATTGTTTGGGAAACAAGAGAAGCTTCTGAAAGGATGAGAGATGGAGTCCTCTGATTACCTTCTGTGTTCTACTGATGTCATCCCTGTACTGTTGTACATCCTATCAACGTGTGTCCAGTAATATCCTGTCTGCAGAATGAGTGCACTTGACATAAAAGATGTATAGGCCTAAACATGTTATGACACAAACAACAGAAATAAAAATAAAAGTTTTATAACTGTCTGATATGATCGAACAATTATTCTTCTGAACATCATCACTATCGGGTTGTGGGCATATAGGCCCGTAGCAGTGGTTCTGGCTTTTGCATTAAATAATAATAAATAATGAAAGAAAATCTCGTCTGAAATGTCATCATCGAGAGTGTTTGGCTGCAGTTATGATAAAACAAATTATACTGAAAACAAAATGGATACTGGATTCATAGGCATGTCAAAAATGTGTTCAGTTACTTATCTTTCGTTTGTTTATAGTAAGCTTTAAATTCGCTTTTTGAAGGGTCTAGGTGCAGATCGCATGCATTGTTTAAAGATGACACAAATAAAAGTTAATTTTCAGGTAAACATATTTGTTTATTTTATGTAAAATACCACACTGTCTGTTGTGCTTAAGATTTTTCTTAGTTTTAGCTTTACAATTAAGAGTGTAGGCTTGGGGAAAAACTAAATATTGGCGGATGATAGGAGGCACATTGCACACATCATTATATATATATATATATATATATATATATATATATATATATATACATAATTTATTTTTGGAATAAGTGCTTCGGTCTGTAACTAAATAATCTAAAATATCTGAAGAACAGGGAAAAAGAATACTGACAAAAATCTGAAATGCTACTCATAAATGAAGCTCAATTGAACAAAATGGTTGCTCTCAAATAATCCAAGTAATAATGGGTATTGGGCAGTTAAGATATCAAACAAAATGTGCAGAGGGCACATTTAAAATGATTTTTTTTTAAAAAGGTTAAAAAAAAAAGAAATGTGACAAAAGAATTGTAGGCCATTTTGGTTTAATTCTCACACACCAGCCTGGACATTCATGCAGCTTTGAACTTAAGTGGCTTTAATTAGACTTGCCATTCATAAAGACTTCATCCTGCCAAATGTGATAAATGCATGTTTCCTCAGAGATCACCTCAGGGTGGAATTATTGAATTAGTGAAAATGAGATGCTATTATTCAGATCAGATGGACCTGATCTGTAAAACTGGCTGAAGAGTAAATACACATGCATTACAACAACACATGTTTCTGTCATAACCAGTTCATGAGTGAACTGCCACAAAGCAATTGAGATATTTTAACAGAAAACATTTATATCTAAGTTATTAATACACTCAACAAAACAACTGATGTTTTAGCAGCAACAGATCTGCCCACCAGATGATTTTAATATAGAATGAGCTCCTAGAAATCAATAGAGACTTATAACCCCAAAGAAAATACACAAATGTAACATTAGTTTTGGTTTTGTGTGTTCTTTGTTTCTAAGTCTTCAGTACATTTAGTAATAGATGAGTTAGAGACAGAGAGCAAAAGGCCTCCGCTGGAGCAAGAGAGAACATGCACCCTTGACACACACACACACACACACACACACACACACACACACACACACACACACATTTCCACATGAAGGTGCAGCACAGGGAAAGTGGATTTGGGCCTGGTCACGTCATCTGTCAGAGTTCCGGTGAGTGTAAATAATACAATTATCTTGGTTACAAGTCACACATTTAAGTAATCTATTAAAATACACGCGTGACCTGTGATCATGAATCTGACCAAATTTTCTTTGGTGCAAAAACTGATATTTTTTACTGACAGTTCTGAAAAATATAAAATTCAGGCTTTTCAACATTGCAATAGATGCATATTTCTGGTATTTTAAACTCTATTTGAATGGAATATTTGACACTTTGGGTTCAGGCTCTATAGGCCACATTATTAGTGATTTCCCAAATCAATAGTGGGAGCAGGCTCCATCTTTGGACCGCTGCCCTGGGTCCCATATGTCGCTGCTGATGTCCAGGGGAAATCAGCACCGGCCACCGCAGGGTGGAAGCGGCCCCATCCAGCACCGAGCAGGCGGAAAAGGAATAGAAGAGACGTAAGCAGATTCTACATGGCAAGGACTTACTATGGAAAATATGGATTTTTCATGATCTTTTTCACATTCTTAATTTGATTTAATTGTTGCCTATAGGCTCATCTGACTGACCACATCATTGAAACAGTTGGGCAGGTGCAATATCAGGTGCATCAATGGCCCGTTGGTTTGAAATGAAGAAGCCCAGGGACATAAAGGACTCTTACACATCCAAACACACACACACACACACACACACACACACACACACACACACACACACACACACACACACACACACACACACACACACACACACACACACACACACAATCCAAAACTATAGCAAAACTGATAATAAATAAACCAATTTGAAAGTTTGATGTGTTAATTGGAAATGCTGCAAATCTGGATATCAACAACAAGCAAAAAGATACTTTTTATATTGTTATGAGATTATATATTTTGTCACCTAATTCCTTTTGTTCTCGAATAGAACAGCTTTGCTTTCTCTAATATTAACATGATATCATTCAACAGTTAGATTTTTGGTTTAAATAAATTAGCTTTAGTTTAGGTGGGTAAATACAAAGAGGAAGTGAAACTAGGGAATTAGAGGTATTTCCCCTCTATCTTAAATATACTATTGTGCAATCTAAAGAACATGTAGCATTTACAGACAATTATGAATGTATTTATATGCTACAAACTACTTAACTTTTTTTTTTTTTTTAAAGGTAACTTACTTTTATCCTTTTGGCCATCGACTCCACGGATATCATATATTAATTAGACACTTTGGTTTCATCAAATTTAGGTCTCGGATGAAATCCCAGGTTTTGTACTTGTGTATTAATTACATCATCTGTTGACCGAGTCAAATAATTCAAACGAAAAATCCTCAGACACTTGTCAGAGTGCAGCTATTTGAATATTTAAACCTCTTGGTGGATCGTGGCAGGTTCAGGTCACCATGAAATCTGTTAATACTGACAAATCTTTCTTCCCAGCATCCCTCTGTTTCCTGATTGGTCCACTTTAGTTCCCAGGCCTCGGAGGACCAGGTAAGAGAGAGACACCTTTCTGCTTTTACCTTCTGCTCCAACCTCTCAGTCACTTCTTTTAGTGAGGAGAGGCGGCGGCTGGCAGGAGACTTGATGGCGCAGCGCGTTGCCAAGTCGCTAAATGTCTGAGCACCAGTAAAGCCAGAGACCAGTAAAGCCCACCATCACCAAACCCCGGTGCCAGCTGCGCCACGTGGCAGCCAGGCGGCCCCTGCCAAAGTGGCCCTTGTGGGAGGGACCCAGTATTTCTTTCCTAATTCACTCAGCATCTGTTCATTATTCTCCGCCGCTAAAGGAAGCTGAGTGTCCAGGCGCGGCCCCGGACAAAAAGAGACCTTTTTTGTTTGCTTCCGGTCACGCACTTCTGCACCACAGAGCGAGTGAAACTAACCGGATATGTCCGCGGTGGTAAAGACGTGTCCGCTGCTTCTGCAGCAGACTTTTAAACTGACTCTCAACCCGTGAAACTCACCTGTGGATCCAGGCTCATTTAGATTTTTTTAAATTATTTTTTTGCCCTGAAGACTAAATGGGATTGGTTTAATAAATACGCATATGATTATTATTGGCACGGTTGTTATTATTGTCGTTATTAACACAGGAACAAAACGAATTGAAGACGCAGTGCATATAATAACCCTTGCAGATATCTAAACGAATCATTTTATGAATTCCTCATGTGTTTTTACTCATATTTGTATGAGTTTAGACACTCACTTAAGTGGGCGGATATCATCATGATGTATTCTAGGTATTCTAAATATCCATGACTTGAATTGGGCGGAACTAAAGTCTATAAAATCAATTAATCGGGGTCCTATTCTAACGTAATTGTTCGAATGAATGTTTATAAAATACCATGCAATTACTGTAATTAAATAATCCCACAGAGAGCTCCATTTAAATACTTTAAAAATGATCAACTGATCCGCTAAAAATCGCAGCAGAGGAAATACGCAGCACAAAGTAGGCCCAGGCCTACTGCACATAAATCTCCATCTGGAGAGTTTTACTCACATTTATCAGATTAGGTTAACATTTATCGGATTAATTATTGGGATTAATCTCGAAAAAAAAAATATTTCATGGGACTAATCAGTGTCATAAACATATTATAGAGCGATGTGTTGTGTGGGAGAGGACAGTGACAGAGGTGGGAACCACAAATAAACCAGCATCAGAAAAAACAATTTGAATATTAAAAGATGAGTGACAAAATCCCAGCAGTCTGTGCGTGTGTGTGTGTGTGTGTGTGTGTGTGTGTGTGTGTGTGTGTGTGTGTGTGTGTGTGTGTGTGTGTGTGTGTGTGCGTGTGCGTGTGTGTGTGTGACAGGAGAAAGCTCTATGATGTATATGCAACATTTTTTATGTGTCACACACTCACCTTTTTTTTCCAACACACCAGTTGAAGAGAGGTCAACAAAAACAAAAAACAGCACTTAGACGAGCTTGTCTGGGTGCACACAAGGCTAAATTTGGGGAGTCACCTCCACGGCATGGGCATCGGGTGCCACTGCATCATGCTCACCCACCCTGCACCCTCCCTCCATCATCACCACCCTGCCAGCCTGAGCGCCACGCCCCAGCTCTGTGAAGAGAGATGAGGCTGGCATAGGGGGAAATTCCACTGCATCTGGAACAATGGTGTGTGTGTGTGTGTGTGTGTGTGTGTGTGTGTGTGTGTGTGTGTGTGTGTGTGTGTGTGTGTGTGTGTGTGTGTGTGTGTGTGTGTGTGTGTGTGTACTCCCTGAATGCCCATCCCTGCATAAACTGTCTGTGTGCGTTATAAGGGGAGAAACATGAAGGTGTGAAGGTATCAGACCTCACTGTGGTTTTTTGGACACATACACACACACACACACACACACACACACACACACACGCACACACGCACACACACACACACACACACACACACACACACACACACACACACACGCTCAAACACACAGAATCCAAACCAAGACTTGCCGTCGAGTACAAAAGCACACAGAGCCCATGAGTGAGGATTTGTCATGTTTGATGTGTGTGTTTGCCCCAAGTGTGTGTGTGTGCTGTGTGTGTGTGTGTGTGTGTGTGTGTGTGTGTGTGTGTGTGTGTGTGTGTGTGTGTGTGTGTGCAGTGTACAGTCTGTGTTGTGCATGGTAAGGTATAGAGGTTGTTGTCACTCTGCACAGATGGTGGGAGTTTTTTTTAATTTATTTTTGGGGGTGGGGGGTGAGGCAATGAGGAGGGGAGGAGGGTGTGTGTGTGTGTGTGTGTGAGGCAGAGGAAAAGGGAAAGGAGAGGCGAGGCGAAGAGGAGGGTTGCGTCTCTGATGCTGCCATGCCACGGTCACGCGGGCAGCAGTAATTGGCCTCCATATTGAGGGGTTTTGCGGTGCTGCGGGGTGGGCAAACTCCCAGCTGGACCTGTCAGATGGTATTCAATCCAGCTCATTGCCCTCGCTCCTCTGCTCCTTTCTCCTCTCCTTCTCTGGCATGTTTGCTTCTTTTTGTTCCCCATCTCTCCCCCCCCCCCCCCCCCTCTTTTACCCACACAAAAACATACATTACCTCCTTCTTTTCTTTCATCGAGCACCCGTCACTAATTTCTCTTCCCACACAGCACTTTTACAATCCCGGAATATCACTTTTTTACCTCACCTTTCTCTTCTCTTTACTTTCTTCTCTCCAGTTTTTTTTTTTTTTCTCACTCGTGGCACATGGTCACTTCTATCTAACACATTCAACTTCTGAAAGTACATCACACCCTCGCCTGGCTCCTCCATTGCTGGTCACCCACACGCACACACACACACACACACACACACACACACACACACACACACACACACACACACACACACACACACACACACACACACACACACACACACACACACGCAGTTCCCACCCCTGCAATTGTGTCTCCCTCTCTGTGTCTGCCATCTTAGAGTATATGTTTCGACTGCAGTCCAAAAACTGTTGTCTTGTTCTATACATCGCAGTATAGTAGAGACTTCTTGCCAGATGAGGACAAAGGTCAAGTTAGAGGTCAGGAAAAAAAGCTGGATGGCTCTTCTAATCTTTTCAGTTGAGGTATTTTTTACATGTTGAAACGGGGACTGAAATTAACTGAGAGCTAACTTGTTGGCAAAGACGACTCTGTGATGCGTCCGTTGCTGCTTTTTCTGATGAAACGGATTGAAATAGTCGCCATATACTAATTTCCAGGCTTGCTGCCAAATGTGGTGTTATCGGGACACATGGATGGTAATATGGACGGGTTCATTCTCAAAGGTGGAGCACAGAGGTGATAGCAGTAAGAGAGAGCGGATCTCTCCATCAAACAGCATTGCAATGCACTGACTTCCCTATATTATGCTGTGACACCCCCCTAATATCATAATGATGTCCAAGAGGTTGTCGTGTAAATTATACGACTAAGAATAGGAGATGAGCAACACAAAACCCCAAACAATAATGTTATAAAAAATGTAATATTCACAATCTTTAAAGTATAACTTGCAAACTTATTAGTGGATGTAAAACAAGAGGCATACACATTAATGCTTTGCAGTTACTGTTAGGAATTATATGGAGTGAGGAAGTAAAGAAAAATGAAGACAGGATATAGTACAAGCTGTCTCTCTAAATATTCTTTCTTTTATCCTGTGTTACAATAACTCTAATATTCTCTTGCCATCTTTACTCTCACTTCACACTGGCTCTAATGAGTCCCTTTTTTCCACTTCATGTTTTTTTAATTGAACCTTCCCATGAAATAAAAAATAGGATAGTTACTTAATTTAAACAATTTTCTCGATATAGTAGAAAATGTTCTACTATATCGAGAAAATGACCTAAACACATGTAAATGCAACTACCAACCAATACTGTACTGTAAATGCAATAGGTATCTGCCAGGTGTGAGGATTTCATTTAAAGTTCAGTGAAAAATACCCTGGTTACTGTCCATATGTTTCCATGACGTCCCAGATGTATGCACAGCAATACAACATATAACAGTGCATAGAAGTTATAGTGAGTAAAAGTAAAAGAAGAGAAGGAGAAGAAGTAATAGTTTTCAAGTATTTTAACTGCTACACATTGCATGGAATGAAACTGTCTTTTTAATAAATATCGGAATAAAAATTCTAATCAGTAGCATGAAGACGAACAAAACAAAAATAATGACTGTTTTTCTGCAGATATGAAATATGTCTTGTCCTTCCCGTACACCATCTCTTTCTGCTGGTGTCTGCTGCTTTGAGGAATCAGCAGTGTGGGGTTGTAATGGACTAATGAACAGCTGTCACTGAATTTAAACACTCTCTCACACATACAGAGACTACCACAGTGTCCCTCGCTCATGCAGATGCTCACAACACACACACACACACACACACACACACACACACACACACACACACACACACACACACACACACACACACACACACACACACACGCATCTCTTTAGACACTGGCCTTGACTTAGCAGCCACCCACAGGTTTCGACTTTGTGTGGGACTGACCTCTGAGTGTGCATTTGACCATGTGTGTATTTTCTTGTAACACGTATAAAGTCTTTGATTAAAAAGGGCACAGAATGCTAACAATTCAAAAAGTGTTTTTATGAGGTTTTAGATTTATTTAACTGCGTGTATAAGCTTTATATGAGAGTGTACACCAGGAACACATATACTTTTTACACATGTTTACTCATTTATATGTTTTTGAGGCACATGTACAGTAATATAAATTCCAGCTATATTTTTACTGGTTATTTTTTTTCACATCAGTTTGGGTATTTCTATTTTTGTAGTTGTCCTGTTACAAATTGGCCAATTTCTAAGGGCTTTTGCTAACTGTTTGGTCTACTTGTTATGAAAGGACATACAAGCATCACATGATATTATCATGGTCATCACTAAATGATCCACCACAAAGAGCCGTTAAAACCAAGAACGCAATGGACATAAAAAAAAAAAAAGGCATCACTTACAAAGACATTTGTGACCTCACCTGTAGAGAGAGAGAGAGAGAGAGAGATAAACAAATCATCTCTATTTTGGAAGAAGCACGGGAAATAGTAGAGCTAATCGCGTAAATTCAACTTGAACTAATTTACTGAATCTCATAAAGTCATCAAACCCTTAGATATCATCTCTTCTTAACACGTGTGTAATACCTGCAGCACAATAGTACCAACAGAGTACATTTGACATCATAAAGATACAATATTTTTAATTCAAAACTACTTTGATAGTTCTTTAATAATGTACACACTGACTGTAACCATGTCACCGTTTGTATAATGTTCTGCTCCTCCAGCGGAGACACAGAAGTGCTGTATGTTTTGCCTTAGCATGTAACAATAACAGTTATGATTTTCTCTATGATGGTTGTGATTACATAATCATCCTGTGTATCAATGTACTTAAGGGCATTCTGAGGCAAGTAGGTCAAGCGGGTGCACATTGGCCTCCACGATAGAAGAGACCCGTCTCTTCTGAGGTGATGGCTGTTGATAATCACTTTTATCCTGATTATGATGAGTTTGCCAAAGCTTGATAATTCAAGCTGTTCAGTATTATGTAAAGTAGCAACTGACTAACAACCGGCAATAATGTTCTGTTAATTAGTTGGTACTGTTATTAACATAACTCTCTCATGCTGTTTATCAGAAGTCAAACCTATATGTCACTGCCTTTCCCGTGGGTTAGAGCCCACTTGTTCCACTCTCTCCTCTTCCTTTTACGTCTCCCTCTCCACTTCATGCTCAGCCTCTCTCTCCCTCCTCCTCTTTTTGTCTCGCAGATCCGTCTCCCTCGACCCCTCTTTGGATGTTAAGAAGAAGTAAACATAATGGAGTGCGAGTCCCGGCGGCGGCCTTGAGACGAGGTATTGACACAGCAGCCCTCGCCTGCTTTCTCAGATTAAAAGAGATTATGAGGAGAGAAATAAGGAGAGGAGCTCTCAGCTCCCATCACTGCATGGAGGAGAGGGAAGGGGGAGGTCATCCAGTGAATTAAAGAGAGATTTAAGGGTCGCATAGCGACAAAACACATGTTCATGCATATGCACACAACAATGCAACAATGTGTATGTGAACATAAATACTGGCACAGACTGGTACCACTTCAGTTGCAAGTGATGAAGTATCAAAATCTCTTAAACCAATACATGTGTATTTATGATGACATAAATGTAAAGTGTAGAGTGTCACATGTCATAAATATGTCAAGGAGCTGACCTTAACTCAAAAAGCCTCATCTCTTTAAAAAACGGGCCACAAGTTCTTGCTTTAAATAGCTGCACACTGTAGTTTTTAGCAAACATTACATAAACCGGAGCTCTCAAAGACTTTAGTCTGATATTTAGTTCTAATATTGCATAACTATCAGCCATGTGCATCTGTTTGTTGCAGGGAGATTGTGTATTTTCAGAACAATGGGCGTTTGTGTACGTGATAACATGGCCCTGCTGTCCGGCCCGATCAGAAAACACATTATTTGTCATTGGTCGCATGGACAATTTATGTATTTTGTTCTTTAATTTGGAGGACTTGTTGCTATGGCATCATGATAGTGCAGGATTGACTCAAAGTGAAGGAGCATGTTATCCAGCGGCATTCATGTGTTTTGATTGGTTTTTGGGCAACAATGGCGCTCGATGGCAAGAAGGAATACGCTATATAACACAGCGCTTGTTGATAAAATCAATGAATGTTTGGGTTTGGTGCTTTCATGGGATTTGTTGACTCTGAGAGGAAAACATCACAAGACTCATCCTTCAACGTATGCAGTGATGAAGATAGAGAAGCCCGGCGGCGGTCCCGTCCCGGCAGCCACATTTCAACAGTGACATGGTTTGAAAAATGAAACCCAGTCAGCGAATGGGCAGCCATCACAGTGAAACATCAGAACGAATGAGGAAGTGCTTCAGCATCCACCAGGATGAATAAATCAACACTTTCCGCTGAATTAATCTCTCTCAAGTTGAAATTTTACTACAGATGAGCTTGGACATCTCCATGGTAACAGGAATTCCACCGCCATTCCCAAGTGGATTCACAACCACCAGCATGTATACGGGCTGACAGTGCACGCTGCATACACCGCACACTTGCACAGACATACATAAGGTACACACACACACACACACACACACACACACACACACATATATATATATATATATACTATAGACACACATTCTCCCATCTTACGCCAAACCATACTGGACATTTTAGGATTTTGTAAATGCTGGAAAATAAAAAATGCTTGATTCTCCTTTCTTCTGTTCTACATAAATAACAGTTACACAAACTGACAACGGAAGTTTTGCAGAGTTGTGCCTCTTCCGGTACACACAAACACACACTTCCCGACACACAAAGAAACAGTCCACTTTGAGTCTGCTGTTTTCTTGCTCTTTCCAGTTGGCGGAGGCCAGACGCGGCAGAGTTGGCACAGCCAGAGTCGAAGTGCCAGGGGGAATGGAGCGCCACATGGCACGTTCATGGCAGGGCCAGCTGGGGGGGGGGAGGGCGACAGGGAGGGTGTGTGTGTGTGTGTGTGTGTGTGTATATAAATATAAATGTGTGTGTGTTGGACCGGGGGGTGGTAGAGGGGTGCGTTTGCATCTTAAATTCCACAACATCTGTTCAATAGGCAGCACCATATACCACTGAAGCTGGTATGTTTACAGACAGCCACTGTAATTGGGGATTGGTGTGTGCGTTTATGTGCATGTGCGTGAGCATGTGTGCTGTCTGTGCATGTATAGGTGTTGTAGAAGAGAGGAGACGGGGGTAGGGGGGGGGGGGGGGGGTAGTTCACCACAACAACTGGGCTACGAGTAATTTCAGCGTCATCCTCATACAGTCGTGATGCTCGTGAACTAGCTGTGTACTGGTGCGTGGGGAGTCATCACTCTCCGATGCTGGAAGTCCACAGACTGACACTGACACTCGGGCGAAAGCTTCTCACCTCACTCCTCGACGAGAAGCTCAAGTCTGAACATGGCTCTTCCTTGACACATGGAGACGCAGGCACGCTCACACAAACACGCAAACACACGCTCATGCGGCTCGTCCCCCTCCTCGTCATCCCTGCTGGCACTTTGGGGAAAAGTACCCCCTCCCATCCCCATTTATCTGCCCCCACTCCACCTCCCCCCCACCCGTGGCAGCCGACGTCCCTCGCAGCGTGGCATACCATCTGTTGCCCCCCTCTCCCCCTCCCTCCCGCCCCCTACCCCCCACACCATTCCACCCTTCTCCCCCCCGAACCTCCTCCGCCTTCCCCGCGCCATCCTTCCATCCTGCACCTCTCTAGGCCGACTGGGCACCAGCAAACAGGAGGATTTTAAGATTCACATACACACTTTTAATGAAAATAGGCATACTTAAATAACACTTCAATGTGTTATATTCTACGGGCGAAGAGTTGATGATTGCATCAGTACAGGAAAGTGACCGTAAAAATAAAGTGTGCATACACAAGTGCAGCATTCAACAACATAAACCTACAGGAACGTGACGCGACGTAGAAACTACAGATGAAGTTGTACAGCAGGAGAGGACACATAAGGTCTGCTGATTGCTCTCATGAATGTTTAATCTGCGAGGCTCTAAAAGGGATGAAGTCTGTAAAACCTCCTCCAACACCTCCAGGCTAAAAGTGAGGCCATGCCAAAAGCCTAATTAAATGTTTTTTAAACCTTCCCCCTTGGAGAGGACACAGAGTAGTTTCACCCCAAAGTGTATCTGTGCTACAGAGAGGTTGGTGACGGTGAATATGCACTGTATGTATCTAACCTGCTTCATAAAGGGCAGTTGGTGGTACTCTTGTGTATTTGTGAATGCTAAGTGTGTTAATGCTATTTGAAAACTCTCCTTGCAACATTCACAGGCCTGCCCTTTATCACAATTGTAAAGCAGAGGTGAAATAAAAGTTAGTATTTCCATGTTTTTTTCTTTGCTGGATGTAAAACATCCTTACTATTAATATTTCATAATAAGGAGTTAGTTTTTGTGATTGCCATTTTTAAATCAATGTAGTGAACACAATATGTTGAAAGCATGAATTTAGGTCACATTTTTTAATGATTCGTTATATCATAATCCATATTAAATATCAAATTGAGGGAAAACTTTTTCAGGATTTTAGCAGTTAATTCACCACAGTAAAACTTCAGAAATGGAAATGCATGCCTGAATATTGAGTGCTGCCACTTGGTCGTAATTTCCATAGACCCATGGCCTGAACAATATGCCAAAAATTGAAGTCTGCGGAAAGACGCTGGCAGTCAGGCTCAGGATCATTCCAGTTGATTCAACTGATTAAAGCAACAAATTAAAATGTATACGCCGCATTTGCCAAATTAAAATGTGGAGGGACTCCTGACCTTAGTCAACAATCTTCCCTATTTCTGACACATGGTTTGAAAGACATGTGGTAGCTTGAAATATGGATTGGATGCGATGACTTTTAAATGTGCATGTTTGGCGTAACATTCAGACTGACATATTTCTTTTGGCAGTGAGCTGATATCGGCCTTTCAACAGATGTTGCCCGGCCAGTGCGATCCACCTGCATTATAATGCAGATTTTTCTATCTTCACAGCTTATTAATGATAACAAATTGAACAAATCAATTCAACTTTTGATGCAATTATGTATAATTAAGTAAGTGAAGTGGGTTCACTGCCAACCGACATCTTATCTTTCCAGCAACAACACAAATCCGTGTCAGAAAAAAAACAGATAATGGCGGCGCAAAATTTTGGCTAGTGGCAACTTGTGTCTAAAAATAATGGTATTGGTCTTCAAAAACTCATATCTGCTCAGCCCCTTGTGTGGGGACAAGTGTGGACAGCAGAATGTATCTAAGCAGAGGAAGATGGATAGACAATGAAAGGGCCCCTGCTGTTTGTCCATTCATCTCAGGTGTACGCGGAAGAGCTCAACAATGACAGCTCATCCATCAGCCACAGGGGTACTACCGAGCCTCCTGGAACAGAACCAAAAACCATCTTTATCCATCATGCATCTTTTCTCTTCTCTTCTCAGAATATTCTATTTGTCTGGGTATAGTTTTGGTGTTGCTTTCATGCCTGAGCGTGGGATCGGTTGACAAGTGGCCAAAGATCAGCTCTCCCGTGTGGGGGGGAAAAGATTGGATATGGAAATAGAGGAGAGGCCCAGGAAATAGTGCTAGTAGTCGGGGAAACTAAAAGCGACAACCCCAGGAAACGAAAAAGATAAAAGTGAAGGGTCAAGGAGTGAAACAGCAAAGGAGAATGAGAGTGTGTGAACAACATGTGTGTGTGTATGAGGAAGGGAGAGAGCGTGAGCAAGGTAAGCAGCGACGCAGCAGCTGTCGACCTAATTCCTTCTTAACGCAGTGCTTGTGCTCTGATTAAGAAAGCGATCTGGCCTTTAATTTCCTCTCGACACCGGCTAATGCTCTGTATCTCAATCGCCTTTCTTGGCCCTTCCTCTCACGACTGCTACACCTCAGCCTGCAGCCTGCGTTTAGCCAATCGGCATGGTCTAATAAGATGTGTCAGACACACATCACAAAATCAGAACTTCACATAAAACAAAAACGATCGTACGTCTAATTCCCAAATGTTATTCTGCGAGCACAGAAAAGACTTCTGAATGAATGAACGTGGACTGGAGTCAAAACTGCTGCCTTGCGTCAAAGCTCAAACAAATGCAAATGACCTGATGCCCCAAAAATGATGTTCGGAAAATAATAGATGAAATGGCGCTGAAATGTAAAGGCAAAATATTGTTACACCATGACAAATTTGAACCTTGATAACTAAAAGAGTCAAAGCATCTTAACATCTTAATGGATGGAGGGTTTATGATCTGCTTCATGTAAACACAATAAGTGGGAGTAGAATCTTTCACTTTGGCATTGATAAAATTAAGCAAAACCTTAGAAAGACCTTTAAATTGCAACGTTATCACTTGGTTATCGTGTCAAACCGTTAGCTGGTACCCTCTGAAAGTCCCTGTGGAGTTACAGTCACACTGAATCATAGTGTGGGTGGGCATCGAGAAAATAATTAAGACTAGACTCTTCCAGGACCTTTAGATTTTCAAATGCTTGCACAATATATGCCGTTAGATGCTTGCACCACATTTTACTTTTCAACCCATGCGTACATCTGCAGGACATCATACTCCCAGACAAAAACAGCAAGGTTTAGCATTGTGCGTTAAGTAGCTCAAACCGACTTGACATGCTGAAGCAGAAGATGAACCACACGACAGAAGGTCACTAAGCTTGGTTTGCCAAAATCCAAAAGATGTGTTAAACTTGTGTTTCTCACCACATTGATTTAAATGCAAGTGAACCTATACAGCACACACATTCAGATGGGAAATGTCTACACACAAGGTATCGGGGTTCTGAATAACCCAATTTAGGGCTGGAAACAAGTTGGTTTGTATGGCCGATAATAAACAAATATGACAATTATAATAATAGGAGTTGCAATGCTTCTCCTATTAAGAGGACAATAGTGGTTTGAGAGAACAGTCCAAACCGTGGAAAGGCAGAGAAAATTATTGATAAATAGAATAAAAAACGAAAAGAGACAACTGTATCATGCAACACAACATTGTATTGCTTCATCACAAACAGGGAGGTCTGTCTGTTTATACAGAAGAAGAAACGTGTAGCCCAGCAAACCACTCACTAATGCGAAACAGTACTTTCTCAATTTATGTTTCTGCACATTCTCAGATGAATGCTGAGGACAAAAAAACAGAAAAGATGTCACCAAGGACGCATCAGATCATGACTTGGCAAACAACGGAAAATTGAAAGCCTTCAAATAAACCGGAGAAATAACAGATCATGTCCAAGTCTACATCAGGGCTTGATTGTGGAATACATTTGTGTACATACATAGCATATTAAGTGATAGCACAGATTCATTTCTCCCATGTGTTAATATGTGAAATCAGCTGTTTTAGATTGTTTTGGAATAAAAACAGACTGACAGTCTACAGAGTCACAGCTAAAATGTATGATAGGAAAAATGAAAATATGACTCTTTTATGAGCTAAATTGTAAAGACATTGTAGAAAGGCATTTGAAATCCCCATGTTTAATTCATAAAGCAATATTCTGAACATTTATAATGCATTCTTTTGATAAACATGGTAAAATTGTTGTGATTATGGAGTAACATAATAAAGGGAATAACGTGTAATATAATTGTCTCACTTGTCTCTCCCTGGTAATTATTTCTATCTCCATAAAACAAAAGTAGGTTTATTGTCCTGAGACTCTACTATTCCAAACTGGAACAGAAGAGGTATTGACAGCTTACGGGTTATTGATTCTCACACTTTTCTTCTGTTTTCTTTTAAGTGGCAGAATAAACATCCGGCTCTATATGTAGACCGAGGATTTATCTTAGTACAGACACAAATATAACAGTGTAAACGGTAAACACGAGGTGTGTGTGTGTTTAGTACACAGTCACACAAACACACGTGGCATTCGGACCGCCATGTGGAGTGTGTGTATGCGAGAGGTGGCGTTGCTAGGGGCACCAGGTTGTGTGCAGACAGTGGTAACAGAGTAGAGACGGAGGCAGCAGCAGCCTGGCGGTGGAGAAGAAAGGAGTGGAGCAATGCCAAGAAGATTCCCCCTGAGAGACCGTAGGAAGGGGAGAAAGAGACAGACAGAGAGGGAGAGAAACATGGAGAGGGCACGCTGATATGATCATGGGTTCTGCACGAAACAATTTAGCAAGGCAAACATCTGATGGGGGATATTTCTGTACTCAGTCTTGGATTCAACTCTGAAATAGTCATTAAAAAGCTCACTTCTTTCAGCTTGTAGGAATGAGAATAGTATGACATGGATGCAAGGAAATGGTGATGGTTGAACAGCAGGAGGGGGGAAATAGCTTACAAGGTTGACTGGAGGGATGAGAGAGAGAAAGAGAGCGATGGAGTCAGTCTGTTGGGGCTCATGTTTGCCGTCCCTCCTCGTGTCACCCATCCGTCAGATAAACTGTTAGCCTATTTCCAACCATCCCACGTCACTTCCTCACCTCTGCGCGTTACCCCGCTGCGCCTCTCCCTTGTTTTCTATTTGTTGTCTTCTTTTCTAATTTCTCTCTTCCTTCTTCGTCCTGCGCTCATCCTTCCCTTATTTTGTCTTTAAATGGGAAGTCGTGTGAACAGGCTATGCAAATGAGATGGTTATTACCCCACTGCTCATCAAGCCGCGCAGAGGAGACATTAATAGGCTGATGAATATGCATGTGAATTTGTTAATTAAGTTAATTATTCTGCTGAAAATGCATTCGTCTTCCAAGGACATCTTCCCCAGGATTTCAACCTGCTCCACTCATTAGTCATGCGATATTTCATACACAGAGTGAGAAAAGAGAGAGGGAGGCAGACAGTGGGAGGGAGAATGAAGGGGAGAGGAGACAATGCTGTTTTTGGAAAGTGGGTGCCATGAACAGTTGGCGTTGTAAAAGTATGGGGTAAAAATAATGCATCCTAATGTCATCAGTGCTCACAATGGGATGTGCAGTAACTAGCAAACCACATCCTGGTTTCCAGATATGGCACATGATTCCCTAAGAGCTGGAGTTTATACTTTCAGAGTTTTCGGCATCTTTTTTTGCAGTTGCTTCTATCTCACTGGTTACTTGTCCCTAATTGCTTATTAAAACCCTCTTAAATGAACTTTTTGTGCCAACTTTCCAACACATTAATTAATTGTTGTAGCCAATTAAGTGCCGTTGTGCAAATGAGCCTCATCACAAATGGTCCTATAGGGCCGACCCCTCCTTTTTCTCTCCCTCTCCCTCTGTCTCTTGCACTTCCCTCCCTCTATCACCCTCCCAGCTAGTCTTCCCAGCTGCCCATGCACGTCAAGGCACTCGGTGCCAAAGAAGCAGAAACTGTGTCCTGGTAATGCTTCACTGTTTTCTGGACCGTTTCCAGCCTTCAGGCTCACTGATCTCAAACTTGTATTAAAGGTGAAAAGCAAAAGGCTCATTGCATTCCTTTTGTTTGGCACATTTATTCACCGAAATAAACAACGTCAAATCTGTTATTTACATTGTCTGGTTATTTCCTCTGGTAGCCATGAATTATAAAGGAGGCATGCATGCATCAAATAGCCTGTTTTTATTTATTCACATCAGGTAAAATGTGAGTTCACCTCGAGAGATAGTGGAAAAGGAGGGTAGTCAACTTCAAAGCACTCAATAAGGTTGCCAAGCTGTTCACACATCTCCATCCCCTTGTGTTAAAGCTGGAACCATGTAGAGGAAATCAAATACATGTGTTTATAGAGATGTTATACTGCCATCTCCCTCAACACTATTTGATTTTGATAATACAAGGAAGTTAGGAACAAAGGATGATCAGATGTTTGTCGGTTCCTTATGAGTGAATCACAGTATGTAGGTATGTATAATATATGTACATTATCCACCGCATAGTGTTTATATCTAAAAGTGTGTGTGTGTGTGTGTGTGTGTGTGTGTGTGTGTGTGTGTGTGTGTGTGTGTGTGTGTGTGTGTGTGTGTGTGTGTGTGTGTGTGTGTGTGTGTGTGTGTGTGTGTTACTTCACAATTGTATACGTGTTAGGGGGAACGTAATTTTTAGGAGACAGGGTTGTACCAGGATACAATTCTGTTTTAAAAATATTTGTGTAATATAAGAAAATCCTATCATGCGAAGGCTCCAAGTAACAATCAGCGTAATCACAGAATGTCATAGAGCATATGGCGCAATTTTTAAAAGACAGATTGGCCTTATTTTGTTGAATTCTTGCCAAAGACCAGAGAGCACTTAGAATGTTGAGGTAACAGAGTAGGCAACTACCCTTTTTGGTCAAAGTCACAATTCTTAAACAGGAGAAGCTGTGGTATTGTTCAGCCTTTAGTTTAAATAACATCAAGATTTCTACATCATGATGTTAACAACATGAAGTGACACCTCTTTCAGAATAGGGGCTGAACTTTCTTTTCTTTTCCCCCATGTCTGGCTTGGCCCACTCTACTTCCATTCGGAGGTGGCTCTGATACGCCCACCAGGAGGATTAGGGAAGGTTTAGCAACTGTGCCAGCCTTGCTCCCTGTGCCACCCCTTCCCTCGGCACAGAGGGGGGTCCCGCTTGGCATGGCAAGGTGAACTAGCCTCTGATTGATGGGCATGGTTTCAGCCCGCTACTGTGCTCCCCAAGGCCCGTGCCTCCCTTTCCTTTCTCCTACTGCTGTCTTGGCAGCGGTGCCCACCTCCTCTTCCATGCCAGGCAGCCAGCTAAAGCTCCTGGTGGGCACATCAATTACATCGCGGCACCTCCCCTCTTTTCTTATGTCTATCTGTGGGTCTGTCTACTGTCTCAGACGATGCCAATCTGGTTCCTCTCCATCCCCACTGTTGTCTATAGCTATCTGCTATGTGTGTGTGTTTTTTTATACCCATGTTCACAAATATATCTTTGCATATATGCACAAATGCACATGTATTCATGCACACACTCCTGCTCCCTCTCTTAGACAGGTCATAATGGTTGGTGGGAAAATCCTCCCCAGAGAGCACTCATTGCCACAGGCTCAGCTGTACAATAGGCTCAGGTGTGTGCATGTATGTGCATGTGGTTGCCGCATGGCTGCTTTTTGCCGTTTTAAATGTCTTTATCTACTGCTTAATTATCTATTGCTTCGTATGACTGCCGTATAGAGGAGGTTATAAAAAGTATAAATTGCAGGGGGGGGGGGGGGGAGCAATCATCATGTGAAGTCTCTGCATTATTCTGGTTCTGAAGTCGATTAACATGAATATTTCAACCTTCCTTTGGATTTTGGCGGCTCGATGCTCTTGGCAAATCATGAATCATTTCCTCGTGGCGATTGTACGCCATCTGGAGTCTTCATCAGATCATTGCCTTTTATTTTAAGCAAGCAGTCAATTCAAGGGATTTTATTTGCTTTTGAAGGAATAAAGGCAACGGCACGTGTCTCCTTAAATTATATTGATGAATAATCAGAAATAATTGTTGAAACCTTATTGTATGGTGGAAACGCGTAACATTGGCAATTAAAAACGTATATGTTTTCTATTTTTAAAGAAATTAGTAAAATAGCTAAATAAATAAACAAAAACATAATTCTGAATCCAACGACAAACTGAACCACTGGGACTGAAATTAAAAGTGAAAAAAAGAAAGAAAAGAAAGGGAAAAGCCTTTGACACTCCTACGAGTATAGTATAGTACGGAAGCCCGTGTGGGGACGGTTGGGAAAAACCGAAGTGGGGAAACTGAACTGCTGTTGGGGCACAATGGCGGCGGGGCCTGGTGTTGTTATGCAGAGCGGGAGCCCCGCGAGAGAGCTTTCTCTCTCGGTTCAGCAAGGAGGGAATCAGACCCATGGCGACCGGCTCAAATCCGAAGAGGTGACAGGTAAAACGTGCTTTAATTTGATCCGGCGGACTGTTTTTGTGTGTGATTATGATGTTCTGGCGTGTTGGGCAAGGCGACTCAAGCTAACGACAGCTAACGGCGAACGTAGCCGAGCATTTAACGTGAACGGTGCTTTTGATGTTTTTTTTTTTACTCAAATGGGATGAAAGTAGAGCTCTATGAGTATTTATGAAACAGAGAGTGAATCACTAACCTAGCTAGTTGGTGGAGTTGACAGGGTGTCATGTTTGGTAAAGTAACGTTAGCAGCTTCTTGTATTGAGCAGAAGTCTCCGAAAGTAGTTACTCTTTTGTCCAGTCCTTATTGTTGAACAATAATGCAAACTTCACCTCCTCTAAGCTACCCAGTATGAACTAACACGTTGTAGCCCATCATGACGGGTAATAATAACAACACATGAGGATGTTTTTCGTTGACACCATGATACATTTTTGACCAGACTGACAGATCCTGATGATGTGATAGTTTTTTGCGATGTCACGTGACTCGATTGATATGTTGTGTTTTGTTATTCTGGTTGTACTAATGGGACGTCCTATTGACTCCCACATTCATGAGAATTGCACCATTTGTGGGAAACTCAGAGAAACGCTGGTTCATTTGTTTTTCTTTAGCCCTCGTACAAAACAAAATTAGGAGTAAAAGCATGTTTTTGCTTATCATAGATGCCCTTAATTTACTTTAACTACTCCCTAAAACTGTGTAGTTTTCATTAATTCAACAGGGATTCATGCTCACAGTTCAATTGTTACTTTGACCAAATTCTGTTATCATGAATTACAATTAACAGTATGCACAATCATGCAATGAATCCGACCTTCATGACGGTTTTGTAGTTCAGTTTTGGTTCACACTTTTTTGAGGTGGTGATTCAACTTAATGATGATTTTTGGAACACGCTGCATGTTGCAAACCTAATAAACTGGCTACTGAGTGTATTTTGTCTACAGTTGAACATAACGACACAGACAAAATAAATGCGATGGATGAAGAATGTCTGTCACTTAATTACAATTATGTCGGTAAAGTCTAATTAGATCTTCTGTATAGCTGTTCGGAAGATGGTTAATTATTTTCATGACATGTCTGTGTTGCGTTGTGCTTTTATATTTGTTAAAAAAAGCTAAGTGAAATGAACATTCTGAGAAGTCTGCATTCAGCCCTGCATGCAGATCATGCCCGATATTTAGATGAGCTTTCTAAAAAGGACAGAGGAGATGAAATCAGTGGGATGAGGCTGTGAAAACCTTTTTAAAATGTGTGTAACTTGGGATTTTGTTTAACTGTTGTCTCGTGTGTGTATATATATTGCATCTTTTTCAGAGTCAGAGAAACAGAGTCGGATGGCAGTTTTACTGGAGAAGCTTCATGGCAAACACAATGCTGCACGGCCATGGCAGGAGACCTGCAAGGTTGTGCGTCAGGCCATGGTGAGACGGAAACATACTTTTCTGAGATCTTAGCTTAAATTCACAAAGGACCTCTTTAAACTAGGTATCAAGATTCCATATTTTAATAAGTATTTTTTTTAAGACCATGCTTCATTGCATGGCCATAAAAGTAGCCAAATCGCAACTTTGGAAAGTGTATTTGACAATCCATCATCAGTATCCACAAGAGAGGCTCACTACCAACCTGCTCAATATACATTTGTAGCAATTAATCACTTAATTGCACAAACGTTTTGTTTTTTTTACTTAATTAGCGTACCTACTGGGCCTGTGAAACTATAGTGACATTTAAATCCCTGACCTATAATGCTGACTAAGCCAGTGAAAAACTAACTTATCTTTTCTCAGCTGTATTATCTCATTCCTCTGTTTAACTTCACGCTGTGTCTCAGGAGAAACGCGGTGTTATGAATGCAGCAGGTCACCAGCTCCTGCTCACCTGCTTGGAGACCCTGCAGAGAGCGCTGAAAGGTGAGACTGTCAACTCAAAGGACAGAAACACAAGGGAGAGTAGGGCAACATTTTTCATGACAATGCGTTACTTTCCATCATTAGACAAGGAAACACAACAGACTGTATGCAGATGAAAAAATTAACTGTTGAACGGTCCAGTGAATTTGAATGAAAAGGGTCAGTGGTACCGAGAAGCTGTTTTAGGGCAAACTTATAATGTAACGGTATTTTCTCCAACTCAATCAGCATCAATTGAGTGCAGAAAGCACTTGACTTTGGCTTTGAGTGTCAAGCATACAGGCATATTGTGTCATTAGACAGCAGGAACATAAGGCAACAATGTTATGACGGTCGATTTATATGATTTGTAAAGTTCCCTGTTCTTCCTTTCCTTCTTTTTCAGTTTCATCTTTGCCGTCGATGACGGATCGTTTAGAATCCATCGCTCGGCAAAACCTGTGAGTTCTTTTCCCCTTTGCCAAGTACAGGACATATAGGCTGATAGTAGATTGTTGTCATTGTACTGGTTTCCTTATAATTGCCCTTTGTAGGCTCAGTCAGCAAGAATGGTTACTAAACCCATTAAACAAAAGACTTAAGTAAAACTAGTCTCGCTCTCTCTTTTTTTCTCTCTCTCTTTCTCTTCTCTTCTCTCTGAACAGGCTTGGCTCTCACCTCAGCCCATCAGGGACAGAGTGTTACATCACATCAGACATGTTTTATGTGGAGGTGCAGTTGGACACCAATGGCCAGCTAGTGGATGTCAAGGTGGCTCATCAGGGAGAAAACCCTACGGTCAGTTTACTGTAACTTCCAACGGATCCATAAAGCTCAGCCAAATAAGAGTCAAGTTGGTCGATGTTGATTATAAATTATATACTTGCGTGTTACAATTTTGTATTTTACTCACATACCTTGATGAAGACATTGTCCTCACAATGTTTTATATTATTCTTGATTTCACAGAGTTGTCCTGAGCTGATTCAGCATCTACGGTGAGTAGAAACCACACGTTTCACTGTAGGGTTTGGAGTGATGCAGCCACCTGTGAGAACTACTTGTATTTTTTTAATAAGCTTTCTAAACCACCTCCTCTCCAACATCTCATCAGGGAGAAGAACTTTGAAGAGTTTTCCAAACATCTGAAGGGACTTGTCGAACTATACAAGCTCCCTGGGGACAAGTAAGTAGACTTTTTAAAGGCACTTGTTTTATAAGAGACATATCCTCTATGATTATTATTGTTTTCATGTCGGTTATATCTAATTATCTTAATTTATTTATATTCCCCAGTAAACTGAAAACCAAGATGTATATAGCACTGCAGTCTTTGGAGCTTGATCTCACCAAGATGATGCACATGTTTAGGTAAGCACACAAACTGGCATTTTTGTTACCTTGTACATCATCCTTTGTATATTTGGGCTACCGGTGTTTAGCATATTCAACATACAGTATATAACCTATATTATTCAAGCAGCATTGTGATTGATAGTCATGCAGGAGAGGGAAACCTATTCAGAGTGTTTAAGGTCGCATTTGCTGATTTTTGGAGGCAATAGAATGTGTAATCTAGGTAAAATATTCACCTGCTCAACTTGGAGTATTGATAGAAAAATTTACTCGACACCCGGTGGTAAAATCATTGATCAGGAACATTTATTCTTCGAAGAAGGAACAGAGTCAGAATCACAACATGATATGTCAATTGCGTATCCTGGACTGCTCACCGAATGAGAGCAGTCTACCTTCTTAAATACATGTTATCAATAGACAGAGGGCCTCATGACGTCTTCAGTGGCTCCATGGATGAGCCACTGCCTGTCTTCCGACAGATTGGCTGGTCAGGGCCAAAGTCACAAGGCTGCAACCATACTGTTCTTAAACAAGAGACTTACTGATACATCAGTCTCCTGACTATCAGATGACCAGACGAGGAAATGTAAGCATTAAACATGTATGTGAGAGTTCAATCAGAAGTCACTGGCTTTGTTAAAAAGACGACGAACTAATGTACCTTGCTAATGATTTCTGAAGGTAACATGAAAAACCGTACTTGATCAGAAGTAAATATGTTTTTCTTCTAACTAGTATAAAGTAACAATTCTGAGCAAAAAGCCTAATTTGAGCATCTTATTTTGTAACTCAATAACCTTTTGATTGATGTGTTTTCTAGGTTAGCTACCAATGCTACTGCAGTGGAGACCATTCTTCATGGCAGCGTTGGCTTGCTAACAGCGAGGAGTGGTGGCCATCTTGTTTCTCTTCAGTGTTACCTGTCCCCTTATGACATATTTGAGGAGGGACCGAGCACACAGCTCAACTTACCAGACAGCAATGGTAAGTGCACAGAGAAAGTGGGTGAATTCCTAAATGTGCATAAGACACCAGCCAAGTGATTTGCTTAAGAATTGTAACTATCCTTGTGTGATCTCTGTCGATTGTCTCCTTGTCTGGACTATTGGATAATATTTGTAGTTCCACGCTCTCTGGGTGTCGGTGTTTCTGTGACAATTGAGGGAACCTCAGCTGTCTACAAGCTTCCAATCGCCCCACTCATCATTGGATCCCACCCAGTGGATAACAAGGGGTAAGAATGTGTACCTCCCGTTATCAGGAAGCTTGTGAAATCCTGCAATGAGCAACCTCTAAAGAATGAATGGCATGCAATGTATTAAACCTGCATAAATGCACCACTCTTTGATATGAGGCAATCATCTTGTTTGTTTTAGTGCCCCATTGAAGACCTAGTAGAGACGAGAGAAAGACAGCTGATGAATTTATTTTTGTTGCATTTTAGGACGCCTTCCTTTTCCACCGTGACCAACTCCAACTGTGTGGACTTGCCTGCTTGTTTTTTCCTCAAGATGAACCGCCCCATGCCTTTCTCACTGTCCTTTATTCAGAGGCTTGAAAAGGCTACTTGTGTGTATTTTTAAGTCATAAATATGCACTTTAAGCACAATGCTCATTTTGGTTTGATCATTTGGACTTTAACCTCTCCATTTTTTTTCACAGCAATCCCAGTGTTTGAAAGCTCCCCCAGCCTCTCGCCTCTCTACCAGTTAATTGTCCAGAGCCAACACCAGCTCCTGGAGGACAGCAGCTCCACGCCACCGCCCTCACACAATATGCACTTCTACTCTGTGAGCAGACACACGCAATACCGCCACACACACACACACACACACACACACACCATTAATATGATCTCTTTTTCCCTATTCATTCTTTCTTTCTTCATACAGCTTGTGCTTTACAGATGCATGGCATGGTTCTGTTGTTACAGACATATCTAAGATGCCTCTGCTTGTTGTTTTGGTTGCTTGTAGTTATTGTTACCTATTCTGTTTTGCCTTATTGTGAACCAATGTAAATTATTACAGAGGTGTTCTTACAATTATTATGACATCCTGCTGTCAGGATTACTATCACAGTATCTCTCTGTATACGGCCCCTTGTTCTGCCGGCACCAGCCAGGGAGGCAGTATGTTTTCGGATTGGCCATCCATGCATCAGTCCGGTCCATTCTCGTGAACTCTATCTCAGGAATGTCTTAGGAGAATTTCTTCAAATTTGGCACAAACGTCCACCTAGACTCAAGGCTCAACTGAATTTGGTGGTCAAAGGTCACTGTGACCTCACAAACACAGATCCATTATGCTAATTATGACTGTCACACAAATGTCTAGTATTTACAGTTTGGACAGACATGGAGGCGGTAAATGTCGTTTGACATGTTCTTAATAAAGGAATATCTTATCTTATTGATATAATTTCTTCTTACTTCTGCCATCTTGACAATATTTAGTGAAATACAATTTCAATTTCTGTAAATAGTGGTTTTAGATGGTGCTGTGCTACTCATTAACGACAGCTACATTCATTGTCTGTAGTTTGTAAAAGAGAATGTAGAATAAGTAAACGTAAAGATATAGACAGCCATTACAGTACATTTTAGATTGTTTTTGTAAGAAACGTGCTTTCTTTGCGCTTTCACAGTTGTTGCCAGATCAGCAGCACTGTTACTTCCTGAATGGTGATGCCCCGGTGCAAGACGGCCGTTCTCTTCAAGGAGTACTGGTGTCCAAGATCCCCTTCCGCCACCCAGCACAAGTAGCACTCTTGTTGGATATCATCCGACACCAGGCAGCCCATAACATCTTGGTTGGCAGCTGTGTGAAACAAACTTCCATCAAAGAAGGTAAATATCTGCCCCCTTTATAAGTACTGCATTTGGTAAATCAACAACATGTACTGTGTCTTATGCAGCGTTCACACCAAAAGCGAAGCAAATTTTTCGGTTCGCTTCTCTTTTGGTGTGAACGCAGCATTATGATGTAAAATCCCATTTGATGAGTGATGCATTTTTGCTGTTGTTCCCTCAGACAGTGCAGGCCTGCTGCAGTTTGAAGTATGTCCTCTTACCGACTCAAGTTTCAGCGTCTCATTCCAGCATCCAGTCAATGAGTCATTAGTTTGTGGTAAGCATCACTTTAACCAAATCGCTAATCCAGCATAATATCGATATTACTTACAATATCCTTGGGTGAAATAAATCTTTTAGAATGTCAGTTTTTTGCTTATCTGAGTCCTACCTGACTTCCTTCCTCTAGTGGTGATGGAGGTGATTGACTCCAGACAAGTATCCTGCAAACTGTATAAAGGACTGTCAGATGCTCTGATCTGCACTGATGAATTTATCACCAAAGTGGTCCAGCGGTGAGTTTATAACTTCCTTCTGAATGCATAAATGTTGATATTATGTTTTTTATGGTAATTTATTCCTTCCCTCTTGCAGATGCATGTCCATCCCTGTAACCATGCGGGCCATTCGGAGGAAAGCGGAGACCATCCAGGCAGACACTCCAGCCCTCTCATTAATTGCACAAACTGTCGAGATCATGGTGAAGAATAACCTGCCACCCTCCGGTAGTCCCACCTACAACATGGCAGCAGGTGAAGGAACTAACCCTATGGGCCAGCCTGGGCTCGCAGGGGGCAACACACCCACTGGAGCAGGACAACCTGGGGGACCTAATTTTGGAGGTCCAATTAATTCTCTTTTTGGGGTTTCCCGGACAGAGCGGCAAGCTCAGGGAGGAGAATGCGTAGCCCAAGGAGGGGTGGCTGGCCAGCAACAGTCGCAGCAACAGCAGCAGCCTGGTCAGGGCCATTTAGATGACTTCAACAAAGTCACACAGAATCCCATACTGACAAGTCTATTACAGATAACTGGAAGTGTGGGCTCTAGCCCGAGCTCCCAAAATGCACCAGCGCCCCACCAAACTCCTCCCCCAACATCCTCTCCTGCCAGCAACACCAAGAATCATCCTATGTTGATGAATTTGTTAAAAGACAACCCCACACAAGATTTCGCCGCTCTGTATAGTTCTAGTCCATTAGAGAGGCAGAACTCTTCATCTGGCTCCCCACGGACTGAAAGCATGAGTGGAACCTGCCCTGGAGGTAGCACAAAAGGGAAGAAGAAGCGCCCACGGGGGACAGAAAAGGGTGGCGTGACGCCTGGAACTGCAGCAGGTGGTGGGGTTGGCGGTTTAGGCATGAAACCGGGATCTTCGATGCCGCAGCATCACCTGCACCATCAAGTCTCGCATGAGGATGACTTCCACCGTGAGCTCCTCTCTATGGATGTGGATGCATCTCAAAATTCTATCTTTGATGTTAACCTGACCGGTGATGGCCTAGACACGCCCCACAGCATCACTCCGGCACCTAGCCAATGTGGAACTCCGCCCTCTGGTCCCAGTATGCCTTATTCGCAGTCTCACGTTCAGTCTCAGCAACAGCAACCACCAGGTGCTGTACCGCCTCGTATGGTCCGCCTCTCTAGCTCTGATAGCATTGGGCCTGATATCACAGAAATCTTGTCAGATTTGCCTGAGCAGACAGGCAAAGGCAGCAGTGGGAGCCATGGGCAGCACCCAATGGGCAATGGTGGGGAGGATGGAGGCCCCCTAGGCACCCCCATCCGTGACTCCTCCAGCTCAGGTCAGGGCAGTGCAGTGTTTGACTCCGCAGACATCTTTAACACCAACAGCAATGAGAATCCTTTTACTGATGCCGCTGACCTGATAGCTGAGGCAACTGCTGCCACACCAACCAGCGATTCTTCTTCCACCAACTTCTTCCCAGATGCTGCTGACTTCAACCCAGACCTCTTGACCTCAGGCCATGGCTACTTTGATGACAGCTCTCCAAGCGCAGATGGAGACATGGACCTGGTCAAGGGTTTTGGGGGAAGTAGCCAGCAGAATACCCCATCAGGAACACCTCAGAATCCCACTCCACATAGGCAGGGCACCCCAGAGCCATCAATGAAGGACCCTTTTGATATTGGGATCGTTTTTGGAGGCAACAGTGGTGGTGGTAAACCGCTTCTGGGGCAAGCTCCTGATTTGGGAGACGCACATGGCGGAGGGTCCCAGAGCCCCCTTATTATGGGCCTTGCAGCGGCATGTGCTGAATTTAAAAGTGCAGAACCCAAAATTAAACAGCAACAGGGACCCATGCGACCAAAAGATGAAAATGGGGGTAGTGGAGGGAGCAGCTCTGGGATGGGGAGCGGTTCAACGGAAGGCAAACAGGTCAAACGTAGCAGGACCCCATCAAGTGAGGGAAAGTCTAAAGAAAAGCCTCCCAAACGCAAAAAGATGGACACGGATGGGAAGTCCCCCTCACACAGCTCAGGGGGACGCCCATACACGCCTCCTAGCGGTGGTTCAGGCTCAGGGGGAAGTATAAGTGGAGGAGGCTCCAAGTCTCCTGGTAGTTCTGGGCGCTCGCAAACTCCTCCCGGTGGTGCCACACCTCCGATTCCCAAAATTACGATTCAGATCGCAAAAGGGACCATAACTGGCGGGAAAACATCATCCCATAGTGGATACACTTCCAGCAGCTCAGCCACAAGCAGCACAGGTGGAGCTGGGGGAACCAGTAGCAGCAAAAGCCATCATTCTCACTCGTCTTCATCTGGAAAGATCAAGTCAAAAGAAGGCTCCACGACACAAGGCAACAGCTCCAAGCCAGGGACCACAGGAATAGGAAGTGGAGGTGGGTCATCCCAGTCTAAAGGCTCCTCTCAAGGAATGGGTGTTGGCAAACCAGGATCCTCCCCAATCACCAAACATGGGCTGTCTGGGCCTGGAGGTAGTGGGAGTGGAATTGGAAGTGGTAGTAAAATGAAGCCTCAGGGGGGTAAGCCTCCTGGATCTCTTATGAATCCCAACATAAAGCCTAACATCTCCCCTTCTCACTCCCGCTCCAGTAGCTCTGGTGACAAATTGTCCTCCCCTATGAAAATGCAGCAGTCCCAGGTTCCAGGAACACCTCCTTCTTCCAAGGCCAAATCGCCAATGGGCTCTGGAGGTGGTAGCTCTGGGGTGTCCAAGTCTTCTGGTGGAGGCATGAGCTCCCAGAAGCCAATGGGTGGGAGCTCTTCTGGTTCCACATCCTCCTCGTCATCCTCAAGCTCCTCTGGTTCCATGGCCTTCTCAGGAGGCTCTCAATCTCAGTATGGGGGTGGGAGTGGAGGGGGAGGGACAGGTGGAGGAAGTGGAAGTGTAGGCGGAGGTGGAGGTGGAGGAAGCAGTGGTGGAGGGTCTGGTCAGAACAATGCAAACAACCCCAACGCCAAAGGGAAGTCTCCCAGTCGAAACAAGAAACCCTCTCTTACAGCAGTCATAGACAAACTGAAAAGTGTAGGTGGAGGGGGAGTGGGGGAGGATGGTTGTGAGGTAGGGCCACCAGCAGGGGGAACTGGTTCGGGATCTGTTCCTGGTGGTGGTCATGGAAATGTTCCCAGCAGTGGACCTCCAAACTTGGGCCCTTCCAAGCATGGCTCGTCGTCCCAAAGTGGGGAGTATAAGCGGGAAAAGTCTGATAAAGAGGCAAAAGCAAAAGTGTCTGTTTCTGGTGGGAACAGTGGGGATAAAAAGCTGATGGACCCCAAAACAGGAGGCGGGAGTGCAACCGGCTTGGCCAAAATCATCATTAGCAAACCTGATGGTGGTTCACCAAGCATCAAGGCCAAAGTGACCCTTCAGAAAGCTGGGGAAGGGTCTGGTGACCCTATGCGTCCACAAATTTCTAGTCTCAAAGCATCCCCCCTCTTCAGTGGCTCTACTCCCAAGCATGATCGCTCCTCCCCGAGCCACAGTCGCTCGCCCGGATACACCCCACTCAACCACGACAGCGAGAGCGAGTCAGGCAGCAGCTCGGTGGCCGAGAAGTCCCACCAGAACAGCCCCAGCTCGGACGACGACCAGACCGTTCGCCCGCTTCCCCCCCAGGACTACATGAGCGCCATCCCTCTCAGCTCGGGGGAGAAGCACAAGAAGCACAAGAAGGAAAAGAAGAAGCAGAAGGAGAGGGAACGGGAGAGGGACAGAGACCGAGAACGGGACAGGGACAAAGAGAAGAAGAAGTCCTCTATGTCCATGGGGCCGTCCTCTCATCCAATAAAAGCAGACAGTTGGTCCCGGTCACCAATCGCCGCCTCAGACTCATCTTTGTCCATGCTGGGTTCAGAGCGGCCATCCCGGCCCAGTCCAATGTATATGAGGAATGAAGATGACGACCTCATGGACTCAGCCCTCACTGGCAACCTTTAATTATTTTTGTTTTCACGGTTTTTGACACGTGCCTTTTAACATACAAATTAAACTTCTATTTATTTAACTCGAGCCACACATTGGAACTGGATTCAAGACTATTGTGGCTGTCTGAGTGATCATTGTCCTGTTTAAGCTGTATTTTAATGTTTTATATTTTACTGTTTCAGTATCAGTGTATGATATCTGGCGATTGGATGCCAGTTTTAGATGAAAGTGGTAATTAAAATATAGAAATACTTCCTCAAGCTTCATCAAGGAAATGAATTTAGACAGTATATTTTCAGAGAAATTGACTTTTCTTTTTCTTGTAATGTTTCTTTTCACATTTAATGCATTTCGCTGCGGTTCATAAGTCATTGTTGTTGCATACAAACGGATTGCCACTAAATAAGTATGACTCCTGGTAAAAACCTAAGTATTGTAAAGCAAGAAGGATACAGTGTTCAGTTGCCTGGTTTTTCAACTGGGATTTTTTATAGATTTTGATACATTTTTAACAGTTAGTGGAGGTAAATAAGACTGCAACTGTGATGACTGGTGTTGATGATGATAATTCCTGTAAAAGTTTTGGAAGATTGAAATAAACATTTCACTTCTGGAAAAAAAGTTCAGTCACATTTCTGTGTTTTGAATTGTATGTGGTAGGATGTAGTTCATATGTTGTAACACGTGAATTTCTAAATAATAGTTATACATTTTTTAATATCTTAACCATCTTTATATTTCTTGAATGAATGGGTAGAGATAAAATAGGTATTTTACTTTTTCCTTGTGCAAGAGTCCACAGCTCAACCAACAAGCTACACTAGATGGCAGCAGTGTACCAGACTGCTCAATCAGTGTTAGCAGCATCATGCTACTTTGTAATGAGTTACAGTTCCAGAGGTAATGCGGAGAGGTTAAATGAAATGTCACGCCTTTATTCACATGTATTACAGAGGAAGATTTGTGAAATCATGCTGCCAAGTAGAGGGACAAAACGCCAAAGATGCACAAAACAAATCACTTAGGATGTTCACAAGGAATTATATCATCTAATAAAACAAAAGATGAATTATTAAACAATATCAATGCATCTTCCATATGACTTCTCTGTTACAGATACAAAAAGGTAAACTAAATATCTGAATGAAACTTAAAAGCACACATTAAAAAAACAAATCTGATTCGTGAGTTGTACAGTTTTTGCAATTGTTCAAACACAATTTCTGAAACGGACCCTCTTTGTTGAAACTACACACAAATACAAAAATTGCCAAATATCTGACATCATTAAATACTTAATATGAACTCTTTTAAAAATTGCATTTTTGCATCACAACTCTACACATACATATGAAATAGATCATTCTGTCCACATGCCAATTAAACACTGTTGTAACATAACAGTATCAGACACCCTTAAAGTTCAGCAAAATAAATAATGTAAAGTGAACACTATACAATTTAAAATGTAATTCATAGAATAGAATAAAATATCCAGTGCATGCAACCCAACAGCTTTGTAGTAGTGTAAATGGTGATTTGTTGATGAGAAATTTACAGTCCTTTTTGAAGAGATATTTTGTGTCACAATCCACTTATTATAGAGCATTGGTTATGAAACTTGTGACCCGTTACAATGAATAACGTCTATTTGTTGCATCTAACGGTAGTGAACCACATATTTTGAGTTGTTACCATACATTCTATGGATAATGTTTAGTGGTAAACTCATCCAATAATTCACAAGAATATGAGCACATATTAGAGGAAAGACTGACAAAATCAACTGGTACATATTTTCTGCTTTCTTATTAATCATTGTGGCACCCTTCAGATGTCTCAACCCCCAGGTTTAGAATGACTGGTTTACAAGCGGCAATACAATGTCAGCATGCAATATAGTAGTAAATCAATAGAACATATTCCTGCATAGGCAAAAAATAAAAAATAAAGTCCCCCTTCCTTCATGTCCCAGGTGACAGCATGTGAAACCAAACATGACTCTTCGGCTCCCAGTCAGATATTCTGACCCATCGCCTCACTTTTCCCCAGATTTGCTGACTGGCCTGTTTTTTCTTCTTCTTCTTCCAGAGGCCCTGCTAAAACTGCTTAGCTGACACAATTGAATGGAGTCTCTGTATATTGAAAAGAATATTTGATTACAGAGTCTTAAAAAAAAAAGTGGCGCTCAGCTCAAATGGCACAAGTGCATCATTAACCGATATAGGCAGCAGCTTGCATGGGTCCGAAGCATCCAGCTGAAGGGCCCCTGAGGGAGGCCCTCCAACGCTTTGTACTGTATATATGTACTCACTTGCCCCAAGGACAGATGCTGAACAATGGTCGGTTCAGCTAAATACTACACAACATCACTGCAGGAGGTTGCTTGAATGTCATAACCTCCATTGTGCGCCATATCAACATTAATGTAAGCATCTGCTATTTTATTCCAGCCATTTAGACATTGTGCATAACAACATTGTTAAAAAAAAGTTTTCCTATAATCATCACATTGTAATTATATATGAGAGCACTTTACAAGAAGGCTGCCATCCTTCTCGAAACATCCACATCAAAGTTTAAATCCTTAACCCTACAGACCTTGTGATCTCTGCAGAACAACGCACGCCACAAGTAGACTAGAATAATGGAGTTCATGCCATTAATAAGGACTTATATTCCTCTGTAAAACATTTGATAGGACTCATATACAGTATCGCTGCTGCCCCAAACGTGACTACCAGCTGTACTTCCTACATACAGTTCCTGTTAGGATAAACCGTTCAAAGACGTTATTTCTTCGGCTGAACGCACAGGAGCACAACAACGCGCAGCTGCTTTTCCCGTATACAACTCCAACAAAACCACCCGAGAAAGCACTGCGGTCAAGCCAGCCTCCACTTCGGAAAACACAGTCAAGCCAAGGCATTACGGTACGAGCGTGTAAGAACTGACTTAAGAGCAAGCTTCCGGTGAACGTGTCACATTCATTAAATCAATACACCTAGAAACAATATGCGGTCTGTATATTTTATTTCCCAACATGAAGGTCAAACAAAAATATATTGAAATGTTATTTCTCGGCTTTTATTTAGTATTTATTTTTGAAAAATGCAAATTTGAAAGCTCCAGGGCAGCCAGATTACTTTGAGGCCAGATGTAGAGTTCATTCCGTCTTCTATACGTAAATGATAACCAATACAAAGATAAGTATTCTATTCATGCTATAGAATTATGGTTAACATGGTGGTGCAGTGGTCCGCTACTGCGCCTGTCACATCGGAGACCCGTGTTCGATACCCGTGTGCTGGCAAATCCCTAGTCGAAAGACTATCGACGTCGTTGGTGCATTGGTTAAGCGTACTGTAAAGCCGCGTCTGCGATGGCACTATGGCCAGCCACGTGGCATCAGCCTCAAACCAGTCTGCAGCCGTGTTGAGACTGAAAGGTGAGCGGTGGGGCTCCGCCTGTGTGGAGCCCCACCGCTCCCTGTGTTAGCTAACCCCTAGCCACGGTAGGATGTTACTTTTTCCGCCCACGACTTAACCAACCTGGTAAATTGTCACCTGGTAAATTAGATATTAAAAAAAATGTAAGAAACAAATAATTATTTCTTTAATTTTTTACATAAACAGCAAATATAATACGTCTGTAATAATAACAATAACAGATGAATAAAGTATACATATATTTTTTGCAAGCTCTTTTGCACCACCCGAGTCAGTTTGTAATCGTGTACACCGACCCTCCGACTGCTGGCCCTCAGCGGTACCTGACATGTTTTTTTTACGGTGGGTTTCCAGATCTGATCACCTCCCTGCAGGGAGCGACTTCCATTCCCCAGGTGAATTCAGGTGCGTCATGGTGCAAAAGCGACGCACTGCAATTATTTTGGGCGTAAACTGTGTACAGTACCCCCGTGATACGTGACTGACTGACATGCATTCATGGCCTGGATGTATGCGATGTATTGCGCATGGCTGTACTGTTGCAATGCATTTACCAAGAATGTACTTTACGACACAAGATACTGATAGGGGCATAAGCTAGTACATGTCTTCTGAATATGAAGTAACTGGGAAGTATTTCATTGTGACATCAGATAACCTAAATTACTAACTGTTTTTTATGACAAAATGTGTATTTAAATGAGACTGTATATTTTATATCAATGTATTATTATAGGTATGCAATATTGGATTTATTAATTCAGCAGTTGTTTTGTCAAGTTTATCACATGTGTTTATAACATATGTCCACTGGTGGTGAATACAGGCTCAAGAAAATATTCTGACAGTATATTTAATTAGATATAATAGGAGCAGACTAAAATGGTATTGATTTCAGTGTGTTTGGTTTAGCAAAAATGCCTCAGGTATATTCTGCTTTCACTGTATTTGCTCCTTTAATAAAATATCTTTGAGATTACAAAAAGGCAATTATTTTAAAATAGTTTAATATTGCTCAAATTAAAGTTAGAGAGAAATGTCAGCTTTGACAAAGGCCCACAGGTTCAATACATTAATATACAACAAAAACAGGAAGCTCATTGGAATTTATCCAACTAAAACAAATCACAGAGTTAAAAAGTTGAATACACACATCTTGATTATCGACAGTACCATTGACAACAATTAACAGAAAATGTAACTAAAAATAATAATCCAGCCTCTGCAATAAAAAAAAAGAGCATTGCATTAATGCATGAAAGTGCTAGAAACAGTACTGCGTGGCAGGAACTCCTGGTGGATTTATCAGCAGGAGAGGAGCAGACATGCTGTGCGATTGTCAGAGACCAGGGGTTCTTTGGACACTAAGTATGATCAAACTCCATTTGGTGGTATGGATGAAGTCAAGTCTGAAAATGGATAATGCCCAGTTTGTCCAATGGAGATTAATGGAAGAGCTCCGACAACCCAAGTCTATAAACCCTTAACCAATCACTGGCTGTTCAGAATGTGTCCAAATGTGATGTTTGTCAACTAAGTCCTCACAAATCTCCCCCTGACAACCTGTGGTGGAAAACGAATATGTGACTTTTTGCCGGATCCAGAGCAACCTCGCACCCTGTGACTCACTTTACGCCAAAACGCCTTCACCGTGTCCGAAGCATCCAGCTGAAGGGGCCCTGAGGGAGGCCCTCCAACGCTTTGTACTGTATATATGTACTCACTTGCCCCAAGGACAGATGCTGAACAATGTTCGGTTCAGCTAAATACTACACAACGTCACTGCAGGAGGTTGCTTGAATGTCATAACCTCCATTGTGGTCGAACCCAGGCGTTGGCATGCGCCATATCAACATTAAAGTAAGCATCTGTTATTTTATTCCAGCCATATAGACATTGTGCATAACGACATTGTTAAAAAAAAATGAGATATAAAATATGAGAGCACTTTACAAGAAGGCTGCCATCCTTCTCGAAACATCCACATCAAAGTTGAAATCCTTAACCCTACAAACCTTCCGCCCATGGTGTTCACAGCAATAAACTTTAAAAAGCCAATCAGAGGCCGAGTAGGGTGCGTTTTCTCAGAATCCATTAAACCACTCTGATTAAGGCGCTACTGCCAATGGCTGTGAGGGAGGTAGTTTGACATGCAGATGAGAGCACACTTACACATTTCAAAAAAACTCATCCTTCCTTACTGCTAGTGTGCCATTGGTTGAGCTGCCATGTGTAAATGATGGCACACTTGCCTGAGGCTGCTTTTTCCTGGTTTGAAAAAATCACACGTCTTCCTGCTATTGAGCTGCAGCACAGTCTACTTCTCAACTGCCTCCACTTTTAAAAAAAACTAATTTTCGTTCTGCTTAAACATTTTTCTTGTATGCGTGCACATACAAATAATTTGACACTGTTTTTTTGCATCTCTCTCAAAGTACTTAGAAGTAGAAATATCAGCTCGGGACAAGGACAGCAAAGCTGGAGAATTAAAGGTAAAGATTAAACAGGACTGTTATGTACTCGTTTTCTTGACATTGCCTTCACTTCCTCATTGTTTGTTGAAATGATTTTTAGAATCGCATTGTCCCAAGTTTTTCCTAAACTATCTTTTTATATATTTTTTAAATATATGTTT
The DNA here is from genome assembly GCA_038501785.1 of Myoxocephalus aenaeus. NCBI lineage: Eukaryota > Metazoa > Chordata > Actinopteri > Perciformes > Cottidae > Myoxocephalus > Myoxocephalus aenaeus. The sequence goes on along the minus strand of JBAMJR010000065.1, from coordinate 1,779,888 downwards.
AGTTTCTTTTCTCTTTGAAATCCCAAAATGTAGATTAGAGTATTTAAGTGGTAATTCTTCCATTTTCTAAAAAAGTATACGCGACTTCAAAACTTTATTAAACCAAATAAAGAAATATTCTATTTATTAATTATTATTATTATAATGCTTTTTTTTTGGTTGCCATTTACTGATGTTAACTTACATAGTGATGTTATTTATGTTGCTCACTTAGACCACAGAGGTCGAACTCCCTCTTGGACCACTTTTGAAAAAGTCCCGCCAACACCAATCACATACAAAGAAAATATGAAAACTGTTACACTATTACAATGTTTTTCTACAGTGAGTCGATGTATTCCCTATGTTTCTCCTAACTTCCAACATCAGAGGTTTGCAATAAACAGGAAGCCCTTTACAGATGTTCCTGCTGGCGGACAACCCGGCTCTAAAATGGTGAATGAAATGATGCAACACAGCAACTCGCAGTAAGATCTAAATTCCAAACTGAATCAATAATTCACACGAGGGTTTGGATTTGTCAGCTTCATTCAGTCACATTAGCAGCAGAGTGTTAGCTGAAAAGGCCTTGGAGTGGAACAAAGTATGCAAGACCAATGTAGGCGCTCCCAACATTTCTCAATGCATTTGCTCCCACTGGTATACTATATGGCTCGACTGGAGACGTAGTATATCCTTTGGTATATTTAAACATTATAATTTTGAAGGCAATAGGACTTTCTCACAGAAGACATGTCACAGTGGGAAAAGCACATGTGTAAAGAATAAGATGATTAACAATTGAGTTCCATTTACCTGCTTCAGTTTCAGGGTCTTGGTATTGTGCAGGCTGACAGAATGCAGCCATCGTTAATGGTATTATTAGTAACACCTGTGCTTTTCCGACTGACTGGTTCAGAGACTTATCGAGTACAAACATTCTCCCACGGTGGTTTCTTTTTACTTCCACACTTAAATACTACCAAGCACTTCATTACAATCAATGTATTCATTTCTGGCAAGCCTTTCCAACCAATTTGTCAAATGCCAGGAAAATAAAAGAAAGCCTGAGACTGCAAGCTCCGCTCCTCGTTTCTCCCTTCTGTAGCTCCTCGTTTCTCCCTTCTGTAGCTCCTTGACTCTCAATTCGCTGTCAACCTTTTCAAATTGCTGAGCCGCGCTTTTCTTCAGCATGGCTAATTTCTCTATTGTCGACACTGCCACTCAAACTTTCTGCCTGGCTTTACGTTCAATCTTACTGCTTGGAATATATCCACATCATTCCTTTTTTTCTCCCCTCATCCTTTTCATCCCGCGCAGACTCTTTCATCGTTCCTCAAACACAAGCCTGAGGCCGACTGCAGGTCCCTGTGATGTTACTGAGTAGTTTCCGATTTGCTCGGCTGACATAGGCTATAAACAAAATTCCTCTATTTTAAATCCTGGTATTTTCATTGATAGACACTTTCTCACAAATGCTCTAAGTAAAAAATATTTAAAGTTCTGAAAACTGTCAACATTTCTAGACTGTCAAAGTTCATCTTGCTGTATAATTCCACTTTAACATATATTTTAAGCCATGATACCAGTATTGCTCTGCAATGTTAATTTCGGCAGCTATTTTAGATTAAGTCTTAGTCTTCAGACAAAAATGCTTATTAGAGCTAGTCACATTTTAGCAATTTTCATGACTATGATGAAGATTTCAGTCCAGTTTTAGTCGTCAAAAAGTAATTTCTCCTTTTTTGCTTCCTCTACTATCTATATCCTAGACCTCCAGTTTCGCCCCACAGATAACTATTCATTTTTTTTTTTTTTTTTGTTGGCCAAGATAAGAAGCAGCTATGCTCATGTTTCACTAGATAGTTTGTGTTACAATCTCATCACGTTTCCCATCACTGTGGTGTGCAAATGTATTACATTTCAGTCACGTGAGCCACACAAGATGCAGACAGTGAGTTCAGCAAATTGCCATCTCCCCTTCAGCACATAAGGAAGGTTTGCAGTTTGTGACTGTTGATGAGCCGTATAGCATCGAAATAACCTCCCAGCTTATCCTGTAGATAAGCAAGCAAGGGAGGCAGTCATTTGCCAGTTAGTTAAGCTTTATAGCTGCTCACAAGGAGGGAAATGGGAGAGAGAAGTGGTGAAGAGAAGAGGAAGTAAGAATAAAGGATAAAGGAGGCAAAGGGAGGAGGCAGGAGAAGAGAGGATGTATTTTCAGCCGGAGAGTGCTACATCCTTAACTAAGGATAGTATTACAGAAAGAAACTCCAGCTATGCTCTCTGGAGTAAGGCAGCAGCTTACAGCATGAAGGCAGTGCAACATTTTATCTTTGCTGTCTGAGCAAATTGAGTCTTAAACTGAATATCAATTTCCTGGTTTTACTCAACATTAATAGAAAAGCAATGGTGTCACTGTCCCGCTAATTTGTATTTTTGTGTGCCTGCTCATGTAGATCAGCATCAAGCGCTGAATAATAATTGTTCTGACAAGAAATAGAATCACAGCTGAATGAACTGAGACTGAAATTTAATATAACACACATTTAAATTTACAAGTTCCTGCAACTGAACTATGAACAGTGTGAATTAATGTGTTTGATGACACAGAATTTATTCCTCAGATGGAAATGATCGTCGCAGTGTAGAGTTTTAAAATCACATTCTACCTTCACATTCTTTGTGGGATCAGTTTATGGTTTAATGGCTTTGCAGATCTATTTAATGCAGTGCTGAGGCAAGTTTCCATAACTGTATCAAACTCTAGAGTTATGCTGAGGCAATCTGAAGTAAGTGGCTGTAAAACTGTATTGCTTGCAAAACATCAGCAAAACTGAAGGAAGTGAAGGTACACCTAAGTTCATGGCTGTGTGTGTCGACACTGAGCGTTTCACTGTAGTTGTTAGTTGGCTGCTACTTCTATTGCATTGTTAATGGGAAATATTTCTACTTTGCAGGACTATGGTAAGTTTTCAGCACCACGAAGAGATCAACACCACTCACTTACTGTTAGCTATTATGACAATATACAGTAAATTGAATAAGTCATGTTCATTATAAACATTTGCTTGTATAATATAAGATTATCGCTCACAATACATTACCTAAACAAACAATTCCAACTGGAAATGTTGAACTTGAAGCTTTCTCCCTGCCTTTGGAAATAGCACTTTTCATCACAAGGTCCACTTACTTGGCTTTTCCAGGGCTTTCAGTGATATCTCATAGAACTTCACCAGTGAAAATAATTTGATCAAACTGATAAGCAAACTACATCTGCTCCATCTTGGACCTTGTGATAAAAAAAAGGCTTAGTGAAACAATATAAAATAGTTTTTTAGTCCTGTTAGGTAGTTTTATTCACCTCTTGTTTTTTTTTCCTCCCTGGAAGAGCTACTTGATAAATCCCTGGCATGAGTAGCAAAAGGTCAAGAGGAAATACCATCATTCTCCTCTCATTTCTAAGCAGGAAATTAGTAGTAGTAGTAGGTAGTTTAAACTGAGTGGCTATAGTATCTGTGCTAGACTGGGTCATTTGGCCTGTGTCCTCCACTCGTGTCTCCTGTCAGTAGCTGTTTTTCAGCACAATGATGTGTCTGTAAGGTTATCTGTAGCGCTCATTAAAAAGAAATGAAAGTCTATTGTCCCAATAATCCCTTTGGGGCTGGGGGCGTGAGTCAGCAAATGGCAGTGCCAACCCCTTCTGGCATGTCCAACACAAACCCCAATGTCCTTCTGGCCACGGCCATCCTCTCTGCCTACCGCTCCCTCTTTCCATCTCTTGCCTCTCATAGATTCCCTGCTGCAGATAAGACATCTTTTGACGATGTCTCCGGAGAAACATCACCGTTTTACTCCTGTAGACACTGACAGAGATGTTCTGTGCTCCATCGTAGGTTAATACAAACTTTATTTTTCTTTATGCTATGATGTCTATCACAGTACTCCTGATGATTTTAGTTGTGCCGTAACACGTGCGTAATATCTTAAAACGTAGTGCTATTATCGTAAATTGATCTCTAGGCCGTTACCGGCCTCTAGGCCTCTGTTTGTCTGTGTTATACTGGTTCTAGGAACCCCAAATTGATCTCAAAAGTAGTGTTTATTTATATCAAATTAATCAGCAAATTCCTGAAGAAAAAAAAAAATATTTGCAAAAAAACCCACTTTTAAAACATATTTTGACCTTAACTATGATATTGTTCTTTTATATACCGGCGTAAGACTTCTTTGTTTTGTACCTTTCATTTAATTAACTATTTATTAATATTTTTGCATTGAACTATAACTGTGCTGATATCAGTTATCAGATATATTCTATTCTAGCTTTTTTTAAATATTGCATTTTGTTTTACTCTTTTAAATCTCATTTAAATGGGTCTTTTAATAATGGCTTGTATTTCTTTAAAAATATTCCTGCCTATATGTCTCTTTTCTAAATTGTGTTTCTTATCACGAGGCAGCTGGGTTCTTACATTCATTTCACTACAATATAGAAACAATTTCATTGTGATTTAGATTAGGAGAGAGAGAGAGAGAGAGAGAGAGAGAGAGATTTTGACTTAGATATGGCCTTATCCAGTATGAATAGATGTCATTTTGACACACACACACACACACACACACACACACACACACACACACACACACACAGTTTTCACTCGTAAATGCATTAATTCCAAAACTTTGAGCCTGAAGTGAAGTCCTAAACCCTAAAGCAATAAAGACCCGATCAAACATCTTGCCAAAAGTACTAAATTCCAAAGTGTTTCTCACAAGAAGAGAGAAACATGATCAGTGGCATGTCGCGGTCTACGTTTTAGCTCATAGCATTCACCAAAACTATGACAAGCAGCCACACGCACCGTCAGACACTGACGGTGCGTGGCGTCTGTGAACAGACGCCACTTGCTACAGCAGGTCTGCCTCTGGAGCTAAACATAGCTGTCACGTTTGTTAAGCAAGTTATTTAGAAGTTGGCTCTACAAGTGAATCTGGCAAATCTGCAAAATCTGCAATGGGAAAAAGCAAATTTCCCTCTGAAGTGTAGCAGAGTAACACAAACCCAACTAAAGTACTCCACAACTGTATTCAAGCAGTGGACAAGTGTTTCCACCTGTTCATGATATTAACATTTGTGCTTTTTTCCAAGTAGCTTCCTTAGCTAACTCTTTTTGTTAGCGGCATGGAGCGGCCACGGTCGGTCCGTCTGTCCACCACATGAGTCCAGACTGAAATATCTCAACAACTGCAACATTTCATACTTCTGGTTCCCAGAGGATGAATCTTAATTACTTTGGTGATCTTTGACTTTTCCTCTAACACTCCTATGAGGTTGTGTTTCCCTTGAAATATGTCAACAAATGGTGCATGGATTGCTATGAAATCTTGTACAGACATTCATGTTGGCCCCCAGGATGAATAGCAACAACTTTCCTCTCTCCTGCCACTTCATCGCCGGCGGCCCCAGCGGGTCAAATCTCTCGACCACATACTCGCTACGCAAATGTCAGTGTTTATTTGCAAATGTTAGCATTTTATCACACTAAACTGAGATGGTAATCATAATCGCCTCAACATTAAACCGGCTTAACATCAGAATGTTAGCCCTGTTGTTGTGACGTTAGCATTCAGCTCAAAGCACCGCTGTGCACAACAACCTCACAGAGCCAATAGAACGGCTGCAGACGCTTAGCCTTGTGAAGCTACACCTCCAGAGGGTTTTGTTGTTAATGAAAGACTAAACTCAAGGCACAGTTTCCCCTGACACAGTAACCTACATTTTGTTGGGATGAATCTACATTATGATATTGTTTAGTGTTACAGCATTGTTAAACTGACATAAAGCAGTAATACTAAGCCTCTCCAGATAAAGGCAGTCTCTCGACTAATTTGGCCCATATATATTTGTGTACATTATAAATACTTCCCCACATGAGGGAAAGAGTATCTTCTATACAGAGAACCCATTGGTTAACCACATTATATTCATCTTTGATTGCTCACTGAGCGTGTCAGTATCCATGTTATTGTGTGAGGCAGCACGTAATATGTTTTCTTGCTGTAATCAGGTCAGAATCATTTTTTGATACAATCAGGATAAGTTTAGACAATTTAATTTCGTGTTGTTATTAAGTTATAATCATTTAATTTTCTTATAATGAGGTTAACGTCTGCGTTGTGATCGCTTCACCTGCCACTGCGTCTCACTGTTTACATCTGCCTCATAACACAAACACACACACATTAGACTGAATCTTTTAATTTGTCTCACACTCGGACAAAGCATCTGTTGTGCACATGTAACACTCATACCTTGTATTCCATTCCTGCGTATTCACAGCATTTTTGTTTTTACGGCGGGAACATGTGTCGCTTGTGGTCTTACGATGCCTATTCTTGTGATAAATATTACATAATTTAGCCTGTTTGTCAGATGTTGCTTTCTATATATGGTTGGTTAGGAAAACATAATGTGATTCTTTTTAATAAAATCAGGATTTCACACCTCAAGAACGTCCTGTTTGGTCTATCCTTCTCTTCTTTCTCTTGCACCAAACTCTCTCCGAACGTCTTATTTTTTTGACACCCTGAAAGCTTTGCTCGCTCAGTTATTTTGTGATCGCTCACACTTCTTTATATTTAATAATTCACAGCTAACCTGGTGGGGAAAAAAAAAAATCGTACAGCAGCTGTACAATTGGTTTTCACATTGTCATCAGATTCTGACATTGTGTAAAATTTCTCATTATTTTTATGAAAAGAGACACACAAACGTCTAAATTTAAAAAAGCAACATAGATCCAACACAAAAACGCAGAAAAAACTGGGCCATGTATTCCACAAGGAGAGGGCTCACCGTGAAAAACTCTTCAAAGTGATAAATAAAAAAAACAAGGCAGCTTCGCACATGAGCAAACGTTTGCTTGTTACATAATGAAAGAGATTTGTCTCCTATCAGGAATTAGTAGGTTAACATTTGACCCAGATACAGCTGGGATCTGTGCATTTGCATTGCATCAAAGACTTTAATTTGTCATTTAAATAGAAAATTATCTTTAAAATAACACACTTTTTTCACCTCTTGGGCTTACAGCTTCAAGCAAGACTGAGTGACTTGTAGGTTTTTTTGTCATTGTGAGACAACAAGGATGAGTAGTTTTCCCCTGAATATTCAGATTCTCTCCAATCTTAAATTCATGTTGCCCTTGAAACCTACTCTCCAACACAACTACAACATACACTCCAGCAGCACTCATTTAATCACTTTCTTTGTTCATATTTCCATCACAAACCAGCTACAACCAGAGGATTGCAAGCAGATTTGTCCAGATTCCAGTCATAAAGTTCAAATCACGATGGCTTCGACAGTTCTGAGTCTCAGTTGTGAGGCAAGAGATTTGCATCCTAAACCTTGCTGCTCACCACAAGATAACATGTGGCAACTGTCCGCAGTGACATCCCCGATTTTGCACCAGCTCACACTCTCCGAGATCTTGAAAATCTGTAGTTTGGGCCAACTCAGGATTAAATTCACAATCTGAATCATGCAGTGTGTCTCAGACTTTTACTGACATGAGGGAAATGTGGGTGCTCAGAGCGTCTGGCAGACATGGCCAAGAGTGGAATGAATCTGTTGGAATGAAGTTGCTAAATCACATGCTTAGTTTGATCTTTAAAAGAGCTCAGCATCGATTTAGCGCTGCACTGGATAGTTTTAAACAATCAATGCGGCGGAACCAGATATAGTGTCTTTTATATACCATGCAATCTTCTTCTTTGTCAAAATGCTGTCTACATGACCTACATTACCCACAGTGCAACTCAACAGACAACAGTTTGGTCAGAGATTCCTGTGAGTTATGCTAAATGGACTAATGTAGGGTCAACCTGCTAGCCTCAAACAGAGATAAGGAGTGGGCTTCAGAGGTCTGAGAAGCTCACACCGACTTGTGGTCCTCAAGTTGACTCAAGTGACATCACTTGAGGCAATTGATCAGATTTGACAGAGTCCCTTCTCTCAGATATGCAGTGGTACTTCCCAAGACCTGTATTGTGATGTGTTTAATATGTAGATCCCCCCTTTAACCTCCACACCAACCAACTCCCTGCAATGACTGCAACTACTGCCAGACATGTTACATAAACTTATAATCTCCTATAGTTGTATTATATCTGGTTAGTCATGTAATATATATTAGTTTGAGTGTTTAATGAATCCTTTGTCACATAAATATTAGATTATTCTGTTCAATGAAGCCTGAGGACACACCTAAAGGGCCAAGACTGTGAGTGCATTAAGTGATGTAAGTGAGGATGATGATGACCTGATTAATATTTTTTAATTATTATTAATTGTTCTGATTTGTGACATTTTTATTTTTAAAATTTCAATATCATATATAGAAAACATCCATCCATCTATCCATGCGACCTTTATGGCCACAGATACTGTTCATTGTTTGACCTGTTCAATGAGCCAGAGCTTCCACCATTACTGTAAAATATGAATTATGTATTCACTGCTATAGCCTTTATTCCCACATTTCTTACCTTTAACTTGACCACTAAATTCCATTATCTTTTAAATTTTAAGCTGTTGATTTTCCCTCAAAGAACTAGTATATTTACTTTGACAAGGTCAGCTGCTGACAAATGCATTAACTACAACTACATGTTACCCACATTCATTCTGTGGAGTAATTGTGTAATGAAATCTGTTGGCACCATGCAGGGAAGCTCCCCGAGCCCTGGATTAGATGTGTGCAAACTTCATTTACTTTCCTGCACTTCCTTTTGAAGTTGGGGATAAGATGATAGAGAGATAATGTGCGTTACAGAGGTCATTCCCCAGTATAATGTTCTTATTATGGCCAAGATGTCCCTCTCAGTGGAGTGTCTGTGCATATAATGAGGAAGAATAAAGCTGCTGGAGCATGAGAACAACTTACCAAAGTTACTCAAGGGAAGTTATGGTTTGTTTTAAATAATAGTTTTATGATAATGGTCAACCATACCTGTATGCATCATCAATGTGTATGCAGTAACAGCATAGATTTTACAAAACAACCCACATCTAAAACAGTCAGCATCTCTAGTGCTTCCCCTTCTTTTACTGTAGAGATGGATCTGTATTGAATGGTGGCCAAGCAGCACCACATGGGAACCTGTCAGACTCCAGATAAACCACAAACCAAGCAGAGCCGAACCAAAGCAATAACTAAAATCTCTGGCCACCCTGCGCTGAGAAACAGCTGACGTCAGCTGTCTCACCAGACCGCCTGCTGCTATATGGCTCCTTTTCCTCTGGAAATAGATGAGATACAAAGTTGGCATACATGACGAGCAAACAAGAGGGAGAGTGTATTGACATATTTGAAGAGTGCAGAGCTGAAAAGAAGAGAGGACAGATATATGGGAAGCAGAGAGTGAATTGTGTACTTTAGGTAACAGATATGCAAATGCATGCAGTCAGACACCTGGTCACCCGTGTTGTGTTCACATTTTTTTTAAGTTTAATTATTTTTATACTGCCCTTCAAAGAGAGTCAGATGTGGCGTCAAATGTGTGTGTGTGTGTGTGTGTGTGTGTGTGTGTGTGTGTGTGTGTGTGTGTGTGTGTAAAAGAGACAGAGAGAGAGAGTGAGTGGATGGAGGGTAGTGTATCGTAACTAGAGCGAAAAAAAAGTTTCCCCGAGCAGTAAATAAAAGATGATGCTACAAAATGGATACCAGCTAGAGCTCAGACATGACAAGGGAGAAAAAGATATGACTGTTTTTATTCTTTCATCTGTTTTCCATGTGTTTTGCCGTAAAAGATTGATGCTGTTTTTGATTTTCTTCAGGGACCAACAGTTATGAAACTTGCATACATAAGACACGAATAGCCGTTGGGCTCCCCTCCTCAGTCTCACTCACACACACACACACACACACACACACCACACACACACACACACACACACACACACACACACACACACACTCAAAACATTATATGGTGGCTGCATATATGCACACACCCTCATCAGTTCAGTTTCCCAATTGCGTTGTAAAGCTGATACTAGTTCTGTCTCTGACACACACAATTACACTTAGAAGCCCTTCAGAGGTCCTTATCAGCGTTTTTACGCATTTATGATAAAATAATAGGGTCTTTCATTTGCATAATTACCTGCCACAGTATCATTTCAGTGATGGAGAATGGCGGGGGCTTGTCAACCTGCTCAAGGCCAGCCATGATTGTTTCAGACAACTGTTTCTAAAAAAAAACTGGGACATGGTGTACAGACCCACTCTGCCTCTGAGAGAATACCTTGCTAAACAAAAAAAGAAAGATGTGTTCGCTTACAGACAGACAGACAGATAGATAGATAGATAGATAGACAGACAGATAGATAGATAGATGCTGTGTTTTGCCCGTGCTCATGGATAAACTGGTGAATTTGAGAATATTAATGATATCCAGTGCTAAAGGCAACATTTTAATGGATGTTCACTTATCCAGCTATGGTTGGGGTTATTATCATGCACACATGCCTATGCTTGGGTGAGAAGCAGAACAAAAAATAGTAGTCAGCGCCATTTCTTCCTTCCAAGTTGTATCTATATTTAGCCCGTACTCGTGGAATACAGCAGATACTGTAGACAAAGAAATGCACAGTGTCTCGATTAAAAATAAACATACTCTGGTGAGTATTAAACCACACAGTTTTATGACGGGAAGACTTATAAATAGTCACATGCAGAGGCAGGCAGGCAGAGAGGAGCTGTCCTTGGTGCTGAAACAGCCACCTATGCTTGTCGACTGGTGCTTTCTTCCTCTGGTCGCCTGTGGCTCTCAACAATTGTGTTACACATCAGCATTGGTTGCCTGATAAGTTGTACAGTCTGCTTTTACCTACTTTAAATCAATTGCAGCACCAGCATGAGCTAAAAAGAGCATTAGCAGTTATTTCCTATTTGTTTTGAGTATTTTATTTACTGCTCTATTCACGATAGTTTGGGATTGTATTTCATGTTGCTAGTAGTTTGGTTTGTTATTTTGTTTGTTCATAAGATTTTTGTTCAGCAGATTTTTTATCTCAGGTTTCTGTTGGTATGCAGGGACAGGACCAGCATGATGAGGGTATATATTTTATATTTTTCTAGTTTCTAGCTCTATTGTTTGCATGCTTGTCAATGACGAAGACACCCCAACAATGGATATATTTGCTTGCGAATAATTCATCACGTGCACCAATGGCCTTTTGATTTAATGTGTGTTTGATTTAGATTAATATAGGATATGGACTTTATTCATCCCCAAGGGAAAATTTGGTCAACGAATGTGGTCTGAAAGTGAATTATGTAATTGTATACTGGAAAGTAAAAGGATGGCGTTTACAAAGCTGTATCCCCAAAAAGTTAAAAAGACGTAGAATTAAATCTTAAATATTCTATCACCTACTTCTCCAAACGTCATCATCCATGAGCCAATAAGGACGCGCCCCACCGGTCCCACGAGCGGAGTTTGAGACGTCTCGACCAATCAGAACGAGCCAGGCGCTTCGTCACGGCGAAATCAAAGTTGTTGTAAGAGCGCGTGTGTGCGCGAGGCGAGCGGGGAGGAAAACTAGCCGGTGGATGGGAGAGGCGCGAGACAGCGAGGAGAAGTGGACAAACCGGCACCGACTACCGGCTCGGCTACTGGATATTTCCTCACAGCAATTACATCTCCATCGGTCTTTTCTGCACACATTTAGACTCCTACGCACGAAATAAGGAGCACCTTTTCGTCGGAGCGTCGTATCGTTCCGATGAAAGATGACTTGACAGTTAAAACTACAGCTCTACCGCTCCGGACTGTGGCGATGCTGAACCCTCTGCGTGCATAGTTCCCTCCATTCCTCTGTCACCGTGGACTTATCCGTTTGGTTCGGTTTTGCTGTTGAAGGAGCTTTTGCTGAACCGATATGACGGAAATCAGCGAAAAGGAGAACGAACCACAAAACCGTCACCGACCTCACGCGACCGTGCCCAGCCAACCCGAGTCAAAGGTAACGACACACCTGTGTAATCAGCATGTTTATAGGCTAACGCGCGTTTGTCTCGAAAGTTACTGCTCTGTCTTTACCTTCAAAGGATTTGTATGGTAATGTTTGACTGAGGTGGTTTCTGTCTTACGAGGCTAATTCTGTAGTGGTTGCATAACAACTCTAAGCCGCTGTAATAGCAGCTTTAATGCTTGTAATATACCTGACCTCAGAGTTAGCAGAGGGCATAGATTACCTTACATGAGAGTGTGTGTGTAATCAATATGCATGCAAATATTAAGGACTCCACTTCAAGAAACTTGAGCTACAATGATGTAATGAACACAGGTTAAGCCTGTGTTCATTACATAGTGTTGCTGTTGGGCTTCAGATCAATATAAGAAGCGATCCATAATGTTGTGTACATGCAGTAATGGTTATATACTGCGTCCAAGCACATGAGTTATCAGCCTGTGTCTTTTTGGGGGGGCTAACATCTTTTCTCTTGCAAAACACATGGCACCGTCACATGTACCAGGATGGCAAACATAGTAGAGGCATTGACAGATTCACCTGCTTTAGGGCTGCAGCTTCCTTATTAACTTCACATTCTCTGTGACCTATTCGTTGTTTCCTGTGCTGTCCATGCTGAAATACAATCCGCCACCAGATTAGCTGAAGGAGTATGCAATTCATAACCATCTTGAGTTCATATTTCACTCATCCTCCCTATGGTCAGAGATGGGAAAGAAAGCCTTCATGTGTTCTGCTCCAGCCACATGAATCTTGAATATTTGGCATAATTCGGGGCCATTGAAATTATTTATTAACTCCATGTTACTCCTCTGTTTTCAGCTTACTTGTAGTCTAGTTTTAGTGCCGTTACCTGTCTTGTTCTTTCCGTTTCTGTTTGTATTTGCAGCTTGTGGCCCTCTTGCAAAATAAGTTTCCAATGTCAATGGGACTAATGCCAAGATTAGGACGTAAAGCATGACCCACCTGAAGGCATTTATCATGATATCAGGTGTGCATATTACCGACCGTCCACATTTTCATTTGAATTAGCACAAAACCAGGAAACAGCTTTCCCAAACTCTTGGCCCCCAGGGCAGTCTTCTTCTTTGTTGGTAATCCAGAAGAGTATAATATCCTCTATAAATCTTATCTTCAGTATTTCTTTAAAAAAAAAAGAGATGGACTCATTGTTGCTGCTTGATCTTTCTTGACAAAAAAAGTGTGGCTGAACTTCAAACCGAGACAAATAAATGCTCACTTACTGACCTGACCTTAATCTCCCGCATCACATTTATTTTTTAACATTGTCAAATGAGCTTCAAGAACGACCCTAATTGCAGCCGCAATCGCCACAACAAATCACATTACGGTTGACTTTTGTTGGTCGTCACGACAGGGACCCCAAACAAGCACTCTTGCTTTTTCTATTTGACTACAGACAAACACAATGGATGCTGGTCGTCGAGGTGCTGCGTGGATTTACGAGCCAATCAGCTAGCACATGTTTGCTGTGTCTTGCTGGTGGCTCGGTCATAATTCACACAAATGGTCGACCGGACGAAACCAAACGGGGAGGAAGCGATCCTCCGAGCTGCGTCAGCCGTGTAGCTCTGTGTTTGCCGAGCCCCTGCTGGCAGCCGCGACCGCTCCACATCCCGCCGAAGAAGAATGATGAGGGGAAAAAAAGATTGAATGTGTGTTTACAACTGCGGGGTCTCTTTCAGAGTAGTCTGCTCGAGGGTATCTCTAGAGCTTCACTTGTTTCTTCCTGTCACTCTCAATCCTCTCACTTCTGCGTACAGTGCTGTATGCATTTCATAACTATTTCAAGACGCTGCTTACCCTCTTTTGCATCCATGTCTGTCTCTTTCCCAGTTCTTCTTACCGCCTCTCTCTGCAGTCTCTCTCATCTCTTAATCAGCTCTCTCTACTTCATCTCTCACTCTTCATTCCCTCTCCGTCTCCGCGCCGTCCCTCGGCTCTCAGAGTGTTTATTACAGTGATAAGTGGGCCTACCAGCTTTCTAGAGTGCTTCTAATAGATGCTGTGACAGAGAATGAATAGTTATTCCACCTCCTACAGCTACGGGCAAGGTGATGGGTATTGTTATTATTATTCCTCTCTAATCACTTGGAGAGCATGCCATTCAATTGTTTCACATATAGTGGTACGGTAAGTACAATAGAGTAGATGACGTGTTTGGAAAGACAAAGCAATGGTGAAAGGAATACTTCACCCACAAAATGATCATGTTTATGTCAGTTACTCACTCAGTTACCTTGAACTGTTGCCTCCGCGGTGAACGAGGAATCAAAGAACAGAGAAAAGTCTGTAAAAGGGGGCTGCCTTTAACAACAGCAAAACATCATCAAGACATCTGTTTACAAACTCTCATACAACCATGTATGTATTTAAATAGTAAGAGTTTAGCAAAGATGCATGTGTTTGGGAAGTAGTGAGGATACGACTGCATCAATGAGACTTGGCTTGCACTGCACAAGTTTTTAAACGGATGTTTTCGGTGTCTTCTCATCGAGACTTTCCCTCGGTTTTTCATTCTTCGTTCGTTATGGAGTCATGCGAGAAAAAACAATGTTTCTTCAAGAACCCGAGGTAACATTTAACCTGTCACATCACCCATTAAAAGGCAAATTGTCATGTTGTAAGGATTAAACAAAGAGCATATAGGCTGGGTTGCACCAACAAGGATTAACTCTTAAACTAGGTTTAAACCAGGTTTGTCTTTTAATCCAGTTTCACCAAACCTTAAACCTAGTTTAACCTTAGTTTACAATTAATCCTGGGTAAATCTAACCCTTTGGTAATCTCTGTTTAATTTCCATTTAAATCAAGATTAAAATCAAATCTGTTGCACCAGTTATTTTAAACCTAGACTAAACCTGGATTAGCAGTTATATTTAAACCATCCCTGGAGGAGGTTTATCGCCGTTTTATTGACCACATGGCTGCATATCTTCGCTAGATGGGGTTAGAGGAAAGAGTTCCTCGCAGGAAAATTAGAGATAGGTTAAACCCAATTGAATTGTATGACAACAGCGAGTTTTCACAGCGGTATAGATTCACAAAGGAGTCTGTCATATACATCAATGGGAAGGTTGGACCAGCAATCACGCATGGAAGTGAGAGGAATTTTGCTGTGCCTCCACTTCTCCAGCTCCTAGTAGCTGGAGTTAAACTCCTCCATTAACTCGGTCAGCAACATCTTTTCAAATGTTGAAAAGTTTGACCCTCTTTGACGTGCCATAATAGCTAGCTAGGGTGACAGAGTTTATTAGCTATAGCCGCTGTAGTGGTAGCTATAAACGGTAACTAACGGTATCAGTAAAGGAATGTTTCCACGGCAACATAAACTAATTCTGTTTTAACCCTTGTTTAACTAATCCAGGGTTAAAATTAAGATGTGCAACACATCTTTGATTAATTATAAACCAGTTTAAACCTAGATTTACTAACCCTAGATTAACTCTAAACCAGGATTAATTTAATCCATGTTGGTGCAACCCAGCCATAATGTGTTCATTATTGAGCTCTGGAGGTGATAGGAATCAGATTGTTATCTTTGGACAGTCAGGCTAACTGTTTCCCCCTGTTTCCAGTCTTTATGCTAAGCTAAGCTAACCGGCCGCAGCTTCATATTTACCATACTAACATAAGTATGGTAAACATAACATAAGTATAGAGTGATATTTATCTTCTGATCTACCTCTTGTCATGAAAACAAATATTTCCCAAAATGTGGAACTATACTTTAAACTCTATGTTTATTGGTGGAGGAAATGAGAGCTGTGCACAGAATCAGCCGCCACATGAAGTTTGATATTCACAGACAGTCTGCGTTAATGCTGATAATATATGGTGGTGCTGTGGTCCGCAGGGCCTCCACACAGCCCGTCGCCTTCTCAGCCAACACAAAGACGTTTTTATGAGGTAAAATTATGGCAACTGTTTCTCTCTGACTTCGCCCTTCACACTCACTTCCTCAGGGCTCCTCCTTTCTGCTGTTCTTCTCACTAACTTTCTTATCAGCCCCTTTTTCTCCTCTCTTCGTCTAATGAATTCATGTCTCCCCATTTTGAGTATGTATTTCCTTTCTCGGTCCTATTAACTGCGCTTGGGAGGATAAAAGTGGTTAAACAATAGGGTAGCCAGCCTGAGGTCCTGCCAGGAACGAGACAAATGTAAAGAAAGAGGAGAAGGCTGAAGAGCACATGTGAGGAGGAAAGCAGGAAGGTGGAGATAGGAAACTGTAAAAGAGAAAAGAATGCCAAATTAATACCAAAAAAGAAGAAGCGAGAGACTGTGAAGACATGTCTCTTTTTTGTTTGAGCATGAAACAAGACTAGGGTGGCCAGTTCAGTCAGTTAAAGCCAACTACAGTACACATTGTTTTTGAGTAATACTCCTTTAATTCTCAAAATGACTTTTCATAAATGTGCAAACATGAAAACAATCAAATTTCAATTTGTTATTTCTTCAGTTCATGAAACGCATCATTAAACACGAACGTGTCGCTATAAATTGGAGAATGATACCGTTGTATTTAATTAGTTTTGGACACGTTTTGACTTTGGAGACATTTCATTTCCTCTTGGTTAACTTCTGAGGTTGTGTGTCAGAAGGTATCTAAACTTCTTTAATGAGCTTTTTCTGATGTGTGCCAGCATGCGTCCGCGCCATTCATAGGATTCGACTGCGCCGATGACATTTCTGAACAAAACGTGTTCTGCCTCCTCGTGTTTGTTTCCTCCGCATCGCCGTTAGCAGGAGGATACATCACTCACTTCTGACAGATCATGATATGTTTGTGATTCTCCTGCCAGAATGATTGACTTGTGCCGCTGACCTTTGAAACAAACTATAGTCTGCACAGAAAACAGATGAAGGGTTACAGAGTGACAGACACAATGAAGGAGAGGCGGATATTCAGAAAGACAGAAAACAAACAAAGAATAGGACATCAATACTGCCGTCGCTATGAATGAATGCAAACCAACTTTTCCAACGTTGTGCTTGTGTATCCAGCACTGTTTGGAATAGTGATGACGTCATTGAATTACTGTCCTTGATTGAGTCCTAAAATGCTGCTGATCCAGCAGAATCCCATGTGCAGTGTCGGGGTTAGAGCGGAGTCATTTGGGAAGACATATGGCTTTTATTGAGTCCTTTTGTCTAAAGTATGACCTTAGGTTGGTGCTTCAGGGACAGTGGACTTTCGCAGTCAGTTTTGTCCTCTTTAATGATAGTCCTGATCTCCAGCTCCAAATTGCCGACTCACCTTGAGAAAAAAGGTGAAAAGTACACATGTAGCTGCAAGACCTCTTGAATATTTAATCCATCAGCAAATAATCATTGAACAAGAGCCTGTGTTGCTTAGCAACTATGATGTCACTTTATTATCAACTCTTCAAGAGCGTACTGCAAGTAAGTTACTGGCTTGAAATGGCATTAAATTATTAAAGTACAAAAAAAGACATATGTACTCTCCTCTGTGGTTTGTCATTTGAAAAATCTATCCCTGAATCTCGCCTTTTACATCCGTCCCTCATTTAACTGAAATAAAGATTTCTGAATGTAGAAGTCAATTGTGAAGTTTGTGCTTTTAATATGAATATAATGACCTTGTCCTGATTTAGATGTAAATGAATATAGAAAAACAAGATGATATCATCCACTTGCAGCTTATATTAAAAACCGACATCAGTAACCAATCTTTTAATCTGTGTTAAATGCGAGACAGTGAGGAATTTAAAGGGTAACCAAATTGTTATAAACATCCCAATGAGTACTGTTCCTTAACCATTGTGTTGAAATCAAAGAGCCTTTGTGGCAGTCACCTAATGCTAACTGCAAAAGCTCCATGTGCAGTTAAGCCCTTTAAACGGCTGAATGAGGAAATGCAAGCTTCTTTTGCTGCCCACTCGGGGAGGCAGCTTGTGAGCTGGAAAAGTATTTGCAAGCAAGAGGCTCATGCATCACGAGGAAACAGCCCTCCAAACTATGGACCGGTTGTGAGAGCCACACAAAGAGCTCCGAATGTGCCAATGAGAGGAGGGTAGGAGAATAATTGACCTTGATTCCCATCTTTTCCTTTTACCTAAGATAGTATAGCAGATCAGTGGTGTAATAGATCACAGAGACACCTCTGATGCTTTAGGTTCATTTTAGGTTCCCTTTGCCATCTGGAAAATGCTTAAAAGGAAAGCCTTATTTTAGCTTGTCCTCCCGTCTGTGAGTTTGTAATTGCCTCAATCTATATTCTCTTGAGTAATAAAGTTTTTATGTGTGTAATTTGGAAAGTAATGCAGTGGATATCAAATGAGCCATATGTCAGATCAAATCAACCTCCCAAGTGTTTTAAAACGTGTATATGAAATTAATGTCATTACATCTGAATGTGATTTATTTAAAAAATACTTGACAGAAATACTAAGGGCTTCACCTCTCATACACATGTTGTATGGTGTGAACCCCCAAACATAAATAAATCCCTTATCGACATTGATAGAGGAAATATCTGTTTTGTCAGTTCTGCACAGTTCTAGGAAGTTTTCACTTTATTACAAACCCTACATTGCAGCTTGTGCCGTGAGGCATTGCAACTTTCCATTTGCACAAAAGGTTTTGCCTAATGAGGTCTCCTTTCATTTAAAGCTCGGGTCACTGCAGGAAGAATGCCAAACTTAATCAGTTTCCTGTATGACCAGTAATACTTTTTAATATCATGAGCAGCTAGAGATGTCCCGTGAAAATCATTGCAGTGGACATGTTATGTGCAAGAGTTGGCAGACATTAGGGAGCAATTTGCCGTCTTCCAACTGCAGCTAATGGTTGAACAAGTACTATTCCACACAGAGACAGGTGGAAACTGGTGCATTAGCGCATATTTAAATACTGTCATATAAACTGCTCAGTAAGGTACTAGTACACCGAACCAACATTTAGAAACATGTTGGAATAGCATGCACAAAACACTGTACATATTATACTAATATTGTCGGAATAAGAGTAATTCATTCTGGATCATACATTGTATTTGAATGTATTCATATTTCAATGAATAGACTGTTACAGCTCTCAACAATGCATTATACTAATG
The DNA here is from genome assembly GCA_038501785.1 of Myoxocephalus aenaeus. Taxonomy (NCBI): domain Eukaryota; kingdom Metazoa; phylum Chordata; class Actinopteri; order Perciformes; family Cottidae; genus Myoxocephalus; species Myoxocephalus aenaeus. Next base: position 1,760,761 of record JBAMJR010000065.1, on the reverse strand, counting down.
TAATGGTTGTGCATATTAAGGCTCAATAGCAGCTTTGGCTCTGCTCATGGAGGTCACTGGTGTAAGAACAAGGCTAAAACAAGCATTCTTATTCAAACCAGACTATATACCTAATGTAATAAGTGCTTAAATGTATTTTTATGTATCTGTACAATGCACTGATACCGTGAGTAGATCAGACCGCCAGAGGACATGTGCCCACTGTTTGGCACCTGAAACTGCTGGCAGATATTAAGTGACAGGATTGTTATTGTTTTATTTTTTAATTTGTATTTCTGTAAAGAAAACTGTAATTACAGTCCAACAATACACCATGGATAGTCTGATACCATGTATCATAGCAGGATTGATTATAGATTGATCATAAGATGGAAGCCATTGTGTTCAGAAAGACTGCAGTCAAATGTTTAAGACTGTATGTGTTTTTAAGACATAACCTCAAAGCATTTTGTTTACATGTAGAACTATAATCAGAGATATTTTTCTCTTTTTTCCCTGAGTCGCCTCACTGCATCACCTCTGTTTAAAGAAGCATGGGAGATGGAACTGTATCGTAGTGGCAGCAGGATGACTTTTTCGCCTTCCATGGCATCTTGTGTGAACACCCACCCCCCACTGCTTAATCATTAATATATCCAGGCATTCCACACAACAGCCTATTTATAGAAACCTTCACCAAACATCCCTGTGCTCTGTGCTCATTTTCAATCGGCTGAAGAACAAGGCTGAGATGTCTGCTCTATCTCCACTGTACCATTTGTCTGTCAGAGGGGTGATAGAGAAAGGCCCTGGTGTTTTGGGCTTTCAAAGACGAGAGGGCTGGATGGTGATGGTGAATTATTTTCAGTCCATCTCTCACTAGGCTTTTTTCTTTTTCAGTTTTACTTATTTTTTTGCCTCACATTCTTTGCCCTCATACTTTTTTCTTTTATTCTTTGCTTCCTCCTCTCTCTCACACACCAGTCTGCTCTAGTACGCCATACTACGTTCACTGTGATGAGCTAATTGCCGTCAGTAGTGATGGGTCTCTAGTTCTGTGATCCATAAATAGACTTTTCAAAACCTTACAGAGCGAGATACAAGAGGGCCATGGAGAAATATAGAGATTTGCATTCATTAGAGCGTTGCTTTTGATTTCTGTTCTGTTTTCAGCCGAGGATGTTATGGATATAAGAAGAAAAAACACCAGAAGCTGTAGTAGCATACATTATAACACAAAGCTACACATATAATATGAGCATAAATAATAGGAGATAATCAAGATAGTGGTGCGTTTGATGCCCTGCAGCTCCCAAATTTGAGAAACTCTGCAAGCTACAATAATGATTTTGTCGTATTAGTACTGTGTACTTGGTAGAGACACTTGCTAATTCACTGGGTAGCACAGAGCTTCAAACTATGACGGTTAATGTTCTGAATTTTTGCATCAATGTCATATGCTAAGAGGCGTGACAAAGCATTAGTATTTGATGCCCTGGAAATGAGACCAGGCTGAAATTAGATGTGATGGATGATATATGGATTTATTTAGTACTTCTCTAAACAAGCTTGCCTAGATGTGTTGAAGACCCCAGGTTAAACCCTGATTTTATGATCAGATCCCTTTAAACAGGCAGTGTAGGCTCTTTTGGCACATACTGGCTTAACCAATCAGAATGAACCCACCACACTCCTCTAGAAGCATCTTTAAAGTATACTGTATGGTTATGATGTAGTACCTCAAGCCATAGTTAACAGTTTGGAGCTGGCTGGAGGACAACGCTTGTGAAGAACTGACCGTGGTCCTGAATGTGAAACCACTACTGTGCATGCCCCTAAGTGCATGCAAATGAAGTATGTGGAACCTGCATATTAGAACAGGCTTTTGTGATTGTTGAGCAATTCATTTTGCAAAACCAAGGACATTAACTGCCGCTACTTCTTTGAGAAGACTGTGGAACTTGGCTGCAGGGATTTGCTCCCATTCAGCAACAAAGGCATCAATGATGTTGACCAATGTTGGACATAAGGCCTGTGTCATAGATAGTGTTTCAGTTGTTGGAAAGGTTGGACAGTTGGACCTCAACTTGTGCATCAGGGCATTGCCATTTAAAAACAGAAAAAAATACTTTTAACAAGTTAAAAGCACACATTTGTCCAGAATATTATATTCTGTAGTGTAAGATTTCCCTTAATTTAAAGTAAGGCGCTGACCAAAACTTAAAAAAAAATATGCCCAGACCAAAAGTACACAAATGAACCAGGATGTCCACTCACTTCTGGCCATTCAGTGTAATTCATCTTGGCTAATGTCAAACTGTGAAGGTGCCCAGAGTGCCAATTACAATTCATTGCATCTTTGTACATTTTGATCATAAAACTCTTTTTCTAGACTATTTTCTGTGACGGTATCTTAGATTAACCTCTATAGGACCGGGTAAATGGGATAGTGTACATACAGCAATATATCCAAATGATGAACTGTATAAAACTGCACACGTACATTTTATTTGTTCCATACTTATTTATTACTCTTTTCAGTGCAGGTTTGTGGCTACGATATTGATTGGAAGGTAAACTGAGTAGCCAATTCCTATTTTCATGATTAGTCAATGTTCTAAAACTACTTAAATACATCTGGCATTAAACAAGCTTTTGTTCTTCTTTATCTTCAGATGAGTCCTCTGTTTGTTTTAATCTTAGTCAAAGCTCAGGGATGTATATTCAGCTATTGATTATCAGTCATGTGTTGCCTAGTCTGTGCCTCAATAAATTGTTCCCTTCCCCCTAAAACTGGAGCAAAGACTGGCCTTCACCACAGAGAAGATTAACAAAGTCAGACAAGTTAAAAATCTAATAGAGAGGAACATCCATTACTGAATGGGCCACCAGTCGAGCCAAGAAAAAGCCATTAAGGAAAGCATGGACTCAGCTCCCTGTAGAAAACATTTATGTGAGGCTCTCGCTAATGGGTCAACAGAGAGGACTCTTTCATCACTCAAACTAATTGGCATCTGAGAATCTGTAGCTTAAGGAAGATATAGAGGAATGTGCTCAATGCTATTGATCAGATGGCTTTTACGATGGCTTTTAAAAGGTACAATGGGCAATGAGGATGCTACCTTTTGTAGCAGAGGAAACATCCCTACAAGCAAAAATGTGTTAACGTCACTAAAAAGACAACCAACTCCATAATTAAATAAAACTTTGTATAAGTTTGAAGTCAGACGCAGGTCTCTGCTTATCAACCCAGTCGCTAACACAGACAGCTAATGATCTCTGTGTAAATTGAGGAGGTGCTCTTCAGTCTCGGGGACTTATTACATCCTTGCCCTCATCCTCCAGGCAACTCTCTCCACAGCAGGTATTACTTCCATTTATTGGATCCCATCGCTCCTAGGTCCCCGTAATTGTTTGTCATTATCAGTTCCACTTTATTGTAGCCAAAAGCACTGGATAGCAAACATGCGAGAAATCGAGGCCGGCAGAGTGAAAGATAAACACAGTGTTTGCCGTGCATCACTGACGGCTTCAAATGCGGAGGTGCAGGCCGCTCAATAAAACTAATCAAACGTGAATTTTAAGGGCTATTGACGCGTGTGGATTCGCAGGGGATGGCAAATGTGTGATCTAAGGAAAGAGGTGAAAAAGCTGGAGATGGATGGCCAGAAGCCAGCCTGGCATGGGAAGGACAGTCAGAGGGTAGAGCTGACAGACCGTTAGTTAACAGATTTCTCAAATACTGCACATTCCCTCGAGCTGTAAACTTCATTTTCTGGCATTTCAAAAGCCACTTCTATGGTTCCTAGTTTAAAATGTCACCCTTTGCTGTATATCATGTCACATTTAAAAGAAAGGATGGTTCTCAAGTTGTATTTGATTTTCACTTTAAGACCTTAAAGCTCCTGGACAATTATTTTTCGATAACATGAAATAGTCATGACAAGACAATCTAATTCAAAGTTAGAGGATTGTGTTGGTGGGGCTCGTCACATTTTGATTAAATGTTGACAAAAACACATACATATATTTTGCATGTGAAACTTTTAACTTTGGTATAGGTTTATGTGGAATTAATTTGTTCACAGTGAGTAGCTGATTGATAAAATAGGTTATTTGAGACTTTCAGACTGTGGTTGGCTCTCTTACTTCCTTCAGTGGAAACACATTTATATTTGAACCAGTTGTAATTTTACATATTCTTCAAGGTCACCAGTCATGTGTTCCTGTTGTTTTCTTTGTCTTCCAGTTACAGCGGTTAAAGCGCTCCCTGTCCTTCAAATCAGTCATGCGCAGCAAGAGTGTGGACAACTTTTTCCAGCGCAGTAACGGCGAATCCCGCTCTCACTCGGCCCTGATCACCTCCCCTCCACCCCCGCCGTCTCCTCCCCCCGTGTCCGAGTCCCCCCTGGCCTACGAGCGCTCTCCGTCACATTCCCCGTCTACCAGTCCGAACCCCTCACTGTCATCACGCTCACCTTCCATCAGTCCCTCAAAAGCAATGAATTTCAAAACCCAGCCAAAGTCTCAGGCCCAGCCGGTCAAGACCCACTGTTTCCAAGAGCACGTCTTCCGGAGGCCGGCCAGCTGCCAGCGATGCAAACACATGATCCAAGGTAGGCCAGTTGTGCCGGTTATTTCAAGAACATTTTGGTTATGTTCATCACTGCCATGGAGGAAATAATTATGTTCAGAGAGGTGGACGTCTTACCAAAAGGCTCGTACTGTAAAGTTGGTCAGTGGATTTTTGCTAAATGCTAGGTCATAATTTTTTAGGCAAGTATATATATTTTTTTTTAATGGAGTTTAGTCAAACTACGGTCTAGCTTAATTATTGTGCTCCTCACCCATGAGAAAATGTATCAGTTAAAAATAGGCTTGAGGGAACATCAGCTTTAAAAGGGAGCTGCAGATATTTCATGTTTATTCACTGAAGTTTTGTCTACTGGGAATTCTGCTTAATCCTGCTCCCAGAATAATTAAACCAGTTTTGTTTGTGGTTCTAAAATGATTGAAGAGCATTACTTTGGGTCTATGGCTCTATTTCTTTAGCATAAAATTGTCCCAATGGAAATTATTGAAAGCAAGCGCTGTGGTCAATCATGTTTACATGCCACCGGGGGAGTTGTATCTCCTTTTCTTACAATTTGGCAAGCTGACATGTTTCAGCCGTTCATGAAAACCAAGTCAGTTGAACAGGTCTAATGTCTTAATTAGGATGGACAGTAAAAAAAAAACTTCCTGTGGATCAGGAACAATAAGTGTTTACAGGTGTAACAGGCCGGTACAGAGGACACACAGAAGGTAGGGCAGCACAGCAATCACAGGCAGAGTCAGTTCTGCAGGTTTTGAAGGATTTTAATTAAACAAACACAAAAGAACTGAAAACATAGCTCAGTCCAGAGCTCTATCAATAAACTACTCAAACTAAAGTATCTCAGCCGGGCCGCTAGCCGACTTACCGGCGCAATCCTCTTCATGAAGAGGCGACGCCTCTCTTATCCTCTCATTGCATGTTCATCTGCTCCGTTCCCCTCCTTGGCTTTTGTTAACCTCCCTGACGAGGAGATCAGGATCAGGTGTGTCTCGTCCCACACCTGATCTCAATGCTCTCCTGATGAGTGGGTGGAGCCTTCTGGCTGGACTGTAGATGCCATCCACTACACTTCCCCTCAGGCCCATACAAGGGGACACATTTGTTAACTCTAAATGCTTAGGGCTGCCCACTGCTCCCCATCCAGGGATGGGTCAAATGCAGAGAAGAATTTCCCCAAGGGGATTAATAAAGTGCATGTTTCTGTTTCTTTTCTTTCTTAATTACTTACTTGCAGAGCTGATCTTCACAATTCAATCAAGACCAGCGCTTACTTGCTTTCATTGTTTTAGCTCAAATGCTTGAGATGAGACTTATTATTGAAATTATTAAACAAATACATTTAACATACTGTACTTTACAGGCCAGTCCACTAGAAACAATTGCATGCGTAACATGAAGCATGTGAGTGTCAAAACTGATCGTTAGACAGTCTACTTTGGTTATGAATTTGCAAACATGTGAGGCAAAAATATGATGTGCATAGTTTGCTAAAATAAACTCGGAACAATTAAAATTCAGTTACAAAGCATCTCTGGAGAGTCTTTTTAATTGTTTGAAGCACCTACAATTGCAATTCCTTTACAACATGAAGACTGGAAAACAGTCACAAAGCTAGAAAATGTGGTTTGTTAAAAACCATTGATGGAAAAACTGGCAGAAAATGCAGCATTTCCCTCACTAATTATATAAAAGATAAAACCACACTGGACAGATAACGCTGAGCGACAACAAATAATCAACGTTTTGTTTTCCCCCTCCATTGCAATTACCATCACCGCACCTGCTATTGTGGTTTGCAGTGGTCTTAACCTGATAATATAAATATTGACAGCTGTCTTCAGTCTACTAAGATGTGTTGAATTATCTTGGCTCTACAGGAAACTCCAAGCAGGGGCTGCGTTGTAAAGCCTGTAAGCTAGCGACCCACCTCTGGTGCTCGTCGGAGCTCTCTAAGCAGCCCTGTAATGGCAAGGTAAGAACACCTCAGACAGACTTTCCATTAAGTCCCACTACCGCTATGCGCCTCTATGAAGCTAGTAGTCATACTTTACTGCCCACATAAAATACATAGTAACACTCAAGTGAACCTGGCAGCGATGGGACGCCCAGAGATGTGGTCTTCCAGCGTTAATGGGGGTGTGAAACTCTGAGATGCTATTCCAAAATCTTCCAAAAGTTGCTGCCTGCTCATTGAGAGAGCAGGGAATTCTGTATAACATATTGCTATTATATTATTATTAGTCTTGATCATATTTTATCACATTGTAGTCATCATAATGATTAACCTCAAATCAGAATCAGAACCATTCACTGATCATTCATTGTTTGGAACTTGTTTTTCCTTTTTTTTTTCTCATGATTTAGAAGTTCTTAGTTGGCTTATTTAAAAATTATAATGTTTTGGTATCATAGTTTCCTTGTATTTTCTCATTCACCTGTCACCTATCCCTGACTTGTGAAAGGCAATGCCACCCTTGAAGGGACAACTCTCATTAGCATAACATTCTTAACCAGGGGTCAGGGCAGCTGTGTTAATTAAATTCAATGTACCCTTGTTGCCCTCATTTGGTGCAGTTATCTCCCAGTAGCCAGGCTTACCACGGGCAAAACATTTCCTTACATAGTTAATCACATTTTTACGTGTTGTGTATTTGTTTGTCAAATGTGCTGGAAATGCTCGAGTTCAGTGTAGGCAAGAGACTAACCCAGAATGTATTGTGTCGGCAGAATTAAACAGCATCTGGACGCTGTAAGTGTCTGTTGGCATAGCCTTTAGTCCCGGTAATATGCTTAGCCTCAAAGCCCTCGTCTTGTGAGGAGAGGATAAAGCCAACCAGCAGAGACAAAAATGTAGAGGTTATAAATGGAATGTGGGTTGACCAGGGCTTTCAAAGCTAAACTGAGGCGCTGCTAAATGTGTGAAAGGGCAGCAGTTGGATCATCTCCCAACTATAAATGCTGAGGAGCATGACACTGATAAAGTTTCAGTGGCCAGGTCCCATCATTTTTTTTCACTCAGCCTTTTTGTCCTGCTTTTTGTGTGCTGCTCTTCTCACATAACGCCATCCAATCTTCGTCTCTCTTGTCTGGGTGCTACATTTCCTTCCTCCCCTCTCAACTCTGTTGGAAAATCAATATCTCCCTGTACCAGCTGGTCTGGCTAATTCAGTGTGAAATTCAGTGTGTTTGGGAACGCACACAATCCCTCGAGGATATGACACGGCCAGCTCTCGCCAAGCCTTCCGCGGTGTCCTTTTCGATGACTGCACTCATCAAAGCAAGGATTAGGCATTTTACGAACGCTGGATGGAGTGTGAAGCCCCTTCTTATGCGCCTACGTAACTTAAGGTCCGGGGTTCACTGACTCAGCCGAGGTGCGTCATCCAAAGCTTTTGTATGCAAAAAGGTTGCTTGTGATTTTTTTTTTTTACCTGTAATTGCTTACAGTAATTTTTATTTTATTTATGTGTTAACCTTCATTATACAAATTTTAATGAAATGGAAATGTAGGAAACAGAATGTTTTGAGCAACAATGGCATGTAGAAGAAATTTTAAAATGAGTTGGAAGTCCTGTGATTGGAGGGAAAACTTGTTTTTCTAAGTAGAAATGCAGTCAGACTCTCAGGATGACTCGAGGACAGACGGAGCAGTGATGGAGTCCCTACAGGGAGAAGAAAGTTCATTAGAGAGCAGGAGGAGCAGGCCATCCTAGTGTGACTAAACATGAATACATTACATCAGTGCATTCATTGAAGGTGACTTAGTAATTAAGTACACTTTTCAGGTATTTGTATTCGTGTTACGTAATACTTCTACTTCTACCAACTTGTTTCGAGTCCCAGAAGTCTTATTTTCTTAAAACAACTGTGGTAAGATAACTTCAACCTGTTGGAATAGAAGTCACCTTGTGTCATGAAAATATTCTCACACTTATTTCTCGAAAATGAATGTTACAGGTTCATATACTTATTTTTATTTTTGAATTTTTTACAACTACAGAACTAATTTATAATTACTTTGGATATATATATATATATATATATATATATATATATATATATATATATATATATATATATATATATATAATAGTTTAATTGAGCTTCATCCTGATCAGCTACATCATTCAAAATAGCCAATATAAAATATCATATTATAACACTATGTACCATATTACATAATGTGTACTTTTAGTTTTGATGACTTCTTAACTATTACTTGAGTTAAATGTAAATACAGGACTTTTACGTGTAACGGAGTATTTGCTCAGTGAGTTTTTTTTTACTTTTACTTGAGTAAAGAATCTGAGTCCCCACTGATCATTCATAATGAACAATAAGGCACAACTTGCACAAGCTAGAGTAAAGTAGTGTAATTAAAAAGGAATATCGATGGCTCCAATTCTTCTGGCTCGCTCTCAATCCATTTGCTGAGTGCACCCATATATGACCGATTGCTTTAAAATATAGTTTTGGAATCCTGACAACATTCTGCTAATCAATGTTAATTAAACTTAAAGATGTCTAAGCCTTTGATTAAAGGAATGGGCCTGCTGAGCACTGCACAAAATAATTGCTTCTGCGGGAAAGCTTTACACTCACGTCCATCCTCACCCGAATGTATGGGAGTCTTCTTCAGAGTCCAATCTTGTTCTCGGTGGATCTCATCTGACCAACAAATGAGATTTCAGCTGGTCTGCTCTCTTAAACTGTCCACTCATGCTCTACAGTCCCCATTACTGCTGTTGATAAGTAATTGGAGGAGAAGTGGCCATTGCATGTGAAAGGGATGTTCAAGGTTGCTAATGCTGAGGAAATAATTCCTCTACCTCCACTTTTGAGCATATCAGTTTGTTTCAAACTGGAGCACTGACGATGAGATATCATATTGTAATTTAACAGACGTCTTTAATTCAGTTTGTGTGCTTTGTTTTCTGTGAAGCACTTTGTGGCAAACCGATTTACAGGAGGATGATGAAAACATTATTCACCATGTCTCAGTGATCGTTTGACTGACAAAAAATGAACTATTTTTGGATCATGACTTGATATTATTTGACTATAATTGCTGCCATCCTCAAGTTCAAATAATTCTAAATTGAATATGTCTGCGCTTGAGACAATGCAAGCAGTTTAATGACGCCATCTTGTACTTAATTTCATATTTTACTTTTTTATATAAAAATACCCTTTGCAGCTCTACTCTAGAGTTTCATGCAGTTATTTCAGTGTCGAGGTGAAGTTTGCGTTCTGTGACGAAGGAAATAAAGAAGAGATTCTGGGCAAATTCTCGTCTGTCAGTCCTGAACAGCCACAGTCCCTACGAACCTTAAAGCAATGTTTCACTTTTGGATGACTTTTGTACTTTGCAGAAGGTCTACACTCACAACATCTGCCAAATCGCTGTGGCACGTCATTTTTTATTGGTTTCCCTTTTATTTCTATATATGTGTGTGTGTGTGTGTGTGTGTGTGTGTGTGTGTGTTTACACACACACACACACACACACACACACACACACATTCCTTTACTATGACTTTCAGACACAAGCATAAACAATGTTTCTACCTCACATGAACCCTTTATTTAAATGACTGGTAGTGATCATTGGCAGTCAATGGGTAAATTATATTCATACATCATGACACAGCATATTCATGTTTTTTTTTTTAATTCAGACTAATACAAGGTTTGCCTGGATAAAAGGTGACAAGTTTAACATGGAGCTAAATAATACATGGACCTGTAAATGCTGTTTTATTTTGATACAATGAAGGTAGTTCAACCTCTGAAGGCAGAGAAATAACTCCAAGATTAAAGCCATTTCTCTGTTGACATGTTGCTATCAGCAGGTATCACTTATTGTAAAACAGATGAAAAAGATGCGGAGATTAGATAAAGCCAAGATACTATCTTTATCAACGGTTTCTATTTGGAGCAGACGGAACAGATTCATCAGAGCGTCTGTCAAAAACAGGACTTTGTAATTGTATCTCTTAGACGGATGAGTCGTGTACTGTAGCTAAACATATTTTCTCGCTAAAGAAAGAAACATAATTTGATATCAAAGTTGTTCAGCGCCACATGTACAATTTGACAAAGACAGACGGACCACACGGATGAATAGGCTCGAAGGCAGATAGGAAAAAGGTTTAGACATACTCCATTAGCCATGCGACCGTGTTGGGGGACATTTTGCAGAAGCTCCCTGTCAAAATTAATGGGGAGTGTATTATTGCCAGTGCCACCATCAGTGGTAAGTGATGCAATCATAGTTCATATGAGCTGATCTACCCTACATGTGTCAAGATGAAAATTCTGACAAAGGTTTATATTTTTGTATTATTAGTGTCGGGTTTATGTGTTCTGGTATTTATGGCCAGAAAATGTATTTATGGCCAGAGAATGAGCAAAACATTTTTAGATATTTACTTGCGTGTGCAACTTTCCTGCATCAGTGATTTACCGTCTATGCCAGGTGTGACATTTATTTAAGTGCAGAAACAATTAAAGGGATGCTGTGGATTCTTTTTTTATTGCTGTTGTTTGAGATACTTATCCATAGTCGGTGTATTATCGACAGTACAGGGCGGTTTTATTAGACAGCCAACAGTAGAGAGATGTCAGGTAATGAGGCAAGAGAGTTTAACCCTGACCTCAATCTTCTCCGAACCATAAAAAGCATTTCTGCATGCCTGCACCTTCACTGTACGTAAATCATATGTTGGTATACAGATATTATAGCGGAATAACTTACACATGTTAGCTGTGAAAGTATTGCAGATATGCAAACAAAGAGAGGTCTTGTAGCTCTCTTATCAGATAAACGTTTGAAAGGGTATGAAAAATAGCCATCTGAAAAGCTGTCTGATAAATAAGGGCGGATTAAAAAGTAGAATATTTCCCTTTGAGATATAGTGAAGTATAAAAATGCTTAAAATGTAAATTCAAGTACCTTGAATTTGTACTGAAGTACAGATCTAAATTAAATGCACTTCCTTACATTCCACCACTGTGTGTTATTGTCTTTTTTGTATTGTAGATCTTTATTACATTCATAAAAAATATTAATTATAAAGTACCATAATCCACATTTTCTCCCTCAAAGCGTTTCTGAAATGCAAAATATATCAGCATTTAAAGGAGATTTCCGTTGATACTTGCACATTTTAATCTCACATACTGAAGGCCCATCTCTCTCAGATAAAACCACACGGGTATGACCTCACAGCAAAATATTACATCTGTCCTTTGTCAATTTTCTCTGCCTCAAGTAACATTTCTCCTTCCTCTGTCCTCTCTCTCGCCTGTCTCCCTGTCTCTCTTCCGGCTTGTCAGACAGGAGCTTTCAAGAGAAACTTCAGCTCTCCTCTGTTAACCACCGATGCGCTGGGTGTGGTCAGAGAGGCTCCTGCTGCCCAAGGTGAGTTATGGAAACACTGGCTGTCGGATTTGTCACAAGACCAACAACTAGAATCTCAGGATGACTGATCACCATGTCTGTGGCCTTCAATCCTAGGCGGCCTCTGTGTGCATAGGGTTGTGTGTGTGGGTCAGTATCGTGTCCGCTATAAAACTGCACATGTGTTGTTCTGTGTCTGTGTGTAGAGGCAGATAATGGCATTGTCGACCCTGTGTATGAGGCACTGCGCTATGGGACGTCGCTGGCTCATTTGAGTCGCTCCAGCTTCAGCAGTATCTCAGAGTCGCCCTGTCACGAGGTATACAAACACACATAAAACCACAGTCGTTCATATAAATTCATGTTGACATTAATCATACCAAGAATATTGCTGACTTTGCTGGCTGCAACTCTTTCTTTATGACAGGAGGAACAACTGCAAGACAAACTAGAAAACCAGCCAATAGCTGAGGAGGAGCACATCCCAGGAAGTCAGTAAATCATTTTCCTTTGACTGTTTTTGTCTGATAATTTAATGTTTTGCAGCTTTTAAGATAAATACTGAAAAGACTTGAAAGGAACCGTTTGACATTTTGGGAAATAAGCCCTTCTTCTTCTTTGCCTCTCATCAAAAAAACTACTAAAAAACTATTTATTTAAAGTGTCATCGCATCTGAGCTAAGAATCTCTGAAATCCTGTGATATAGATTGGAAAGAAAACAAATAAGCAGGGGTCCTGTAGACAGATGGTTCATCGTCAATTTGCTGTTCAAGTCTTGCTGAATGTTTCCTTCAAAAGATTGTTTGTGGCTAAATGTCAGAATGACATACAATGCGGTGTGTGTGTGTGTGTGTGTGTGTGTGTGTGTGTGTGTGTGTGTGTGTGTGTGTGTGTGTGTGTGTGTGTGCGCCACAGTATTCTAACTTCTATACATGACCTTGACTTCTGCCTTCATTCTGTTTGCCTCAAAGAGAACAAGACCTCTGTGTATCCCTCCTTTTTCTTTTTTTTTGCACCTGCACTTTCCCTCTTTCTCTGTTTTTTACAATCCTTCCTTTCACGCATATTGTCTTTCCTTCCCCTTTTCTTTTCCCTCTCTGTCTCTCCAGTGCTCACCCCTCCTGAAAGCGAGAAGGCTGATTCAGAAGACAGGGTCAGCCTGAAGGTGTGTAGTCAGCACTCTTCTCTTCTTTCAGCCTTTCTTTCCTTGTTGAACATGCACTCTGTCAACCTCCGTCAAACTCTTCATCCTTTTCACTCAGTTTCAGACTTCCACATGAGAAATCATGCAAATAACAATCTTCTCTCTCTCTCTCTCTCTCTCTCTCTCTCTCTCTCTCTCTCTCTCTCTCTCTCTCTTTCTCTCTGTCCTTTGATACTCCCTCTTCTCATCAGACTCCTAAGAAAGTAGAGGTCCACTCCATCCACACATATGTGGCTCTCTACAAGTTTCTGCCTCAGGAGAAGAATGACTTGGAACTACAGTCAGTCCAATTTATTTGCATACTTTACTGATTGTGTACATGAGAGAAATCAGATGAAAGAGGAGGAAGTGTGTACCTGGCCAAAATGTAATTCACACACCATCTGCTTGCTCAGCAGGAGTATTGTAGGGGGGTTGCAGGGTTTGGATTGGGAGGGAGGATGCCGAGAAGGACAAACCACTGTGTTGAGTGTGTGAGATGAAAAAAAAAAAAGAGTCTTATGTATGTTAGTAGGTGCAGGAAACTGCTGAGTGTGGCATGACACCCACCACTAATCTGGAGGATGCGTCTGTGCAAGAGGACCGTGCGCGAGGTGTTTTGTCACGTGCACAGAACAGTCCAGTTTCCTCTGAAAAATAAATTATGTCACGGTGACATTTACAGTACTATACATAAAACATGAAAAAGGAGTTGGAGTCCTACCTGACTAGAGTAGCCTAATCTTCTAATGTGAGATTCAAACTGAAAACATAACTTAAAAATGCTACTCAGGGTGCTCACTGTGGCACATTACGTGACATGTTTCTGTTCAAGGAATATTTTAGCTTTATATCTCAACTTTACGCTGAGAGGTAGAAGATTGACACCACTTTCATGCCTCGCTCAGGAAGCTAGAGGCAGCAGCCGGTTAGTTTAGCTTAGCATCAAAGACTGAAAGAAGGGGGAAATAGTTAGCCTGGCTCCAGCACGAAACTTCCTAAAAAGTTTTTGTACAGGCGAAAGAAACAAAGATACGGAGCCAGGCCAGCTGTTTCCGCTCGCTTCCAGTCGTTATTGCTGGCTGTAGCTTCCTATTTAGCACACAAACATCAATTCAGCAAGAAGGCCTTTTTCCCACAAATGTGGTGATAAATGCTTAAAAGATTCTATACAGGTCTTGGCATTGAGCCCTTTATTTGACTGTTTTTCCTCCAGGCCAGGCGACAGAGTTCAAGTCACAGATGACTCCAATGAGGACTGGTGGAAGGTGAGTTGTGGGAAAAAATATTTCTATTCAAATGCACTGTAGTGAATAAAATATTATCACTACAAATCTCCGGCATTACCTTTGAATAGATATGACAGGAACACACACATGGACTTCAGTTAGACGGAGGTATAATCGGTTGAAGTTCTGCTAGTCAAAGCTGAGTTGTTCGGAGACAGTAAGACTAAAGAGATGGTGGATGTGCTTGAAGGACGGCAGGTGTTAGCAGAGCTGCTTATCACGAAGAGGAAGAAGACCGATTGCAGTCAGTGTTTAATGAGGCATCGGAAGATCCTAACCTTCACCTGCCGAAGGACGGACAGGTCTGTCACCAGGGAAAAGTACAGAGACATCCACTTTAATAAATATATAAATAATAAGCAGAGTAATCATATTTCTTATAGCCTATATTACTGGTTTAAAAGCCTGGCGACCTGTCCACGGTGTACCCTGCCTTCGCCCAATGTCAGCTGGGATCCACTCCATATATATGTAAAGTAGCAGATTTGAAAGTAAACTTAGATGAATGAACATTATTAATATAGTATTGACAGTAATTTCCACCCATGCAAACCCATTACACTACAGAAGACTGACACTTAAACCCCGCTCCTGCCATTATTAGTGTAAACATGCCTCTGCTAAATGTGGAGGAACCAACATCAGGACGCGAGCAAAATAGCCGACTTGGCACCCAGAGGCTTTGCACGCCTGTGTGCCTCTGAAGAGAATAGAGGGGGATTAGGGCTCCGCAGATGCTTTTTGGTCTAGTACTGACGTGGCTAATTAGAGACCAAAAACTATCTTTTTATTTCTATTTCTCAGCTAATTGTGATGGTTTATTTAAATTCCAATGTGTTACTGTGATTAAAAAAAAAAGTCATGCATATTTTGGCACCCGTCCAAGTAAACAGAAATGAAAACACAAAGAACCTAATTGTGTATGCTCAGCCAAAGACTGTCAAGGGCCGTAGTAGAAGCTGTCTGTGTTTCATTAAGACAGGCAGAACATTGAGATACGGTACTTACGTATGGGAGAGGTGGCAAATTGTGGCTGCTAACAAGAGTAGTCGGCATCATACATTTTTGTACTACACGCAATTAAGTGTGTGTGTGTGTGTGTGTGTGTGTGTGTGTGTGTGTGTGTGTGTGTGTGTGTGTGTGTGTGTGTACCAGGGGAAAAGCAGAGACAAGGTGGGATTGTTCCCGGCCAACTTTGTGCAGCGGGTCCGACCTGGTGAGCGCGTGTGGAAGGTCACAGATGGTTTCCACGGCAACCGAGACAAAGGCCAGATGACTGTGAAAGAGGCCCAGGTGAACACACAATTTTCCTCTCTCACACACATTGGATAAATTGTTTTAATGTATGCAAATTCATGCAGAAAACTGCTGAGATTACAGAGGACAGCATGTTATGGCTTCCAATGCAGCTCACTTTTCGCCTCAGTCCACAAACTCTCTCACATTACTGAATGTCACTTGCTCCTCCTCCTCCTAATCCATGCTCCTCTCTCCCCTCCCTCCCTCACCCACTCTCCCTCTGTAGATCTGTGTGGGGAAGAACGAGGAGATTGACGGTTTCCTCCGGCTGAGCAGCGGGAAGAAGAGAGGCTTGGTCCCTGTGAAGAATCTGCTCGAAATATGATGGCGGCACATTTCTCCTTGACCCTCAGTTCAAAAAATAAGTTCACTATGACGGAGGTATACTCAGGAGTGTTTACCCGACACCTCACTGACCGCCAAACACTCACCCGCACCCCTCGAAAAAGTGGCTGTGAATCTGCAGCTTGAGTGGACGACGAGCCACAAATTTGCTTTTTCCCGCGGAAGCTTTTAAGACTTAAAGGAGGTGGCGGCTCCTTCAGAGCTACTTCTCTTGTAGCACAACTTTACTTTGTGTGGTTTGAATCACACTCACAACAGAAATGTAGCATCGCGTTGAAAAGGATGGTGTGCAGGACGTCTGGCTACCTCACTAGCCATTTCCATTGGTCATCCCTCTGCGAAAGATGGGAGAGGACTACCTTACTTTGATGTCAAGGCGTGTCCAAGCCTTGTGAGCAAACTGTCTTCATTTCACTGTTTGTGTAGAGAAAACAAGACATAAGAGATTGTGAAAGATTGTAGCTGTTTATTGTAGTGGCTTGTTTCATAAACTTTAAGAGATTTGGTATAGTAGATTCAACCGAGGGTATATGACGATCCATGTTTGTGTGTGCAGACTGCAGCTGGCGTCGTGCACATGTCTGCCTTTGTCATATGGGTTTATGATTTGCATGTGTGTCCCTCCTGCTCCGACTAGAAAATGATTCAGGTATTACATTGTGTGTATGTAAAGATTTAAAAAACTGTATTATATGCTACATCTTGATCCAATGAAAATCATCTCACACACACACACACACACACTGGATTTTCTATATTGCTCTCCAGAGATTAAATTACTGTACATTTGTGCTCTTCACAGCTCCGATGTGACAAATGCGCTGCATGCACCTCTGGGAGCTTTTTCTCCCTCGGTACGCCTCTCAATGACACTTTCCCTACACACACAGATTTGGGTCGCTCACTCAGTCCCATGTAACTGCTTCCTGCCATTACATTGTAAGTGTTTCTTTTTTAATCTGTATTCAAAGTCATGTAATATTTGCATCATATACTGTATATCTTTTTTGTTTTTGCTCCAATTTGAGGATGGTTTGATTTCTCAACTTTCTGATGCTTTTCTTGCACGGAAGAGCAGAGCAATGAAATACTGTCATTCAGGATGATGGATTAAAAAACTAGCTCCAGTGTTATTTGTCAGAAAAGTGTCGAAGGCTTTTCAAACGTGGAGTCTCTCAGAAGGTCATGTTCACATCTCCAGCTGTCTAAAATGTGCTGAATTCTTTCTGAATGGCTGACGTTTCTCCCAGCACATGTGATAACTTTTAAGTAACTCTGAGGGACTGTTATTGTTTGTGTTATTTAATTTGCAAAATCACTGTACACCATTTGATTTATTGCTCTGTAATTATAAACAATAAGGCAGTGACAAACTGCCTTTGTTGCAGCAATAACTGTAAATAAGGATATGACAGTATTTGTAAATAGCCTTATGAAGATACTGTGTGTGTGTGTGTGTGTGTGTGTGTGTGTGTGTGTGTGTGTGTGTGTATATATGCTCTGAATAGCTCTCTGACCAAGAGGTTTGCAGCTATCCATGAGCCAACTAAGGGCATTAATCTCAGTTATAAATTACAGGAGATCATTATTTATTGTCCCACTTACCAATGTATGCATCTCTTTGGTCAATTACCATTCAGCCCTGTCAGCACAAATCTTTTCAAATACTATGCACAACAGTTCTAGTCACTCACTTTATTTTGTACTCAGCTTATTTCTTGCGTAGCCACAAACAGGTCTGTATATACCTGTGCTTTTGCAAAAATTTGAACTTGGATTCCAGCTTTTACAAAGTGTCCGTCTTGGATCATTCAGCACCGTGTTAATCCTAAACATTACCTTCACTGGCTAGAACCAAGATTGGCTCAGGATCAGTATTACCCAGGTGAATTCCCTTTCTCACCTTAATGCACACTACCAGGCTAGTTCTTTGCATGGCTAGCTGTCCTTTGATGCTCACATCTCTCAATAAAGTCAGACAAACTATCAAATTGTGTGCTCTTTTATTTGAGAAGTAATTCATACTTTGTTCCTTCATTCTGTTCCGTGTGTTGCTCTGGCAAACTGAATTTGCTTAGCGGATAAATATTGGAATTACTGTTAAGCCAATGATGGTAGAAGTATTCAGATAATGTATTGTAGAGGTGGGGGTAGTCAGCCTTAGCCGCCGCGTCAATATGTTGACGGGAATCGGACATACGGATGGCATCCTTGTGCCGCTGCCTTTACAGGTCTACGCCCTCTCTTACTAGACTAGTAAAAGTCACTAAACCTAACATTAACATGAACACTTACCTTAAAATGATCCGCTCTTAGTCTGGAATCTCCCCACAAGACCTGTTTGCCTACCAGGGGCTGGTGCCCCGGACAACATAGCTCCCATGATCATTGAGCCACTGAAAATGTTGCGATTCACGGAGGAGAAAAATACATGTTTTTATATTTGGGTTGAGTCCACCGGATTCAACCGGTGAAGAGAACACTGGACAACATGTAAACTCCAAACCAGAGTCCAACCGGGCTCCAGCGTGTCAGCAGTAGAGAGAGGGGTAGGCGGCAGAGACGTTGGTGTCCAGGCGAACTTGAGCATGTCTACACCCTAAATGTCTAAATAGCCCTTAACTGAACACTAACCCTAAACTAAACAAACATTAACATTAACACTAACCCTAAACTAACATTAACATAATGGTAAACTAACATTAACATTAGCATTAACACTAAAGTAACCTAACCTTAACATTAGCATTAACACTAAACTAACCTAACCTTAACATTAGCATTAACACTAAACTAACATTGACATTAGCATTAACACTAAACTAACCTAACCGTAACATTAGCATTAACACTAAACTAACATTGACATTAAAATAACATTAACACTAACCCTAAACTAACATTAACATAACATTAACATTACTTTTACAGTACCATTAGTATAGGTTGAATTATGGGATGTTTCTACTTTTATAGTACCAGTAGTACACGTTGAATTATGGGATGTTTCTACTTTTACAGTACGAGTAGTACACGCTGAACTATGGGATGTTTCTACTTTTATTGTATCAGTAGTACACATTGAATTATAGGATGTCTCTACTTTATTATTAGCTTCAGTTTCAGCTCCTCATTCATTCAGTCTCTTTTCAAAATAAACTTCAACGTAGTTTTTCTTAGTTTTTAGATTTGCTTACGCAACAAAACCACTAGGTTTTAGGTAACGAATGATTCCAAATATGGTCGTTCATTGGTCACGAATAAAAACAACGTAGCGACTGCCGTAATCCAAGATGGCGACGGGCAAAATCGCCAAACTCAAGGCTTCAATGTCTCATGTTCAAGCTTTTCATCGTGACATCCAGTGAAACCTTTAATTCTCAGATGTTTGTGTGAAGACGTTGGAAGATGCTTTAAGTTAACTGAGTACTTCTACATTGTTGGATTTATACTAAGTAAAAGGATCTACTGGTCAGAATTATGGTTTTAGTTGGATTTGCCAATTCCTTTTGCCAATGTCAATTTCATTCAGTAAAATACACAGCATATAGCACAGTGGCGGGCCGTGGATTTTGTACCTGCACATTCAGTGGATCAGCTGTTCCTAAAATCCTTTTGTTGGCACCAAACATGCCAACATAAACGAGACAAATTATGAAAAGTGCTAGCAGTAAAAATGTAGTCTGAATCCAAAGTTACAGTTCAGATATGCTGCTGGTTTACACGACAGGAGACTGGTGGAGTATCTTCCCACAGGAAGCCTGAAGATGAGTTTTGAGGCAGACGGACACGAGGACTTCCTGCCCCCTGGTTAAGCATTGAAAGCTTCTCGTCATTACCTCGCTGCCGTCAGCCACTCAAGCTCCAGAGCGACACCTGTCACCATGCGGGGCTTAGGAGCGGCACTGCGTCTTCTTCCAAACGCCTTCCGTCAGCTCGGTTCTGAGAAGCCAGGGCTACTAACCTGGGTGACTTCTAATCCCTGAATTACAGTATTTACAGAAGTTGCTTCAGGTCACTCCCCAAATAGCTCAACACACACAGTGCTGCTAACATCTGCTAACATGAAAGGGTAACACCCGACTGAAATAGGTTGAAGAGCGCAACTTCATTCAGATTCTAGACAGGTTAAAGCTATGTTTGGTAGTAAAGGCAAAGACTTCTGGACACGGATGTCTTAAATAATTCAACTTTTTCTGCCAGAGTTTAGCCTGGTGATAACCTGCCAGTCGTGGAGAAAGTATGCTAGTACTAAAGAACAATACTTGATGTAAATCCACTATTCCCAGACAGACTATTCCACCACTGGACCTAGACAACTGACTTAAAACCAGCAGTACTTACTGGGTTGTGTAGTGTTTTAAAAGTTTAGTTGGTCAAATTTGAATTTACACATGTAAATAAGGAAATGTTTATGTGTACATTACAATGCACAAGAGATATGATAATTAATAAGAGATATTATTATAAAGGATTTGTAAATTGTATGCATATGAAGGTCACTGTTTTTATTACTGTATAATGATTAATGTGTGAATGGATTTTAAAACAAAGTTGCATATTGCATGTGGAGCCAGGGGGACTGTCTCTTTAAGGAATGTAGTTCCCTTGTTCGCCTGAGGCGGCAGAGCTGGACATAGAGCTGAAGACGAAGAAGAAGAATAGCTCCGCCCCTGAAGCTACGGGACCAATGAACAACTACATTATAGGTAGAGGTGTTGTGTTGTAAGGGAGAATTAACCAATGGAAGGGCCTTAAGCTCCGTGAGTGAGAGTATAACTAACACACGCGCGGTAGCACGTCTCTTTTTCTCCTGCTGCGAGCACAGACGTGTGGTCGGTGGAGTTCGCTGAGGATTGGAAGAGCTCGATCGAATGCATAAACTGTCTGAAATCATTTTTTATTAAATATATTTTTATCATAACTCTTTTGGACTCTAGACCTTATTCCCCCACACCACCTCCCAGGACTTTTTGACCACATTTCTTCAGTTGGTTACATGCAGTATAACTGTTGTTCAGTCATTTCAGTGAAATGTTGTAGAAACAAAGTTAAATAACGCCTGACATCTGAAAATCTTGGCACTTCATCAGCCGATCAGCCCGAGCATAGAACTCCACCATCCCAGAACTAACGGAGATGGGTGGTGAGCCCCCAGGAAGCCCGTCAATGGTAAACAAACTATAAACAAAATGCAAAGAGCGCCATGCTACGCAGAGTAACATAGACACTTTGAGGGTTAAATGCAGAGGGACCTGCACTCAACAGCTCCATCCAGCATTCTATTCTATTCGCAAGGGCAGATGATGCCACCTTGTTGTAGTAGTAGGCCAAATTTCATGTCAATCCATCCAATAGCTGTTGAGATATTTCAGCCCAACGAGGTGGACTGACAGTTCCAGCCATAGAGCTGCTAGCATGACTAAAACACTATAAAGAAAAAACATGAAATGCTCCTATTTATCCTTGTTGTCCACAAAAAATTCTTTTTTTACAGCTGAACGTCTGCACTTTCACCTCATATTCAATGTGTAATTTCACACCTAAATTCATAATTTGAATCCAAACAGAAAATGTCTCCCTCCATGGCCACTTAAATACACAGAGATCTTTCATGTGACTTGACAGTGCAGAGCCTGAGAGGACTCCTTGTTCTTAATGACCATAAATAATGTGATTAACTCCCAATGAAATTAATTGGCAACGGAGAAGCTGCTGGCAGGCCATAGACTAAGCTGGCAAAGAGAGAGCGAGAGAGTGTGTGTGTGTGTGTGTGTGTGTGTGTGTGTGTGTGTGTGTGTGTGTGTGTGTGTGTGTGTGTGTGTGTGTGTGTCCCTGCTGTGGTGTGAGGAACATTTCTCAAATCATGACCCAGTTCTGTTATCAAATTGGATCAAATGTGATTTTCATCTCTGTAGAGAGAGAGAAGGAAATGTGTGCAACTGGCAGAACATCTAGCTTCTCTTACATTTCATAAAATTGCTGACTTTGGTGCTCAAGATGGCATGGTGCTCTGCACTTACTGTACTACTGAGCTCTCTCTCTCTCTCTCTCTCTCTCTCTGTTTCATGGCAATAAGCAGAGGAGGATGAAATCCTTCTCTCAAATTCTCTTTCTCTGACGGCAGCCATAAGCAGAGGATGTAATGCTGAGTGTCTGTCTCTCCCCTTAGCAAACCATTTTCACCCTTCTTTCACACTGCATCCATCAACATCACAACAAGACATTGAAGGTTTAGTTTGGGGCAACAAAGCCAAACCGAGTATCAAAGAGGCTGGTCCGGAGCACATCACGCCCGCTGCAGAAAAGGAAGTAAAATGCCTCATTAAATATTACACTGTCATCTCCTGTCTATACTCTTCACACTCAGTTCTTTGCATTTTTAGAACTGGGCTTCAGCTGCTTCACAGACTCGCAGTAGGGGTGGTGATTGCAGCACAAGGGCGTTGACAAGGAGCCGGAATATAGCAACAATGCAAATTCAAATGCAAAATCTGTGCCCAAAATAGCACTTGATTATATAGGCAGGCAGAAGGATCAGGGAGAAATAAAGCTTTCTGCGGCTTGACAGACGTGAAGAAGAAAAAAAACACCTTACAGACCCCAGCATCAAACACACGCAAATAAAAATAATCCCTCACTTCCTCTTACTGTCTGTTTAATTCAGTGTATGTGAGAGGATATTACACACAAATCTAGTCCAACATACACTCTCAAGTTTTTATTTTTTTCACCAGCTAATCACTAACTTTATCTGTCACCCATTTGGTCTGAGTAGGTAGCAGACACACGTTGTGTTCTTAGAGCTTTGCTGAACATAGCTGAGCCGTGAGACTGAATCAAAACAGAGTCAGATTCTGCTCGACTGTCTCTCCCTGCAGCCACACTCCCCCAAATGCGTTCATTTCCATTTCCTCCCTGTCCCCCAGATGCCCTCAGACTTTCCCTGCAGTCATCATGACCTTCCCTGCACACCTGATCATCTGTTTCCACTTTCCCTCATCAGCCCTGCTGTGTATATAACCGGCCTTCTTGCCTGAACATCAATGTTGCATTGTTGCTTTGTTGTCTTGTGTTTTTGCTTGTGACCTTCTGTTACCTGAACCTTAACCTACACCTGTTTATACCTGTCTCTGTACCTGCCGAAATAAAAGGCAAAGAATTGTGACGCATTGTTCAGCTTTAGCTATAAATAGCTGTGATCACCATCTGGTTTGTTCCCATGGTTTCAGGTTTTCATTTTTAATCAAAAACACTCTTCGACTTAAAAAAAAAACACTCTTCGACATAAAAGCTAATGGATTCAACTGATAGTTGCAACTCGATTTCCAAACCATATTATGTCTTGAATCAGACGACTTGGGTGACTCACACTATCAACGCTCCAGCTGCAGACTTTGATGACCAAGCCTGATTTCTGCTGTTATTTTTCGTCCTCCTGGTCTTATGTTGTCACCATCCTCAGGTTCCAGCCGTGTTTACACTCCCAGCCAACTGGACCATTAAAAATGAAGAAGGTACACTGAGCTGGCATGTTTAATGCATGGTCTCATCTCCTGCCTCTGAGGTTTACCTCCGCTTTCTCAGGATGCTGCTTGCACAAACACGCTGTCGGTGACAGGAATGAGCGCCGTACAGCAGAGTCCACAGGTAAAAGAAGGTACACTGAGCTCCAGGGCTCCGAGTCTGAATGGTGAAACGTTAGCGCGTGTCCTCTTGAGTTGATCTTAGAGGTTGAGCAGGATGAAGAAAATAGGCCTCGGGGTTGAAACATGAAAGCTGCAAGCATTGCTACAATGGGAATTTCCGATTTGAGGAATCGCATATGCTCCTTTGCTTCTATCGATAGAGTATTTTAGGCGAGGCCCAGGGCGATTTACTGTTTATTCTCACACACAATAAAAAGAGACCAAGAAAGTTTTATTCATGAAGATGGATTAGCTTCAAACCAATGTCCCCTGAACAGTTTCCAAAATCATCTTTTTTTTTTTTTATCTTAAACGCATTTTTTTGGAGATAAAACATTCCTGAAAAGAGTGGCATTGTAGAATACATAAAGAGCTCTGTGGGATGAAACAACCCTAAATTACGTTTGGGATTAATCTTGGTTTGCAGTCAGAATAATCTAATTATGGTAATAACTGGGTAAAATTATGCATATATGTATGAGTACATCAGAAAGAAATATGTGGCACTTTCAGAAAATATGTTTTGATGTATTTATCTAAAAAGTAATTTTGGAAATACTATTACCAGCCTTGTTCTATTTTGCCCGTACATTGTAATTGTATATCTAATGTGGCAATGAAACTTTGTTTGTGTGTTGCTGCCAAATTAGCTCTTTAGCCAGCACAATTGAAGGGCTCCTGCACTATATCCAGCATTACTGTAATTACTAGGGAAATCAGAGGATATTTTTGACCTTTTCCATAGCCTGTATCCAGTCCCAGAAATCCCACTAATTAAAAAAATTGCCCCTTAAAGGCTTAAATCATGTGATTGATGGAATTGCTGCTTTGTCATCCTACAAGGTCATCTTTGAAGTGGTTTTCCACCAGTGCTTGGATAAATGTTATTTTGATTTGATTGCTCTTGAGCAACCATAACATCAAGCACTTTTTTTACTCACATAAGTACAAAAACATAAACTAACAGTATATTAATCCCACAAATTAGAGCCTCCAACCTTGAACACAATTTATCGTTTTCCATTGACAAAAACCTGAGGCAGGGAGGATAAAACAAACGCTCCTGCATGGAAAGGCACCGCCCGCTCAGGTGCAATCACTTACACTTAATGAGTCCTTTGACCTCAGACAGGCGTTAGTCCTGTGAGTTAATTTACTTCCTTAATGCCTTGATTTGTTAGTGAGTTTGTTCACACGGACTGAGGCAACAACTGATAAGAAATCTGCTCTGCATTAATGGAACCTGCACTGCTTCCCCTTCTGTCAAGCTCAGTGTATTCTTATCCAACAGCAGCTATCCCTGTTCCTCAGCCTGATAAACTGAGGCGAACGTCTTCCCAGAAAGTTGCCCTGTAAGCCAGACGGCTGTTTCATGGGTTATCGCAGATGTTGCTCTGAATTAAGCCCATGACACCTTGTGAAAAAATAAACACTAAGTTCCACTCTTGCAAATCCAGTCCACCTCCACACCTGCTCTCAGTGCTTTCACTCAACAACTCAGCCCACCCCTTTATCAGTACTGACCACTTGTGTTTTTTGTCATCATCTTTGACATTTCGCAATCATTATTAATTAGCTTTGATGTCGTTGTTGGCCTCTCAAAATGAAAATCAAGGATGGTCGAGCAGCATTAGAATTAAGGGACATGAGGACGTGGCACTTATGGCTTGAGTGGAGTGTTGTTGATTCAGGCTGCATACGTTTCCCAGCGTGCTTTTATTCAGATCAAGGAGGATTAATAGTTGGTTTGCTTTAGTGTTTATGCTTGTTCATGACTGCAAGACCTCTGGTGATTTATCCCCACACTAAGCTGCTTCTTAGCATTTGTAACGCTGTTTAAAGACAGTTTATATCTCCCTAATTGTTAGGTAAACACACTATTTGTCACTAAGTGTCCTGGTTTCCTAGTTACTTACTGCTTTTTAGTGACAGATTTACTCCATTTGGCACATGATACTTTACCACCCTCTAAGAACAATATATAGTAGCATAAACCCAACGTAATCATGATTGTGAACACATCTTATAGGCTATGCTGACCTACAAAACATAGGCCATGAGTTGAAAGAAAAAGGTTTTAAGGCCAAGATACTTTATAATAGTGTCATTTTGGGACATTTAACATAAAAATTGAATTGAAGAAGTCCGTTTTTGAGACCTTAATGTTATGGACAAGAGGCCGGGGAAAACACAGCAACTACATCAACAAAATGCTGTCTGCTTTGTTAATAACTTAACAATCACCCGAATTCCCAGATTTGAAAACTCACTTGTCGATTACTCTGCGAAGCTGTCTCGTTAGCGTTTAACAGGACTAGCTTGTGTTTTTGTTGTGTTTTTATAAATTATATGTTTTATCTCTACATGACAAATTGAAGTACTAACCTATTGGATCACCACAATAGATCATGACTTACAGAGAATAATGTGGAAAAAGTGGGTCGCCTACATTTATCTCTAGCTAAATCTGTGTTTATTTCACCAGCTAGCTTTAACTTTGCCTTTTTATTTACAGCATCATTTAATATACTAGTGCAGTGCTTGTTCGGGGCCATCGGAAGTGTGGATTACAGCGCTGTTGACACCCGCTCGGAGACTCCAAGGCAGTGAAGAAGAATTCGGTTGTGATGTTGACGTCTAGTATCCAGCAGCAAAAGCGCACTGCGGTTAATGAGCCGCGGCCTGTATAGGCGGAAGACATGCTCAACTCAGTCTGTGAACATCATACTAATTCATTTACCTGACAGAGAATTGTTAGTTACATTGCAGAGTTTACTGAGAAAATATATATTAATCATGATGAATAATTTAAATAAAGATTTGGTGAATTATTATACATCTACTATCCAGCATTATAAATGAAAAGAGTACTTGGACAAGAGGTAGAAGTGAGTACATTGTAATGATAAAGCATTTTACTCTTCATTTGAAATAAACATTTGAATGTCTTTTAGTGTGCGATATTGCGATGTAGAGGAGCATTGTACTAATTTACCCGACAAAGATGTTACTGGGGAGGTAGCAGCTTCATATTTTACCCACAAATATTAAAATGTAAAATGTAATGCATTATTATTCATTACACCATCAGCATATCATTAAAATGGAATGCCCCACCTTTCAATCTTCACTTTAAGTACAAAAAAAAAAAGGATTCATTGCTTTATAGTTAGATTTGCATCTGTGACAAAAAGCTACAAAATGTCATGCTAAAAATCACATTAATTTCCACCATGGACCGACACTTACATTATAATTACTGCAGCTATGCTGGTTAGCTTAACATGTGTGGCTTTTTTCATGTTTGAATTGAGCTCCTGCCTAATTTCAACGTTTCTGACAAGTTGAAGTACGACCATATTGGAAAATTACAAATCAGAAATGACATGTTTGCCAAAACCATTTATATGATAAAAACAGGGTCAAAGAGACAGTTGTTTACTTTGACGAGCTGGGTAGTTTTAGTTTTGTAGGGCAATACGGAAGATACTGAGATCTTATGACTAAGCAGAAGGTCTTTGCTCTCATATTCTTTCTATGTGTTTCCTCTCAGGCGAACATGATGGAAGAGTGTGCTGCCACAGGTCCTCTTCACGCCTCACCTCCCCAACCTCAGCCCTCCCTGCCCTTAAATGGTTTCCCGATCCAACACGCTCTGAAATCTTAAAAGCAAACTTCAAAATCCATTAAGTCGCTAAGAAAAGGACTTGAAATCCACTGAACAGCGTTTCTTTGCACTCCCCCCGCAGCTCAAACGGTGCATTTGTGGATCTGAAGATATTAATTTTTCAGCTACTCCGCCTAAGTGTGTCTGCCCATACATAAATATATATATGCAGACACACTTCACATTCCAGCAGTCTATTGTTTTCCTTATACAATTGGTTCAATTCAGTCAAGACCTCAGTTTAGTCATGTTCCTACAAAGGACCTTCTAAAATGTCCTGTCCTGGTATGAAGAGGATAGGCTAAACTAATCTATTCAATTTGAAGTGTGGCACAGACTTTGGGGTTTTTTGTGCCTTCAAGGCATAGGGATTAGAGGATAATTGGAGCTGTTCTGTTTTGCTAAAGATGCTTTGCTTGCTATCAGCTGAAGCAACTTTTTCTTACTCGCTGCCCGAGTCAACAACTCTGTTATGACAGATAGAAAGATGAAAAAGGCAACAATATTCGGCATACTGAAGAATCAGCAAGACAAGGAAGGAGTTGGTAATAAGTCTCGCCTTGCTTGGCAAGCTTTTGAGAGAGGGTATAGACAGAAAGATAGATGAAGACGGTCTGAAATACTGTTGATAAAAAAATCTATTACCAGGGTTGTGACATTGATATGGACGGTAATGAAACTGTCCGTGCTGCATAAAGTGGAAACACAAAATGTGACTAGATTTAATGCTTAAAGGACACATGAATCTAAATGACCTTTTGATCTTTCAAAATATTCCGAACATCCTGTACAAAACAAAGTTCTTGACAATTATTCCTTTATTACGCTTGACCCTGCCGCCACCTCAACTTCATGATGATGATGATGATGAACTTCAGCTCTAAACTTTTCTTCAACCCTCACTCTCCTTCCCTTCTCTCCTCAGAGGCTTGTTTTT
This sequence comes from Myoxocephalus aenaeus, assembly GCA_038501785.1. Lineage (NCBI taxonomy): Eukaryota > Metazoa > Chordata > Actinopteri > Perciformes > Cottidae > Myoxocephalus > Myoxocephalus aenaeus. The sequence continues at coordinate 1,732,374 of JBAMJR010000065.1, read as the reverse complement.
CTTGTCACCCCTTCCATCTGTTCATGTTTCAAACTGCGTCAGATTTGTGTTTCTATTATAGTGTGTATATACTGTAAATGTAGTTTTTCTCTCTCTTGATTTTTCTGTTCCACCCTCACCGTCACTGTGAAGAGGGATGCTGATGTATAGACGAGTTCATTGTCTGGAGTTGGTTGTTGCTCATTGCTAGAGAAGAACAATCACAGTAAACAGTTTAATTCCTTCTGCATTTTTTAACCAAAACATTGACTATATTAACTACATTTCACACACTTCTCGCGAAAAGTGAGTAAATGATTCATCATCTCATTGTGCAGCAGAAACCCGATTTTTAATCATAGCTGACTCATTTAATATTAAATGGAGCATTTAGTTCCGGCATGCTGCTGCAGCTGCCACTGCATATAGCTGTATTGATTCATTTTGCTTGGCGAAGCACTGTTTGCTCTTCCTGTACGCTGTGGCAGTACATTTCCAATTCATAACTGGCATCTATATTTGTACCACTTTAACAGTCTATCAGGGCTGAAATTGAATTGTTAAATGAGACCCCTTAGCAGAGAGAGAAGGCGGAGTCATTGGAAATGAGACAAGTTGCATCCAAACTAATATACCTTGCAAACCAGCAGAGTGCTTTGAAGAATAACTTCTGTCAATCAAATGTGTTTAGGTTCATTAGTGATGTCTTGATTTTGCTTGACTTGGCTTTCAATTCAGAATATTTTACCCTTGATCTTATAGGAATTAAGTATTTGAAGAGAACAAAAAAAGCAATGACAATGAGGTTGAGTGAAATGTGTTGTTGTCTGTCTGTCTATGATCTGTATTATTGCACACTACAGTATTAATCCCTTGTAAAATAAACACAAGAGAACATTGTGAGTCCTTCTCATGCTTTATAATATATTTCCCCGTATATAAAACAAGCAATTAGGTAATAGAGGTGAGGAGAGAGAAAATAAAAATAGGTGAAGATGTGATAGAAAAGAGACGTGGGAAGTGGGATGAGGGTAATGTTGTTTTATAAGCAGGTGACAGTGTCAGGTTAGGTTAGGTTACAGCTGGATCCCATGCACATTAAACTTGACATTTATCAATCCATCCTCAAAGACCCTTGTAACTCCATAAAGGTCTCTTGAGCCCTATGATGGCCAACTGTTTATTTTACCACCCTAGAGATAAAGCCCAACTGCAAAGGAGGTCATCAAAATGCCAAGTGCAAGGTAAAGCGTTTACCATTTAAGAGTTTTTATATTTAAAACATAATCTTCTTTAATTATTGTAATCTTCAAATCTGAGTTGTTTTTGAAGATCTCCTGAACTCTTTAGTGATCTCCATTTGTTTTGCCTGGGTTGAAGGCCAACTGTAATAAAGAGCAATGCTTCATTTCATCTCGTACTCCTCTCCTTATCTAATCTCATTAAGGCTCACGCTTCAAGAAATAGGAGTGCCTCCTGATAATGAAGAAATACATTACCAAGCTCCAAAATGGCCTCGCTGCACAATGCCTGTTTTCTCCATCAGCAATCCATATGGCTTCTTTCTGGAGATCTCACATTTACTTTTAAATGGACGATTCTGCGTCTCACTGTCATTTTAGTAACACTATGGTTTAGCTCACATTTTAGTAGCATTTTAGTAAACGTATGTAGCAATTCTTGGTAAACGTATGGTTAAACTATGGCGTATCCAAATTAAATCACAATACCAAGGTAAGCAGATGCATTATGCTGCGTAAGTTTTCATTCCAGCTCCACAAGGCCTTTTAAACATGAGGGTTTTTCACTGCAGCCTCTAAAGCATGGGTGTCTTATTGTTTATGCGTGATGGTGCATGATAAGAACAGAGGATACGACAAACCAGACTTAAAACAAGTTAAACATCTGCCAGTGCCATGGGAAGTGAACTCTCTGGGGCAAGTTGTGGAAGACAATTAGGGAGGGTCAAGCCTTGAGTTCTTCATCCAAAAGCCTAAAAACTTGTGAATGATTCATTTCTAGATTCCTGACTATAGTATGTCATTAGTAGGACTGACATTCCATCCATCGCAAAAAGCAATTCAAAGTCAAGTTAAAACAGCAGGGCCACACACATACGATCCTGCTGAATAGCATCTGCACACAGCAGCCTGTCTGTCCTGGTTAGCGACTGCTGCATCGGCAAACACTTCAGTCACACCTTCTCAAGGGAGCAAGCCAGAAGGAATCCATCAAGGCCGGAGAAAGAAGTGAAAATTACTTGATGACTGGAACGTTAAGAGTTGAGGATTAATGTGTCTGTCAGTGGTTGTAAGCGGGAGCATGGCCACCGTTTGTATGAAGGGGTGATATAGTTGTTTGTGGCTTTGTGACTTGCCTTCAGGAAAGGTGACGCAGAAAAAATAAGGAATTGATTGCTGCATAATGTCTAAATCTGTGTGAACAATCAGTGGTGGACAAGAATCCAATCGTCCAAAGACAAAAGTGTGTTGTGTTCTTCACCCCTGTCTTGCACCAATGTCAACTGCAATCAAGAGGAATTCAAAGTGACTGATTGAAAATGATTGCTCACAGTTAGTTAGTTGTAAATTGATAGGTCATGGATGAAATGCATCACTGACACATTAAGACTGGCAACCAAACACACACTAGCAGAGGAAGACCTAGAATGTTTTTTTGGACAATTCCTGTTTGACACACGATCGTGAAACACATCATGCATGAACAATGCTGCAGCAGTCTTTGTTTGATCAGTTGTAGGAGCTATTGATTTTAAGTTAGTATTTAATTCATACGTGGTATTGCTAAATTATTCCAGATGTTTGCTTATTTAGATATATTTATTTAGATATATTTTTCTTTTGTGTAGTTTAATATACTTAGTTTTGTTAGTTTTTTTATGAATTGGGTAACGCTGTTGGCACCTGCGGTTATATATATATATATATATAACCGCAGTTGCCAACAGCGTTACCCAATTCATAGGTAGGCAGGTATGGACCAGCATGCACCTGGGTGGGCCTTTCTTTTACCAGAGCAGAAGAGGCAGTGACAGGATTTTCTTTAGTTTGCTCTGCTAAATAAATCACGAGAAACATGGAATCCTCTGTGGACAGTGCATTCTTTTGCATCGATGGCCATTTGATTTGTGTTTGTTATTGATTATTTGGACAAATGGCTACTACAAGTTGTATAAATAACCAACCAAAAGCAGGCTGTGCAAATAGTATAGACAAACAGTATATTTGAGGTTTATACTGTTAGGATTGTATCAAGATATGAGGTGCATCAGTTGCTTCAATAACAAATTGAAGTTGTGTTAAAGAACTGCATCCAACAAATGTTTGCATTTTCTGTGCACCAATATTGGCATAATGCTGCTAACACCCATTCAATGGACCCCAAAAAAGGGACTTGTACTATATACTGTTATTGTACAGAAACTGTCTGCTGGTGTCGTTATAGATCTAAAAGTGATTGAATATTGATGAATGACAAAATAGATGTTTGAGCCACCATTTATTCTGCCGCTATCCTTTAGCATTTTAAACATCTGGATGATTGATATTGAAGATGTCTGATGTTAAGAGAACTTGATACTGGTGCTCTGCTGCCACTTGCTGGACTGTTGAGAACACAAAAATGCAGCGTAGTCTTTTCTCAAGCCACATGAACACATTTACCATACTAACCTTTCTCTGAGATAAGTGCCGAAAATGCTGAAAGATATGTAACAATTATTGCTTTTAAGTTATCACTTGTTCCTGTACTTTGCGTCTCCCAACATGGAATCATTTTTAAACACCAAAACAGGCAGACAATAATAATAATAAACACCAAACTACGAATGGCTCTTTTATCCAAATTTATTAGAAAGAAAAAGGGAATCCGACAGGAAAAACTTTCAATCTAACTTCACTTCTTTAAAGCTTCCTCCTCCTTGGCGAAGTTCTTGATCATCTCTTCTTTCTTGGCGACGAGACGCTCTTCTCTGCGCTTGCGGGCCTCCTTTGTCTTAGAGCGACGAGCCTCAGCCTGGTCACTGTTTGGGTAAAAGGTGGAGATGGAAGAAAGATTATTTGACAGTAAATCGTGAGCTAATGTAAGCGTCATTATACATGGACATTTCCAGGAAGAGCAAAAGCTTAAAATTGGTTATTGGTCAGTAAAAATCTTTGGATGAATTAATACTATCTAAAGAAATAGAAAAAGAGCAACTTACGATAACAGCTTCTTGCGAGCCTTATCTGCCTTCAGCTTGTGGATGTGCTCCATCAGGATGCGTTTGTTTTTGAAGACATTACCCTTGGCTCTCAGATAGAGACTGTGGTACCTGGAGGAGACGGGGAAAAAAATACCTCAGAGCGTCTCAAAGCAAGATGCCTATTCCTGAAGTAGGAGTTCAAACGGTTCACCAGCGCTGAGTGCTTAAATTTACACTTACATGTGCCTGTCAATTTTCTTGGACTCCCTGTAGCGACGAAGGAGACGACGCAGGATTCTCATGCGACGCATCCATGATAACTTCTCTGGCATACGAGCATTGGCAGTACCCTTTCTCTTACCTGGCCAGGGGGAAATATATTATAAGTTATCAGGAAATCTATAAAATGACAGTATCAAATCATCTTCATATCAAAACCAAACCCCTGCCATTTGCAGGATTTCAGTTTACCATTTCATGCTTTTTCTTTCAAAAAAAATAAGCTAACATGCAAAGTTAGTTTAATTTTGTCCCAAAACAACCACAACTCTGAATTAAATAATACTTGCACATGAATCAATCTAGAATCTGGGAAATCAAATTAAACTACATCTTTAATAAGGAAGGTAGCACAGTAGTAGTACTTACTGATAGTGCTTTGAAGTTTTACTTTATTGAAGAAATTGTACTTTCTTGATTCTTATTGTTCTGAGTTTGTACTCATGTTTGAATGCACTTATTGTAAGTCGCTTTGGATAAAAGCATCAGCTAAATGTAATGTAAAGTGATGAGTGTTAACTAAATGAGGAAAAGGAGACGGACGTTACCCACCATAACCCATGTGACGTCCCTTGCGCCGTGCCAACGTGTTCTTGCGGCATCGTGCACGGGAATGAACCGTCACAGGCTTTCTGATGATCAGTCCATCCTTCACCAGTTTTCGGATCTGCTGGCCTGTGGTACAAATACAATGCAATAAAGATGTGATCCTATGAAGATCTCACCACACAAATCTACAGAGGGAGAGTACCCCAATGGAAAGTAAACTACTCACGAGAATTTGCGTTGGCAATCTCATTGGTCTCATTTGGGTCCAACCACACCTTCTTCTTTCCACAGCGCAGGACGCTGGATGCCAATCGCTTCTGGAGCCTAAACATGCGGGTATATTAGTTTTGCAGGACATCAGATGCATACAACTCTAAGGGGCCTATAAGATCAGCTATGAATTTAAAAAAGATAGACAAAATACATTCTCATAATTCCAAAATCAAAGTATAAAGCACTTCTACTGTAAATATTTGCTGTTGAATGAACATAAACTGCCAGTTACCCTTTGCCACCTGGCATTTAATCAACAATCACACCCTACTGGTCACCTGTGTGTTAGTGTGCTCATGAAAGAATGACTCATTTTACCATAATGGTTATGCTCAACTACGACATCCAATTTTCTAATTGAGTGAGGTGTACTCTTTGGGGACCAAGTACACATTGACTATACCGAACCAACAGGTTCAAACTGGTTTAATAAAATAAAAAAGGTGCAAATGGATTCATCTTATCGGGTGTGATCGCAGATGGCAAACTGGTGACTGATTAACAGGTGTGCAGAATGTGCATTGTGAATTATTAATGTGGGATTAAAAATAAAAACATAAATGAAAGTGCATGTTATTAATAAATATTAGCTATTTAACCGAATGGAAAGTGTGAGGACCCAGTTGCACGCTACCGAGAGGAAAAGCGCACCCATCCAAAATGTGTTATACTATAATAGCTTGTTCAACCAATTCCACTGACATTATTGATCAGCTAGTTCGAATAAGATCGACATCGACGCTAAATACTTGCACTGTGGCCAGCTAACTAGCCGCTAAGGATCAGTGGTATTTCAGGAACATGGTGTGACATGTATTGGTTATTTGGCTAAGTTAGCTCACGTAGGCCCCATGCTAACGCTACATGCGTTCTGGTAGAAATAAGGTGATGAATGATTTTACTCATCGTCGAACAGAAGTCAAGTCGAGCTACTTGTCTTAAATAACTAATCCATCCAGCCTATTATATTTTTTACTTAGCATAAAAACACATATTTAAAAGCCCAATGTGCTGCTCACCTCATGGCTGCTGCTAGCTTGGCAGAAACGAAGGAAATAGAACGAGTTAGTCGCGACCATTATACATATCGTCATGGGTTACCCAACTACGGCGAGTTGTCGGAAAATCGTAATTATAGCGACAGATTGATTAATTATTGTAACTTTTTAAAATTGTTTTTAAAAGGGAGACGTTCAATTTAATATCTGTATGAAGCATAGTCTTTTAATATACACTTTAAACGTCACTAAGTGTTTTATCGACGCCCCCCCCTTCATAGCACAGTGGTACCGCCCAATGACATATTAAAAATATCCGACCGCTGGAGGACGCACTACATCCATGTTAAAAAAAACTGTAATTTATAAAGCGTCTGTTCTTTATGTAAAGGTAATTTGCTGTATATGACTACGTGTTATTGTTTTGTTTGAGGAATTAAATGTAAAACATTTTAGTTTTTATTACAAAACCAGAATATAATAGAAGCACACACCGACACAGATAGGGCACATGCCACAAAGGGGAATTCAGTTTAATCTAACAGACAAACATACTAGTCTAGTGTACTTGGAGGTTCGCAGGCTGTTTTATATTATCTATACCTGCAGCCAGTTTTTGGGTTGCAGCTGATAAAAGTAATGAATGGGGGGGAAGAAACGCACAGTGATCTCGTTTGGCGCGGTGCTGCCCTCTCCTGGTCGCTGGCAAAATGACATTTCTGGCAGTTCACCGCTGTACTGAAATAACAGCGCTCTTCCTCCGGGTGACACATTTCTGTCTGTGCCCGTGCAGTCTTGGAAGGAGAGCGGAGGAGCTCTTTTAGGGAGACACAAAAGGCACCAAGGAACCTAACGGCTGGCTGGCTGCAAGATTTTGTCGACGAGTTTATTTTTGTGAGATATGAGTCAGCGTAACACAACATTCAAGGTAAGGCAGATTTCGCTCTCGCGAGCTTAGCTAGCGGGCTAGCGTCCGTTGAAGTAACAAACTGTCTAACTGATGGCGCGCATGTATTGTCATGGAAACAACTGCGTTGTAACGTTAGCTTACACGACGTCGTATCTCATTCATAAATCACATGTTAGTGGTGCAACCCGACGTTAGCCAGTTAACTCTACACTGACATTGAGTTCAGGAGGTTTTTATACATCTAACCTTGGCTTCTTCGGTCACCCAATATAATGAAACGCCTCAACAACGCATCTTCCGTGCGGGCTAAATGCGTTTCCCCTTAAACCCTCACGTCAGGTTTGTGCCACATGAGGCTCGGCAGCATGCCATGCAATCTCCTAAAGACGACGGCCGAGCCCGCACGAGTCGTGCGGGTTTTATTGTGACACGAACGACCCACTGAAGCCATTTATTAACTGAAGCCAGTTATTATTAAGAGATTGCGGCCGAACAAGTCGGCGTTACTTTGTAGCCGAACCAGACACCGGGCGGCCCGTCGGGTGCCATTGTTGTCTGCCCAGCTAGTTATCTGCACACCCCATCTGTCACACAGAGACTTCTCCTGTTTGACCTGCTTATGGCAGACAGCTTGGAGGATGTGTGGCGGATTATCCTAGCTAGCTAGTCGTGTACAGTGCTTCTGAAAAGGGAGGGGGGGTTGCCCTCTAAAAGATAAATAGGCTGTGGTCAGGTGGGAGATGGGCTGTCCCACGATAAGAGCTTTTGAAATGAATACTGGTATGTGTCTCCTTCAAGAATAGTGTAGTATTGTCATGTTTGTTTGTTTTTTGTGGCTTTTTCTTCATTGTAATATTAGTAATTGTTTCCTAAATGAATGCACGTCTGTAAAGATCCAAGTCTGCATTGGCTGATGAGGATGGATAATTATTGAATATTGTGTGTGTGTGTGTGTGTGTGTGTGTGTGTGTGTTTTTAAAACATTAGTGTTTCGCAACAAATGCCATCTCAATTCTTATCATGCGGAAACACTTTGCGATGGGATATCATTTGGATGATAAGAGGAATGTCGCATTCCCATTAGAAGACTAGAAAATAACAATGTAGTCTTATTATTCTACATTAGCCAATATATGTACATGGATGGCTACATTCACCTGTCACCTAAACCCCTCCAAACGCCTCATTCTTCAACTTCTTTGTTTTGCGTCCAACAAAGTCACCCCATCAAGTGTACTCTCGGTCATTGACCCCTTTTGAAAACCTAGTTTCCCCTCATCAGTGTGCGTGTCACCTATTCCCACCACAACACTACAACAAGGTAATGGCTTACAGGGCATTCATCTTTTCAGACTTGTTTTTCACAGAAAAATGGAGCTGCTATATGTGCCTGTCCCTTAACTTACACACACACTATACAATGTTTAGTGTTAAAGCAGTTATTCATAAAGTGACTCACTAACCGTTTTTTCAAACACATCAGAGGCATTGGCCGTGATGTTTTCTGTTAATTACCTTTTTTACTTTTGCTTCTCCAGCCCGTTGGACTCTGCATGTACTCTGTATTTTGTTGTTGAAATGGACAATTGCGGAAACCACAGGCAGAGAGGTTTCAATGTCAAAGTGTTTCATTGTATTTGTAGGTATTTGGGGCCCAGATGCTGCATATTGCAGTAAAGGTTAACAAGGCAGTAACCAATACAGTATGAGACCTGCATGTGTGAGTTGGTCATACAAAACTGTTGTTGTACAGTGTTTTAATCCTCAGAACATCCTCACAAAATATCAATCAATTATTAAACATATAAAGTATTTTTTTTTTTTTTTTAAATAGACAAATTAACAAAGTCTCTCCCTATGTTCATTTTGATTTGAACACTTATTGTAAGTAACTGAAGCTCTATAGTCTAATACTTTGTCCATTTCTTTGGCAATTATTACACTCCCAGTCCATTTCTGTATTGACCAAAGCTGTTAAGGTGGCCTCTGGCAAATATGCAATTAGGGCACAGCCCATTTCCAAGTATATAATCTTGTTATACACTTTCAGAGGCTATTTAGAGATAGTCGACTGGGCAGTACACAGCACATACGTATGTCTGATGAAACCCATTGTCATATGGGCCTTTGAGTACCCTTTTAAAGCGCTATACAAATAGCATTTTATTAGATGGAGATAAATGTTGTTTTGAATAAGGATCCAGTTGTTAACAATCCTGCAAAATATATTTAAAGAGCTACAGTGAAACCAATAGTGACCTTTCCAAAACCCCCTTCTGGGCAGTGTTTCAGGTTTCACTCATGTTGTATTGTAGAGCTGCACAACTTGATGAGGTTCTGTTTTTGACTTTTTGAAATCACAGAACCCGCTCTGGTCCATCAAATGAAGTGTTGTGTACTCACAGGAAACCTGTCTAACTTGTGATAATCAAAAACCTGCTCATGCAATTTAAATTAAAATTATTAAAATTTAACAATAATTTGTGTCTCGCTTTGGTGGCCCCGTCGCAATATTATTGCGTGCTGTATACAAATACATTTATGATAGGGAACACTTTAGTTTGACTGTCAGTTTAAAGGTTGATGAATAATCTAGATTAACATATAAATCAGTGGCTCTCAAAATGAAGAAGTCTTTGCCCTTCTGAACTGTATCATACCGGTTTTTAAATAGCTTTCTAGGGGAAGTGTAACAAGTAAATTATAGAATTAAACAAATGATCAGATGATATTGGAGAGTGCATAAAGGAGGGGTAAATAAACCCAGCCATTTGAGTTGCATGATATACTTTTGAGTAGTGACTGTCACCTGGTTGGTGCTCCAGGCTCAGATGTTTGGGCGTGTGATGATTAATACTCCCTGCTATGTAACTCTGATATTTCTCAGCAAATCTGGCCTACCTGGAACAAACAGGTGTTAAGTGAACCAAACTCATACTAGCATCGTGTGGGAGGGGCCCACGTGTTTTTGGCTACTGGCTACACCTTGTTTTTCTGGTTTTCGGTTGAAGTGAGGCTGGTAACACCTGTTTCATGCTTGCTGCTAAAGCTTAAAAAATGTAAACTTGCATCTAGCCATGATGGCTGCATTAATATAATAAAACATTTAACCATGTGATATCCCTGTGTCTTTCCAGCTTGCCAGCTAGTGGTGTGTGTGTGTGATCTGGAGGGAGAGAAAAGGACAGCGGAGAACATGGAGCTGTCAGATGGCTTGTTGCTGCAGGTGAACAATGGAGAACAGTGGTGCAACCGCTGGAAACACCCCAACGATGACTCGGTAAACCACAGACCATCAGTGTATCGCCATAATGCCGTTATACAGTAGGATCTGCATTACACATCTTGTCAAATCATATGTGATCTCGATCTTGTCTCAGCACCGTCAATGATTTTTCCGTGTGGATGTCTTTTTAAAGGACCGCAGCACCAGCCCCTCAGTCCTGCGCTGTGTTGCCAGCACTTGGAAGGAGGGCCTGCTGAACAGAAAGAGGCCCTTTGTGGGCCGTTGCTGTCACTCCTGTACACCACAGAGCTGGGTAATTTTACACCAAAGCTAATTAATTTGACTAGACTCATCCACGGTATTATTTGGTATAATGTTGTTTGAAGACACAAGAAATCCATCTACCGGTAAATCCAAGTGAACATTACAATGTATTGTTTTGATGGAATCTACCATGACATCTTCTCTATATCCAAATTGTCCTGCCTCAGTGGTAACAAGTACACGAGCAGTGCATTAATAGTGACAATCCAATGAAATGCTGTGTAAATATCTGTCACGCTAAATCAGACCAGTCTGACTTTGTGTCACTGTTAGGCCGCTCTGACACAGTATATACAAGATGAAACATTGGTGACTCCACTTGGTTAGCTCTGTAAAGATGCTCATCTGGATTCCAGTTGTTTTGTCTTCAGTCTCATTGCCTGCAAAATAATTGTCCTATAATAAGTACTCGTCAAAGTCAGCGAAATGAAATACAATATACCTTTTCTTGCATTTATTTTTCAAATATATAACCCATTGCCGTTTCTAAGTTATGTGGATGGTGTCTTCCTAATAATAATAATAATAATAATAATAATGGTAGTAATAATAATAATAATAATAATAATAATAATCATCATCATTATTGTCTTGGTCCCAGGAGAAACTGTTCAACCCCAGTATTCCATCTCTGGGACTACGCAACGTCATCTACATTAATGAGACCCACACCAGGTAAATAAAGCAAAACCTACTCCATTCTTTCCGCAGTATTTTACACTGAGCAGTCCATTGGCCAGATAAGAGGAACATATTCAACTTCTGAAACTACATGGCGAGCTGGTTGGCTTTCACATGCTGTTTTGGCTTCTGATGACCTTTTTTATTTGTAACCTGCAACAAGAGCAAGAGCTCTAACTTTACCTGTATAGTACAATCAATACAGTGCAGACAGGCGCTGGCCCTCCTCATGAATGTCTTTTAAGTCTAGAGGGCCAATCTGTGAAACAGTAGAAAGGTAGACGGTTGAATAATTTAAAATGTTTGTCAGTAGACACCGAACACATGCATCCAGTGACTGAATTTAGCAGACAAAACTCAGTCAGACATCTTAATAGCTCAACCTCAAACAGTATAAAGATGAGCTTGGTGTGAACCTTGGATAGCGGTACCTAAGTGAGCGCCGATTGTCGTCATGATCCAAATAGCACAGAAAAAGCTGAAAGTTTTATATCCTTTTTATTTCATTTATTCTAAATTGTATTTGCATCCCAGAGCCAATATGGACAAGATTGTATTGTTAGTTTTGTCTGACACGATTGGTATTTTATCATGTATGAGCTCAGCACAGAAGAATAAACTGACTTAACGTAGCCCCTGTTGTAAGAAAGCTGTCTCTATATGTCTGCCGATGCTGATCTCTGTTTCCTGAAACTGGGTTAAATTACCAGGAAATCAGTCTAACAACAGATACCAAGTTATGTCTTGCTAGCCTTTTTTATCTGAACAGTTAAAATATACCTTTTTTATTTTGTGTGTATGTTTGTATGTATGGGACAGAGATTTTTATAAAAAAAAATTTCAACAGTTGTAAATGTGTATATACAGTATATATACATACAAAATATGCCAATGCATCCATCAGCCATGCGTACAGTATATTTGAGAATATGTTCTCTTCCTTATGTTTCTGTCTCTACATCGGTTCACATTTGTGTGTTAATGTGTCTTGGTGCAGACAGCGGGGATGGCTGGCTCGCAGGCTGAGTTATGTGCTGTTTGTCATGGAGAGAGATGTCAACAAGGACATGTTCACCAGGAACGTGGTGGACAATGTGCTCAACAACAGCAGGTAACAGCCGACGTAACGTGATGCATTTGTTGGAACTTGGCATCAATGTGCAACTGAGCATGAGAGTATGACGTGTCCCCTGTTGGCATACACCTCCATTTATGTTTGTGTCCACTTGTGTTTGTTCCGTGCTTTGGTCCATGGCAGGGTGGAGAGCTCTATTGTGGAGGTAGCCACAGATTTGGATGCTGCAGCCAGCCAGCCGGGCCAGGAGCACAAAGCAATCAGTAAAGTGAAGCAGAAAGCCAGAGCCTTCCTTCAGGAGATGGTGGCCAACATTTCACCGTCCTTTATAAGGTACATACTGTATAGAAGAAATCTCAGAGCTCTTGCTTTTCAGTCATTGATTGATATTCTAACACATTAACAAAACTTTAGAAAAGTACACGCTATGTGCAAGGCTACACACCTTAATTTATGTTACACTAAAATAGAATAGATTCTGCTACAGCTCAATATGTGGACTATTTGTCCCTGTTCCACATCTTCTCACACTGTTGTTGTTGTTCAGGTTGACAGGGTGGGTCCTCCTGAGGCTCTTTAATGGTTTCTTCTGGAGCATCCAGATCCACAAGGGTCAGCTGGAAATGGTCAAGAAAGCTGCTACAGAGGTCAGCAGAAACTACACACACAGTATTGATTATACTGTCTCAGTATGACCTTCTCCACAAAACATGCAAGAAGGTGTTTTTAAAACATAGTGTCTCCACAGGAATTACACAAATATTGATCATCATAATACATTTCTGATGGAGGCATTGTCAATGTAGATTATAGTTACTGTAGACGTTACATCAAATTAGATGACAAAAGGTTGCTCTTACTTATTCTGCATTTCTGCACAGAGAAATGTGTTTATTTGAAAATGCATCTATGTCTTGTCTTTACAGCAAAATGTGCCAATGGTCTTCCTCCCGGTTCACAAATCCCACATTGACTACCTGCTCATCACCTTGATCCTGTTCTGTCACAACATCAAAGCCCCTCACATTGCTGCTGGAAACAACCTCAGCATTCCTATCCTCAGGTAAAAGGCCCACAGAGCCTCACGTCCAGTTTGATCTAGAAAGAAGATGGATAGTATATGTGCTCTCTAAGTGAAAACACAGAGATCCGTTTGATATAAGAAGAAAGAGAAATCCTTGGAAGTCGATCAGAGAGGAATTAAAAACTGATCTAAAGAGTGAAACTAAACCTTGACACAGATTTTACATCGAGGGAACATTAATATCAAGGAAGCCAGGCTGACAACAGGTGGTGAAAATTATATTATTATATTATAACCTGCTTAAAATAATTTTTGAGGTTCTGAAACAGATCTTCTATAGTACTTGGGTGCTTATGATATAGACCCCCCTAAAGTACCAACCTGAGCCATGTTTACTGAGAACAGGAACACACCGAGGATATAGACAAGAAAACAATAAGGAAATGAAGTGAAAACTTTTTTTTTAGAGACGAGTTATACAGAACCGATGGGTTTAGCACATAAATGTGTAGAAGCCTATAAGTAAAGGCAGTAGTTCCATATTAACAACATTTTTCCAAATTTTAGGGAATGGTTGTCAACAATACTCCCAATAATCACATGTTTTAAAGAGGTATCACCACAGTTCAGTTATACTATGTAATCACGGTTACGGCATAATCCAAATTATTGGCCTGTTGTAATTACTGGAATATCACAATTTTGCAGCCCACTGAAAATGATAAGGACGCCGCTGCTGCCCTTGTAGAAAGCTTCGAGTGGAATCCACATGATCAAACGTTCTTTTTTTTCTCTTCAGCACCCTTATCCGTAAACTTGGAGGATTTTTCATACGACGGAAAATGGAGGAAACAGGAAATGGAAAGAAAGACGTTTTGTACAGATCACTCTTATTTGCAGTAAGTCCCAAGAGTCTATTTATCTTCTACAGTAAAGGCCGGTTTATTATACCGTTGAGAAATTGAGTTATATTTGTGTGTTTCTTGGCATTTTCTTGGCATGCTGTCTTCATGCTTCTCTGCTCTGTTTGCTCTTTTCATTCCTGAGTAATGGGCAGAGAGACTTAAAAGCTTTTGTTACATAATGTTAGCCCATGTTTGCACTTTTTTCTCTCACTCTCTTTCGGACTGTAGTGAAAAGTTTGAAGCTTTGAAGATTCATTCATAATGCTTGCTGATGTTCAAAAACTTTTTTTTCCAAAATGTCTATTAATTTGCACAGTTGCAGATAAAGATTAGGCTGGACTGGTATTATTATTATTATTATTATTATTATTATTAGATAAAGTATTATACTAGTTGTAGAATTAGCTTGCCGTGGTGGCTGCATCAGATTGTTTTTGATCTGTGTGATCTAAACAAAAAGAATATCTAAAAGTAAAAATGTTTTGCAAAAAGAAAGACGACAAAATAATTTCCAATGTTTTTATCCAACAAAATATTCTACTTTAATCTATATTTGGTGGCGTTTAACCTTTTCAAAAACAAGGTTTTTACCTCAATCAAAACTGTTTGTGCTCCCACTTGTTGCACTGGTATTGACGGGCTGGTATAACAGCACCACAGAGTACATTTATACACACAATAACACAAACTCATATTTTTTGTGGGTGATATCATAAAATATGATGATTCAAAGCTTCTTTCGGAAACCTTAATCAAAGCTTCACATGTACAATCAGTCTCTGCCTATTACCTTTTTAAAATATGTTACTTAGACACGACTACTATCCTTTAATAGTGTAACTTCTGTAGATGTTGTGTTGGAAGTTTTCCCTTCTAAATCTGTTAAAAAGGTATGGAAAGTCAACCTCTTATCTGTTTATGACTCCCCATATTCAAATGAAGGAAGATCAACAGTCCTTTGATCTCAGTACTCTGCTTCCCCTCCTTTAGGGCGGCTGTAGCTCAGGGGGATGAGTGGTCGTCCCGCAACCACAAGGTAGCCGGTTCGATCCCCAGTCCCCCCATAGCTCACATGTCGAAGTGTCCCTGAGCAAGACACTGAACCCTTAACTGCTCCCCGGGCGCCTCACAGGGCTGCCCACTGCTCCCTATCCAGGGATGGGTCAAATGCAGAGAAGAATTTCCCCAAGGGGATTAATAAAGTGCATGTTTCTTTTCTTTTCTTTTTTCTTTCTATCTGGTCTTCATCTCTGAGGGTCATTTAAGGTGCGATTCATGCCCTCTTCTCTTCCAACATGACAACACTATATTTTCCCATTACAACGTATCTACAACTTCTAAAGTAAAGATGAGTTATGCTGCTTTTCTTCCCTTCAATTCATTGACCTAGATCCAACTCCTAGTCAGTTTTTCTCTGTTGGAAATGTAAGTAGGTTTATACGTCTTCTAACATATTGAGACACATTGTCATTGGTGACTAAAGGGATCGCATGAAGAGTAGTAGAGAGAGTTGCCTTTTTTAAATGTCCAAACAATGTCTGGAAAATGTTTGACGTATTCATTTTTGAAGATCAGCGTAAGTCGCTGTTGTGACGCTGGTAAGAATGTATTTCCCCCCTGATGTGTGCATATTGCATCTTAAGAAAGTCACTGGTGCAAAAGCCTTTTGAATGGAAATTAGAGCCTGATTAAAACTGGAATCTGAACCTTTTGTTCAGCTCTAGCATTTGGATAATGTGGATCAACAGCTTTGGCTAATGAGAAAACCTGAAGTAGAACTAATGTCAATGATTACTGTTAATATAATAATATTAATAATGTTTTGTCGTCATTTGCTACGTTTGGTGCAAAGTCTCTAAATGCGCTTTCTTCAAAACAGCCAGGCTGCTTTAGTGGATTTACTTATTGGTGCCACCCTATCATAGTTGGGAATTACTGTTAATGTGCATGTTTGGAGTTTGGAAGGGAGTTGTGAGGATTGAAGTGCATTGTGCCTCTAAGATAAGAGGTATCAGCTTAAGACATGAGCAACTGTTCTAAAGCATGACCTACATTTGATCCCTTTGTACCTCCAACACATCCCACCAAACAGAGTTGACAAATGGACAAGGTGGTACTTAAATTTGTGAGAAGATATCATTTGAATGGCATGCCATAGAAAAGTAATTAACCAAATTCCCTCATGGGCAGGCAGAGGTTAATAATAAAAAGCCATGTGCTGCTCTAATTTTGGTCTGGCATTTAGAGTTAGCTGTGAAAAGGACGGAGTCAATTTCAGGAAACAAAGCTTCTCCTCTCAAAAGTGTCTACGTAGCGAGAGACAGCTGTTCACATACTGTACTCCGGTGAATACTGTTACACAAAATGGTTGCTTTGGCAGGTGCCCAGTACCCTGCGGTGTGTTTGAGGGTCAAACTGTTGGAGACCACCACCCACTTTAAACAGGCTGCATACACAGCACTCACTTGACTTGTCCTCCACCTGGTAGGAGTCAATGTTCTTGTACAGAATGTCAAAAACCTTGCAGCAAATTGCAGTTTCATCAAAAGTATTGTGACCTTTAAACACAACGGATGCACATTTATCTCACTTTTGACTTCCAGTGTCACCTTTTTTTAATCATTCATCTTTATCCCCACCATTCTCACTTCCAACATTTGTTCTCTGTGTGTCATCAATCTTCCTTCAGTATACAGAGGAGTTGTTGCGTCAGCATCAGTTTTTGGAGGTCTACCTGGAGGGTACCCGCTCCCGCAGCGGTAAGCCGTCTACCGCGCGTGCAGGCATGTTGTCCATCGTGGTAGACACAATGTGCACTGGGTCCATCGCCGACGTTCTAGTGGTTCCAGTTGGCATCTCTTATGATCGTATTCTTGAAGGCAACTACAATAGTGAGCAGCTGGTAAGTGCTTAGTGGACGTCTGTTGTTTGTGTGTACTTTTGGTTTGGCAACAAAGGTGTTTTCCGCAGTCATTCAAAGAGACGTTGTTAAAGTTTTTGACTTTTGGTGGGATAACTAGAATATGTAGTTGTGATTATCTACATAAAGTAACCTTCTGAACTCCTTATTCCCACCAGGGCAAACCTAAGCAGAATGAGAGTTTGTGGGGAATAGCATGTGGAGTGTTCAGGATGCTGAGGAAGAACTATGGTTGCGTCCGAGTCGACTTCAACCAGCCCTTCTCTCTAAAGGTGACTGACCCTATGTTTGCATCAGCTTTTGTACAAAAGAACTACAGCAGTTGTGGCCACATGTGGGGCTATAACTATAGATGCTTCACAGTTTCGAATGTTCAATGTGTCACAGTTTATTTCCTGTTGTGTTGTATGTGAATGACAAGAGCTGAAAGGAAGTTAACATGGACCCAAGCTGAGAATATTAAATGAGGAATAAATTAATGTAGCTTGTATAATGTATTTAAAAATACTGTCTTGTGTGTCTAATGCAGGAGTACCTGGACTCTCAGAGAAGCCGCCATATTCCACCGTCGGTGTCCCTGGAGCACACCTTGATGCCCATCATTATTTCTGCACAGTAAGGGCAATCACACACACACACGCACACGCGCGCACACACACACAGGTCACACTCTGACAATCAGTTATATACGCCTCTGACCACAAACCAGCTGTCCCACATTCACACCTGTAATATTATGAACCCTCGTGTCCAAGCTGGACTTTTCCCCCCTGCTACTTCACAGCACGGTCTGTTATCTGACATCTGAGCACAGCACTTAAGTTAGCATTGGCAGAGGTCACTTCAGTTCAGCACTGTCCCTTCAAAATACAACTGATGGTCATACAGTACATCAACAAAGACAGCAGTGCTCCAACCCAGCTGTTCTGAAGTCACAAGTTCAGAACTAATGCTAGCAGTTCCAATTGAAAACACAAATAGCAAATAATATTTCATAAAAGGTGCCGGCAGCATGTATAGTAACACTTGCATGCTGAATAGTAGCCTATCCTGTCTTGGACAACTCTGCAATGGTCTGGAAATAAAAGGTGAGCGTAAAAGTGAGCAGAAAGCACCACATGTTCAGGAGGCTAACGGGAATTGAATGATCACATTTGGTAAGATATTGAGCTTATTTCAGTTCAGATTAGTGCTTATTCAAAACACAAGGGGCTGTTTGTTTGCAGCATAAAGCTGTTAAGCAGAAAAGTAGTACACTGGGCAGACTTTTTATTTCCAGTCATGTCTCACGTCAGTCGAAACAAATCCTCTAAATATTATATTTAAACTTATATTGGTGGTTTCAATCATTTTACTTATTATAAACACCTATTTAATGAGCGAGAAGTAAACACATCTGTGAAATGAACTGGTGTATTCATACCATATCAAGCTGACCATCTTCAGTCTTTATATTTACAAGTTGAGTTGTTGTTGTTGTTGTTGTTCCAGACCTGATGCTCAGCTGTTTGAGGGGCAGGAAGAGGAGCAGCTGAACAGAGAGCTGCCCAATGACATTTTAAGACGACAACTTATTAACAACCTCGCCAAGCACGTCCTCTTCAGTAAGAAATTCACTACCGCTCAGCCATTGGATTTGCTACACCCTAACTATAGCCTTTTACATATAACATTAAAGGTCATCATCTGCCTCCCCAAGACTACCCAGTTTGTTAACTAAAGCTGTTCACTTCAAAGTCACAGTGCAACTTTTGGTGGATTTTTAATTTGTAAAATAGAAAGACAGCGACATGTGACTGCAATCCTGTTGAAAGTCTTCCAACCAGGATGGCCCATTAAGCTACATTTCTTATGGCACGATCACATCTCATTTATTTAAAATACTGGAGCACATGTTTGCTGCTTCATTATGCATTCCTCTTTTGTCTTCTTCTT
The DNA here is from genome assembly GCA_038501785.1 of Myoxocephalus aenaeus. Classification (NCBI taxonomy): domain Eukaryota; kingdom Metazoa; phylum Chordata; class Actinopteri; order Perciformes; family Cottidae; genus Myoxocephalus; species Myoxocephalus aenaeus. Next base: position 1,713,092 of record JBAMJR010000065.1, on the reverse strand, counting down.
CAGCACCTCATTCTCCTTTTCATCCTCTGTTAAAAGTGCACCTGCTTGCTGGAGCTAAGGCTGCACACGTGAAATACAATCCATCAAACTGCCTCCGTTAATTGAAATCCAACACAGCACAGCATCAGTCCATCCGCTCCACATCACTCGGGGCTTTTTTACCGCGGGGTAGCACTACAGAAACCGGTTCTCCCCAGCTCATTCAGCTGCATTCTCCTACGCTAGGCTCATTTGTGTTTTGCTCTCAGCCAATCACAAAGCCTCCAGCTGGATGGCATGTTGTTTTCAGCCAATAGGATGAAGGGGAGGAAAGAGAAGCAGAGGAGGGGAGGAATGCAGTACCACTGCTCACACATGCTTTACACCCTTAAACCTGAGCTATACTCGAAATGACCACTAGTAACCCTTGTCCTCAGGCATGTGCACGTGGACACACACACACACACACACACACACACACACACACACACACACACACACACTACATTATTTTGCATATATCTTATTAATGTAATCCACTCTTTTGGATGTTTTTAATCCTGTGTTATATCATACATAATTTCCAATGACAAACCTGATACATTGCTCAAATGTATATTAACATTACACATAACTTTATTTTAAGTCTGTAAAATGCCCAGTGAGTAAAACGTTCAAAAGGTTTAATATTGAAAATGTGTGTTCCAACATAGGTCGGCCAACAAGTCCCGTCTGTACATACTTATTTAGTTGTTGTCTTCAGGTCAGATGGTTAACAGCATAGCGTCTGTTTTTTATCTTAAGAATACAAATGACATATTACATATTTATGGATGATATTAGTATATTTGTTTGTCTGTTATGTCTTCTAAACATAATCTGTTTATATTTTCTCTCACAGCGGCTAATAAGTCATCAGCAATCATGTCCACCCACATTGTAGCCTGTCTGCTGCTCTACAGACACAGACAGGTAAGTCTGGCTTTTCATGTCCTCTCTCGGTTCTTACCCATGGTATACCGCATCCTCCCTTTTTTCTATTATTCCTCTGTTCTTTTTTTTCATCTCCTGTTCATCCTAGTCTTGCCCATCATCCTCTCTTACACCAAGGTGATCCAAATGTCACATACCTCTGCATGATAGTAGTGAATGTCCCTCTCTGTTAGAGATCTCCCTTTTCCTGCGTCCTCTCTTCTGTACATTAGTGGTGAGTCGCTGCCCTCTGCAGGCACACTGATGGAAGTGGATTGCAGTGGTAAACAGTTACTGAAATAATATTTCCGTTCTGAAGAAATGGCCAGTGCTGCATTACAACAAACTCAAGCCCAGTCTATCATTTTGAGTCCTGCTTTTTGAGCTTGGGTTTTTACCTCCTCTCTGCTCCAGGGGGTGGTGCTGTCCAAGCTGGTGGAGGACTTCTTCAACATGAAGGAGGAGATCCTGTCACGGGACTTTGATTTGGGATTTTCGGGGAACTCGGAGGATGTGGTCATGCGTGCCCTCCACCTGCTGGGAAACTGCGTCAATGTAACTAGCAGTGCAAATCGCAACGGAGAGTTCACCATCGCACCCAGCCAAACTGTACCAGCGCTTTTTGAGCTCAACTTTTACAGCAATGGCCTTTTCCATGTCTTCATTTCTGATGCATTCATTGGTATGTTGAGCCAAGAGGTTGTTGTTTTATTCTGAGCTCAATCTGGTGCATCACTTACCTTTCTTGTTTACTGGTGTGTTATAGGTCAAATGAGCTGTTGAAGTTATGAATTACCTCAGCCAGATGATTGTTTTCTCAGGCCTAGATTTTTACTGTATGATATGTCTCCAGCCTGCAGCATCCTGTCACTGCAGCGAGAGCTGGTCGCGGAATCAGAGTCTGATCAACCGCCTGATGGTCCCAGCAGCCTCCCTCTCAGTCAGGAGAGACTCATCCGCAAGGCCGCCGGGCTCTCTCACTTCCTTATTAATGAGGTGGCAGTAGCACCAGTAAGTCCTGCACATTGTCACCATCTTCCTACACTTTGCACTGTACACAATTAGTCCAGCAAGTAGCAAGACTTTCATGTCCTTATTTTCTTCTTGGCTGTGTCCGAATTGAAATATAAAAAGCTTTTATTATATGGGCTTGTGCAAGAGAATAACATATGGCCAGCCCATATCAACATTGGATCTTCATTAGACCTTATGCCATCAGCTATAGCTAATGGTCACAAAATACTAATCAGTTGTGTCAACTTTGGTTGTTTGTTTCTGATTCTGTTGAGTATTTAAACAGATTTTAAATAGGACTCCACATGGTTCGTTGCATGTTTCACAGTGGCTCTCCCTCTCCTCCTCTCTGTCTCACAGCCCTGTCAGACTATTTACCAGGTGTTTCATGATGCAGTGACCCGGCTGATCCAATATGGAGTTCTCTACGTAGCAGAGGTCAGTATTCAGATACAAACCTCACTGCTGGTGGACAACAAAATGAACGTAACCACTGTGACTAATGCTGAAAGTAGACTTATGGATGATGAACATCTTGGGAAGTGTGGTTAAATATACTTTCTTACTGTATGTGGAATATGTGGTGGGACTTTTCAAGGCCCAGATGGTCTGCTGTAATGTGTGTGTGTGTGTGTGTGTGTGTGTGTGTTTGACAGGAGGACCAGGAAGAACTGAGTCCCAGTCCCACAGAGGAACCTTGGCCCAAAAAGTTCCCAGAGCCCCTTTCCTGGAGAAGCGACGAGGAGGACGAGGACAGTGACTTTGGAGAGGAGCAGAGAGATCGCTACCTAAAGGTCTACTTCAGTAATACTTATCTCAAAAGACTTTTTTTTAATTTTTTTTATTAAATCCCAAATCAGAACCACCAACATCTAGATCTGTTTTCATGTTCTATCAGGCAACACCAAGTCACTGACTTTCTCTCCCCGTTTTAGGTGAGCGTTTCCGCAGAGCACCAGGAGTTCTTCGTCTTCCTTCAGCGACTTGTCAGCCCGGTGCTGGAGGCCTACAGCGGCGCTGCAATCTTTGTCCACAGTCTGAGTCAGCCCATGGCCGAGTCCGAGTACACCCAGAGGCTCTTCAGATACCTGCTCACCCGCACAGAGAGAGGAGTGGCTGCTTATGGTACTACTGCAATATCTCCCCACAGACACAGAAGTTATTTAAAATTCATTATCCAGGCTTAGTTTCGACTTGGAATAAACAAATAAAGGGCAATGCGTACTTACTCCATGTTTCATCTGTTTCTGATGTAAAGAAAAAGCGTTGTTACACAGTTGCTGGAACTAGATTAGTAAGATATTAGTTATATCTCAGAGCAAAAATAGCTTCTGAAGATTAATTATGAATTGACTAGTACAATATTCAATAAAATATAATGTCAGTCATTTATCCTTTTTGTGTGTTTTTCTTTTTCTTTTTCTTTTTCAGGTGAAAGTGCAACTCATTACCTGGTTAAGAACACAGTGAAGACATTCAAAGAGCTCGGGGTAAGAGTATGTTTATGAACACATGATATGTTGCTTACAGTTGTTGAAACATAGTGGGTTCTGGGGTTCCTCCAACTGGAGTTCAATTTGCTTTGTGTTGTGATCTGTAGGTCCTGAAGCAGAGAAGAGAGAACCAGGTGACGACTCTGGAGCTGAGCAGCACCTTTCTACCTCAAGCCAATCGGAACAAACTCCTGCAGTACATCTTGGGTTTCACCCTGCTGTGACCGACACGCCCAGCTCAGACCCCAGGCTCCTTCCAATAAAGGGCTTCTACTGGTTACTTCTAAACAATCCCAGGTGCTACTCTGTGGAAAGCTTTACCAGGAAGTGCCTTCACGTAACTGCCGCTAACTGTTAGCTGTTAGCCGGAAGAGACTTGAAGCCAGTCTTCCCTTTTTGTTCCAGTCTCTGACTTCCTGTCTAAGAACTGTGCAGCTGATAAAACACATGTATCGTTCTTTGATGAGGTACCTCGAGAGATCATCATCTCTTTGTGAACTTTGCGAGTGAAGTCATGAGGTTTTAATATGATCAAAATTTTAAACTTAATCAGAAAATATACTCAAGCAGGTTAGTAAATAGGAATCACTTTTACAGCAATCCGAACAAAGCAGGCTGCCTTTCGTCTATTCAAGTAAACAAGCAAAATATGCATAGAAGATAATGGTAAACATAAACAAGCAAAGGCGTGTTTATGTTAACTCTGCTTGTTTGTAAAACTGCTGTATTCTCTCCAGTGCACTCCACTATCATACAGTAGAAGACATGTCAAAATAGTAGTTTGATGAAAGGCTAATTTTAAAAACAGATCCCTGTACATAGGCCAGAAGAGCAAGAGTCTCATTTGTTGTGCATTTAAATAAATACATGCACACTGATGTCATCAACTTTAATGATGTAGGAACATTAGATAGAAAGATTTTTCCCTGCAAAAATGCGTACATATCCAAATTTTCATTTGCTAAATTAAATGTTGAAATCTAATCTTCCTTTATAGATAGCTTTGATCCATTATACTCCACAGTTACTGGTTTAAGATATCAAAGATATAAGCAGCAAATCAGTTCTGCCGTGTAAAAATATCTCCTTTGCAAACACAAAATGTACCTGTTGAAAGTTTGGCGCAGTTGAATCCTAAAATCCCACGCATCTCCAGTTAAGTGCATTCAAACCACTAATTTCTAAGTGCATTCAGTTACACTTTTCGTCATGGGTTTTTGATGAAAAGTAACTTTGATCTCTTTGCATAACAGCTTTTTCACCTGTTGATCAACGATACATAGCAGAGCACTTAGAATACTTGATACCAGCCATCACATCCACTTAGGTTCAAATGCAACAAGCTCAGAAACTCTTAGGTCACGCCATTCAGGGAAAGCAGAGATTTGGGTTCACTACCACTTTTTCCAATATATTTACTTTAGAAAAGCTGTTATAGCATAACTGCTGAGAGAGTAGTTTGCTCCAATGGATGGGCATTTGCAAAACAAAGAACCTGCATAGTGCGGTTTAAAAATGAATGGTACATATCCACTGTGTAGTGCATTAAAACAAAAGATAATGTCTCTAAATGTTAGCAAGATAGTGTTTCTGTTGTACCGGTGAAGAAAGGAGAGGGCATATTTCTCCTTTGTATACTTTTACGTGCAGATTACTGAAAATGAAATAATAGTCCTTAACTGTCAGGTTTATCTATTCTTTATTTTTTTCTTGGTTCAGTGCTTCTTCACTTCAAACTGTCTCACTTTCACAAAATTACAGTCTGAAAATGTTCTATAAACACACTTAAAGGAAGTAGGTCCTGATCCTTTCAGTTGTTGTTCCAAAATGCACACGTAAAGAAAATTGTGTCAGACAGGTTGGTAGTAAAAACTCAGTGGTATCAAAAACGGACCCAAAAGGAAACTGTTGAAAAAAAAAAATGTAAAACCTGATAGTGAAATCTCAGTGTACTGTTCTTGTGCATTTAGCTGATTAACATTTACCTTTTTTTTTTTTTTTTTTTTTTTTTTTTTTTTTTTTTTACTGCAAAATAACACAACATGACTCAATATTTAGACCTCGTCTTATGTGTGTAATTCAAAATCAACATAAATGTACAACATCTAAGTTAATGTTGGTGTTTAAATGCATACCAACTGATAGAGAAAAATAGAATGTGTTTGGAAAGGGCAAAAAAAAAAAGTTTGATACATTTTCTGGATTATTAGAGGAGATGCTAACAACATTTTCTCAGATTGATAATGTGAAGAAGACAATGTGAATGTTAGAAATCAACATTCTTGATCTGTCAGGGCAATAAAAGTAAATGGGCATTGGGTGTCTGGTGGTAAACATTTAAGTGAATATTTATACTGAAAGACTTGTTGACAGTGATCAACAACACTGCTTGTTACAATTAACTTAAATGCTGTTTGTCAACTATTGCTTAATTTAATATTATAGACCTGCATATTTTCATGCAGTCTTTAAAATCTGTGTACAAAATAACCCTGACATGGAAACTTGTGGAGGATCGGTGAGCGACGCCCGCAGCATGTTGAAGAACAGAAATGTATGTCATTTAAATGTGAATGTGATCAAAGTGATTTGATTTACATCAAAGCATTTCTGAGCCCACAATCTGCTGAGGGACCCCCTCCGCCAAGATTTAAAAAAACACTACGTACTGTACTGCATGTTTCCTCTGGTCGCCTTTAATCATCGACATTTCAATGTGAACTCCACTTAACCTGAGAATTGTATTTTACATTCATGTTGCAGAGAAAGATAGTTGTTTTCGGAGATGAAGTTAAATTTGTTTACCTCTTTGAATGTATCTCATCTGTCCCCGAAAAGGTCAGTGTGATATTGTAGAGTACTCCATGGAGTCGGTACACACGTGATACAGTTTTTATGAACTGCTCATTGGGATTATTGTTGAGACTAATTGCTACTGAAGCTGCATTAACAACGTCCCTCTACAACTATGTAACTTTGTAGGATAAAAGAAAGCCTGTGTCTGGGGAGCAGGTGCCTTTTTAATACACTGTAGTGTTCTTTGGTTGTGTTTTTATTTGTTGTGTTTTTGTGCATGTTAACAAAGATTATTTCGTGTGGGAATCCAAAAGAACACTGTAGATTGTAATTTAAAAACAACAACACAAGAGCTGAGAACTTGTCGTTATTAGAAGAAGAATCACCAGCTACTGAAAAACAAAAAGTGTCACTTTTTTTGTTCTTGCTTTCTCCGAGCAAAGCACAATTGGCATTATTAGATTTTGTTTTTAAATAAATTAATGATAGATTAACAAGTGTGTCTTGTCTGTCTTTTTATGATTTTAATTTTTTGTGGCGGGGTGGGGCGGTACATGTTTGGGAATCTACTGTATGTCAGTATCAAGTTTTTAAATACTCTTAATTGATTTTATCTATATCATGTGAAGTAACAATATGTTTCCTTTTAGAATGACCATAGTTCAGTCATTTCATCCATGTTTTTTTTTTAAATACAAAACAAATTCAAAAGTGTGTGTGTTTTAGGTTGTATGTCGCATTTGAATCATATCCCTCAAGTTTGACAGGTGTGATAGTGTTTTTGTCAAAGAATTCTCTTAACAATGTCAGTATTTTAAGATGTTTGGAAGCAACATGTCTGCCAACTCTCCGACGCCTCAGCTTTAACTTCACACATTCTTGATTTTGTCCTGATATTATTCCTTGTATCCTGTTTCGTTTTTTTTTTTTTTTTACGTGAGAATATTGTAGCCATGGATAAGGCCCAAACAGATGCTACAAACAGATGTGAGGATGTGATGCTTTTCTGTGTTTCTACATCAACAAGAGTTAGAAGTCATTATGTGTCGGGTCAGGGAGGAAGGCCGGCTGTCTTCAGTTGGCTCGTGGGAGGACAAGAGGACGGTACATGGAGGTCTGAGACCAACTGAAGCTCTTGAGACCATGAGGACGATGCAGAGACGAGTGTGCATCCTTCTACCAACCAAGCAGAACCTGGACTGTACCGTCAGGGTGCGTGGCTTTAATGTCTTGTGTCATATTTATGTTTTGTTTTGTTTTAATGTATCACTTGGAATTAGAAATATATACTGTATATAGAGCCCGGCTGTCATTGATGTGCCAGATTACTCACTGGCTGGAATGTGATCATTTTAATATTTGGGATACATTAGGGGAACTTCTTCAAACTGGAAAAGCATTTGAAACTATAGTTCTACTGTAATGAGATGATGCAACTCAATAATTTAACTCTGGCTCACAATTTCAGGTTTTCACGACACGGTTATCGTGGCCAAAAGAATGAACAATGTCATTAGCAATATCTTATCATATAAAGATAATGCTATCAGTCAACTTACTCTTTATCTTTGTTTATTATGTGTTTTGTCTCATATGAATAACACTAAAACTACAAGTGTAGGGAGGTGGAGAGAGTCTGTAACCGTAACTGTACAAAAAGCAAGAAGGGAAAGAAACAGATATGATTTCAGAGGTGCGTTTTATTAGGCGTGTATTATTTACATTATCACGACATCCTTACTCTGGAGAAGGTCTGACTGATTTTTAAGGTGAGATTTTCACTCCTAATACATTCAGTAAATGCTTAAATTTCTGACCTATAACAACAAAATCAAACGGCATTCTGACCAATTATTCACAAAATGCTGATACCAAAAAGCCCAAATACCTTAACAGTGTGAGCCCAAAGCTCACATGTACTCTTATGTACATATTCTTGTTGTGTGGTTTTTAGGTGAGAGCCAGAGGCCACGAGGTGTTGAACAGTGTGTTGAAGCAGCTTGGCGTCAGTGAACTCCAAGTCTTTGGTCTGGCGGTTCTCAGAGGTCAGTTAGCGTCTGTGTGGGAGTTCAAGAGTAAATGTTTTCAATTCATTTATTGTGGGATGCTGAAATGTAGGGAGGCTGCTGCTTTAACTTACAGGAGCCTGTGAAGCTAAAGATAACCATGAGCAAACAAACCGGATGCCATGGCGTGTTTTCTCTGGGTTAATTAAATGTGTGCATTGTTTTCCTCCAGATAATGAATACCTCTTCATTGATTTGGAGCAAAAACTGAGCAAGTACTTTGGCAAACAATGGAGCAGAGGACCTTTAATGGTGAGTTTAAGCTCTGCTGTCCTTTTCAGAAGCTGTACCATTGAATGTAGCAAGAAGGCCTCAGTGAACTTATAAACAGTGATAAAGCATATTCTATATCGGGAGATGATCTTTGTCCTGTTATTGTTCAGGGAAATATCTACCTGAAAATAAAATGTGCATCAGGTCATTGTTACATGATTTCTGTTTGTTTCTAAATATTAACTAAACTGTCAGTAGAGGTATTAAGCAGAAACATTTCTCGTTGACTCTTATTTATTTTCAGGTCCCATTCATCTTATTTCTGAGAATTCAGTATTACGTAGAGAGCGGTTGGCTGATATTGTAAGTTTTATCTGTCTATATAAATACTGAATGTTCCCCCGCACTGTTTAAACGTCACTTCTGCTTTCTATCAATATGTGCTAACAATACAGAGTCAACCTCTCATTGTTTAAGGAGCAGCAAAGTGCAGCAGCTCTACTACGCTGAGCTGAGGCAGAAGGTACTGCATTCAGAGAGCCGCCATCAGGAAGCTTTGTTCTTCCAGCTGGCAGCTTCTGCACTGCAGGCTGAAGTCGGAGATCTGGAGCAGAGAGCAGAGGGGAATGATGAGGATGAGGATGAGGAGGAGGAGAAGGAGGAGGAGGAGGAGGGAGAAGAGAAAAGACGCAGACATTACTTTATTCCTGAAGATTACTTCCCCTCCTGGGTAAAAAAAACAACTGTGAGCTTTTAGACCTAACCTACATTTTTGTATGTGTGTGTGTAACATGAGTTATGTCTTCAGCTGATAAAGCGTCGTGGACGAGACTTCCTGCTCCGGCACTGCCCGGTGTTACACATTGAGCTGAGAGGTGTGACACGTAGCCAAGCCGTCCTGCAATTTATAAAAGAGGCCGGCAACCTGCAGGATGGACCGGTCACCTTCTACAGGATCAAACAGGTCTGACTGCACAGAACGAACCACCTGAATACAGCACCGGCTGCTATAAGAGTGGATGTTTTATATCTAAAACTCTGCTTCCCCTTTTTTTTAATATATTTTATGTGCAGGAGAAAACAGAGATGAGAAGTTCCATCCTTCTTGGTGTGGAATTGAAAGGTGTCCGTATTTATCAGGTGGAATTTATTTTTGCATATACACATTAATTCTTGAAGGGTTTCACTTGTAGATGTAAATAAACTTTCTGGAACTTTCTTAATCGATGTATTCCTGAGTTTACATGTAGTAACTTTTTACTTTAGGATTTGGAAGGGAAGCTGTGCCTAATGTATGACTTTTCCTGGACCGACATTGACCGCCTCACTTTCCAGGTTGACTACATAGTACACACCAAAATACACAACGTATTCACATAGACGTGCATGTTGCCACATCCTCTGGGCCTCTTTTTGGATTGTACCCTTCTTCTCTCTCGCTCTCCAGGGCAGCAGGTTTGAAATCGCTGCAGTGGGCTCTCTGTGCCTCCCTAAGCTGGTGTATTACACTCCATCAGCCTTCCACTCCAAACACGTCCTGAGGCACCTTAGTGACAGTCACCGGCTCCACATCAACACCAGAGGAGTAGTCGGCTACATCCAACAGCTAGATGACATGCAGGGTCCGAAATTCTCGTGTTTTGTCATTGCTATTTCATTTCAAACTTTCTCTTGGACCGGTTCCATTATTATTATATGATTCAATGATTATCCTTTACAACCAAACTTAAAAAAAAAAACTAAACAATGTTGTGAAAAATAAATATTAGGGGACTTTTCAGCCGGTTTCTCACATAATCACAATCCAAAAGGTGTCTTTTTTTTCTTCTTTTTCTCGTTCTGTCTTCAGCCAGTCACTTGTACAAAGAGGCCTACATTTGTGACACAACACGCTTGGCACACAGACTGCAGAGCAACAGCCTAACATCGTCCATGTCCGAGGGCAGTGTTGCAGTCGAAACAGTCACAGCCTGGTTCAAAGAGGAGGAGGAGGAGGAGGAGGAGGAGGAGGAGGAGGAGGAAGATGATGAAGTCACAGGTCAAGAAAACATGTTCCAAGACGTTGCAGCTTACAAATAAGTTTGTCAGCTGTCATCCTACTTCCTTTCTTGTATAGTCTATTCCACTAAAGCTTGCACAATACATGATAGTAATGAAGACATACATAATGAAGATAAATATAAAAAAAATCAGAGTACAGGGAACAATTACAGCTGCAAAACTGGTGCCTTAAGTTTTGCAAAATCCACCAGAAAATGCACACGCTAATAGGGCCAATCAAGACTTAGTTTAGTTTAGTTTTTCTGATTGTTGCTGGAAATCAGGAGGATGAATTGAACATCTGTGTTTATGTTGACTGTGGCAGAGTTTGAGCTTTGTGTGGACGAACCAGTGGAGTTATTTGTCGACAACCCAGCTGAGGTGTCGTGGCTGGCTGAGCTGCCTGCCGATGGGCCTGTGGTGTTACCCTCTTCTTATTGGGCAGGTTAGTCCAAATAAGCTCGATGGTGTGTCTATCATCTCGTGTGCACTACGTGATTTGTCTGTGCTCTTTCATTTTCAGCTGTCGCCGGGGAAATGAAACAGGTGAGCTGATCTCTCCGATTGAACATTTCCGGCACAGCCCGACATCAAAGGTGTCAGTGATGTCTGTGATCTTTGTGCAGGTTCTGAGGAGGAGAGCTGATGAAGGGGTTTCTGTGGACTAATGTACCGCCAGAGGCAAAAGGGATTCATTACCAGCTCAGGACACGATCCCTAATGTTACTGCTCTGATGCTCACATCATCTGTACCTAATCTACAAATTATGCTTGTACGTCTCCAGGGCAACGTAAGCTCAGACAAATACCTTTTACTTACTGTATGTAATTCCAAATAAAATAAGAATTATGCTAAGAACTATTTTTTTTTCGAAACAAAGATTTTTTAAACATTGTATGTTTTTAAGGTTCATATTTTTCTGTTTCCTTGATGGTTGGATTATGTTCATGGGTTGACTGAAACCTAATTAAAAGAAAGAAAACATGGGCTTCTTATTACAAAATGTAACTTAATATATATGACATTTCCCAAATAATGTATTAAAGATGTATAATAAAGAATTGTGAACTCATATTCTCATATGTTTGGAAGTCAAATGAAATAATATGCTCTTAAAACAATAGCAATATACAAGACAAAGAATGTACAGATGTCAAGCCTCAATCTGGTGTAATTTGTAGATTGAAAGAAATATTCTCCAGAAAAATGATTGTAAGTTATAGAAACCTCCGTCCAGGTGAAGAACCACTTGTGTCTGTTTGTCAATTGCCTGATTGAGAACCCAACCTTTGACTCTCAGAGCAAAGAGAACATGACCCGAAGAAGAACTTTGGGTCCGCTTGTGCTCTCAGTGACAAGTTCATTCAACAGGTGTACCCATGGACTATTCGACCGCAGCCTCAGAGACAGACAGGGATGAGCAGAGGTTTAGTTATTTAGTGATGGCGAGATGAAGCTTCCTGAAGCATTGAAGCTTTCCATCCAATTGGTTCGCTCATGGGCCGAAGCTTCATGGGGCTTCATTTGCTCTACTGCGCCACCAAGTGGACATACATGTAAAACAGGCAGAGTGATCAGAACGACACCATGGCTTTGGTGTGTGAAGCTTTGAATTTAATAAATTATGTTTGTGACGCCAATACATCAGTTATTAACTTATTAATATTGTGTCTATCTTTATGATATAATGGCGGGGTCAAAATCAAAGGTGGAAACAAATTGGGAAGAGAGTTGTGATGTGACTGTGGGTCAGTGGTTAGATTATCCGTCTGTCAGTCAGAGGATCGGTGTTTCGAAGCTCGGTTTAGACACATGTTGATGTGTCTTTTTTTTATTTTTTTAAATAAGAACTTTTCCACAGTGCTGGGCTTTTTGAGACTATTTTGCCTGCTTTATAAAATACCCTTTCACAGGCACAGATGACGCTGGGGTACAGAGAGGAAGGGGGGAAATCCATTGAGTTTCGCTGCCCCTCATATTTCAAATCGCACGGCAAACCCACGAACCATTTTCTGAATCAGTCACGTGGTACGGCCGGCTCGCGAAGCTTCGAACGTCACCACACACGTCAGCGACACAAGCCTCGATACGCGCTTCACCAAAATCTACCTGGATTACTCGACACGCGCATCGAAGCCTCGACAATAAACAATTTATTTTTCAACATATGCAGGCAACAGTTTATGAAACACCACACAACTCGTGTTGACTTGATATGTTTTATTGCAATGTGACAAAATAGTTGATTAAAAAGATGATAATCAGAAACATGACTCAGACTGAAGAGCTCGTCCAGTTTAACTCTTTCATTAAAGCTTCTGCAACTGAAGTCAAATAAAATAAAAGAGTGAGGGCTGAGGCTGCAGTTCAACACCACCGTATCAAATACGTCAGTGTCATCACTTTACAGTAGTTTTCAGCAACGTAACGTTTGTAGTTTGCCAGCAGGTTTAACAGATTATTGAAACTATTTCCAAGTTATAGCAACAGTTATTTACATGATCTGCGTTTCTCGGTCATGATCGTTTGTTCTCGTGAACGGCCGAATGACACCTCACTTTAAATGGACTATTCGACCGCAGCCTCAGAGACAGACAGGGATGAGCAGAGGTTTAGTTATTCTTCCTGTTATTAGCTTTCCTTTAATGGTGTTATTTTCCATCATAATAGATGTTAATGTACTTTGTTGTCAAGTACATTGTTTGAAGATTTAGCAGCATTCATTCAAGGAATTATTAAGAATTATTTTGTTTTATAATTATTCTATATAATAATTCTATATTATATATATTTTATATATATATAGAATTTTATATATATATTTTATATATATATATATAAAAATTCTAACAATTTCTTTTTCGTGAAAAAATATTTTTTTACAAAATTGTTAGAATTTTTTTTTTAGATTGTGAACTCATATTGTCGAGGTCACAATCTAAGCAGATGACAATTAACAACCAATTGTCCATTTAGCGTGGGAGGAACCCAATATCCTACCTTACTAGGTATATTGGTAAACCCACCTAACACGTGAAGACCATCTCCACAAACCTGAGCGCCACTGGCAACACTTACCTCAGAGCGGGTGAGCCGGTGTGTATGGGCGGACTCACCCGTGACCCTCTGAGGTACGAGCCACCTCAATACCGCAACACTTAGCGCCATCGTCAGAGCGGATGAGCCGATTTGGTGGGCGTGCTCACCCGTGACCCTCTGAGTGACGTATTCCAAGTGCCAACACTGTTAGTAAGGATGAATGCCGACGGCGGTATTGAACCCGGGCCCCAGGTGTGACAGGCGCAGATACGAACCACTGCGCCACCGTGCTAGCCAGAATGCTAGAGCATAGATATCATACTTATCTTGCATTTGTTATACTAGAAGACGGAATAAACACTGCATCTGGCCTCAAAGTAGTCTGGCTGCCCTGGAGCTTTCATATTTGCATTTTTCAAAAGAAATACTTAATTTATTAAGTATTTCTTTTGAAAAATGCCGATGCTCAGCCGAGAAATAACATTTTAATATATTTTAATTTGACCTTCATGTTGGGAAATAAAACGTACAGAAAGCATATTGTTTATAGACCTATTGATTTAATGAATGTGACATGTTCACACGTTCACCGGAAGTTTGTTCTTATTTTGAAATCAGTTCTTACACGCTCGTACCGTAAAGCAAACCGTGTTCACAGGGTTCATCTCACGATAAATCCCCGAACTGGACTCTATAGAATTGAATTCTAGTAAATATATCATCATGTAGAGTTAAATATGAACACTAAATAGAGTAAAAAATACTCTGAATTTTTAACTTTGAGGCAATAGTGGATGCTACTCTATTTAGACCCAAAAAAATAACATTTGGTCCCAGAGTATTTTTTTTTCTTCAATTTGAGTACAATTTACTTTGATAAATGTACTGTGAAACAGACAGCAGCTGGATCTCTCTGCCGTCTTCTGTTTCGTAACAAATACATATAATCTACTCTTTGGTCTGTCTCTTTTGAAAATGTTTCTAATGCGCTACCAAGTAAAGGCGCGTTTATCACAGTTTGTCCCTCAGCGGACACCGTCGAGACGATGTCAACATAAACTAGCTGTTACAATGGTCCGATGCGTTCAAGGGGGTTTTGATTAGATTATAAACATATGAAATGTCTGCTTTGCGGAGAGTTAACACATGGGAAATATCTGAATCTGAGGAAAGCGAAGCGGAGACAAAACGTGATGAGAGTGTTCAAATAGTAACGATCAGCACAGCGGAGGAGCAGAGTTCAGACAAGTGCAGCAGTCACACTTCTGCTTTGTCCCCTCCGCGACCAGATGGACACCAAGCCCTGCAAGGAAACGCCGCACTAAGGAGGAGATAGAGGCGGACAGACAGACAGCCAGAGAGAGGAAGGAGGTGAGAGAGAGGCAGAAACCTAAAAAATGTGTCAGGCAGGGATCCAAAAAACGCCCGGGATTTTGCCTCGTTGGATATTTGTGTTTCTCTGGGTCTTTCACAAACTAGTTATTACGCCCTTACAAGTTTTGGAAATGGTATCTCCCTTACGTTCCACCTTCTTGCGCGAGCTCTGACTGTAGAGAGAACTGTCATTGGTCGACCGATCTCAGTGTTGCCAGATGCACGATAATTATCCTCCAAATACGACCATTTTGAGCCTTTGGTACGATACTTCGCCATTTCCAATCTGGCAACACTGAGCACCTTGCCACCTCCACTAGTTGCATTGTTTACAACAGCACATGACATCTGCAGCCATGCCGAAACGTAAATTTAGAATATTGTATTTGTTATCATTATTGCTTTAATATATGAGGAGGACTGAAAAGTGTCTTCATTTTTTTATTTTAATATGTGGCTATATAAAATATTTATTATTTGTTTTTTTATTTGTTATCATTATTGCTTTGTATCATTATTGTTTTACATTTGCACTTTGCAATTTTGTTAAAGTTCAATAAACAGATGTCATTTGTGTCATTTTTGTCATTTCATTTGTGACATTT